>OW679202.1:73300214-73397561 GCA_940337035.1 Agriotes lineatus
TCCTAGAAATGAATTGCGACTGTAAGAACATTTTAATTATGAATGCTTTACGGTAAAATATCAAAAGATATTTTAGATACTTATTAGCTCCACTTTAAAAAAATGTTATTGTCATAATACCACAAAAGGAAACAAGCCCTGTTGCAACGAAATCTATAACAAAACAAAGATTGCCTCTCGTTAAGGTAGTGGATACACTGTATGCCTAAAATCATTTGAGGCTTCATGGATCTTCCGACTTTGAAATGTCAAAGGCACGCTATTCAAAATTACGAAAACCACATTTTAGCATTTAAAGTACATAACGTCTAAAGTTTCAATTCTCCTTCAAGGTAAAAGTTAAGTATCAAAACCGCAAATGGCTACCCATTTATATGTATGAGTTACAACAGAAATAGAATTAAAGTTGGAGAAATTTAAGGAAGGACACGGTAGCTATCCAGAACAAATTGACTGAGGCACACGTTAATTTCGAATTAGTCTAACTTACGTTACCGAATATTCTCAAGTGAAGAGTGCAAATGGAAAACGGATTGAGTCTGTTAATGATGACAAAGGGTATCAAAGAAAATATGTTTTTCATTGTTATAGACAAAGATAATGAGCGTAATAATTTATAACATAAATAATTAATAGAAAAGTTTTAGCTTAAAGCTGAAATTTTCTTTTAGTTTATGCTTCACTCAAACATACATAAATAAAATAACTTAGGAAATTAACAAACAAATTTAATACTAAAGCGTATGTAGATACAAAATGTAGAAATAACCGAGACAGAGACCCAACTTCGCAAACCTCTTGTTTGTTGGTAAGCTTTTACCTGCTTGGTTTCCCAGACAATGAGCATTTTCAGATATCGATATTCTTCAAAAGATTACGATGGCCCTGAGCTATTTGCAAAGCCCTTGCTACACTCTAAAGAAGTATAGTTTGATTATAAAGAAATCTAAATAGCGACGTGCTAAAAATAATAATTTATTACTAATTTCAAAGACGAAAGCGTCATAGCTTGTATATAATACAGCAGTTTCTTTCCAAAATCTGTTACTTTGTTTTAATGTGCCAATTCTTTAATTTCTATTCTTCAAAAATATTATGCTTTTCCTTTCGTCAGAAACTTACTGCTGTTGCTTAATCAATGAAATCTTCAGCTGCATAGTTCCACATAAATTCAAATGATTTGACTTTATAATACTGTCGGCTACTACAAAGAATACATACATAAATACTCTGCTATAATAACGATTTAACTAATGGGGGATTATACTTACTACACTTTTCAATACCCTACACATCTGTAGTAATTGTTTCACTCAATTTTTTTAATGTAGTTCCATTACCAGTAAAAGGCCTATTTTCATTTTCGAATAACATAGCCCCTTTTCAATCAACAATTTGTAATGTTTTTTTTAGCACTATAATATAGTACCTATAAGAACTTGACACCTTTCAACAGCGATTAGTTTTGGCACTTCTTACATTATTACGTAAATAAATCTCATCAATCTCCTTTGTCACATTGTCAGATGGTAATAGGGTGTTTTCTATTTCACCACCTTCAAAGCGTTCCTTGCGGAGCTTTCGATCTCTGCTACAGATGTCACTTCTGTTTTTTCCATGTTTTCAGTCTTTCTTTCATCTAGCCCTTCCATAACATCCTAAGTGTATCTTTTTATCTATTGCTTTAGGAGGCTTCCATGGCCATTGTGATTATATAACGAACAACTTCCGATATTGAACCGTGTCATTGTTGAATCAGCAGAGGTCAACGTTCGACCATTTTCATAAGTGGCTTCAGGGGAGAAGCAACAGATCATGTTAACTCGACCTATAAACCATGCCAGAGGCGAAACTCTTTTGCAAAGGCAAGTGATAGAAGAGCACGGTAACTCAATGTGTCAACCACGCCAGAGACGAAACCCTTCTAGCGATCAGAAAGAAGAAAGCGAAATGTATAGACAAGAGTCGTCGCGGTTGAGGGAAAATGTTGAGAGCGGGGTTTATAAATGAGCACTTTGCATGTAGAAGAAAGAGGGTAACCTTCCTCTCGATTGAGATTGTTGGGGTGTTTGTAAATCTTATTAGCTTCGCGAATATTTCTGCTGCAGAAAAATGGGGTTTGAAGATGATAGAAATGTCATCAATAGGGATTTTATGAGCGGTATTGCGGTGGTGTTCGGCGATAGTTGATGATCAAACGAGACCCGACCTACGGCAATGCTGGTATTCAGAGATACAAGTTTTTACTCAACGTTCTGTTTCACTAATGTATAGAGCATTACAGGAACAAAAGACTCTGTGCACACATTTTGATGACATGGTGGTTGGGTGAAGGAAAAGTATGTGAAATCAAGTTCGGATGTTATCCAGTTGAGATATGGAAACGACACGGTGTACAAGAATACTGATGACTGAAAGTTTCTGTGTTGGATAATGATGTGAGTTGGTATGACAGCCGGTCAGTGTGAATGAGTATGCGATATACACAATTCCAAGTATGCCATTGGGTTGGTGAAAAACATGTATCTTCAAGAAAAGAAGAAAATCGTTGCTTTCTATCTCCATGGTCTGGATGTTGACTATTGAAATGCTTTAAGGCGGGTAAAGTGTTTCTACCATGTGGTCAAATGATAAAGGTGTCGTCAACGTATTGGATCCAGACTTTGGATTTTCAATCTAAAGATACCTGAGCCACGGTTTCGAAAACTTCTATAAAGAGAAGTGAACTGTCCTTGAAATAGGAAATAAGTGCAAGAGAGTAATGTTTCTATAAGGATAGGTAGATTTGAAGACGTCTCAGTGTGCTCGAGATAATACATCTTGGATGATAACTAAAGAATCAGGAATATGAACTTTAGTAAAGAAGGAAGTGACATCAAAGCTCACAATTAAATGATCAGGTTTAACGCTTGTGGTGGATATAAGTTGAACAAAATGTAACGAATTGCGAATATACGATGGGGATTTATCAGTGAACTTACTAATAATGTTGGTTAGGTATTTCGCTAATGAGTAAGTAGGTATCTCAAGTACTGACGAGCGGACTGAGAGCAATATCCTATTTGTACATTTTGAAAAGGTGATAGAACCGAGGGGGTTTTGCAGCTCGAAGAATCAATCTCCACTGGATATCAGTATCAGTAGGAAGATCTGAAGATTTTGTAAGAGACGTGACTTTCCGTTCGATTGTGGAAGTTTTGGGTTGGGGTTTTTATCTATTACCTTCCATCTTCATTTCGTTCATAATCTATTCTAGAAACTTGACCATACTATGTCAATTGCTTAATTTCCACCTTCTTTAGTAGCAGTTTCATTGTCATTAGCTCCAATATGTTTATTTTAGCTAGTTTGGTATGTCGAACAACTTTTCGTAGAAACTTTATTCCTCTTACTTTAGATCTTAATATATCCCTCAACTTGAGCAAATGTAAGTACTCTGTTAGACACATATTTTAATTTTCGTTTTCTTACCGATTACTTTTTAATTTTACCATTATTCACTATAAATGTGCCTGGATCCACATATATAGCTCTTACCGTGCGTCATTCCGCTATTACCTATTAATATGTCTTGCATTGGTGTTTGATCATTGTTAATCTTCATAACCTTGCTGTTGCCGATGTTGATATTACCGTTACTGTTTCTAATTCGTGCTTGAATGTATCATTATTATTTGCAGTCCCCTATTTTCTCTTGTATGCAATACTGCATCACGTAGATATTACTGTCTCCTAGTTTAGATTGTTGTGTTGATCTTCATAGCTCTGTTGTTGTTGGTATTGATGTTAAAGTTAGTGTTCCGAATTCGTGCTTAAATGTATTATGACTATTTGCATTCCTCTATTTTCCCTTGTAAGCAATACTGCAGCATGTAGATAATACAACCGTATATACTCTACCTACTAGTGTTTCCTACATTAACAGTAGAAAAAGACGTCGACCCAGACTGTCTCCTTGTTTAGCTTGTTTTCTCATTGTCCATTTTTAATCTTCATAACTCTGTTGTTGTTGGCATTGATATTAAAGTTCTGGTCCCAATTCGTCTTTCAACGTATAATTGCTATTTGCATTCCCTTATTTTACCTTGTCAGAAATACCGCATCAGGTAAATATTACAACAGTATGGACTCTACTTACCACTGTTTCAAACATTACCAGTAGAAACAGACGTCGACTCAGACTGTCTCATTGTTTAGCTTGTTTGATCATGGTTAATTTCTAATATTCGTAACTCTGTTGTTGTTAGTTAGTATTGATATTAAAGTTCTCTTCCCAATTCGTCTTTCAATGTATTATGACTATTTGCATGCTGCTTTTTTTATTTTCTAAAAAATACTGCATCACGTAGATATTACAACCGTATAGACTCTACCTACTACTGTTTCATACATTAACAGTGGAAACAGACGTAGACTCAGAATGTCTCCTTGTTTAGCAAGTTTGATCAGTGTTTATTTTTAGTCCTCATAACTCTGTTGCTGTTGGTATTGATATTATAGTTGCCGTTCCCAATTCGTCCTTCAATGTATCATTACCATTAGCATTCCCCTATTTTCCCTTGTAAGCAATACTGCATCACGTAGATATTCCAACCGTATACTACTGGTCCTACATAAACAGTAAAAACAGACGTGTCGCTCTGTAGCTCTGTTGTTGGTATTGATATTACTGTTCTCAATTTGTCCTTCAATGTATTATTAGTATTTGCCTATTTTCCCTTGTAAGCAATACTGTATCAAGTAGATATTACAACCGTATAGACTCTACCTACTACTGTTTTATACATGAATAGTAGGAAAAGTCGTGGACTTAGACTGTCGCGTTGGCTAGCCTGTTTGATCATTTTTTATTTTTAATCTTCATAAATCTATTGTTGTTGCTATTGAGATTAAAGTTACTGTTCCCAATTCCTCCTTCTATGCATCATTAGATCATTACTATTTACATTCCCATATTTTCCCTTGTAAGAAATACTGCATCAAGTAGATATTACAACCGTATAGACTCTTCCTACTACTGTTTTATACATTAATAGTATAAACAGTCGTGCAGTGAGACTGTCTCGTTGGTTAGCCTGTTTGATCATTTTTTCATTTTTAAATCTTCAGTACTCTATTGTTGGTATCGATATAAAAGATGCTGTTCCCAATTGGTCCTTCTATGTATCATTACTATTTACATTCCCATATTTTCCCTTGCAAGCAATACTGCATCAAGTAGATATTACAACCGTATATACTCTACCCACTACTGTTTTATACATTAACAGTCGTGGACTCAGACTGTCTCCTTGTTTAGCTTGTTTGATCATTTTTTATTTTTAATCTTTATAACTCTATTGTTGTTGGTATTGATATTAAAGTTACTTTTATCAAATTCGCCTTTCTATGTATCATTATATCATTATTATTTACATTCCCCTATTTTCCTTTTTAAGCAATACTGCATCACATAGATATTACGACCGTATAGCCTCTACCTACTACTGTTCCATACATTAACAGTAGAAAAAGACGTGGACTCAGACTGTCTCAGTCTCATTTTAAATTTTGGTGATAGTGTACCACAACCTTAAAATCCATAATTTTGGTACTTAACCTTCTATTGCATTTCCGCTCTGCGTTTATGGAGGCTTAGCTAGGAGCAAATGAGTGCTCGTTTATATTTAAGGGTGTATATCGCTAGAGAAACAAAGGAGCATCACAAAGAGGCGAGCTGGCAATAGCAATCATCGAGGAAGGAGCAGTACAGCGCTTAAATCAGCTGAGGCAACACGGAACAACTGTCAACAGGGGCGGTTATGGGCCATCATCTTATATATCGGCGAGGTAAGTGTGTCCACAGCCCGCGGCGCTATAATAAAGTAATCTGCGAAATGTTGGTGGCTCTTGGTCGGTCCATAACCATAACTATAACTCACCCCTGCGCTCGCAAGCGGTCTCTCATCAGATTGGTCGCGAAGTATCTGTTGAGAAGTGCCGGAGGTTTCCACCTGATAAATCAATTAAAGGCGCCCCTCGCCCCGAGGAACCCCGAAAACGACCACTCCACCTCATAAATATCATTCGACTCCCGGTCATCCTACATCTTTATTGTCCGCGGCAAATATAATTCCTTTCCGTGGCTATCTGGATTCCATTAAGGGGCATAGAAGGTAAATGAAGCATCGCGATATGGCTTTCGCAAGGGTTATCAGCGGCGGATTGGCCGCATTTACATTTTATAACATTGTAGATGGTCATCTGTGCGTAATTTGAATGAAATATGGGAATTGTTGACTTATGGGGAGAAACCCTCAATTTGGTCCGCTCGACGGCCAATGTTTAAAACGAGTAAACTGATGATGCCCTTGACAAAGTCACATAGACTAAAAATTTAGAGATTTGTATCTGCTATCATTATATATGTTTCTATTAGTAATTAACACCGTTTTAGCTAGCAGACAATATACATATATGAATATAAATATTTGCCATCAGTAAGAGATCTATAGTAATTGAAATCACTTATAATGCCTTCAATTTAACAACAGATTAAACTTGTACGAAAAATAATTTGTAGTATGAGTATGAAAGCAACGATAATTTTCCATATCTCTAGAGAATTGGTATATACGGTCGTTTATGACGTCATAAATCATCAGCAAGTTACCTATACATTGTATCATTTTTCTAATTTAAAGCAAATCACGCTTAGTTTTGTTTTTGCTATACATCAATTACTTCACATAGACAGGTAAAAGCAATATTACAAGATAATATATATGACTCGCCCACTTAGTGTAATTGTTCATTTCATGAATTCGACATACAATTAATGAACTCGAACCAGATTCTGTAACTTTAGGTGTTTTCACAATTTGAATACTTTTATTCAGTTCATGAAATGGACATCGTTCACTTCATGAAGAGGTGGATTGTCAAGTCCAGATTGTGTAATTTTAGAGGACTTCATAAACTACTGTAACTCAACTTGTATAAAATAGTCAACACATAATATTCTTATGCCAGTGTATTATTTAAATAAAATATATTTATAGGTTACAAATCTGTAAATATACCTTATTGAAAATTTAATAAATTGAAGAAATAGTAAAACTTTCTACAGCGTCTGTTTTCATTACTAAACACCTAGCTTTCATTAACTTCTGAGGTAATTGTTATCTTTGTTTGCTTTAAAAGTAAAAAAGCTAGAACTTGAGAATCCCCAAACTTCAGCTGAACAGAGTAGAGCAACATTTTTCAATAGAGCAATTTTACATCTTTAGATCATGTTGCGTCGAATAGTAGCAACGTTAAAAGAACCGTGGCCAGTTTTTCAAAAATGATTTAAAATGAAATTTGGCTTGCCCGTGTTATTTCTCTTGTACAAACATATAAATATATTTGAGTGACGAACTTTTTTATGAATCAAGCAATTTCTTTAAAATTGAAGATTATTTTCACATACCTCATGAAATGATTATAACAGTATTTGCAAACAAATGGTTCTGCCAAAAAAATTCCACGCCATATAAATACATTTACACTACATTTCGTTGAGTTAAAGCTCATTCACATCCAAGCAGGAATTCCCCCCCCCCCCCCACTTGCCCATCTACTTATTCAAACATAAACTCTTGTTAGAAGCAGCTAAACCTTAAAATGTGAACATATCCCAAAATTTTCTCTACACGTATTCTTTATAACGTTGATATGGAACGGAACAAGAGAAATCAGTTTGCCTAAATGAAAGACACGGTACCAAAACATCGTTAAGTGTTTTATATTTCCGCTAGTTTCGTGAAAATTAAAAAGGTCGCCATTTCAGGAAGTTTCGTTTACAGTTGATAGATTTGATAAAAATATATTCTAAACGCCAAATAGTTTTTATGATATTCCTTCCAATAATCAACCAACAAATTAAAAAATTGCAACGTTTTATTTTTAATGACAATACAGACACGTTGTTCTCTGAATGTCATTTTTTGGCAGTGGTCTATTATGATATGTTTTTCGGACTTTTTCCACTGTCTAGGGTGTAATTCACACGATTCGGGAGTTTTGTTCTACTCCCGTCTTCAGGTGTTCCTGGTTAGTCCTGAGAAGGACTGATATTGCACGTTTTTCAACGTAAATTTGTGCCTCTCCCGGGGTTTGAACCCGGGACCGCTGATCGCTGTGATTACTACTCTGCCACTCTAACCACTAGGCCACCAGGGCGGTTATATATTTTAGTTTTAAACTTACAGACACCAACTGACTTACCAATATTTGCGGAAACGTCTTAACTCGATGATGCTCGAAGAAAGCTAAAGAATGTTGATACTTAAAGTTTTTAACTTATTTTTGAATCAGTGATTTCGAATATCTGGAGAGTTCCACTATAAGGTAGGTGTCCCCGATACGTGCTCACTTGCAATTTTGAAAGGATAAGCGACAAAGGTTGGTTAAACGATACACAACTATCAAAGCACCGAGAAAATACATTATAAGATCCCTTTTCAAAATGAAGAACCTTTATCTACAGTTGAAGAGAACATATTTAAAAAAATGCTGTTCTAATCACGCTAAAGGATTTTAATCTATCTGTTCATATAACAAAACAAGAAACATGCATTTCAATAGTTTATTTTTTAACATCTACTCATTCGCCCACTTACAAACAAACATTTTACTATTTTTTCTACAGGATGTTCCACGTGAGCGACCTTGGAACGGATAAGAGATACAACATCGATTAAATGGGACCAAATAGTCAGAACTTCACTAACTTACATCATCAGATCTTTTAGACGTTTTTCAGTTTCCGAAAAAAAAAATTCAGTTTAAATTTACTTTCATAGTATTTTTGAAAGATAGTTCTATCCCTACTTTGTGAATATACTTAAAAACTACTCTAATAATGTAAAATACTTTTATTTATCTCTTCAAATAACATTTCAAAAGAAAATAACATCGCAATATTTCATTTTTTATGAAAATATAAGCACACCTACCACTTACAGATATTGAGAAAAACATTTTAACCATATAATCCAAAATCGGCAAAATCCAAGTATTTTGCAATTATCATTTCAAATATATATGTACAAGTTTCTCTACAAGGTATTTTCACACTGGAAAATTCAAAATATTAATATGCACACATTTCGTTTTATTCATTTTTAATATATCAAATTTATTGTTGCATTCCTAATAGTAATTTTGTTCTCAAGTACAGTATAGTGTCCCAACGGAGAACAAATCGTTCAGATCGTTTACATTTTATGTTGTTTTTATGACATTAGATCTAATGTTTACAAAGAAATTCAATCCGAACATGATATAAATATTCTAAAACTACATAACAACGATATTAGTACTTTTTTGTGATATGTTAGTAAAATAACTGATTACAACAATGAATGTAAATTTAAACACTCAGTAAAATTTGCCATAAATATATTATGTTATGTTTACCTCATTCTAACGCTGAATGCTAACGAATATTTCCAATTTTACATTAAATTCAGTTTGTATAACAAGAACTACTTTAGATATAGATGCAAATGGTTTAAGTAGTGTAAAATATAATAAAATATGCATGTACATACACATTTAGTGTAAACAAGTAACACAGTCATGAATGTAAATTTATATAATTAGCTATTTACGAATTATAAGTGAATTTGTGAAGAAATAAAGCACGCCCTATATGAAAATATAAAGATAAGTGAGATATCCCAGCTAACAACTAACACAAATGACATTGTTGCAAGCCTATAATAATCATATCATCATCTTACCGAAAAAATCAAATGCAAACAAGTGCGACGATTTCCATCTAATACTATTTCTGAGTCTACATAAACTATTTTACAAAATCCTACACCGCAAACAATATTGCTATGAACACATGTTAAGCCTTTATTATTACAGTAATATCAATTAATAATATTTCAAGCATATCAAATTGCTATGTGTTAGTTTAATTTTTATAAATAGTATAAAATAACATTGGCCTTGATAATAATTTATAAAACGGTTTTAAAAATATTGTTAGCCTTGATTTGAACAAAATGTAATCAGAGTAGGCTTGGAAATAATGTAAAACAATGTAAGATCGAAGAAAAACAATTGGGAAAAGGAAACCAAGCTGTGGAGTGGTATTAATTTTGGCTTCCCCAAAAAAATAATTACTAATACGTAAATAAATACCCTTTTCTCATTTCAGTGTGTTTAAAAATTAATTCTATATCGTTTGTGTGCACTGCAGTAGGTTGCAATGATTCCTGGCACCTTTGCAGAGGATTAAAAAAAAATATTTGTGCATCTCTTTGGCTGTTTTTGCCGAGATTGTGTACGAGGTTCGAGCAGTGCAATTGGAGCCCCATGACCTAGAGGTAAGCAGCGACCTTTGTGAGAAGCAGTTGAAGCCCTAGGCTGTGGCAACGGATGAATTGGAGGCGTTTTTCGCAGCTTTCGAGCTATAGTAGTCGTTCTACAGGGCGTTCAGCGGCTTATATCTGCAAACCAATAAAGAAAGAGGAGCCCAGACATCGTAGGACTTGCTGGGGCTCGAGTTAATCCTGAAAAATCATCGTAAAGGTCAGGAAATGCTATCCTGAAAGATTGAATTGAGTGAATTCCAAGCATAGAGTCGGTTTTATGTGCACTTCCGTCAAAAGGGTCAAAAGGGTTTTTTGTTTGTGACGTGAATTTACTTACTGCAATTTTTATCACCTAGGCAACGCTTTAATTACGTAATCACAGATAATGACGAATAATAGCAAACTTGTTTTGCAAATTGTGAGGTTGGATCACCATATTTGAATTAAGTTCCCATTAATTAAATAATATCCAGTATTGTAGCCATCCCAGTAGTTAAATCTGCATTATACAAAGTGTTTACTGTTTTTAATTATTTTTAAAAAATACCACGATATTTAAGTTCATAGCAAACATATTTTCTATAATTTATACAAATCAAGATAATACTTGCTATGATGTAGAGACTCTAACCATATGCGATAGTCATTTATTTTACACACGCAACAAGGTATAAACCATAATAATATCTAAGTGGCTCATAATTTGGATTCTGGAAGTGGTTATTTTCCAACGATGTTGATAAGATAACCATGGCTTCATACGTTTCATCGATTATAAAAAAGACAGTTGACCGTGTTAAATATGGCGAATTAATGAATGCTGACAGAAAAAGGTCTCGACTTCAAAACACAAATTCCATGAAGAATCTTAATTGGAGCCACATTGTCGTAGTTTGAATAACGAAAACACCGGAGCTATTCCAATTAAACGAGGCGTTAGACAAAGTTGTGTCCTCTCACCTTTATTGTTTAACATCTACTTAGAAGAAATATTTAGAACATCAAAAGTCGGATCGAAAGTACACTAAGAAAATCAAATAGATAATATTAAGCAAAACATCAATAGCCCAAACACAGTTGTCAATATATAACGGCTATCTGAGAAGGTATCAAAATTCAAATACCTTGGTTGGTGGTTGACGGAAAATATAGACTCGGATTTGGAAGTAAGAACAATAGTAGGATTATCACGATCATCTTCTCTAAGAATGACACAAATACCAATTGCAGCCTTCAACCTGAAACAAGATACAGATTGCTGCAATGTTACATATGTTCAGTGTTGCTACACGGCGTCGAAGCCTGGACACTTAATGTTAGTACTGAAAAAATATTACAAGCGTTCGTACTCTGGGTATTTAGAAAAATGCTTGGAATATCGTGGACAGAACGAATTAAAAACGAAGAGGTCTTGAGAAAACTGCATAAAAAAAGGGAAACAGCGTACCTTGGACACCTATGCCGTAACGACAAATACAATGTTTTACAACTTATCATGGAGGGGAAAGTCGATGGAACAAGGGGAAGTGTTGGTAACATACGTCCCTGGTACAAAAAATGAGATTGAACACATATGAGTACCCATCTGTTAGAGCTGCTAAAGAACGAAATTGACAGAAATTGTTATCAATGTAACAAACAAGCTTTGCAAACAAGTCACCGAATTCGTATACCTTGAAGATGTCGACATTCGTGGCTGCTCATTGTCTGAAAAGTCCGGGAAATCAAGCAGTTACATATTATCCCTCTTAGTTTTATCGATTTTTTAATAACGAGCGCAATATGTGGAATACCCTGTATACTACTATGGCCGTTCTTTTCTTGTTAATCCGCTACTCGCGAGAAGGGAATCAGGTGCAGAACTGCAGATAATTCAAACGTGATAATTTAAGCACTCCCTCTCCGCGGTCTATAGCATATAAACAATTTGAGGAGAAAATTCAGCAGCGAATTCGCATTCTAAGTAAGACAATTGCACGGGAGGCTCGGCTATTGTGCCTGAGCATAATGCAAATGTTACACCCGTCCGCAATTTGCATTTACAGAACCTGTTTATGTTTGATGAACTGCAAGCTCAGACTGTAATTTGTGGGTGTCAATGCCCACCCTAAGCAAGATACTACTACTTATCACCGTTTATAATGTCTGCGTAATAACGCTCAACCGCCGCATTTAAATGCAGACGCGCTTCTGGAACCGATTCACCCTGCGATCCGAGGCTCTTTCAAAACAGACTTCTTTGAACTACCTGTATCTGTCCACCTGCAAATACAAGTGCGATGTGTCATGCCCGTATAAAGCCGAGCAACCACTGGCGGACAAAAGGACTAGGGGTTGTAACAGTTTTATGAATGCCCAAGAATTACCCGTCCGCCAGCAAAATTTGCTGAGAAGATTCCGGGGTAAAAATAATACACGATTTCACTATTATTCCTACTTGAGCATGCAGAACGAACTAAAGGGTGCCTCATTCACCATTTCTATACATGGGGAACTATCTAATCTGAAAAAGTACAAAAATGTATTAAATAATTGTAGCAATTATGCCGATGTCATAGATTTGATAATTTTTTAGTAGTTCCTGATATTATCTGTGTAGATATAAGGCTTACTCTTCTACAAAATTACGAAAATTGAGCTTTTGCCACCACCTACATGTAGAAGTGTGCGAATAATATGGACAATATGTTAGTTTGGGGCAAAAGTAACTATCTAGCGTTTAGCATAATAATTTGATTGTTAGCTTCTGGTTCTGCAGTTCTCTAGCAATCATTAATAATAAATATTTCAAAAATTAATCAAAAAATTGCACCTTGTTCCACTGAAAAAGGTAAATAAAATTTGCAGCAAAAGTCTAAACGACAGACCGTACAAGCAGCTCGGTAAATTAAAAAAATAAAAAGGGCTTTACACGAAACTTCCCTTACAAGTGAATGTTTTGAAACTAAAAAATTGAAAATATAGCAAAAAGAATTTAATGTTTTTTAAAGGGTTGGGTCAAAAATATGCCTTTTTTCAAGGGTAAAAACTTAAGCTATGTGCAAAATATTACTTTCCTTTAACTAATACCACTTGAGTTAAAGCAAAACTAGACAAAATTTTATTCTTTAAGGTACTCACCCTGTATATGTTTGACCGAAATTTGCTCGTGTCATGCCAGGTAGATATTGCTATGGTTTGTTGTGATAATTATTAATTGACTTACGAGGTGTGTTTTTATCAATTTTAATGTAAGACTTAAACTGATTAAAATAATTGGAGTTTTGTATTTTTATCTAGTTGATCTAAAAAAATAGTATTATGCCCTTTTTATATTTTATTTATCTGCAATTTATTAACGTAACGCTAGCTCGGTAGAACAATCAACTCTATTCCCAGGGGTGAATTCCTAATAATTTGTAAATTTTTACCTAAACTGGTGCGCCACTGTGCACCCGAATTAGTGTCAAATACACAGTCGCTAATGTATGCAATGCTGTCAAAAAACACAAAATGGTTCGTATTGTGCGGCAAGCGTTGTTGACGTTAAAATCAAAATTTGTGAACATTCGAAGAGGTATTTATTTAAATCGTAGCGCTTTGGCGGTTATTATTATCATTTGTTCCAGGTATTAATTTGTATGTGACGTCAGAAGGGACGCCGTCCGATTCTCGGAATTGTTTTATCTCCGCCTAACCTCAAACTTGTGAAAATGCTTCTAATTTGAATTGCATCTTCACTAGATGCTAGAATAAGCTTGTATCTTGATAAACAAGGTTTGGTCTCGCATGCACACAAATTTCTGGATGCTCACACTAATATTTTTAGGTTAAAACAGTACCTTAAGATTTGAGGTGTTCGCTTCAATGTGCGAAAAGGGGCCCTAGCTGATATCTTCCTCTGGAACGGTTTCCCCGGTGTTTTTGCTGGTGGTCGGTGTCCTACACTCCTGCTTGATGCGTCGCAGTAGAAAGTCTGGGCCCTGGACCCTATTTTCAGCTGGAATTCAACTTCGTAATCCTGATGTGACGGCTACCGGAAATCTCGGATATGCTCTCGGTGATAATTAATTTTATTGTTGGGGAATTCGCCACAAACGTTCCCATGTGAACCTTAACACTTGGTGAACCCAATGCTACACTTTTTTGCCCGAAATACTTAATTTTATTGTATAAAAACTTTCGTTGAAATGGAGCACCAAATTACATGTTAAGCTTCTAAAATTAATTCATTTGTTCTCTTTATGTCCGTTATAAACAAAAACTAATAACTATGGTTACCAATACAAACGGAAATTAGCCATGTTCCAATTAAATACATTTTGAAATAAGTTTACTTACAAATTATTAAATTTCCAAATTTCTTAAACCTAAAATATTGTCTACATTTTTAATTGTTAAAATGTCTCTTTGCGCCACCACACGTTTTATTATTTGCTCTGCTCTGATTCACTCGCGTAATTACACTGATCATTTTAAAGAGTTCACTTCCTTCATAACTGCTTTTCGATGTCCATCTGTCTGCTTTTCACTTGCTTTTTTCATGTCTTGCTGTTTGCTTTTCCCTTGGTTTATTATGTCTTGCTCCCTGATTTTCCAATTGTTATTTCCTGACTTTCTGCCAGCCTTCAAATTTGCTCTTTGCAACATTATTATTCTATTCTGGTTTCTTATACCTTTTTAGATGGCTCACAATGTTACCTGCTTAGCTATATTGAAATCTACGCTTCATTGTTCTGCACATAGCAAACCTTTTTGTGACTATTCATTTCTTTTGGTTTGGCTATTCATTCTGCACAAACCTAATATTTAATTAATTTGAACTTCGACTTCAACCCTGTGAAAAACAAGCTTTGCCCTTTGCGTTCCTTACTCAATTCATTTATTAATACAGGCATCTCTTTTCCAATGCATTTACTGATTGAAATTTAAGCTTAGTACTGCAGTTACACAAAACACCCCAACTCTGTGCTTATTGACTTGTTTTCTTAAACTGTACTGCAAGCAGAGTCGAGTCTTGGGGCCTAACACCATTGCAATATAGTATAACGTGTATGCAAAATTTCGTCTTCCTCCAACAAATAGTTTTTGAGTTATACCGCCATCTAAGGTCCCTGAAACGAGACGATGTGAAGAAATCTCGGAAGGTCATTTTTTCGCGATTACAATACTTTCCTAAAAACAGCCAAATTAAAGTTTGTTGCACTTTTCTCTCTCGAATCGTCCAAAACAATTACTTACATTTTTTCTACATGTAGTATAATGGCAAAGCTGGGTTTCTCTAACAATATACTACTAATTAATAATAAAAGTACGCATTCATTGCCATAATCCTGATGCTGTAAATAATTTTGTACTTGTGCGCAAGAAAGCATTTTCAGGAATACTTGGAATAAGTAGGTTTCGAATATAAACTTGTTTGCTTAACCCTAGTAACCCCACAAAATTGAGAGAACGCCAAGTACCGAAATGGGTCATTTTTGACCCACTGTATAATTTTGCTATTTATAATTGTTTAAAACATTTTTTGCCCTCCTTACATATATACAATATCTAATACGTTTCTTATATTTAATATTTATCATGCATACATAATAAATAATAAGCGAAAATACATCGAGAACAGACTGTACATTCATACTGCATTGTGGAAGTCCTTCCTTTTCAAGAAGTATATTCACTTGTTTAGATTTCCTTTTTGTATCGGACACATATGTCCACATTCTCCCATCTATTTTCTCATTATTAGCTCCAGCAACGAGTTCATCATCCGAGTCTTCAGAACCGGAAACTTCACTTCCAAATTCACTGTCACCGATTCTCTCAACTTCTTCATTATCGTCTACTTCGCTGCACACTTCAGGAACGTCTTCGTCACTATAATCACTTTATTCTAAAAGCTTAGCTAGTTGCGGAATTTTATTTGGAATTATTATGACCAAATGGTAACAGCAAACTGAAAGTAAATTTTGAACCCTGCTTTTATATAGACATACGACAAACATGTATAATTCCTGTAAATTCCTCAAACATTTTTTACCAATAAAATTCATGCATGCACATGCACTAACAGGCAAAATTCGCCAGACGGCACTTTACAATGAAATTCATGCATGCAGCGACATGTACGAGCAGGCATAAAACATTAATTGACTACAACAGGCGAAGTACCGAAATGGGTCAAAATTGACCCTTTACGCAAAGAAAGTAATAACAAATTTCAGGTACCGTTTTGTAAATTTTTATTTATGGCATACGGTGACAGACAGCATAGGAATAGCATATCTAGAAGCAAAACGACGTAATAGCATCTGCAAAAAAATGGTACAAGAAAATTTGAATCCTGGGTAATTTTTGACCCGGTTTTGGGGTTACTAGGGTTAAGAGCGAAATTCTATAAGGGAGAAGAGGTGGTGAATAAGCATGCTTAGTGGGGGCACTAAAGTACTTAAGGCCGCATTATTACTTACTTTACTTTTGGCCGTTACGACCCTAGTTGGGTCTTGGCCTTGTCCACGACTGCTGTCATTTGCTTTCTCCTTCGTATTTTAGATCTTCATCGATTCTAACCTTCCATCTTTTTCTCTGCCTTCCTCTGGTTCTAAAGTATGATAAAAATGTATCAAGGGCTTTACTCAGAACTTCTCTCGCAAGTGGACGTTGAGACACTAAACAATTTTAACAATCAAAGGAAAGTCGGGGTAAAAATATCTTCCTAATAATACTGACACAATAAAAAGAAACACTTGGTAATGCGGATTACGTCAATTTTCAAATAAAGTAACATTACCGGCGGTGGGATTAGAACTTGAGCGCTTGCGAATGCGATTTCAAAGCTTCGCCTGTTTGTCGCATGCGGCCACGCTTCACCCCTCGCATCCGTGCGATGCGGCTGTAAAAACAGAACACACTTACCATTGCTGCCCTCTTTTGTTTCTTTTACAACATTTACCTTGTATCTGTTGGGTCCCATTCGTCAAGGTTGAAGCCTGGGCTATTTGCAAATTATTACTTTTATCTATTTCTCAGTTAATGCAAAAATAAACAAAATTTTATGGTGCTTGTCGTGCATATGTTGGGTACAAAATATGCCTTTTTTTGGCAACGGTAAAATGCTGTGATTTAAGTAACATTTCTTGAGTTAAACCCAAAATAAGCAGAATTTTATTTTTAAGGTGCTCACCGTGTATATATTTTACCTAATTTTTTTCAGTTTTGTGCCTGGCAGACATATAATCCGCATGCATCGTTTTCCTCCAACAAATCGTTTTTGAGTTGTACCGCCAAGAGAGACAGGCTGAATTGAGAAAAACTGTTTTTCGTCATCTAGAGACCCTAAAACGTGAAGATCTGAAGAAATCTCTCTTTTGCGATTACAAAACTATCTTTGTCTTTTATACGAAAGAAGTAAACATTATTTTCATCTAGTGTTGCTACGGAATAGTTCCTAATTTATGAATACAAGTGCGTTTATAGTTTTATCGGTTAATGTCAATCTTGACATTTGATTTTTAAGTGACATAGTTATAGCCATAGTAGATGAAAATAATTGTTGTCCATACTATAGTTCTGTCTATTGCTTTCCGTGTGGCCCTGCCCTCTAGCATCCATATAGTGTGCCCTGCCCATCTTAACCTTCCCGCTTTAACTGTTGCAATGTTTGGAGGTTGCTCGTTATTCACCAGTTTTTGCATGATTTCACTGGTCCTGCTGTCACTCTTACACATTTTCTTCCAAAGATCTTCAATATGTTTTCATGGTATTGGTTAAGTGACTAGGTTTTGTTTATGTACGTCACTACTGAATGGATTATTGTTTTATATATTCGGATCCGGACAAGAGGTTAGATCGAAGTAGGTGATTGATTGCAAATATGCATTTATGATTCTCATTGTTATTTCCTCTTTTATGTCGTTGTCAGCATTTACTATTAACCCTAGATAGCGAGATTCTTTTATTCTAGCATGTTGTACATTCAAGGTTTCCACCCTTTTTAGGGACTGTTGTTGATGCTAGTTTATGTCTTATTTCTTCTTAAAAAATGTCTAATCTCGGTGCTTATCAGCTTCTCTGTGTCGTACTTGTTTTCTGATTGTTTTTCGGTTTTGTATATTATTTCTACTAGAATGTGATTCGTGTTCTGTGCCCGTAGAGCTTTGTATATTTGTTGTATTTTTGCCACTTTTCCTTTAATTGATACATGATCTATTTGCGTTTGAGTCCTTCCATCGCTTGATGTCCATGTCACTTTATAGATATTTTTCTTCCAAACTGTGTGCTTCGGACTAGTTCGTGTAAACTGTGTTCCCCTACTATGTTGTTATAAGCTTGCTATCTGCCAATTTGGGAATTTTTTCTTGCGCTTATAGTAAATAAGCAAATTCATCCTATATAAAAAGGTGTCCTGTATACTCCTTTTTTCTCATAAACTATATAAATACAATAGGTCATACCCGTCCCCAGTCGGGGGAATTAAAATAACCCTGAACCAACTGTGAAAATCACAATAAATATAAATATTCTGTCATTTAAAAATGTAAGTTGATGGTATTTTAGTTTTAACTAGGAGCTGATAAAAGCATGTAGCTTTTAGCTTAGCTAAATATTGAAATGGTATTAAGCCCACAACTTGGCTCTGTTTGCAGTACAAAATATTCAACCAAATCAATAAAGCACAGAGTTGGGATATTTTATATAATTGCAATTTTAAACAAAAATAAAAATGTTAAATGCATTGATTAGGGGATGCGAGAAACAGTAATTAGTCGGATAAAGGCACGCAAAGGCAAAGCATATTTCACAGGGTTTAAATTTGGCATGTGAATAAAGTAATATAATTAAAATGATAGGTTTGTATACATGTAAAGCCAGACCAAAAGAAAGTAATTGACACGAAAAGGTTGTTACATGCAGAAAAGGTGCGTAGTTATCAATAAAAGCAAAGGACACTGAAAATTGTGAGCAAGCTGAAGGGTAAAGCAAGATGAAAGAAAATCTAGAAAATTGCAAAGAGCAATTCCTGAATGGAGGCAACAGAAAAAAAAGCAAGCAACATGAAAAGTGCGGAACTCAGTGCTTTAATAATTAAAAACATAGTGCAAACGCAGAGTAGTGGAATTAAAAACGTTTAAGTTTAAGAAAATGTTAGATTGTAATTTATGTAATCAAACTTTACTCCATTTGTGGCAAACTTAATTTCCAATTAATAGTTGAAGAACACCGTTTCTTAGCAACATGGTGCTTTTTTGTGTTTAACAAAGAGAACAATTGAATAAAATTAATATGAAAGATTGTCGAATGTGCTCCACATTTAATTAACGTTTTATAATAATGCATGAGCATTTTATAATATAAAAAGTGGACCATTTGATTGCCAGTGTAGTAGTGTACCTGTGCTAACGTTTGCAGCAGTTTCTGCAACGAAAAATTTACATTTTTACAAATCTCATCTCCGACGATTCGGGAGCCGTCCAACTGAAAATTGCGATCTTCGACTACGACGGAAATTACCATCGGAAGCCAGAGGTTAGCAGTCCAAGACATTGGCGGGCAGGGAAGCAGGCGGGCACCTGAGATATTCCAGCAGCGTAACTACGACCACCTCCAAAACAAGCAACGAAGCGAACTTCACGAGGTAGGATAGATCTAAAAATTGAGTGTCAGCGTTGGAGAAAACGATTTAAATCAAAGATTGAACCTTGCCGAAGAGGCCTAGCGTTTTTCCAAAAGTCCAACTACTTCGTGGTTTTCGAAAGTCGAACGGCGTCACTAGGTTTTGGCGAAATCGGCCAGAATCGAGCTTCATAAACAAATGAAAAATCGGCATGCATTCTACGTCATCTTGAGAATAACAATCAAGGCAAGTTTGACGTCATTCTGACAAACAATGAAGGCGATGTTTTAATAGTTGCCAAGCGGGAATATTTACCTGACGCGTTTTCACTGTATTTCACGATTTTAAACGTTCAATTTCACGCTGTACGCAAATACCATTTTGTGTTCATCTGTCAATTTACGAGATTTTATCTACTAATAACGAGCAAACGAGCTACGTTGAGACAAATAACCTAAAATTTGAGTATATAGTCTGTTTATGAACCCAACCCATGAGATAAGAAGTTTTGTGTTTGCTGAGAGCTAGCGTAATTGGTATTGCAGTTAAATAAAGGAGAAAGCGGGGCATTCAACCATTTTATTTGCGCAGTTAATTATTACAGTCTTAATTTACTGACAGGCAAAGGTTGAGCACAGTATAAAAATATAAACTGATAATTGTGTGTACTAGGATCTTTGCCCGTAATTTTAACTTATATTATTTTTATACCAAAATAAATAATTACAGGTCAGTCACTTCATTACATACTCGCACCGAAACGTGGAGCAATCAGTTCATTGCAATATACGAGTAGAAGTAAACTTACGCAAAAAGCAGAAGAATCAAAAATGCTACATGCTTTACAACTACCATGAAAATATCTATTACTTACTTTTCTCTTTTTAGAACATGACCAATTAGATTTATTCTTCGTCTTTTCTAAAACTGGTTACACCTTTAAGTGCTCTTTACACTCCATCGTCTTACATTTGATTTTTCTGTTCATTATCTATATTGCCAGTATTTTTACGTCCGTGGAGGAGTCCACAGATATCTTAACTTTCCACGTGGTGTCCTGCAATGGTTCTTAGTCCCAACACCCTTTTTGGCTTGCATCTATGTTAACTAACTATCGTATTACCACCCGATTAATTAAAAGATCTATTTTTAACTCGTTTCTGTAGTGCATTTCCTGGGGATTGCTTTAAATTTGCACTGACTTTAAACTCGATTTGGAACCATATAAGAGTACTGATACAAAAATTATTTTATAGAAATAGATTTTCTTGTTAGTGCTTAGCTCTATTTCGATAACAATGCAATTTATCTGGTTGTATATTTTCGTAGCTTTTATATTATCTCTGAATATAGGAAATATTACTCTCAAGAGGTATCCGTTTACTGATATTTCTATCCCCTCTTTCTCGTTTTCTTTCATAATTTAGCTTTAATTTTTTATTGAAACTGTATATTTTGAATGCTGGAAAATAAATAATATTCTTATTGACACACATTTTTCTATTTTCTTCAACTGGTTTCATATCGGTATCCTATAAGTTGTTATATACAGTTATATTCCTAATATTGCGACTATATCAGCTAGATATAATAAGTCTGAAGTGTACACCTGGTTTAAGTTACTGTTATTCATTCAGCGTGGTAGTTCTAGATTTACTTGAAAATATGAGTAATCAAAAAAAACTACTACAGTCGTGCTTTTATCAAATGTTGCCGCTAATAGTTGTTTCGGCTGTTCTATTCCTGCTAAACAAATGCACACACGTATAACACATTCGAGAGGTTTGCAATGCATACTAATAAGCGTTTCTAAACTGTGGTACCCATACTGAAGTATGTAGACTTTTGGTTTAATAGCCAATATTGTGCAATTACAAGCATTACGACGATAATAATTCTGAAATCGTGTGGCAAAATTACAATAATTTGTATTTTACACCCGATTATAACCGAGAAGTTGTAATGTGCACTGATGTATCAATTTCAATCAAGTTCACTGATATACGTATATGCATTGTATGCATACCTCATCACCATCATAGATATTGATTTATTGATAAATTGTTTTAACTACATATTTTAATTTATTCAATATGAAAGAGATACAGTGCTCAGTAGTTTATGTTTTTAAGAATTTTTCTGCTATGTTGTTTGTCTATTTCTTTCGAATTTTAGGTTTGTAAAGAAGAAAACGAGTTTCTTGTTTTTCTATTCTAATATGTCTTAAAAAAATGGCATGACTACTGTACTCTACACTCTACAACCATACTTTCTTCCAAATAAGATTTTTTCAAAAAGCTGGTATCGAAATACTCTCTCTTGCTTCACTTAAGCATTTGGTTTATTCACCTTTTCGAAACATGTAATGATGTTACTTCCTGCATAGATATAATTTATAGAAATAATATTTTTACCTCCTCGCCTTTCTTAGTCCTCCTTTAACGCGTAAATTCTAATCTGCCGTTATAATTAAACTAAACCAATAGAATGATACATGAATTAGCAAAATGATAAAACCTACCGATTTGTTTTATTTCAATTCATTAAATTAGCTTTGATCTCAAGTAGTAAAGTGACTGATTCCTTTATTTATATCTTACAATGTGTTTAATTAAACAATAAATAATTATTTGCACTACTTAATCTGTAATAAACTATTTTTTGAACGACATATCTTGTTTAATCTAATGCGAATGATCTGTGGCCGCATGAACTGCCACAGTAATTTTATCAAATTGCATAAAACAACCTGCACGTGCCGTGTCAAGGAAATTATGGAAGATTCATAGGTAAAGAATGTGGATTCTGATAAAATGCGGTCTTCGGAATTTCGTATTGATCCAGGAGAATTGCGTGATTCAAGACAGTAGTGAAAAAAATCATTACATTCCTCGTCACACGAATCAGACGAATCAATAAATTGTCGCGCTTTGCTTTCAGTTGGCAGGAATTTGCACGTTTTCTTTGTTTAATTATCGAGATGCCAAATTGATAACCCTGATTTTAAAATGAAGTATAAATGAAGTAAATCCGAAAATCTTACCTAACACATTTTTATTTTAGCTTATACAATTGTAGTGGTTAATTAGCCATATTTTATTTTGCATTCCTACAACTTAAATATGTACTTTCAAAACAATGAAAACGTTTTTTTAGTAAAAGGCAATACTGATTTTTACATTTTTTTTATGCTAAATTCTAAATTTGGTTGTTTAATATTATAGTAAGTACCGCACATTTTTATGTAAAAAATAGTAAATACAGGGTGATTCGGGAGGAAGTGGCAATATTTTGAAGACATATCGAGGAAGTCAAAATAATCAAAATAAACTTATATGTTCAAGTCCGATTTTCATTTGTTTCAGAGATACGTTGATTAATTGTAATTTAAAAACTAAAGAAAAATTCAATACAAAACTAACAAAACAAAACAAAAAAATACACAAATTGCATTAATTCACAACAAATTTAAAAAAAAACCCGCCCACTTCGATACACTTATTTGCGCTTTTATAAATTCAACTAGTAGCGAGTTTTAGTAAACGATGATTTGCTCTAATGAACGCTGCAGCATTAGTTCAATTTATAAAGGCGCAAATAAATGTAGCGAAGTGGGAGATGATGTTTTCGAAAATTTTTTGTGAATTAATGCAATTTGTGTATTTTTTTGTTTTGTTTTGTTAGTTTTGTATTGAATTTTTCTTTAGTTTTTAAATTACTATTAATCAACGTATCTCTGAAACAAATGAAAATCGGACTTGAACATATGAGCTTATTTTGCTTATTTTGGCTTCCTAGACATGTCCTTAAAATATTGCCATTTCCTCCCGAATCACCCTGTATATATTTGCTCAGCATCAGTTCTATTATTGAAAATTTAGGGATCTATTATGTACAAAAAAATGTGGAAAACGGTGTAACGTTACACTTAGTCAACGATAAATTAAAATCTTACAATATACAGAGCGTTTGTTTAACACGGTCTAAAATATGAAAAATTTGTGATTTTCTCACTATAGCCTAAAAACTACTCGTAAGATTTCAAAACTAAAATACGTTAAAAACTATAAGCAGTTTGTAGTAGACCTTAAAACATAATATTTGTTTTAATTACGTTGTTCATACGCCACAAAGGGCTTTTTTAAGCATATTGATTTACATCACTCCAAATAAATATTTTAAATTAATAAAATTATATTTTTTACCGTTGTTTCGACAGTTACTAAGACAACTGAAATATATATATGATTTCGGAGACTTTCACGGTCATTGTCGTTAAGTAACAAACGACTTCCGGGATTGAACCGTGTCATTAGTGAGGTCGCCTTTTTGATGCAAATCCCCATTCTTCTTTAGCAGAAAGATTCGTGAAGCCATTGAAATTTACAAACACCTTAATAACCTAAATCGGGACGAATTCCTAAGCCCTGCCCACCGTCACTAAACCGCGACGGGACTTGCCTATAAATTCTCGCCTTTCTCCTTCCAATCTTTAAAAGAGTTTCGCCTCTGGCGTGGTTTACACGTTAAGTTGCCGTGTTCTTTTGATTTTCCTCCTGATGAAGCCCCTTACGTAGGTGGGCGAAACGTTGAGTTCTTCGACCTCAATAATGACTCGGTTCTATCCCGGAAGTCGTTTGTTACTTAACTGAAATACCAATGGGGCCAAAATTATATATAACAGCAATGATATAACATAAACAAGAAAATAGAATGCATTACTTGAGTAAGAAAGAGATAAACATAGAAGCAAATCTTGTAGTAGGCTTGACGCTCATTTTAATTACGACATATGTCAACTAAACGTGCCTACGAAAATAATTTCTTTTTATGGTCATATCTTTCTTACTCAAGCATATTATTTATTGTTCATGTTATCTCATTACTGTTATATATATTTATGACCCCATCGGTATATAGATTGTCCCACATAAATAAAGATAACAGTGATACGGGACTTTGCACATTAGTATTTTATACCGGGTGGCCAGTGGCCATTCTAAATCTTGACGCCTTAAAATTAGAAAACAGACAACTCATTATACTTCTGACATGTGACAGTTTTGCTTAGTCGCAGAACTTGCTACTCTGATCTTTCGATACATATTAAAAATGTAAAAACGAAGTTGTTTTTATATCGATTTATGGGTTACCTATTGTAAAATCTTCAGGATCATGCTTTAACTTATTTTCTACGATTTCTTACTTTCATCTTTTTTTGATGTCTGTAAGTCACTTTCGATGCATCTCTTAATTTATTATTCCTAAAGACAATTGAGAAAAAAATTGTTATTTTATTACTACCCGCTATACCATTATAATGAATAGGGTGTTGGTCATTTCATCAAAATCATTAGCAAATTTCAGACAATGGGCAGCACTATATATAAGGGTTTGTGTAATTGGTTCTTAGCTCACTACACCGGAAGTTGCATAGCGTTAGCGCTACCATGCTTGTTTCTACCAATTTGTCTATGTATACGTTTGGAACATTGAGTTAGTGTTGTTAATTTACTTCGTATTTTATTTATTTACGTGTAAATTAATTGTTAATTTTATTGTCCGTGTACTTCACCAAGCAAGAACCACGTGCAATTCCTACCGGTGCAATAATTTACAGTAATTCAAGTTTTTCTTCGATCAATTCTTTAAGTTTCTGAAAAACCAGTTGTATACAAACTTAGGCGGTCATTATGAAGCCTAGGCTAAACCAAATGTTGTACGAATGCAGTTTGTTAACATAACAGTAATAAAAATACTTATAACAAACATGCCAGCGGTTCTCAAATCTTTTCCATACGAAACTTGGGTTTATTTCCGATGAACAATCAGTTTTATATTGCAATTAGTGATGGGCTTATTCGAATGAAAAATAACCGGTTATCCGGTTACTGAAATAACCTATGTAACTCGGTTTTCGTTCCTAGTATTCGAATGAAAAATAACCTCATGCTGATACGTACTACGCTTTGAATATAAAACCTCTATTCAAAGGTACTACGTGCCATATCTTAGCGACCTGCGAGTGGTCGAAATTCTGTAAATAATACGTCATTCATAACTCATAAGTAAGCATAAGCAAGGCTGATTGTATTGAAAACACCATTTGGGCGTCTCGCTCTACAGTTTTCTCCCTTGCTTCCTTGCCAGCTGAGGCTCGCGGTCGATCCGTCGTCATATGATATGAACATAAATCAATTTTTTGCCGCCTTTAACCCGGCCGATCGATAAACATAAACGTTTTACCACTGTTTTTTATTGCGCTTAGCAAGCAGTCCCGCATATTTCTTTCTTTCTACACTTAATAAATACCTCTTAATTTCCAATACATAACACATAATGTACATATTATGTTTTGGTTATAGATCGGAAGAATGTAGGAGTAATCGTGCTAATGCAGAATTGCGAGTCGTTAAACTCATACAAATACAACAATATATTATTAATTATTATTATATTATTATAAATCGCCAGCAATCGAAAACAGTAAAGGTGTATCCAGATATATTTCATTCATATCCACAATTATTTATTGCACAAACTCCTTAGAAATCAAATAAAAATCATTTATACAATTATTATAATTAACGATTAACTGAGTTCCTCTGCTATCTGCAAGTTAAGATGCCGATGCAGATGACGCTGAACCGCGTAACCGGTAAACCGGCGAAATCGAAACGAATCGAGAACCATAATGTATTCGAATGATTATTCAAATAATCATTCGGTTATTAATATCATTCGAATGCAAATAATTCGGTTATGAAAATTGTCCGGTTATGCCGATCACTAATTGCAATGACTACCAGAGGAGCAGCTAACTTGAGTATGCCAGTCTATCGTTCTACTATGTTTAAAACGGGTTGTTCTTATAACTGTATAAAAATTTACAACGCGGTACCTTCAGAAATTAAAAATAGCAAATCGTTGACTTTATTTAAAAGAAAATATAAAACGTTTTTACTGGGTAATTGCTTCTACTCGATTAAGGAGTACTTGGGTGATTCTGCCTAATAATCCGCGGTTGATCACGTCTGATATATTTTGTGACAATGCCTATGTAACTCTTTGTATTGGATGGCAATAAAGTTATAGTTATTGTTATAATCTTAGATGTTAACTGTGATATTTTTATGTTTTTTACTATGTTTTCTGTAATATCAAGTATGGTAGACTTATAGTGCAATTAAAAAAAAATTATAACGTTTACTGTGATATTTTCATGCATTCACTATGACTTGTGCAATAATTGTTATCATATTCTCATGCACCAATCGATATTATTATTATTTGCGCTCTTCTGTTTCATATTGAATAAGTGTACTTACTTATTAAATTTCAGTGACACAATGTCCATTATGACTATTGGTGGTAATTCGAAAGGACCACAAGTCGCGCTATACTATCCGGAAGCATCTTGAATAGAATTTTCCGGATTACAATATTGCTATAGACTTCACAAGAATACGTTTACTCAGTCTTACTTAATAATTACCATTGGTAGTATACGGCGTAACAATGAAATTAGGGCCCATGACTATATTTCCTTTATTTATGAACCGATTTGAATGAAATTTGGTACAAGCATATTAGATAGAATTTCGGATTAACAGACGCATATTCAAAATATTCGGCTTTCGGTTTCTCAGAAAATGCCATTAAATTTGATGGGCTTGCCTTGCAGACATTATATTTTTTGGAATTTATAACTCAAATTACATACGATAGTGTTTCAAAATCTACGTTTTTCCAAAAGAAAATGTGTTTTTCCAATTTTATTTTTTACCATAAAAGGCCGTAATGGGTAAACATATTTTTAGGAAAAACAATTTTTAAATGGCACCTACTTGATGGCTATTAGATAGAAATTGTAGTTACGAGTCTAACGATATACATCGTACACCAATTCATTTTTATCTAAAACTGAAAAATTTTTGTTTAATAAATTGCAAAAAAATTATTTTGGAAAAAGCAAACTTTGGCAACGCTATCGTAGGTTATTTGAGTCGTCGATTACGAAAAACATAAAACATATAGGGTGATACTTCTTCTTCCTCTTAATATCGGACACTGGCTTGTTTTAACCACAAAGTGGTTCTATGAGCCCTCTTTGTCCTTAGGCCGGGCAGGTGGCTAGCCTTGCCCGTCGAAAGTGAGAATGAATTCCCTGGTTTAGGGGTTAATAATAATAACTAGCACAGGTGTTAGCATGGTCGCCGGGGAGCGTTAGATTTCCAGAATCCGCCGGGATTCGAACCCGAACCGGCCGCCTGGGAGGCAAGCATTTGCTCGCTGGGCTATCCGCTCTTAAAAAGTGATATGTTTAAAAAAATCAAAGTTAATAGCACTATTTTGGCTATATCTGTCTATCAATTCGAAATTAGGTTTAATATCTTGATACTAAGTTGGATCCAAATGGGTTAATAAATAAAAGAGATATATACATGACCTTAGTCTCATAATTACCCGGCATACTACAAAGCGCACATTGTAACATCTGATAGAACCACCGAGCTCTGTGGGTTATTGGTCAGCACGTCTATTTAGCATTCGGGAGGTCGTGGGTTCGATTCGTGCAGCTGTCTGCTGTGATTCAGGTTTTTAGGTGGTTTTCCTAAGTGAACAGAGTACCTTCTCTGAGGCGAATGCCGGGGCAGTACTTCTCCACCTCTCGCCCATCCTACAGCACCCGTTCTTGGCTGAAGAGGTACGCAAGGTCCCTATAGCAGCTCGCTCCCAGTTGGGGGAATTGAAATTACCTTGAACTTTATACCTTTTATCTCTGATACAGTGCAATCATACAAATTTTTGGATACTGGCAGCTGCGAATTTTCAACTGCGTGTCTTAGCATGTACTATATACAATGTAGTTGCTATTGCTGCTATTTTGCCTTAATAATAGAAACTTTTGGTCTAAATTTGTTAATATAAGCTTTAATCAATTTTAAAAAGATCTTGTGTTATTGCGAGAAAACTGTTTTAACACACATTGATTTGACAAATGTTAAATTGATACATTAATTAATCGCATATGAACTAATCTAAAACATCTATTTTGTTTCCCACAACCCCCCTTATCCAAAAATACAGATGATCGCACTATATATAAGTGAAAAATGGAGATATTTTTATTTTTATAGAAATAATACTTAAGTTTGTGAATACTAAAGTAGGTGATGAACCTCAGTGAGTTATTCGTCTTCAAACTTTAGTTACGTAATAAACTCGAGAGGTAATATAGAAACACTGTATAAATAATGTGTTGATAAACCACTCTAATTTTGTGTTCAAAAACTATTTTTTTAAACACAAGTCAGCTACTGACAACGCTCTAACAGTTCATGAGCGAGAGTAGTCTTTAAAATAGCTAAATTTAAAAACCTTCATTCTATGCGCAATAGTTCGATCTACCAACTGACATAGATATGTTCTTTTCTCTATGTTTTCTTAATGACACGCTTTTTAGTAACAAAATAAAAGTTATCTGTAAAACAAAAGCTTGGAGGAGATTAGCTCGATATTAGTAAGTCAAACCAAGAAATTCATTACAAAACCTTATGAAAAATAGTTGATATATCGCCAATTATTATATAAAGGCAGGACCCTCTAGGCATTTCATCGTGTTGTCCAAAATTTGGTTTTTATTTATTATAACGGAAACCCCTGAGCAATATTATCTTTCAAACTCACCCTTAAGATGACCATGACACAGTGACGTGTCGCTATTTTTACAGTTACCTAACCAAACAATAAAATATTGCTATTGTATAATTCCTAATCCTATTCTGTTTTATGGCCCTGAGAGGGTCTACCAATTTTTGGAAGAACTTTCCACGTGCAAGGCTGTCCTGTCAATAGTGAGTAATTCTAGCTTCTTTTCGAGCCTGTGAATAATTTCTTACCCACAATTGGCAACGGATGGATTTACAACTTGGAACTATTATGTTGCGCTTGACTGTGAGTCATCGGTTTTGTCATAATTGCAGGGTTTCGGAGATAACAAAACGGCGTCAGTTTTGAGCCCAACGGAGAGAATAATTGGGGGTGGCCGCAGGCCAGTGAGGTTAAAAACCGTTCGATAAATTAGACGTTTTGATTTGATTCGATTCTAATTCGCTTTTAATAACGGCCTTCAGGAGCTGACACCAGTAGCGAGTAATCAGGCCGACAACTATCCTATTAATTTGTAAAATAATATACGATTTATGAATATATACGAATTACGACTTCCGTGACATGCGTTTGCTGCACGATAATCGACGTACAGGGAGCTCGTTAATATGGAAGTCGTCGGAAAACATTATTTCCAGCCAGCAAAAGCACTAATCATTAACGCAACGTGTGACTATGAAATCGTGCACTGAAAAAAGTTTAATGTAAGCTCGATTTAGTGCTAATCAAACACTGCAACGACTCTTGTCGTTTGCTTTTTGTACACGGCTATTAAACGAGGCAAGCCAAAGTCAACGTCTAAATAAATACATCGTGTGTAAATAAAAAAAAATAATTTGGTAACTGTATTATAAAAATAATTAAAGTTAGGCTATTTTAATACTACCTGTAAATACAAATAGAAACAGGCACCACCAATATATGCAAATGCGTAAATGGACTCCAGTTTAATGATAATATCAAGTACATCACGTACACCGCAAAAGGCAGGACTTACAAATGAAATGGTTTTAAGCCCACAATTTGGCCCTGTTTGCCATGCGAAATATTTAACCAAGTCAATAAAGCACAAGAGTTAAGATATTTTATATAATTGCAATTTTAAACACTAATAAAAGTATTAAATGCATTGGTAATGAGATGCGAGAAGCAGTAATTAGTCGGATAAAGGCACGCAAAAGCAAAGCATATCTCAGAGGGTTTGAATTTGAAGTTTCGGTAAAATAACACAATCAAAATTATAGGTTTGGGCATATTTAAAGCCAGACTAAACGAAAGCAATTGACACAAAAGTTTTGTTATGTGCATACTAAATGAGCGCAGTTATTAATAAAAGCAAAGGTGAAAAGGCGAGCAATCTGAAAGGTACATGAAAGCAAGATAAGGGAATAGAAAATTGCAAAGAGCAATCCAGAATTAAGCAACGGAAGAGAAGAAAGGCAAGTGACGTGTAAAAATGGTGAACTCAAATACCAGTGCTTTAGTAATAAAAACAAAGTGCAAAAAGCAGAGCAGTGATTTAAAAAAACGTGTGTTTGTAACGCGAAGGAACAATACTAGTTATAAGCAAAAGACAATATTTAGATTTAAGAAAATGTTACAGGCTGAGAAATTCCAACAGCGTCGTCTACGACCATCTCCGAGCCAAGTTGCGGCAATTTTTACAAGGTAGGAACTAACTGCAATTCAAGTGTCAGAAGTCGGGAAAACTATTTACATACAATACCTTGCTGAAGAAGCCCAGCGCATTTCTAAGAGTCCAAATACTTCGTGGACTTCACAAAATGGATGGCGTCGGTGAATTTTGCGGGTTTTACAAAGATTTCAAAGACAGCATAAAAAAATTAGAGTTAGCGTGGGTCTACGTCACACCTGTAACAATGGAAGTCGAGGTTTTGGTTTCCAAGCGGGATATTCAAATTATTTACCTGATGCTTCCTCGCCTATTTTCACTATTAAAACATTCAAAGTAACGTTCATTGCACTAGCAAAAGTTCTGTGTTAAATGTCAATTTACGAGGTTGTGCATTATATAAACTAGAATCGCACATTTGAACTACTAATTTATAAATATAGTCAAATTCTGGTCCCAACTGAGAAAAGAGTTTTTGTGTTCTGCCGTGAGCTAGTATAAAATATTGCAATTCAATAAAATATAAAGAGGGGCATTTAACCATTTATTTGGAGCATCAACTAATACATTTGTACGTAAAATTTCCTTTATAAAATCAAGGCATAAATTACAAAGAGGCACCGCAGCGTGGAGCCTTTACAGTCAATTATTTCATAACAATAAATGTATATTAATGGTATATTTTATTATCGATGTTGATGACGATTATAGACAAAGAGACAAACACGCTATTAATGTTTTATTTGAGACAATATTTATAATGCCAAGAAAATATAGATTTGACCTGGACTTTTTCAACTTGTACTAACGACCTACATCTGGATTTACTTTGAAATAATCAATACACTTATATAATCAATAGTAGAGATTTTGTTTTAATTGCGTACGTGTACATAATGAGATTATTACAGTTGTGTTTGGAAGCGATACACCCAGTTCTGTTGCACAACGAATTATCATAAAATTGTTATGTACTAACGGTGATAAAATTGCTAATATTTATCGTCCGCTGCATAGTACACAATGTGATGAAAAATTTCTTTCAAGAAGATCAGTATTTGATTGGCATAAATCGTTCGTCATATGTTGCAAACGATATTCTCCATGTTGTAGAACCCGCTGTCATAACTGTATTCTGTAGTATTCACGGTCCAATTTGGTAGATTTCTTGTTTACCGGAAAGACTGTAAATGCAGAGTATTATAATCGACTCCTTCTAATAACCAGAGAGGCCGGGAAAACAGAACGATGAACACTATTGATGAATTGATATTCTTCTCCATTACTAAAACACTGCTGGAGCCTATGGTTTGAATCTAATCACAATCCGTTAAAAAGCGCTAACCACACAAATATTTAACAAACGCTAAATATGTATATCAACAGCTAAGCTGTCATCTTCAGTAGCCTTGAAGAGAGAGACTAACCCAACAAAGTTGACTGGAATAAATCTATGAAGATAATGACTACTGTTGTAAGTTGGTGGCGATATTATCTTCAGAGGTTTATTCCAGCCAACTTTGTCGGGTTAGTCTCTCTCTTCAAGCTTACCGAAGATGACAGCTTAGCTGTTGAAATACATATTTAGCGTTTGTCAAATATTTGTGTGATTAGGGGTTTTTAACGAATTGTGTCATTCTTCTTCGTGCTATTGCCCGTTCACATGTTGCTCGCTTAACCTACGAAACTCTGCAAAAATTAGGATGGGGGGTGTTGCCTCCCCTTATAGTTTTGACTTATAGCCCTGCTAGTATAGATCCCTTAAGGAAGAAGTAATGAAAGCAGTGCAAATTTGGATTCGTAGGCAACGCAAACACTTTTCTTCTGTCGGTGTTCGCAAGTTGCCGAAGCTTTGGGGTAAGTGTATATTAAAGCATAAAGTTGTTTTCATCAATGTTTCGTTGATCTTGTTATTACTGGGTAAAAAAGATCAAATCTATACTTAACTCGTATATAACAAATACATGACTAAACGCTGGCAGTTCAGGCACTAAACTTTCGTGTTGTATAAAAATACAAAATAGGCAGTAAAAATGAGTATTCATTTTTAAAGCAGTTTTACTTTCATGATTTTTAAATGTCCAAGAGATACGATATATGTATACGCGAACTGTCACCATGATCACGGTAAAGTTCAAAACCAAACTGAAACTAAACTCATCGAATTCCAATATCAGGCGTAACAACACATTGCAAATTGTGGGCATGGTCGCCGTTAGAAAACTTCTCAGGGAGGGGCAATATTTTTTCGATATTGAGATAACAAAAATAAATTCACAGAGGGCCTAAAAAAATAAACACTTGATGTGTGCCTAAAAATGATATTAGATTTAAAAGAATATAAAAACAAATTGCTACAGGGTTTGGAAAAAATACCTGTATTACCAACACGTTTTGTGTATCGATATAAATAAAAAATTATAAAATCATTACGTTCTTTACTGAATTACTACATTACCTTATGGTTTGGGCATCGAAACGCACAAAATAGTGAAGCGTTAGTAATAGCAATACATAATAATGCAGACATCAAATTAATTAACAAATAAAATAATAGATGCAAAAAACATACCGTATAGATCGGATGCAAGTCCAAAATAAAAAACAATGTAAACTAGGATACACAATAATCTAACAGTAGTAACTCAACCAGGGAGCGAATAAGACTAACGTGAGATAAGTAATGCAGTTATTTTAAATATTTGCAAACATTCCGTGCAAGTGCACTGGGATTTGGCGAGCCATTTAATTCATTACTTGAACGTGCCTAAACACAAGAAAACCCAACATCGGTCGGCCCTTATATAAAGGCGTCAAGAAACGGAAATTTAAATATTGTTTTGTATCGCGCTGAGTGGCAAATTTATAGACGCTTCTCATGTCGATATTTCAGCCATCTTTCGGCTTATTCAAATAATCGGTTCTGTAAAGTCAGCGGGCCCTTAGGGCGCACAAATGAATAAATCGTTGCTGTTATTAGGAACACTATACATATAATATTATTACACATTACACCCTATGAAAATAATTTCTGTGCGGTGAATTCCGATAGCTCGGCGGTCAGCGCGTGGCGCATAATGGGGGATTATTTTTTAAAAAATCTAGAGAGGGCAAGCGCCCCTCCATGCCCCTATGTAACGGCGCCCATGATTGTGGGTTTTTCTCACTGTTGCGAGTAATAATCCCAGTGAATGGTTTAATCCCTGCAAGTAGATGCTGTGATCTTCAAAGGTGGGTTCAGCTCTTGTTAAGTTTTTACTACAATACAAGACAGAAATGTCTGTCGGTATGTACCTGGAAATGGCATTTATAGGAAAACCCATCGAAACAAGTACTTTGAGACGATGCGATGTTTCGGCACGTTATATACTGCTTTGAAAATAGATCCAAGAGGGAATTTATATCTAAAAATGACATTTATATAGAAAAGCTACCAAAAGAAGCATTTGCAGGCATTTTAGGCATTTTGTCTAAACTTCCGGCCTTTACTTACGACTATTTTATTACAGTAAAATCTTTATACAAACAATCTGTATTAACTATACATTTTATTGCTGATCGTGATGACGATGCTGAACAATACATATATAGATAAGTTCCTTTATAGTGATTGTGATGGCAATGATATACGAAGGCCCGTACACATTATTAATTAGTGTTTTAATAAAATATATAATACTTTATGTAACATACTTTACAATATATAATAATCTATCGCCGCTAATTTTTCGCCCAGTGAAACGCAGTTGTGATAATACCAAACGCCGATGTGCGTTTTGGGTCAGCTATTTAGTCTAGCAATGGTTGAATTTATGAACGAAGTACTCTTGTTTGCAAAATTTTCAAGTGCATAATTTGTAGATGGGGGATATCTATCCAGCCACCATTTTCCATTTTTGGCATTCTTCTAACTTTTGCTTCTAAAGTTACACGACTTGTTTGTGGTGGACTCTCTGCGAGTATCACGCTACATGTGGATTACTCCCGACGAAATCGTCGTTACGGGCGCATTCTTGATTCTGCTGTTGGATCGCCGCAGCTACCTGATTACTTCGGGATATGTTAGTTTTCCGTTCTAACCAAAATTCCCACTAGCCACCCACAATCTGAGGCCGTATTTGTTTCTTGCTTTTTTCATTTGCCGCCTTGCTGTTTTTCTTTCGCTTTCCCTCCCCTTTCTGGATTTGTCATTTGGGCTTTAATGGTCACCGCTGAAGAAAGAGCCCATAGACGCAGCAGCAGCAGCAGACCTTTCAATTTTTCCCCAGCTCGAGACTTAGCCATCAAGGTTAGATCGATCATCGTGCTTCTAGTGGTAATTCCTGGTTTGCAGAATTACGCCCATACTCGACGTGGGCCTTAAGTGTTGAATTATTATAAATCGAATTCGGCCGTCAGTCCTTTCCCGGTTGAATTTTACTTTTATATAAACTTTATTGTCGATGGACGACTACTAGTTTCTCACTGTTTATATTTGTCGTTTTTTGGGTCGTATAAGCCTTTCCATTCCGTAATACTTTTTCAATTGTAACAAGAATAGTAACCGGATTAATCTGATTATTTGCAGTCACATGCGTTATTCGACGATTAAAAACTGTGCATTAGAAGCAACCGATATTATTATTTCTTTGCATAAAAGCGTTGCTTTCGGAAAGGTCTTTTCCAAGGCCGTATTTACGAGTCAGTTCAGTATATAGCTTTACTTGAGCTTTGATCTAGGTTTTTCATTCAGGGCCTTTCTAACTTCGCTTGATCGGTACCGCAGGCGCTAACTTATGCCACACTTTTTTTAGCATGGTCACGTGTATAATTCATGCAGCGAATTTACTATATTAATTAACATAATATGCTCTCGGGGTTTTGTTTTGCGTTCGCGAACACAGTTTTTTATCGTATGGCTTGTGGTAGGAAATCTGGTGTCAGAGTTTTCCGGTTGCTCGAGCGCCTCTGACGTAGCCTAACGTCTGTCATCGAAATGACAACTGGGGCCGACGGCTTTACGTGTTCTTCGAGGCACGATTACTACGATTTTACTACTACACCCATCTGAGTGCCGACCACCGGGAACGTTGGTTAACTCTTGAGACTGTTTGACCAGTCCTTGGAGCATGCGGCTATATAACCACCGAACACAATGTTATCTATCCTTTCAACGTTATCAATGTATGCTTGTACGTCATTGTTGTCGTTGCTAATCAACGTGCTTTGATGTTTGTTACTAGTTGTGTCTTTTCCTTAGGCATTCGTTATCTCTTGCAATCTGCCTTTTGTCGCAGCTCATTTACTCCGTGTGCTTCGGCGGAGCTTATATGAAAAGTTTTTTTTATATTTGGGGAACTTAAAATTTTCGTACAAGGTTTGTGGCATATTGGATTATAACCTCTTTGACAAAGGATAGGTATTTGTAGGTATTCATTTTCGGTTGAAACCGTTGCAGAACGTCGCCATTCGAAGAACTGGAGCACCCCTACAGTCAGGTTCCATATGTCCATATAGATAACTGCCTTGTATACTAATACTCTTGTCAACTTGGCAAGGTCGACATATGATTCAAACTGCTGATTTCGAAACTCTGTTAATATCTTCTTCTATCTAAGACATTATGAGTACGCTGTCATGTAACTCATGCTCTACTTTTTCGAGTACTAACTTTCTAATCTCGAGCTGTATATTAATTGTATGTTGTGGTTCATAGTCAGCAGATAGTGCCATAAAATGGCAATGAGATGGTTTGCAGTTTCTTCTGCTTTTAAAATTTAGTGTTTTTCTTAATATGCTCCCAAAATGCTTCCAAATGAGTATGTCTATTGTAAATTGTTGGGAATGATGAATCACAATTGGGTATAGTATTAACGTAGTTGTTTGAAATACCAGCTTAAATTTTTTTGCGTCGTCTTACTACTGAACTAGGCCATTCACGTTCCATAATGCTACTCTTAAGGGGATTGTCATCTTGTTGATGGAAGTAGTGAGCATGAACGAAATTATACTATTTTTTTTATAAAGGTTTAGATCAATTTTTAAACGCATTAAGAAACTTTGTTAGGGATATCTCAAAACCGGTTGATGAATATTGTGGGGAATATTATTGAAACAGAATTTGTTTTGAAGGCATCAGCGTATAGTTGGTGTTAATAGATTGGAACAGTACTATTTTGTTTATTGGTAATAATAACATGAATGATATTTGTGGCCAAAAGTTTTTGTTTTTGCGTTAATGTACATAAAACATTTAATTTTATGAGGAATTGTAGCTAATGTGCACCATAATCCTCAATACTGCTACTTGGGAGAGCAGCTTCGCAAGTTAAAGGTTCAAGGTAATTTCAATGCCCCTAACTGGGGGCGGGCTGCTATAGGCACCTTGCGTCCATCTTTAGCCAAGAACAGGAATTTCAGGATGGGTGAGAGAAAGGAAGGGTGGCGAATGGAAGAAAGGCCAGGAAAGGTACTGTTTCGGCATTCGCCTGAGAGAAGGTACTCTGTTGCTTTAGGAAAACCACCTAAAAACCTGAATTAGAGCAGACGGCCACGGGAATCGAACCCACGACCTCCCGAATGCTAAGCAGACCTGATACCCACTACTCCACAGAGCTCGGTGGTGCTTCACATTAAAAGAATTAAGGGACAGCATTTAGCAAATAAGTACATACTGTGGAGTCTTTTTATAAGCATTATTTTTGCTGAAAATATATTTGTAGTTCCTTTTCAACTTTCTGTAAAAAGTCAACACTTGGTACATTAATCCACCGTCAGGCTTCTATTATACAAGTGTTTTAACGTATAATTTTATTAACTGTCGGCGTATTGTAAATTGGTTTTTAAATATATAGTGTAACAGTACTGACACATGACAATATATTTTTTTGAATTTGCACAATACTAATTTTGCATGTGCTTTTCTAGAGAATTGGAACTAGGTATTTATTATATTTAATAGAGTTACAAATGTTAGAAAAATTAAAAGACCACATACTAGTTAAAGTCTCGGATCGGAACTAGGTATCGAACTCGTTATGTAGTACACAGTTATCGATGGCGTGAATTATTATAATGTATTTGCAGTGCAACTATAGAAACGCTTGAAATAGCATAACTGTTTTATTAACTTACTTTTGCTTACTTAACATTAGTTCTAAAAAATATTACAAAACTGTAGGTATTCTTTCAAATTCTCCTATGCATATTAAATTCTGTAACTTTCCTTGTCACAACGTGGGGATAATGACTTCTTTCCTATATTATTATGTTAACAATGAAAGGGCGCTAGTTGTTCTTCCACTTTCCTCTTATTCTTATATTGAAAGATAATTTTGAACGTAATAATAAAAGCCGTATTTCGTCTGAACAGTAAAGCTCTTCTGTTCATTAAATGAGGAATTTTCCTAATAGACAATATTTCGCAGGTTTGATTAAATTTTTAACTTTTTTAGATGTTTTACATTAAAAGTTAGTAGGCTATGCGCTATGGGTTACAAAAAATTATACCCAAAACCACTACTTTCGGACAGAGGCCAGCAGATATGCCTAATGACATGCCACCAAATAATGGCCAAAATGACTATATTACTTAGCAAGACCTTCCGAACGGCAATAACCATCAGTGAAACGCCTAATTAGCGCAATGTGTTTGTGACAAATCACCTTATTTGCTTTTTTAACTACATAAACCATTGTTTAGAAACCACTCCCCTCGCATAAAAAGCCTTTTAACTATCCCTTCACGTACAACTGACAATTCAGTAATGAATTAGTTATTAGTCCATCATTAGTGCAACACTAACTAACCTCGTTGGTCATGGCTTAATTTCGTGGGTTGTTAGATTGATCGGTTTTCGAATATATTTCCGATGCTGACGAACTGAAATATGCTTCGAGGTGACATATTTGCAGAGCGCATTGTTAGACATTCTGTAAAGACAATTAAATATTCTAGAAGGTCGCTTAAAACATTTACGCAATTTCATAGTTATTTTAAAAAAACTTATTTGATTATTACTGCAATATCAATAAACGGTTCAAAAATTAGGCACACTGCCTGTCCGGAACCTGTTGAGTAGCTGTTTTGATGTCTTTGATAAGAAATAACAATCCTTGAATTCACGTTATTACAGATACAAGCATTCTTATTATTATGGCGAACTATGTAATAATAGGTACAGGATGTCTCAAAAAGAATGGGATACCGCTTAGTCATAGATTCTTTACGTCATAATAAATCGATTAAACCTAATATATCTTACAGTACAAAGTCCCTTCAGTAAGAAGTTATAGTGCCTTGAAGTTCAATTTTTTATTTTTTATTTTTTTGTTAATTTCCACAAATGTAGAGATGTCGATTGGAATTTTGGTATACATGCTTACTATTATGTAGTGCACCAATAACAAAATTCAAATCGATATCTCTACATTTGTGGAAATTAACAAAGAAACTAAAAAGTTTAAAATTGAACTTTAAGGCCCTATAACTTCTATAACTAATCGGTGTCCCATTCTTTTTGGAACAGCCGGTATATATTGTGATTATGTGGTGCCCATATCGAGTCAACTCAATCCTCAGGAAATGCGAATCAGTTTATATTCTGTACAGAAATTGCCAGCACTTTTTTTCTCTGTTGTCTAAAAGAATATTAATTACAAGAAATTAGATTTGTCAACATTTTCCCAAAATATCGTTCGAAAAGCGCCATCCGCCGACCCAGTACAAGCTAGGTAGATGCGATTGAATCAACTTTATTTGGGTGCAATTACTTTATGAGGATGTGTATGACATTACGAATGATTGTAAAACACCTAACCTGGAAACTACAACTAACCTAATAAGCAACGAGACACCCTGCAGCTTTGTATTGCACCGCCATGCAAATGGGCACGCAATATACGCTCGATACACAATTTTTGCTTGCCCGCTCTATCTAAATATGTCTGCTCAACGCACTACCCGTCACAAACCTTTCTATGAAAAAGGATAAATCCATTGCGCGTGCACTTTCCTTACCCCATCATTATGAAATCATTCCAAAATACATAGTAATAATAATTTTAACGTTAAAACCGTTTATTTGTAAATAAAAAATATATTAATTGAAATAAAAGTACGAAAATGAATAAAAATCATTCGAAGCCAGCCATCTTAAAGAAACCATCAGCTGGAGCAATTGATTGCAGGCGACACGGCTTCATTAACATGTATTATGCCAAATGCAACAGGAAAAAAGCCTTTCTTCTATTTCCAGGGAAAATAGTGGCTTTGGTACTGCGCCACGAGGCTTCTACACGATTATGGGCGCCAGTTTCGGGAACTTTGGAAGTGCCTGCGTGATTGAGCTTCAGATTCCCGAATCGCTCATCTTCTAAGCCTAGCCTTGGAACCGCTTTCGCATTAATTCAGGGGTTACGGGCATCATTTACACTAATCCCTAACCAAGCGAAACCGGAATGTCCAGGCTGAACGGCGAACTCTGGCCCAAACGTTCCGTGTTTCTCTGTGGCCTCGGCTCCAGCGGTGGAGGCCACTAGCCCACCTAGGCCCCTAACCTAACCTAACATAACATAATACAATACAAAGTAACTTATAGGTTCCACCAGAATAAGCCCCCACATTTGAAGCTACAGAAGTCACGAAATTATCACTTCTTGTGAGGCTGCAGATCTTGACTAAAGTCAGGAGAGACGCCATTTCTGCACAATAAAATGTGTATATTAAGGAAAATATGTTATCTCGATGTAAAATACAAAGAACGTAATTTTTAACTGGATGTCGAATTTGGGATTAGCCAAATATGTTTTAAGTAAAATAAAGAATAGCATTTACATTTTGAATCGTTCAGACACTGCGGAATGGATTTATTTTAAAAAGTTACAATGCGACTGTTTTACCTTGAAAATAATGTTATTATACTTTTAGCTACCTTAGTCTGCCAAATTCCCTATTGCTTTAGAGCTTTCTGTAATCGGCATGAGACTTTCTTTCTATAACTGCATATAAAAGGAGATGCTGAATATAGTGTTTACAGTTCCTAAGAATAACACATGAATAATAAGTAAAGCTAAAGTCGAAGACGTAGTAGAATAAGCAGGAAAACAAAAATGGAAATGGATGGGATATAACGAAATACACCAAGACAATAAATGTATGGAAATACTGGCGACAATGCGAAGGTCAACGAGGAAGAGGAAAACCTGTAGAGACGTGTCGACTTAACCTGCAAGAGAACTACGTTATATACCTAGGGACAGATGGAGAAAAGTAAGAAAGACCTTTAGCTTCTTGCTACACTCACACGTAAATAAGCAAGAGAATTGAATAAATTGACAAATTAATTTAATACTCAAACGTCTACTACAAAAGTGTAGAAGCAACCATTGTAATCGCCCACAATACTGCGAACGAAGTGAGAGGGGGGCTAACTTCACAAACCCTTTTTATACAGTGCTACACATTATCTGTTCCTTCTAAATTTGATCAGCTTTTACCTTCTTGGTTTCCCGTTGTCCGTGAGTTCTTTACAAGGCCTTGTCTGTACGCCTGTATCTAATCCTGAAAATCTGGTTGAGAAAAAGCTAAATAAATTTAAAATAAATTCATATTTCTATTTAAAAGATTGGAAAGCCAGAAGCTTGAAGCTTATCTAGAGGAACTTGATCGCTTATAGGAGACTGGCTAACATTTTGAAATATATTTAACGCTGAGTGTTAAAGAAACATCTTCATATCTATTTTGTAGTTCAAGATGGAAACATAGATGATATTGTAACGTTAGCCCCCGCATCAAATTTACTGAAGGAACGACTAATGTGCTCGAAATTTAAATGACACTAATTCCCGTTATAATTGTCACTCTCATCTGCATAGCGTTCGGATTTTCAATAAGACGATATTAGCCGCGGTGCGCGGACGTAGCGTAAACCGTAACGCCACGCAGTTCCTTCTCAAGCCCCTCTAAAAATGTAGCGATAACGAAGTGGCCGAAGAGTATAAAAAAAGAATCCGAAGCTAGTTAACAGCACTTGAGACTTGAACCCGAACCTGATCCTGACTATCAGCTCTAGGTTCCGGCTCCGGAGCCTAGAGCTCCTTTCCTAGTATCTACCCTACACCGGTGGATTCGGTCGCATCTTGCTAGACAATTTCCTAACCTGGTTAGCGCCGGTGGATTCGGGCCCACCTTGCTAGCAATCCCGTTTAATGTCAGCACCAGCTGATTCCCCCTGGCCGATATTATCATAACCTTAACCTAGAGCACGGCTTAACCGAACATTAAGAGAAATCTCCATACCGCCGACATAATCCAGATGCCTGGACGCTGGCAAATTAGCCCGCCTGTCGTGAGTCCCAACCAACCGAAAATCTCCAGATGTTCTCCTACAATTCGAGCTGCCAAGGGCGGACTTTTGCGTAAGGTTTATATCATTTCGAGTGGTCCAAACTTATTCGCAAAGGACGTACCACGTCCGGCCAGGCTTTATGCACTCCCCGTACACATCACAGACACCTTTTTCCATTGAATTTGTCCGCCTGTGAACTATAAATAACAAACGCCATCTTTTCCGGTTCAAATATAGCCGGTTTCAGTACACAAAGTTACGGATCATCCGCGCCTACCGCCGTCGGACCTTTCTTTGAGAGGATCAAGGGACAGCAACGGGCAGTGTGGGTTGTCGAACTTTCCAACAATAACCTAACTCCGAGCTAATACGCCGAAAGAATTTTATTTTATAATATTTATGTGCATAACATTTTCATTAACTAAGAATTATTTTGTATCTACTTAAATACATTATACAATTTATTTCTACACTGTGTTATTCTTGTATTAAACATTTGAGTAGAACGGATCCTGGGCATCTGAGCTTTACCGGAGGCAACCAGTTTGAAACTAAATTTAGCGAATTTTGGTCAAGTTTAAATAAGCACCCTTCGAAGGAATTTGAAAGTAAATTGAAAAATTCCGGAACAATCCAGGTGCATTATAATGACACCACCACGAAAAAGCTAAACTTGTATAGTAATAACGAACTTTACATTTCTAACGGTTTCCTTTGTTATAATTTAAGTTTCTTCTCCGCAGTTATGCTGTAATCTATATCTTTCCACTACTAAACATGGTACTTCTGCTGTAAAGTAATTGTGCTTTCCATTCTCAATTGATTTAATGGGGTAGCTTTTATATGTTGTGCCCATTTAATGAGTTGTTACTATTACTATTATTAAAAAAAGATAAGAGATAAAGAGAGTAAAGAGGAAGCCATACATTTATTTTTTTAGAAAAACAGATACATTTTATTGATCGACTTTAGTAGTATCTCAAATGTGGTATATTTATTTTCAAAGTTTTTTATTTTTTTTACTAATCATAAATGTTGGTGTTACTGAACATCAAAATAGAAAACTAGCTCTGTATTGTCAATGGCACTTTCGTTCTACTAAAAAAGACTTCTTCTTCTTCTTCGTCTTGAATTAGGCATTATAGCCTGTGATTTTCAAGCTTATTACGGTCCTTCACCTGATGTTGATATCCAACTTTCCCTCCACCTTTTTTGAGGTCGCCCCGGGTTACGTCTTCCTGGTGGTTGTAGGTCACGTGCTATTCGAATAAGTCGATCGTTTTCAGCTATATCTACGTGGCTGTTCCATTCCCTTTTTCTGTATTTTGTGAATTTCACAATATCGTCTACATTGCATTGCTGTCTTACATTTTCATTAGGTAAATGGTCTAATCTTGTTTTCCCGATGATTGTTCTCAAGGTGCCCATTTCGGCTGTTCTCAAAAGTTGTTTTGTTTTAGTAGTTTCAGCGCGGGTTTCTGCTCCGTATGTCATTATAGGTCTTACTATCGCTTTATACAATTTCACTTTGCTGTCTATTGTCATATATTTATTTCTCCATGTAACATCTCTTAAACAACCAGATATTCTTGAACCCTGCATGACCTGTTGTTTCACTTCTTGGTTTGCATTTCGATCACTTGTGATGAAAACTCCCAGATATTTAAAAGACATAACTTGCTTGATCATATTTCTTCCCAGTTCCAGTTTACATCTTATGGGCTCCTTTGATATTGTCATGGATTTAGTTTTGTCTATTGCAACTATCATGTTGTAGGTTTTAGCAACGGTAACGAACTGATGAAACATGTATTGTAGTTTATCTTCCATATCTGCGATTAACACCACGTCGTCAGCGTAGCACACAATGCTCATGTTTTTATTTCCTAGTTGATAGCCCGGTAGTTTCTTGACTTTCTGTATTATTTTATCCATAATTACATTGAATGACATAGGGGTCAGTGAGTCGCCTTGTCTAATGCCTAGAGGTGTTTCTATATCTTCAGTTAGTTAATAGATTTGGTGGTACCTGTTTATCTCTAAGTATTTGTATATTCTGATGGTCTTAGGCCCACGACTCGATTCTGCTAGCAGTGCAAATTAATTAACATTTCAATAAGCACAGAGTTGAGGTGTTTTATATAACTGCAATGCTAAACCTAAATTTCAAATAATAAATGCATTGGTAAAGAGATGCCAATAATGATAAAGTAATCAAGTAAGGAACGCAAAATGCAAGCTTGTTTTTCACAGGGGTCGAAGTTGACTATCAGATAAATTAAATAATAGGTTTGTGCATAATAAATACCCGAACCGAAAGAAATTAATAGTCACAAAAAGGTTTGCTATGTGCAAGTAAAAGAAGCGTAGAATTCAATAAAGCTAGTCAGTAAAATTGCTGAGGATTCTAAAAAGATAAAGAAGCCAGAATAAGATAACAATACATTGAGAAAGAGCAATCTGAAAAAGCAGGCATGTGGACATGAAGAAAGCAATTGAGAAGCAAGGAACCCTTAAAATAATCAGTGTATTGAACGGTTGTGAATAGCAGAGCAAATAATATAACATGTTTGTGTGACTGGCGCAAAGAGACGATTTTTAAATATAAGAAACAGGCAATACATTTAGTTTGTAAGAAATTTGAAAATTTAAAACTATGTTATCAAACTTGTTTCTAGAATGTATTTAAATTAACCAAAACTGATTTCCGTTTATATTGTAACCATAGCAATAGTTTCTATTTTGTTTTAATAACGGGAAGAACAAATGAATAATTAAATTAAGCTTGACAGTATAAATTGTGCCCCACTTCAATCCCAAGTTTTAATTAATAAACGAGCATTTTACACAATAAAAAGTATACCATTTTAATCTACACGTGTCAGAGTTTCGGTGGTATCGTTTGTGAGAGTTTCCACCACCAAAAATAAAAAGTTCCACGAAGTGCATCTCCGAGGATTTTCGCCAGCCGATCCAGCTCGAGATTTCGACAACGACGTCCAGCTAAGATAAGGGTCCAGAGCCAGGGATCTGCACTGCGATACTTAAGACAGGACTGCAAGAGTGCTACCGGCAGCTTCAACAGCGAGGAAAGCCGCTCCAGGGCCAGAAACACCCCAGGGACTTGTCTTCGAGTATCGGAGGAGCCGCCATTATAAGGTACCCCAAAATTTACCTAAAATATAAGAGTAAGCGGTCGGATTTCGACGTGCATATGAGAGGAGGCCTTACTGAGGAGGATTCGAGCATTTCCACGACCACAGCGAAGGTGCAGTTCGAAAAATAAGCGGATTTCCAAATTTGAGGTTATGCGAAGGTATAACAATTGCGAGCTCGAGTCGGCGTCCCTTCTGACGTCACGAAATAAATTAGTGCCTGAAACAAAAGCTGATAATTACCGCCAAAGCGCGAAAATTTGAATAAATACCTTGTCGAATATTCATAGTTTCACTATTGTTTAACGTCAACAACGCAGACTTGCACCCGCGAACCATTTTGTAGGTTTTCTGACCGTATTGCAAACATTTAGCTACCGCACAAAGGGAACTAAATGCGGTGAACAGAGCCGTATCGGAAATTTTATAATTTCTCAATCAACTAGGAACCCACCTGAGTTAAGAAGCTAGTTGTTCTACTACATATAACCATTTATTTTGGGCAGTAAATAAGTACAGCTCACATTTTAACCAGCCTAATAAATTGATAACAGGCATAGCTCCGTACACAGTAAAATATTAAATCAAAGCATTGTGCATATTGGATTTTGCTCTAACTTACAATTTAATCAATTAATTAATCAATCCAGTCATTAGAGGGCATTCCATCTCAATATTTGGTAGTTGAATCCGATGAAAAGCTTTCGTAAGGTCAACAAAACACATGAAAGCCGGCTTGTTAAATGCAATCGCTTTTTCAACTATTTGTCTAACTATGAAGATACCGTCTGTTGTTGAGCGATTTTTACGAAAGCCTTGCTGCTCCTCACTGATTTCTATAAATGGTAAATTTTTTTTCGAGAATTATCTTAGCAGTTGTTGGGATTAATTCAGCAGTGTAATGCCCCTGTAATTCTCAGGCTTTTTCTTATCGCCTTTTACAAAAAAGGAAAGAACAATATCATAAATAAATTAAAATTACCTGCTGGTATTTTTCAAGGTTTACTCTTCCATGAGTGTGTAAATTGCATAGTATTTATGAGTAGGACTATAATAGTTCCATCGCAAATGGGAACAAAGAACTGGGCATCTTGTTCGAATTGAACGTTCTAAGAACTGGACTAGCTAATGCCATTATCATTAAGTTCCAAGGGCAGGTTGTGAGGATCCAACCTTGTTGTTTTAACACTTTACAATTTTATAACTGTTAATTACGTTGGTTTTTCATATAGGCAAATTGGAGGGCACAATTTACGGTAATAACCCAATACAAAAGATCTTTACCCAAGGAGTGACCTCGCCAGGGTTTTCTTTAATTGCAGGAGAGCAGTGTTATATTGTTTCTAAGGTTCTGCGCCCTGATGTTATCAAAACTTCAGCATTAATATTGGTTATTATTTATCTATTTTTAATGTACGGTGCGTGTATGTCATCTACATTCTATAGTAGTGACTTCGTAGTCTTTTTGATAATGGATAAAAAGCACTTGATCTCTAATTTTTGCAGTCAGCACTTAGTTAGGAATGAAATATGCGCTTTTGTGGCAAAACAACATAATAACTTGTTTGCCGCAGGAGATAAGTCAATGCCGTAAATCACTGGCATAAGTAGCGCATATTTGCTATCATGGTATTATCTGGAGCGACCGGAGCGAAAGCTCCGGTGACAGCTTTCCCGGGGGATCCCCAGCCCCTCCTGCTGTATAATCTGCGTAATCTGCCTTGATACAGAATCCGATCACCCACGGTTTTTTAAGTTACCGTTCCCAAATTGTATTACGTTCGTAATCAGACCCTACCTCGGCTTTCAGGCATAATACGCGTGATTAGTGGAGTATTAAAATAATTAGGACGTAAGTTAGAAAGTTTGCGCGTTTTTGTCTTTTTTTGTTTGTGTTGTAACGGAGAAAACGAGGGTGTCTGTGGAGTATTACGTAAAAATAAGAGGTGATTTTATTAGCATAGAACTAACGGTGTTATTTACGGTAGACGTAATCTATATGTCGATGTTGAATAAAATGCTCTTCTATACGCTTTCGCTATAAAATGCCTCAATACAAACGTATATGAAACAACGCAATATCATCTTTACTAATATTCTATGTGTCATTTAACAAGTGCGCAAGTGAAACATTTGTAAATATGATTCATCCTTTACCGTTTGCACATGAGGTGCTAAGTTGAACGTAGCGATAAGGTTGAGGAGAGTAGAGAATTAGCAATTGAACTATGACATCATATATGATTTACTTTTTTTGGGATGTCTAGAGAAAATAACTGTTTTAATGTTCGTGAGTCCATAACACGGCTGATAAGTCGACAATCTATGATTACTTCGATGTTTCGAATATTGGAATTGGCCGACCTGAAATAGAAATCGACTTTTTATGTGTTAGAAAAAAGTCGACTAATCTAATTTCAATTTCTGTGGAATAGCTCGAAATCACATATACTAAATACAATTTGGGTTCTTAGAAAACTCTAAAATCATATCAAGATGAAAACCGTTTGATAATAGGACCAAAAGCCATCCTACCAATTATGATATGTCTAATTAAAAACTACCAAGTTTTTTACTGGGAATTTACAATTCGCCTGCAAATTATTGCAATACTAAATAGAACTGGTTACACATATACTGAAATAAATGCATTTTAAGATCAGTCGATAAGTAAAAAATAAGGCTATATGGGCTTTATGAACGTCGTACAAATCGTAAATATTGAATAATCTAAAGCCAAAAGTTGGAAAAGTAAAAAAATCGAAAGTGGAAAACTGAAATGTTAAAAAAGACAGAAATATAGAATAAATGTCAAATATATTCAAAGTTGAATAAATCGAAAATCGATAGTCCAAAAATGAAAATGGCAGAAATTGTAAGTAATTTTTAAAAAGGTTCATAGTCGATAGACTGATTTGTGCATTAAATTGTCGATTTAAAAGAAATTGAGTCGAGTTTCTTCAATTAGCCTTCTTTGTATCGACTTCACAATTCGTATATATTACTTCCTTTTACAATAAAGAAAGTATTGAATTCAACCCAAAAATTCGAAATTGAGTTTTCAACAGATCTTCACGTTTTAGAGTGCCCTGAACCCAAAAAACATTTTTTTTCATTGGTCTGTCTGTATGTCTGTGTGTGTGTGTGTATCTGGCTGTGTGAACAGAATATCTCAAAAACGAGAAGAGGTATGGCGCTGAAACTTCATATATAGGTTTTTTGTACTATGTAGATGAGACAGCAAGCTTGTGATTTTTCAGTTTTTTCGATTTTTTCAAAAAGGATCTAACGATTTTTTTCAAACTTCACGTGTTTATTACATTTTTAATGTGTATTCATGTGAGATAGGTGATTTTCCAGTTGAATACTTCTAAAATGGGTTTCTTTTGTTTTTTTTTATTAACTTCTATTTTCAATAGAACACCCGGTATATTATTACATTTTTGAATTCAGCTTAAAATTCTAGAGAAAATTTGTCTTTTCAACTAACGTTCTATTTGGTACCTTTTTTGTAGAATTTGTAATTTTTAAAATTTTTGGCTAATTATAAGATCACTGTGTGCGTATATCACACCAGATTTTTTTTATTGCATCCTAGAAAGAACAAAAATATGTTGCACTCTATATACAGTGTGTCCGTGGATTGGGTTCACATAAGGTGTAAATGACAAAACATTTTCGAGTTAGATGTTAATATTCTAGGAATCGTTTGTTTTTAAACCAAGATTTTGAGAAAATCAATCAAATTAATTAATATACAAGTTTTTAGAATCAATTTTTAAAAATTGGCCAAAAGTAAACTACCTTTATTAGAAGAGATAACAAAACATTTTTTTTTAAATTTTGTATACCAGCATACCTTTTATCGTAGCTGTAGGAGGCACTCCATTATTTTTTTAACATCTTAGTTCATGAACCAGTTAGAGTGCTTCCTACAGCCACGATAAAAAGTATGTTGGTACACCAAAAATATTTAAAAAAATCAAAGTAGGCCGATTTGTCTGAGTCTGCCATTACTCTTAATTCTAAATAACTTTTCTTAATACTTTTTTCTACAGCCGTGATTTTAAACTGTTTCCAAGGGTCATATGCGGCGTGCTTTATGTTGTCTATAAAACACGCCATTCCATTTAAAGCACGGAGTACTTTAAGAGTTTATAAAACCTTATTTGTGAAGATTAAAAGTACAGTTATTATATCGGACCGATTTGTATGCGGAGCCCCTAGTGCCCGATTGGAGAGGGGCGGAGCCCGATGGCCCCCTTGGAGAGGGGCGGAGCCCCGAGGGCACCCTTGGAGAGGGGTGGAGCTCCAAGAACCCCCTTGGAGAGGGGCCGAGCCCTGAGGGCCCCCTTGGAGAGGGGCCGAGTCCCGAGGGCCCTCTTGGAGAGGGGCGGAACCCGATGGCGCCCTTGGAGAGGGGCGGAGCCCCGAGGGCACCCTTGGAGAAGGGTGGAGCTCCAAGAGCCCCCTTGGAGAGGGGCCGAGCCCTGAGGGCCCCCTTGGAGCGGGGCCGAGCCCCGAGGGCCCCCTTGGAGAGGAGCGGAGCCCCGAGGGCCCCCTTGGAGAGGGGTGGAGCCCCGAGGGCCGCTTTGGAGAGGGGCGAAGCCCCGAGGGAATTTAAGCTAACAAACCCCTCGGCTGTAGAAAAAATATTGAAGCCCGTGTTTTACAGTTTAAAAATCTCGGTCGATCATAAAATGCTCGCTTCGCTCGAATTTTAACATGATCGACCTCGATTTTTAAACCCTCTGTAAAACACTAGTTGCCTTAATAGCTATTTTGTTATCTTTTCTAATAAAGGTAGTTTACTCTTGGATTTTGTTTTTAAATTGATTCTAAAAACACCCTGTATATTAATTAATTTGATTAACTTCCTCAAAATCTTGGTTTGAGAACAAGCAGGAATGATTCCTAGAATATTAATATCTAACTCGAAAATGTTTTGTCACTGTATAAAAAGGTGAGCTTTTATGCAACAGTTTTCTGCAACTTTCGAATTTAATTTCTTTGATGATGCCAAAGAAAAAGGAAAGAGGAAATGCAACCTAGAAAAACTATAAAAATTGCAAATCAATAAGATGCCACTGATAAAATCTAAAAAACGCTATATCGCGACAAGTACAGGAATAGCAACAGATACCAAAGTATAATTGGAATAAATAAAAATCAAAACAGAAAGTCATATGTTGTAACAGAAATAATTGAACTGACAGAAAGACGTAGAAAATACAAAATACATAAACGACAAAGGGTCAACAGAAATACAGGGAAAAAATGACTGAGTTAGCAGATAATCTAGGAAAACGAAAGATAAACACCTAAAAGAAAACTGCCAGGATAAAGTATCAAGATACATTAAAAGACTAACGAATGAAAGAAAACCCAAAGTGATGGAATTAAAAGTAAAACCGGAAATATGCGAACAGAAGATAAAATTATAGCAACAAGATGGAAAGAAAAAGAAGAGAGTATGCCCATACTACGAGCAGAATTTAAGAAAGCAGCGAAAGAACTTGGAACTTGCAAACTATAAAGCACTGTTGATGGAATTACTAGCGAAATAATCGAAAGCTTCGACGAACAAACCAAAGAGACATTTTTTTATTTAACTCAAGACATAAAGCAAATCGGAGAAATCTCAAGATATTTTTCAAAATTACTAATAGTGCTACTACCTAAAAAAGCAACGGCGAACAAATGCGAGAAGTATAGAACCATCGCACCAGTAAAAAACAATAAAAAATAAACAACGGAAGACCAATTTGGTTTTAAACGCAACATGGGAACCCGCGAAGCAATGGCATTAAGAATAGTTATAGAAAGTAGGATTGGCAAGAACAAATATACTTGATGCATTTATTTGCACAGAAAAGGTTTTCGACAAAGTCAACTGTAGAAAGATGTTTAAGATATTAAAAAGATACGAATAGAAAACAAACACAGAAGAATAATGTATAATACTAACAAGGAACAGAGACTATAAGGTGCGACGTAGAAAAAGAAGCAGCAATAATCAGGAAAGGTGTTTGTCATGGATGCATTCTATCACCACTAGTATGATAGCAACATAGAAAAAACAATAGACGACTTAAGACAGATAGGAAAGCAGGAATAACAATACATAGCGAAAAAGTTGACACTATCAGATATGTAGGCGATATAGCGCTACTCGCAGAATCTGATGAAGAATTAACCAATCTTTGAACAACATAGACAGGGTAGTGGGAAGCAACATAAGTAAACATAAGACAAACACATAAAAAAAAATTTTTTTATGTACAATGTATAGTATGCCAATATATCATATTACAGCTAGGTGCCGTGTTCCCATGTTCCTCTTCCAAAGCTCTCGATCCATTGCTTGGTCTGCGTCTAAGTTTCGTTTTTCAATATCCCTTCTCATCCCTTCATTCCAGAATCTACGGAGTCTGCCCCTTTTATTCCGTCCTGGTGGTGTCCTTTTGAACATTATTTTTGGCCATCTATCATTTGGCATCCTCATCATGTAGCCAACCCAGATCAATCCTTTTCTTTCTATTCTGTCGAGCACTGTCTATCTTGCTCCCATTCTGTTTCTTTTTTCTTCGTTTGTAAGTCCATCCAATTTGGATACGCGGGCACTTCTTCGCAGGTAATCCCTACAGTGTTTATTTTCCTTTTAATTTCTTCTCTAATCGTCTACACTTCACAACCGTAGCATAGAACTGTTTCCACAAGTGTATGTCCAATTCGTTTCTTATTTTTCTTCGACATATTCTTGCTCCACCATAAGAAATTCAGACAGCCGATAACTATTTTACTTTGTTGAATTCTGTGTTTTATTTCTTCGGTTTCTAATCCATTTTTGCCAATTATCGATCCCAGATATTTATATCTTTCAACTTGTTTTATTGCAACATCATTATCTATCAAAACCGAAAATTTCGCTTCCGAGCTGACCACAAGATATTCTGTTTTACTCAGACTGACCTGTATACCCCATTCCTCGTATGTTTTATAGAGCCGTTTAATCATGAACTCTAAATCATATGCATCTTGCGCAAAATTACCTGGTCATCCGCGAAATTTAAAGTGAACAATGTTTTGTCGTTTATAGATATTCCCATTCCGCTACATCGTCTTTTCCATTCCTTTAAAGCAGTTTCAATATAAATGTTAAACAACAGAGGTGATAGGCTACACCCTTGTCTTAGTCCTTTTGTTGTGTTTATAGCTTCCGACAAAGTTCTTCCTATTTTCACATATGCGATGCTGTCTAAGAATAAGAATAAGAAATGAACTAATAATAAGTCCCATACTAAGGCAGTATAATAATAAACGACTGATAAAGCTATAAAGAAATAAACAACCGAATAACATCTCAATAATAGTAGTTTATATACCAAGGCACTGAAGTTTAGATTTTTATCACGAATGTGGATTTAGTTGCCAAGGCCCGTAGGGCCAAGGGATAAAAAGGAACTTCAGTTCCGAGGAGTACATTATGTCGTTTAATTCGAGAAATCGCGAAATTACAATATTTTAACCAACTTTTGTAGGTTATGTTGACGTCAGTTGACGTTTACCTCCCGCCCAGCCGCCTACAAAAAATCGTCAAATAATGGATTACTTCACTGTCGATTTCTCGTATTTTAAGGATGATTTCGACATTCTTCACTGCCGATTTAAAGAAAACAATTTGCATAAACATACATATGGAGTGTAGCTCTCTACGGGTGTGGACCGTGGACGACTAGCAAACCAGACAAACCGAACAAGTGTTACTAAGAGCAAAAAAATACCAAGGCAGTCTGGGGACAAATAAAGAAAGGAAACATCGATTAGTAAAAGACATTACTAAGAAGAGAAGGTATACTAAAAGCAATAATCGAAGGCAAAATAAATGGCGGGAACCCAAAAGAACGACCCGGGTTTCGGTACATCAAATAAATTATGGAGGTTACTTGAACTACTAACTACAGGGTAATTAAAGCAAGGCCTAAAATCGAGCGGAATGGATTTTCGGGACAAACCCGGCAGAAGGCTGGAGACGCAGGAAGAGGATGCCGTCAAAAGTAAGTCCCTAAAGACACATTTCCATTAGTGGGTCGTTCTGTATATTTAACAGTTCTCTATTTTTTTGTTTTAATTGATCGAATATAATATTTATGTGTAAACCAAGGGGATATCTTCAGCAATTTTATTTAAAAAATTGACAATGTTAGAAATTGTTACCTGCGCCACCAATTTAAGCAAGTGAGAGTCACCGAACATTATTGGCAATTTCTTCGATTCTTGAACTGAAAATGGCCTAACATTCAGTTTTTGCATATACTGCGTTCATTGCATATGTGTCATATGTATGTGGACACGTGTTGGTTTGGCTACCTTCTTTATAGAGTACAGTAAGTGGTTGTAAAGTCGCATCATTAATATCGCAATTGCAATTTATATGAACATATTGGACATACATAAACTATGATCAAAAATTATTTTCATCTAGTAGGGCTATGGAATAGTTCCTAATTTATAAATGTAACTATGTTTATACTTAATGTCAAAGTTGACATTTAATTTTTAAGTGACATAGTTTCATTCATAAATTAGGAACTATTTCATAGCCATACAAGAAGAAAATAATTTTTGATCATTTAAATCCTACATGCTTTTCTACAACATTTATTTATTTTTACCTTCTCGAAATGTGTTTCGTCGCATTAAAAATGTATATGAAAATACAGCAACTAACAGTGTAGTATAATAAAAATACTAATAACAAATTTAAAAATTACGTTAGTGAAAAAGTTGTTCAAAATTATAAATTACTCCCATTAAAAATCGCCTCTCTTTTTTTAATTTTTATAGTGCTATTATTTCATACACAACACAAATACTAAGTACTAAATTAAATTGGGTTAAAAATCCCCTATTTGAGAATCTAATTCTAAAGAGCATTTGAGTACATTCCTGTATTTCGCGTGTGGTATTTATTGCTATCGGAATCGTATATCAGCTCCAGCTAATTACCCCTTGCACCACCTCACGTTTTAATTCTTGAGTCAACAGCTCTTTATGTAATTAATGTTCTTAAACAATTAAGTTATTATTACTTATTGAGATTGTTCGATGATTTCATTCAGCCCGTTTATATATTATTGCACCTGACGATGACTCATTGAGAGTTGAAGCTGGTATTGTAGGTACGGATTTTTTGGAAGAACCAATCTAGGCTTTATTAGAAATTAATAGTTTCTATTAACTTCGCTGAACAATATACATGATTTTACGTGTCATAGCAGATGCCTGGGTTATTGTAAAAGTTATGAAGAAATTGTTGCTGTAAATATACTTACAATAATTAAGTGAAAAATAATCGAGCGTCGAATGTTTTTGATATAAAATATTTTAAATGAATCATAGTCAGCATTGATGATGGGTGTTGAACCACTTCATGTATCTTTATTTATTTTACTTCAGTTTCAGGCTCTTCAATAAAAATATAGATACTCTGTACATAACGATTGCATCTATTTCAATGTGTTTTATGGTAACCAGTTTTTAGTAAAATGAAAGCAAATTTTGTCTCAGTCGGAATTAAAGAAACTACCATTAATGAGAGTTAAGCTGTTACACAAGAAACAGGAACCTGCAGAAAATGAAGACTAAAATCTTTCCAAAACACCTAATTTAAAATTTTCTATTAGGGAAAAATGTGATTTACACATTATGATGTCACGTACAAGGTTTAAGCCATAAATAGCTTGTCTATATTCTGTGAAAATATTTCTAATATAAATAGAAGAACGGACGTAAATCAGAGAGATATTATTAAACCACATAATTAAACAAAATTGTGGACAAAATAACTATTTTAAAATGTGATTTTTTTCACCCCCTTTCCCAAATCTCGCAATAAAATCGAAAAAGATTAAACGAAGAAAGCAAGTAAATCGGGAGTTAAAATTATATTACACTTGCTATTTTATTTACTTAAATGACACATTGTGACTCTTAAAGAATTTTATGAGCAACATCATTCACTGAAACTCAGCAATTCATTTAGGGCCATACATTATTTATCAATAATGGCCATTACATGGATAGAAAGATACATGTAGTTCAAACAAACTTTCGTATCTATTATTGGTTTAAGTTAAGTAGAATACCTGTCGACAAGAACAGCTGTTAGTGAAAACCTAAAAGGAGAAATAAATACGTCCAAAATTAATAGATACACAGTTAGGAAGCAACATTGTTATCAAAACATTTGCAGGGGTTTGAAACTATAGTTTTAAATTATTTTAGAAAGTAGATCTAATTAATAACTTTTCAAGTATGATAAGACACTATAGTTTTCAAGTATGAACTAACTTTCCATTATAACAATATTAATAAACAATGGTCCCATTGAAAGTTCTTGATAATATGACATAAAAAGGCAGTTGAACATCTACAAAATAAATAAACATATTGCAACTTTATTATTTTATTTTAACCCTTTGATGTCTACCATTTTAACTGTTCGTCGTGCGGCTGTTTTTATATTGGTCAAACAGCACGTAATTTAAAAAAAAGAAGAATTAAGAACATTTCACTTGCATTAGAAACAATAATTTCACCATGAACTAAACTAATAGATCTACGTTTGCTAAACACATTTTACAGTCTAACCTTAACTTTGATCCTAATAAAGACGATAAAATTTTACATACAGCTTATAAATATATGCTGTTGAATTTACTTGAGATTTTTGAAATTATGTACACAATAATGAATTCAGACTCATTGAGATCAGTGTAGATTTCACCCCTTACTTGGTTTTTGGTCTTTTCTTTGTCATATTAATTTTTGAACCGCTCTGGTAATTTTCATTGTCATTGAATCTAGGGAATTTTTTAATTTTTAGGTTAAGATACTTATTGTAATAAAATAGTAGAGAATACTAAAGAGTTTTATTGCTGCAAATGTATATTAGGCTGCCTATATGTATAGTTTTTGATAATTTTTGAATTCATAATTAGCATTCCCTTTTTGAAAAGTGACTAACTTCAGGATAGAGCCACATTTCCAGATCCCGTTTTAATTATTTTGTTTTAATAATTTGTTTGGGCTTTACTTCTAATGGTGTAAGAAGCATTTTTCGAATTCAGTAAACAGATTTATCCCGAAAATAGCCTGTAATCCAGGCCAAATTCGATATAATGGTTTAATGAAGTTCTGCACTTATCTGATTAAATCAGGATTTAATGGTATTTTGGAAGTAAAACCATATGTTGGCCACCCATGTTAGTTGTGTAATAATAATTCCAAGCTAAACAGTTATTTGGATTATCGATTTCGTTTCAAATGTAATGAATTTGGAATTTATTTCTTGGAACCCCCACGGGCGTTTGCCTAGTTCAGTTGTATTTAATTATATTTAAAATATGTTTAGGTTGAAACACTAATATTGTTCGTACTTGAATTTATAATCAGGTTTAGGCTCTATGTATGGGTATCAGTAGGTTTTTTAAATTGATATTGTGAAGAAGGCCCTCTGCGGGAAGTCACTTTTATTTAGGTTGTTGGTTAGATTGCACCTGTTATATTGGATCCAGTAGCGTCTGCCACCGATAGTGCTTCAGGTTTTTATTAGGTTCTTGGCGCCCTGAAATGTTATTCCTTTTTACAATCGCATCTAAGGCTACAGCTGGATCGTGATCCACCCCATTCAGAGTTTGTCGAAACACTTCTTAGTTCTCATTAACGTCCTAGCATAAACCAACATTCTAACAGCTTAGTAATGGGGCTTACCAAGAGCATATTATAAACTTTTTTTAAAATTTTATTCCGTACTCCGCCAACAGCCGTTAGGCCAATTATAGGCGTCACTGTACATTTTATGGGGATTTACAACCCCACTAACGACTATCATCAACTATTATTAAGAGTGATAAAAATATTTTTGAACTTTTGTTATTTAGCTTATATATAAATGTAAACAATATTTTATTTAATTGCGGAATATTAAGCAAGAACTAATGCAACCACCTTAAATTAAGAAAGTAAATACCTAACTGCCTTTTTTTCAATCTCATAGTATTAAGCAGTAAAATCGTATGTGTTGCCGGCAGCACGGCTCGGTGGTGTTGCATATCTCACGGCACTCGTAAAGGTTAAGCTCCAGTCTGCTTGGTCAGTACTTGGATGAGTGAACATCTGGAGAGCGGGCGTAGTGATCTAGTTTAGACAGGCCCCACTACCTCAAGTATCTCCTCGGAATTTAAAAATTCATATACCCTCAGCGGCTCGATGCGCCCTGCACCCCGCCACTGTGTAAACGGTATAAGGGGTTACAGATTGCAGATTATGTATATGTCTTATGTCTCTATTTACAAAAAATATGTACTGGTACATTGTCCATCCATTACATTATACGCAAGAATACCGTATCATATAGACACCGTCATGCTGTGTCATTTGTTTCAAAAATTACATACATGGGGACACTGATAAGTAGTTAGCGTAACTGCATTTGAGAATAAAATGTTTTTATTGCACATAAATAATCAACTCGTAACTCTATACACTCAGTACCTCTTTTGTCAATAATTATATGGTCTTTAAAAAATGTCTTACTCTTCATCAGCTCATTTAAGGAAATTCTTGTCTTTTCAACTATTTTGTTTGTTTCTGTAAGAGGTAGTAATCCGTAGACGTTTTCCGAGAAGTTTAATTTGTAACTGGGTTAGTAAGTAATTTGCCAAGAAGTTTATTCCTTCCACATCGTATAAAAACAAATGCAAAAACTTTGCCTACAAATTGGAGTTGAAACTTCCACTGTGCTAACTGTTGTTTAGTTTCTAAATTATAGTGCCAATTCAAAAAGTTGTGTAGCAGCACTTGTCAAACATTGTACGTAGTTATTTACATGAGAGCAACAATTGTTTTGGTGGATTGGACCTATCCCAGACTAACTACTTATCAACATCGTTTACTTACAATATATTGTGATGTAGCTCCCTTGTTTTTATGCGACAAAATAAATAAATTAGAAATTCGCCTTTGCCAAGACGTTGAGCGCCAAATTTGTAATGACTGTAAAGGCTCCACGTTGCGGTGCCTGTTTGAAATGACTGCCTTAACTAATAAAGGCTTTAGTGAAAATATAAATAATTAAATACAAATACACAATACTCTGGGTAGTTATATTAAATTTTAAAAACGTAAAGCTTTGCCTGTCAGTATCTTAGGCTAATCAAAAGAAAATGTACTTATTACTCTTTAATAAAATGGTTAATTGCCCTTTCTATATTTTATCGAATTGCAATATTTCTTTGGGCGTGCTCCGGCAAAACACAAGACTATAATCTCAGGTAGGGTTCAAATTTGAGTTTTATTTTAAAATTATTCTTTAGAATATATAACTCAGAGTAGCTCAAATACGCAAATTTGCAAGAAACCACAGGTCAAGTGAAGCAAATCTCCCGTCTAGCAACAAGTAACTTGATTTTGTTTCAGATTGTGACGTAAAACGACGCTGGCTACCTTTTGTTCTACTTCCCGCCACACAATTTACTCGAACTGAAACGGATGTGGGTGCTCGGAAACACGATGAACCTTTTCAGCAAGGTGTATTCTCGAAGTACACTAGCTTTCCGGACTGCAACCACATAAAAACATGCCAAATCGTACTTTTTAAATTTTCGCCGATCTCGCCTCGGAGCTGATGCAGGTGACGCCGATGTCCTTATTCGCTGGAAGTCGCTTCCTTGGACCCAAATCTTGTTCTGGGATGCTCTTACACCTCTTCCTGGCCTGTAGGACTTGCGATCCCTGGCTTCTGAAGTTCAAATGGATCGGTGTCGCAGCTCGAAATATCCAGGTGCTCGGTGCCGATTCAAAGCCGAAGTTGGTTTGCACAAATTTATAATTTTTTTTATCGGAGAAACTTTTGCTAACATTTCCACATGTGCCCGGTAACTTGTAGAATAATTGTGTATACTTTTTTAATTGGCGTTGTCTAGTAACCGCGATCTGATATTGTTTAAAGGAAACGAGTATTAGTTACAACTTCACATAAAGGAATAAAATTTGATTCACTAGAAATTGTCTTTATTTCTTATACATAAAAATTGGTGTTTCTCGTCACATAAAACGTTATTTATCACTGCTCTGCTATGAACACTTAGTTTTAAAATGCACTGGCACTCGAGTTCAATTTTAAACACGTCACTGATTATTCTTCATTTCAGTTGCCCTCGTTCTGTATTGCTCTTTGCAAATTCTATCTTATCTTGCTTTGATTTCCATCTACCTTTCAGCTTGCTTGCTTTTCACGGGCCTGTACGTGTATTAATAACTCTGCGCTCATATTCATTATGGGCATAACCAACCTTTTGTATTATTTACTTTCATTTGGTGCGGCTTCAAAGATGCTCAAACCTACCATATTAGCCATCTAAAATCTTTCTTTTACTCTAACTTCAAATTCAATCCCTTTGAAATCTGCTTTATCCCTCTAATTATGCTTCTTGCATCTCATTTCCAATGCATTTAATAACTTCAACTACTGTTTAGATTTCAATTAAATAAAATATTTCAACTCTGTGCTTTAATTGACTTTGTTCAATATTTCTCTCTGCATACAGAATTAAATTGTAAGCTTTAAACCATCTCAATATATCTATTTTCGCCAACTATATCGTGGTGGAGATCTTAAAATCTATTTGTAGCAACGGCCCGTGTAATTATACAGCGACGTTATAATCCGTCGAATAATTTCGACATCCACACAACCAGGTAGGCAGGTAATATCCTACGAAGTTTCGAAGAAATGAGACAGTGGGCAGCACTGTATAAAACGGGTTTTCAACCCCGTTGCACCGGGCCCACCCCATGTAATATTTTTTGCATCTGGACATGTTGAATGCAGTTAGTTTGTTAATGTACTCCGTTATTTATTTAATTGCTGGTGAGTGCATAACAAGCCAAAGATTAAAATGTTTCGATTAAAGGAGGACGGCATAAAAATTAATCCGGCCCTGATTCGACATAATATGCAGTATCAAGGAGTCATGTTTAAGGGCGGACATTTTTATAACAGGATGGGACATCGAAAAGTGGTTATCGCTATAATTACGGTTAATGAGGGAAGGCAGCGGGTGACTCCTGGTTACGTCGTCATTTGCAATGTCTGTATCATTACCTCCGCCCCCGGAGCATTGTGCCGAGGGGCCATGGATTGGCATTTTTCCCGATGCTCCAGCTCCGGAAAAATATCGTTAGCTCCGGGTATATATAGGGCAAATTCCGGCGAGGCCCCTTCGTTATACATTTTTGTCGCCACTTTTTGTTTTAATCACGCAGTTAGGGGCCTAATTAGGATGATTACGGGCGATTTAATTAAAAATTACTTGTAGCGTATTAATCGGCATAATAAAGCGACCCTCGGGCGATCTAATGAATCACTCCGTCCGGAGCACTCCGGGCCTCAGAAGAATGTAAATAATATACAAGTGGTCGCACTACACGTGTGATTGAACGACTATTCTTCGCCCTGGGGACATATTCCGCTTGTCACATTTCTTCCTTATGAAGACCGAACCGCAGCAAATAAATGTGACCACTTGACACCCCAATGCGGGAACAATGCGCCCCCCAGTAATCGAACCGCTCTTATCTGGACCCGGCCTCGGTGTTTTTGTATCCATCGCAATTCTGCTCTTGATAAAAGAATATGCGATTACGATGCTTTCATGTAAGTAGATGTAAATTACTCCCATTTTTCTGTAGGTATCATAAAAGTCTCTTTGTGCAAAGTACTCGCGATTATTTAGATTATTTCTCACTCCTCGACCGAGCGACGGTTTTGTTGCTTTTACGATTGTGGATAGTCGAAATAAATCATCGATATTCTTAGATAACACCCGATTTTTATAGATAAGCGGATAAATACCAATACTTTCCCTACCAACCCGGTAAACAAATCAGGTTTGTGTTATTGTTTAGTTTTCTGTTTAGTAATTTTAATTTAATTCAGAATAATGTTAGAATTTATAAAAAATTAACATAATAAATACTTCCAAGACATTTAAAATAGTACAGTAATAAACACTAACATCTTTACATATACGTAGATACATTTTCTACTTCACAGGAGATGTTCTAGACCTAGAGCATGTTAATTGTAATATTTTAATAGTGTAGCTAAGGCTTTGCAAACATCTTACGGACATAGCAATCCCTCTAAGAATTTCGTCATACGGGACTGCTCATTTTCTGAAAAAACCAAAGCAGGTAGAAACTTACGAAATAACCAAAATAGTTTATTTACTAAAATAATTGATTAATACTTAATATCGCACCCTCAATGCAATAGTAACATAACTCTAAATTTGTCGTTTTGAGATAATGGTATTTTAATAATTGCCAATATTTTTAGATTGCTCTGACGTTATGAAAATATTTTATAACCCTATTAGACACCAAAACTATATTGCTGTTGTGTTATAATGAGATAAAAAAACGTGTATTTCGAAATGTGCTATTATTAATTAACAAATTAATTTTTGAGTTCTGTTAGTATTGCATTATTTTGTATCTGTGATTCCTTGATAATTTTGAGTTATGTTCTATAGAAATGGAAGATAATCCAACACACATACAAAATTTTATTGTTTTATTCAGAAATAATCTTAGAAAAAAATACAATAGTAGATAACACTAATCAATCTCTAGCTAAATTTTCATAAAAAGAGTGATACTGCTTTTTGATTAAATTTTTGCTGCACAGAAACACTAACCCTTCTTTCTCTTGTTTGGATATTGGAGGTGGTTCACTGTAAGCCAATTTCAATTTTAATTGATTGCCAGGAAGTCTAGAACTTCTACGAGGTGTGACATCTATTTCTTCATAATCTTTTTGAGACTATTCACATTTATAATACATCGAAAAGGGAGTTTCTTTATTAAAATGCAGTATCTTGATGTTGTTCCAATTTACTTTTTCTTTTTTAATATTTATATTATAATTAGTACCAATTTCTGATGAAAACTGTTTGAAATCTAGAATATCAGATGTATCAATTTCCTTTACTACATACGGTTTACCATTCTTTTTTGCTAACTTAATAACCGGTACCCACTGTGCTGGCACGTAAATAGGGCCGCCTTTCAAAACTCTTTTCTTTTCTCTCTCTTTACATGAATGCATACTATCCCCTTCATTTTGTGTATGCCCTGCTGTAAGAAATTTGTGAGTTATGTTCACTATCTTCAAATTAGTAACAGCAAACATATACATTGACGCAACAAATTTGTTTTTGTTTTGGCCTCCACAATTATCTGAGTAGAACACCACGTCTTCCTTCCCATCACAGTAATTTTTCAAACAATCCAATACACACGTACTGTTTGATTCACACAGATGCGTGCATCAAAACCTTTTTGATTATAATTAATCATGTAATTCAAGTCATAACTGTTCTATCTCATTCAAAGGTCGTGGTAAAGTCAAATTTGCATCTTGCCGTATTTGTTTGCCTCTGTTAATATTGGAAAGGAATTTGTAAGCTTCCCTTAATGGCTTTTAAGCGGATGGATACATTTTCTAATAGAACTTAAGCCGACTTAGCATATTTGGGAATCATGTGTTTATGGATTTCGTTCAATTGCCTCATTGAGAGAGCTTAGCATTAAGATTCTTAGAATAAGTATTTATTCCTACGTGCGACGCTCCGATTGGCTACGCAGGATCGCCTCAGCCAATAGTGTTTGAGCTTTCCCCTCCTTGATGAATTTGCGAGTTCGGCGCGTTGTAAATTCAGCGTTAGTTAGATTCAGAATTTCGAGTAAGCAAGTTCAACTATGCTTTGTGCTGGGTTGCGGTCGGTCTAACTCCCTGGGAAAGACGTTTCCAGGTTGTTTTGTGTTACGGTTACGCGCAATTCGCTATTTTCGCGTGGCCAATCCAAGCGCGTCACAACAGTTGAAGCTTTTGTAAAAAACCATCGGTCCATCAGTGACGTTTGTAATCGTTGTTACTCAATATACTCGTGTTTGTTAAGTCTTGTTTCACTCCAACAACTAACTGAACCCAAATCAAGGGTTATTAAGTGGCAGTTCCGGCAATCCCATTGAACCGGAATTCGCAGCGGATTAACTGGGGGCCCCATTCGTGGAAGCCTCTTTTCAAGTTAATCATACAAAAAACACGTACTAATCTCATTTGCACCTCTTCTAGCACAGCTTTCGTTCCACACGTAACCATAACCCTGATTAGGAACTATATTTAAAATGCTGAAATTATACTTAGCTATCTTGCTTTTGTAGTAGAACTGAGACACGTCACCACAGGGGCAAATTAACACAGCTTGTATGTAGATCGTACACGGCGACAATTTTGTCATTGTTAATAGTAGCTTCTTCAATATAGTTTCTTTTTTCTTCTCTTGAGAATTCTTTATCTTCAATGTGTTTATGGTAAGCCTCACATAGAACTTGTTTTTCTTCATCACTGGAGTTTTTAAATGTTTCACATGTATTGCATTGGTCCTTTTTCGGCTTATGCCACCCTATATTATATTCAGTGTTAAAAATTTGATTATTGATACACTGTTTGACAACAGGTTTTCCTTCTTCTTCAGATTTTTCTTTGTACATACGGTATAACGTCGACAGGTTTAAATCTCCTTCAAAGTATTCTCTTTCAGTTTGGTTCCGAAGATAATGCGATTCCACTCTGGGAATGGAATCAATATGAGCTCTAACTCCTTGTTTCAAAGAAGGGTCTAAGCTTTTCTGATTATTATGTTTTCCACGTTTTTTTGAACCAATTATATTTTTATCATCTCATTTTTTTAACGTTGTACGAATCATAGTATTCCCTATGTCCAAGGTAGCCATAAAAAATTTTTTGCAGACACGAACACGAACACTGATTGGTTAAAAGCTCTATTTGTAGTTTGTTTTGGATATCTATATTTTGGAGTAATTTCAGTTATATTGCCGGAAACGTACTGCCGCTGTGTGGTAATGTCGCCAATTGCCCAAAAGGTTCTCAATATTTGTTCGCTTTCTTCAAGATTAAAAGCAGAAGAACATTTTAAGCTGAAATGTTCGTTACAAGCAGGTTTTAAAGATTTCGCAGGTACTAGTTTTTTTTTAAAGTGTCGTATAAGCAATACCAATATTTCTGTTGCGTTTTCTAATGTTCCGGCTCCATTGATCTACATTTCGTTTTCGTTTTCTTGACTTTTTTTTTCTAATTTTTCCAAAATTTCTGTTTCATTGCCGGATAACTCATTTGCCTCATACACCACACCATTATTGGCAGCAGAACCTTCTGACGTAACACTATTCTCTGATTCTGATTCTTAACCACTTTCAGGTGAAAAATCTTTGTCCTGGTCACTGTTATCAAAACGTTCCTCTTCTTCTTCTACTTCACTTTCTTCATCTTCAGTATGGGATGTACGCCTGATAAGATTTAGCATTTCGCCATCAGTGTTATAGGGAATTTCAGCAGTACTACCGGATGGAAAATTGTTAGCATCCTCGAGTTGCTCCACCTGAACCAAGACCAAAAAATTATATAAATTTAAATAAAAGCTAATGATTTTAGCTGCTTACATCATAAATTGCATCTTTGTCATGGTCACTGTTATCAAAACGTTCCTCTTCTTCTTCTACTTCACTGTCTTCATCTTCAGTATGGGATGTACGCCTGACAAGATTTAGCATTTCGCCATCAGTGTTATTGGAAACTTCAGCAGTATTAGCGGATGGAAAATTGTTAGCATCCTCGAATTGCTCCACCTGAACCAAAACCAAAAAATTATATAAATTTAAATAAAAGCTAATGATTTTAGCTGCTTACATCATAAATTGCATCTTTGTCCTGGTCACTGTTATCAAAACATTCCTCTTCTTCTTCTACTTCACTGTCTTCATCTTCAGTATGGGATGTACGCCTGACAAGATTTAGCATTTCGCCATCAGTGTTATTGGAAACTTCAGCAGTATTAGCGGATGGAAAATTGTTAGCATCCTCGAATTGCTCCACCTGAACCAAAACCAAAAAATTATATAAATTTAAATAAAAGCTAATGATTTTAGCTGCTTACATCATAAATTGCATCTTTGTCCTGGTCACTGTTATCAAAACGTTCCTCTTCTTCTTCTACTTCACTGTCTTCATCTTCAGTATGGGATGTACGCCTGACAAGATTTAGCATTTCGCCATCAGTGTTATTGGAAACTTCAGCAGTATTAGCGGATGGAAAATTGTTAGCATCCTCGAATTGCTCCACCTGAACCAAAACCAAAAAAATATATAAATTTAAATAAAAGCTAATGATTTTAGCTGCTTACATCATAAATTGCATCTTTGTCCTGGTCACTGTTATCAAAACGTTCCTCTTCTTCTTCTACTTCACTGTCTTCATCTTCAGTATGGGATGTACGCCTGACAAGATTTAGCATTTCGCCATCAGTGTTATTGGAAACTTCAGCAGTATTACCGGATGGAAAATTGTTAGCATCCTCGAATTGCTCCACCTGAACCAAAACCAAAAAAATATATAAATTTAAATAAAAGCTAATGATTTTAGCTGCTTACATCATAAATTGCATCTTTGTCCTGGTCACTGTTATCAAAACGTTCCTCTTCTTCTTCTATTTCACTGTCTTCATCTTCAGTATGGGATGTACGCCTGACAAGATTTAGCATTTCGCCATCAGTGTTATTGGAAACTTCAGCAGTATTACCGGATGGAAAATTGTTAGCATCCTCGAATTGCTCCACCAGAACCAAAACCAAAAAATTATATAAATTCAAATAAAAGCTAATGATTTTAGCTGCTTACATCATAAATTGCTTCTACAACACTATTATCCAAAGTTTCCGGCTTTTTCTTTTTAGTTCCCGCCTAAAATTAGTAAAGTGAGGTTATTTACATTAAACCGGTGTATTTTCTTACACATTATCTACATCAAATAAGAAATTACTTAATGTATTTAATAGCTGTTGATGGTTTGCTAGTGTAACCATTAATTTTCCACGACTATTCATTGTTTTTATTGTACTCACTAGTAACAAAGTACACAAACAACCATACACAACACAATAATCAACTAGAACTGTCAAAACAACTTAAAATTATGGCGCGACAGCGCAATGCAAAACTAACACATTTTGAATTATGTTGGTTTTACATTGAAATACCATACAGATGTAGCGATTGCTCAATGTCAAACTAACACATTTTGTGTTATGTTGGTTTTGCATTAAAAACATCTGCAAACTCTTATAGGACTAAACTAACTTATCCTTCCCTAGCCAATGAATACACAGAGTTAGAGGTACGTTGGTTTTACATTACAAAGAATATCGCCCTTGGAGTATATTAAGCAATCTAACTAAAAAATTAGCATTTTTTGACCTTGTGGTGGTTTTGCATTGAGGGTGCGAGATTAGGAAAATTAAATAAATTAAATTTTTGGACAAACTACTCTATATATGTCTTAACTAGTCAAAAAATATGATTCTAATGCTAATAACAATATTTCATTTGAAAAATAGCAAAAGAAAATATTTTATAACAGTTTTATAGGGTACATACAAATTTTCATGCAAAAAAAATCAAAATCTACTAGATGTAATTCTTTTTCTAAGTAATCACAATTATATTCTTTGCCATAACCAGCAATTTTAACACCCAATATCCTATTTTGGCATTAAATTTAATATTTAAATTACATGCACGCCATGCTTTCTCCAACTTATAAATATCGTGACATGACACTATTCAACCATAATCAAATTTATTTTTAAGTCTAGAGAGTTGCTTTGTTTTAAATCTTATTACGGTTCGAAAGTGTTACCTCGAATTTCGGTCCGGTATTGCTATAAGGTCCGGCAACTGGGTATGCCATGTATTTCAAGTCGCCTAGAAAAATTTTAGTGACTTTGAAATTCGCGATTGGCATTGCTTTCCTTCGACAGTTTCGGGGTGGAAATATTTTTCCGGCCCGCATTTTCGAAAATTTGAAGATACCTGATTCTACTTTCACAGCTATACGACATGTTTGCTCGGAATTTTCTTTTGGTAACGCAGGGCAAAATTTTGCCTTATTGGTAAATAGTTGATCCCATCTGGTTATTTCCGGATGTGGTAGCATTTCGGAAGTAAAGCTTTGACTCGGTCTAACGGTCAATAGAATTTATTTTCAGGCCTCCTCCTTCTTTTCCCTCTTCGCTCTATTCAAAGCATATAAACACTGCCATAGTGCTGAACAGAAAACTCCAAAAGGTATGCTACTTTTATATAGCAATTTAATTATTTCTACTGAGAAACACCTTGCTTTACCAACAACATTGATGCTAGTGATATGTATTTGAGAAATACAGCGAAAGCTTAGCTTCGACTTCAACTTGCGAAATAATATCGACGCAACAGTTGTACATTTAAAAATTTGTAAGCGAACTATGCAACAAGTATTGCCACATACATATTTGAAATTCCTGAATTTTGATAATTTTTTCCTTAATTTTTGAAATTAAGCGTTGTAGGAGAATTAACTATACCATATTTTTCAATACCTTTAAGCTAAAAAAACTTCAAAGCGTCACCAAGATGCTGAAATCAGCTAACACTTATATGCTCTCTTTTCCATACCCAAATTTAGATGCTCTTGAAACTATGAGCTGACATCGGAAATTGTGAGATTATATTATTAATCGTCATCGTCAGCCTGTTGGAAGCATCCCCACTGTAGGGACATCTACCTTTCCTCCAGAGGAGGTTTAGGCATTAAGACCCCACGGTTGTCAAATCCAGATTGGGTAATCACAGTGAAATCGGCATCATTAAAAAGTTTATTCCAATGTATAATGGATCAATGACCGGAACAATATCTTTTAGCGTTTGACTAATTTGTCCTTTTCTTATCTGCCTTTCTTTTGAAGGACGTCTACATTGGATTCTGCGAAATCCACAGGTTAAAGCTTCTTGGCGGTTTTCTCTTAGCGATAGAAGTTAGCTACACTCTCATTTTGATCCCATTTGATCTTCTTTGTTTTATCAGCGATGAATAGAAATGAGAAAATGCCAATGCATTGGTATATATAATAAAAGTATAAACAAAGAGTGTCATAGTGTCAATAGAGCAACAATTAATCAATATAGTTCTTACTACTTTACAACCAACACCAATACCTCAAGTGATAAATGAAATATAATGTTCTAACTATCGTGATAGTGATGATAGATAATATGGCTTTTCGATTAAGAGGTGTCATTTCAAATTAATAAAAACATTTTACTTGTAAAAAAGTGCGAATTTCTTTATTTGAAAGTACAAACCCGAGAATTAAATGTGGAATATGATATTTGGTAAATGCTCGCTTTGGTTTCTGTGACAAGTGGTCATCCTTTTGAAGAAGCTTTGTATCCAGTTTTAGTATAATTGCGGCTTTATTCAGCGAACAGCTTGAACATTAAGTGCTTGAACTGTTTGTGGATTATTTGCGTAGACTGTGTCCTCAACGTAGCTCCAAAGGAAAAAGTTCAGCGGTGTCAGTTCGCACGATCTAGGGCCCATAATCAATTACTGATGTGTGTTTTGTGAAATAACACGTCCCCACGGAATGTTAATCATATTCTTAGTGATTTTTCACTATTTATATGAGCTGCTGTTGCGTATATCGTTCCATTCTCTTAAATCTTGCGAGGTGTCAAAAAATCACAACTCTTTGTTTATTATTATTATGTTGAAACTGTTATTCGGACAATTTTTACTAACGATATAGCTCTTATAATGAATATGTTGTTAATACTAATTATGACGATGATGAGAATGATAGCAGTAATGAAAGTTTGGGGTGATTACGTATTGTTGATGAGAAATAAGTAATTATGGCAATGGTAAAGATATTACAAGAATGTGCATCCTTGTTTAAACATAGTACTGTAGTGAGCTTTGATCAGCACTACATATAGCCATATATGGTTGTTAGGAAAAAGCATTATCGTATTTTTATAAAATGCAAACAAGGCATTTATTTTACTCCGCTTGTGTTTTTATTTGAAAGTATGTATTTATATATGTATAAATCATGGTAGTCATATACTATACATGATCGGCCACAAGTTGGACGTCGGGGCCACCTAATATCTAATAATCATGATGTAGTATATGGATATATGATTATGTATTGTACATATATAAATAAAAACATATAAATTGGAGTAAAAGAATTTTAATACAATTTTGACATGTGGCTGATCAAATGTCTCTACACTACTAACAGTAATACTATTGAGGACGTTTACGATGATAATATATCAATAAATATTACCTATTCTCGGAATAGCTTTTAAAAAATTTAGATTAATTGCATCCGGATTGTAATAATTTTTATGCTAATAATAAACACGGGAATTCTGCTAACATTATAACAATACATGTACTTATTGTTATTTGCGAGCAACATTTGTAAATTTTTAAGTAGTTACTAAGCTGTTCAGATATATGATTATCATTACAATGAACGTAACAACACATACAATAGTAATAATTTTATTAATAATATTAAGATGTTGCAATGTTACTTTTGTGGATATATGAAACAAATATTTTTTATATAACAGTTATATGTTATCAACATTACTTTCCACCCAAGCCTAGACAAATCTTCATTCTTTCAAATGTCAGATCGATTTAACCTAAGATAGTTACGGTTGTGTATTTTGTCATATTAATCATGTACCCGGTGTACCTATTAAGTTATGTTGGCTAAATCTCGAAACAAAACTAGCTTATTTAATACTTTTTTTAAACATGAAACTTTATTCAAATTGGGACGTGCATTTTTAATTATTCTTAATTAAAAAACAATTACGTTTAAACTGTATATCGGGTATATAGATTTCTTTTATCTAAAGTGTACGTTGACAGTTCATCCAACCTTTTAATTTAACATCTCTTATGAATATCATTTCTCATCTTGTATGTATTATCGGTAACCTCATTTTACCTTGCGTTGTAGAGGCTGGTGCTTTATACGCTTACGTCTGGCGGTACAATGCTCAACTTTCCCCAGATTCGAGTTACAAAGTTGGGGCGCCCCTTTTGTGCTTGCGCAGCAACCATTGTGTGATTGTGTGTCTTGGTGATATGTTGACCTTGCTACTCTATATCTTAGGTTTGTGGTTCTGAGTAGAGCACAGCTAATTTGGTGCCCAACTGTGAATGGTTACACTGAGCCCGACTGCAATCGTCAAGGATGTTGAAAAATTTCAGCCCCCGCGGGATTCGAACCGAGGACTTGCTTAATGCAAGCCTAGCGCTTTCCCAACTCCGCTGCCCGGTTTCTTCATTTCTCATATTATTGCAGATAATTATTGATCAGGCATTAAATGGCTTACTTTATTTATAATAAATATTTTCTTTCAAATTTGTTTCGTTCCAATCTTCGACACATAACACTATATTAACCTCATTAAAAATCTCTCTGGTACTAGCCCACAGCAATTAGGGAGATATCTGCTGCAGCCTATTGACAAACTCCAACTAGTCCACAGCACTTTCCTCAATATACCTTACACCCTACGATATTGGCGTATGATATATATATATACATATATGCTGTTCATTCCTAAACGGAATGGTAAGCGCTGTGAGCTCGTTGGATTCAGTTTTTACAGTGAATCACTCTGTTGGTCTGCTGTTTATCCTGGTTTTTGTTATTTATTAGTTGTGTGTTTTCGCTTTCTCAGCGATTTTATGCCATTCTTTTCTATCTAGGATAGCTTTTCTCCATCCTTCTACTTCTAGACTTCTGATGTCAGCATGGACTTGATCTTCCCATCTAGTCTTGGGCCTTCCTCGTGGTTTCCCGTTTCGGGCCTCCAAATGGTTATTCTTCTTATTAACAGTTCTGGCTGTCTCCTTTGTATGTGTCCATACCACTTTAGTCTTTGCGCCTTTATATCTTTTACGATATCTTCACCCTTCATGTTTTCTCTAATTTCGTTGGTCATTAAGTTTCTTATTTCTCCTTCTGCTGTCTTGACTGGTCCGAATACTTTTCTTAATATTTTCCTTTCTATGATTTTCAGAGCTTCTTCGTCTTTGTTTGTTAGCACCATTGTCTCGGCTGCGTAAGTTATTGTTGGACATATTGCAGCTTTGTATATTCTAAGTTTTGTGTTTATACTGAGGTGGCTATTTTTTAAGAGTGTTTGGTGTTTCCAGTAGGCTCTGTTACCTGCTTTGATTCTTTCCGCTATTTCTATCGTTCGTTCATTCTTTTCGTTGATCGTTACTCCCAAATATTTTAAATTTACCACTTTTCGAAACTCGCAGTGTTGAATTTTTATATCTTGTATATTTTCTGTGTTTCTTTTGCTCACTATCATGTATTTTGTTTTTTCTTCATTTATATTTAGCCCCTTCTTTTTTGCCTCCGTTGATAGATCCAATATCAGCTTGTCTAGACTTCGTCTATCTCTTGCGATGAGTGCCAGATCATCTGCGTAGCCTACTATCTGTGTCATGTTTGTTGTGATTGTCTTCCCCACTTCTGTTGCTTTGACGGCTGCGCCAAGGGTTACATTGAACAAAACTGTTGATAGTGTGTCGCCTTGCAAAGAAACAATTTAGATTAAGAAAAAGACAATATTTTGGTTTGTAAGAAATTTGAAAATGTAAAATTATGTACTCAAACTTATGTCTAATATGTACTAAAATTCATCAAAACTTGTTCCCGTTAGCATTGTAACTATAGCAACGAGATTTGTTTTTGTTTTAAATAACGGAAAACAAGGAGAACAAAAGAATAATTATAAAGCTTGACATTGTGAAATTTGTGCTCCACTTCAACTAAAGTTTTTATATAATAAATGAGCATTTTGAAACCTGAAAAGTATATTATTGTGTTGTGCACGTGTCAAAGTTCATGGGGGAATGTTTGTGGAGGTTTCCGCAACATAAAAATAAAATTTTCTCCGAGAGCATCTCAGACTATATCGGCAGCAGTTTAGTTCGGGATTCCGATATTCAATTCCGGCCAAGATAAGGGTCCAGAGCCAGTGATCTTCACTGCTACGCATCGGGCAGGACTGCAGGAGTGCCTCCGCTAGCATCAACACCAGAGAAGGCCGTTTCAGAGGCAGATACCAACTGGGGTCATCTCCGAACATTGCGGCAGCTACCACCGATTAGTAAAGGTAGGAAATTTGCCTAAAATAACAGAGTTAGCGTGCGGAATTCGAGGGGCATACAAGATTAGGCCTTACTGAAGAGGATACCAGCTTGTTCAGGGCTCCACCGAAAGCGCAGTTCAAAGAATAAGCAATGCGTCCCAAATTTTGAGGTTATGCGAAGGTATCGAAGCGTCCGGTTAAACAATTGGAAAATTTAAGACGGCGTCCATCTGACGTCACGAAATAAATACCTGCTTGAAACAAAAGATGTTATTTGCCGCCAAAGCGGGAAGATTTGAATAAATACCTTACGAATGTTCATAATTTCGCTCATTTTAACGTAAATACCGCTGACTGCACGACATAAACTATTTTGTGGGATTTTTGACAGATTGGTAAACATTTAATTACCGCGTATTTGAACTAATTCAGGTGTACAGTGCCGTATCAGACAAATTCTAAATTATAACTTATAGGAACTCACCCTGGGATTAAACAGTTATTATTCTACTGAGCTAGCGTCTTTCCAAATTAATTGCAGCTAAATAAAATATTGAAAAGGGTATACAACCATTTATTTTGTGCAGTAAATTAGTACGGGTCACATTGTAACCAGCCTAATACAATGATAGGCAAAGTACAAACACAATAATAACATTAAACAGAGGATTGTGTATTTTGGACTTTGCTCTAACTTATATAACAACTAAATTAATAAATAATATAGCAAATTATATAGGTGCCCCCCCCCCCCCAAAGTAAGAGCCTTTACAGTATGTAGGTACATATTCACGCTGTCAAACGCCTGTTCAAAGTCCACGAATAGTATGTGCAGCTCTGATGCATGTTCATAGTTTTTTTCTATTATCTGTGTCGTTGTGTGGATGGCGTCGATTGTTGATGTGCCTCTTCTAAATCCGCATAGGTATTCACCCAACTTCTTTTCTGTGTATCTTGTTATCCTTTCTCTTATTAGTGTCGTTAGAAGTTTGTACGCTGCATTCAGGAGTGTTATTCCCCGGTAATTAGAACATTTTGTGTGTTCTCCTTTCTTGAAAATGGGTATAATCAGTCCATCATTCCATTCCGCTGGCATTCTTTCTTCCTTCCATATTTCTACAATTAACTTGTAAATTCTTTCCAGTAGTTTTTCACTTCTATGTTTTATTAACTCGTTTACTACTGTGTCTTGTCCCGCCGCTTTATTCTGTTTGAGTTGCTTTATTTTTCCTTATACTCCTCATATGTGGGTAGTTCTTCTTCGTCTTCCTTATTGTTTCCTCTTACTTCGTAACTATCCTTCACAGTTTTTGTTTCTTCATAGTAGTTTGTAAAGTATATTTCCCATTCTCTTTTGCTTGTTATCTTGTTCTTAATGTTTTGGTTCTTTATGTGTTGGAATAATTTCCTGTTGTCTTTGCTGTTTTCTTCCATATTCTTCATCAAATCTTCTATCCACTGTTTTTTTTCTCTGGCAGCATTTGTCTGCCTCCTTCTTTTTTCCGTTGTAGAGTGCCCTCTCTAACTCTCCTCCTGTTGCTATCCAGTTATTTCTTGCTTGGTTGGCCTTGGTTTTACTTTCGCACTCCTCATCGTACCAGTCTTTATTTCTTTTCCTTCCTACTTGTCCTAATGTTTCGCTGGCCGCGGCTATCATACTAGCTTTGATTATTCTCCACTGTTTTTTATGTTGTCATTTGCACTTGCTGATCATTTTCCGTTTATCGATTCCTCGAATTTTTGTCTCGTTTCGGTGTCCTTTAGTTTCTCTGTGTTCCATCGCTTTATGTTTGCTCTCGTGTTTTGTTTCTTTATTATTTTCATCTTAATTTTTGTCATTACTAGCAGGTGATCCGTATCTATGTTTGCTCCTCTGTATGACCTAGTGTCGTTTATTATTCGTATCCATTTATTTGCTATTTATGCTAAATTTGTCAATGAATAACGAATCTTTTAACTTCACATTGTACTTGAATTGGAAATGATTCAATTATAGTTGATTTAATTTTTTTAATTTAGTTATACATTTCAGAAAATGTGTATATTTATCTACCCAGCGCTGTAGGTTAGTGGTTAGCACACTTACTTAGCATTCGGGAGGCAGTTGGTTCGATTCCCGCGACCTTCTGCTCTGTGTCAGGTTTTAAGGTGGTTTTCTTGAGTCAACAGAGTACCTTCTCTGAGGCGAATGCCAGGGCAGTACCTTTCTACTTTTCTTGGCGTTTCTTCTATTCTCCACCCCTCCTTTCTCTCTCATCGTATAAATCCTGTTCTTGGCTGAAGAGGGCGGAGGGTCCCTATAGCAGGCCTACCCCAGTAGGGAAATTGAAATTACCTTGAAACTTCAACTTTATCTTATATCTTTAAGGAAAATAATACACTGTTTTTAGTATCTACTACTATTCTCCTAGCATCTAGCCTAGTTACAAAATTTCGTAATTACTGTTACAAATTTGACTTATTTATTAAATTTAGCATGAATATATTTATTATAAATTATCTTTTTAATATCGAAATACAAATTCACATTTTATTATCATCCTTTACCCATCCAAAAGTTTATACGCCATCCCTTTTCATTTTTGCTGCATCCTTATCTTCCTCATACAAGTTCTTTAATTTCCAATGAAAAGAAACTATAATTTTAGTCCCATATTAATTAAGATTTCCATTGTTAGTTTTATTTATCAGTTATAATCCAAATAATATCATGTTAATGAAATTGTACTGTTATTTAGCTAACACTTCTGAATAAGGCCTATCCCTATTTTCTATATAATTATTCATTTAAAATCACAAGTAGAAGTAGGGACACCACTAATTGGATTATGTCAAAGGTCAACGCGAATTAAATTGATTGACCTAATTAAATCCGCGGATTGACCTAATTAATTCCGCGGTTTGACCCAATTAATTTAGCGGCTTGCTCTAATTAATCTTCATATGTACTACTGATTAATCACATATGATGTTTGATATTTAATTTTGATATGTGCTACTGATTAAATTACGCGGCGGCCATTTTTAATTTGCTTCTGGAATTACGCGGGGGCCATTTTTAATTTTCGCGCGAATATTTGAATTTGAAATTTATCACATTTTTTTTTCCAAGTTCAATTTTTTGAATTTAAACTTCCCGGGGTGTCGGCCATCTTGGTTTTCTGCGCGCACACTTCTCACGGCTGTCGTTTTTAATTTTGAATTTGTGCGGAAATATTTGAATTTCAAACTGCTAATTCTCTCTCTCTCTCTTCTACTCCTTGGTTGTCTCTCTCATGCATTCACAGAAGGGCTGTTTATATTTAAAAAAATCTCTGGACGACCGGGATTCGAACGTTCTACGTTCGTGTTCACCAAATTAGTTACAAGCGTCAGTGCCATAGCACCACGGCGACACTACAGATTTTATGTGCCTATCGGAAGCCCACTCCGCTGCGCTGACCGAATTTAAAACAATCTATTTTTCAAAAATTTAGATTATAAGAATAGGGGATGTGTAGATTATTGTGTTTAAAGGTTGATACAATTTTAAAAAAATTAGATTTGTAACTGGATGTACTAGAAATAATTATTTTCTGGTTGGATTATCGAGATTCTCATTGAACTTTCTCTTTTGTTCTGCGTTCTGCCAGGATGGCTCTTGTAAAATTCAGCGATGACGCATCACGACAAATAATAAAACGGCAGCTGAGGGTCAAGTCTTTCGATAAAATATATATCAAAACCGATTTAGAAATTTGTACATGACTTAATTTATATGAAATATTGCATGAAATTGCAAATAGAAGGCTTTTTAAACTATATGTTTTCTTAATTATGCAGAGAGTGTTCGTTTATATAGGGAGGCAGGTTGGCCGAATGGTTAAGGCGTCAGATTTAAGCTCTGATCTCGAGAGAGAATACGGGTTCGATTCCCGTACCTGTCATTTTTTTTTATATATATTTATTATGAAAGTCTTGATTTTAAGTTAGTTTATTCACGACGGCTCTACCAGAACAAACGACTGAGCTCCTTTTCGACTAAAATGGACAAAGAGCGGAAGATGTTGATTGTATCGCCGGAATTTGTCCAACGTCTTAAGTCTGGCGATGATGCGGAGAAAAATATATTATCACAGCTTGATGACGAAATGCAAAAAGTTTTAAAGTCCAAATTAACTGATCACGATAAATGGATCCAGTACAATCAGGTTTTACAAAGGTACCTTCATTTCACAAACCAGGCACGGCAGCCAATCAAAATACCTATTGAAACAACCAGTAACAGCCTATCAAATGCCATTATTTTATCTACACTTCCCAAAACTTTTAAGAAAAAAGCTGAAGTTTTCCTACGCATTTTGAGTACCTCAAGCGATGTGAGCTGGGATCACAAGGGTACCGTTACTATAAAGGGTGAAGCCAACCCCGACTGGTACTACAGGAAAAACCGAAATGGAAACTGATAACTGTGAGTCCGATTTAGAATATAAATTAAAAACACCAGCTACTCATCCAAGTCCACATCAAAAAGGTTCAGTCAGAAGAACGCCGATAAGGAAACGCCTCCAAAAAAGGGCCGTTAGAAAAACGCCTCTAAGGCAGATGTCATCAACACCAAAAACGAAGGGAATTCTAGATTGGGTGCATCTTAAACTTTAAAATGGCACAATGAAATTCTGATTTTATTACTTGCAGCCTTTTTAATTTGAAATGTTGTGCACCTCAAACTACCGTTTTGTAAATTGCTAGCAAATTTTTAGAAAATAAGACATTCAGCTGTACATTTATTTTTATATTATTAAGTATTATACGAAATAAGAACAATATATTTGTTTATTACAAAGTGTTTGTGTTTTTTATTTCTACTCTGCTTTTGTTTTTTTCACGAATCTGCAATAATTACAAAATCTAAAGCTAAAATATTAGTATAAGAGCCCACACAACTGAAGTTTTGTTTATCGAAATGTAGGTGGTAGTAGATTTTTCAGTGAAATTGCGTGTTTTTATTCAAATTTTTGTTACTTTGGGGGTCAACACATACGTATTTTCGTAATTTTTGCGCGCTTTTATTCAAATTTATTTTAATTTGTCGTCAACACATACGTCTTTTCGTAATTTTTGCGTGTTTTTTATTCAAATTTATTTTCATTTGTCGTCAACACAGACGTATTTTCGTAAAATTTTACTATTTTTCAATGAAAGTTGTATAAAAATATTGTTTTTTGTCGTTTTTGCAGAATTTAATGTGACAAGATGTCGATTTTTATAAATTTTCATTGGAGACGATGTCGATTTTCTAAAATTTTAAACGAAATGCTTTGGAAATTGCGTGTTTTTATTCAAATATTAGTATTTGAAGCTATTTTACACATACAAAGTGTCGAAAATTCATATAAATTGAGCTACGATTTCATAATTGTGTGATGTACTTAAAAAAATTACGGTTTATTTGTTAAACATTTGCAAAATTATGCATAGTTTATGTAACATGATGGCGATTTTGTAAAAATTTATGTGGGATGCTGTGTAATTGAGTGATTTTTGTTCAATTTTCGTCGTATGTTGAGTAAAAAATGTCGTTTTTTGTATAATTTCAAGTGACATGATGTCAGTTTTTTGTAAAAATTTATGTGAGATGATGTGGACCAACCCATTTTTCAGCGAAATTGTGTGTTTTTATTCAAATCTTACTAAAACTGCTGGAGAAATTGCTGTTTTTTATTCAAATCTTGCTAAAACTGCAACAAGTTAGAGAAAAAGTGTAAAACATTTGCAAAATTATGCTTAGAAATAACTCTTAAAACTGTTTTTACATCATTTTCGTTTTACAAAACGATTTATAAAACGAATTGTGATCATTTTTTAAGTGAAATAATGTGAGATGGTGTATTTTTTATCGCTTATTGGATAAAAATGTTTTTTTTTGTATAATTTCAAGTGACATGATGTCAGTTTTGTAAAATTTTAAGTGAAACAGAACATTTTTTCAACAAAATTGTGTGTTTTTATTCAAATCTTACTAAAACTGCTGCAGAAAATGCTGTTTTTATTCAAATCTTGCTAAAACTGCAACAAGTTAGAGAAAAAAGTGTAAAACATTTGCAAAATTATGCTTAGAAATAACTCTTAAAACTGTTTTTACATCATTTTCGTTTTACAAAACGATTTATAAAACGAATTGTGATCATTTTTTAAGTGAAATAATGTGAGATGGTGTATTTTTTATCGCTTATTGGATAAAAATGTCGTTTTTTTGTATAATTTCAAGTGACACGATGTCAATTTTGTAAAATTTTAAGTGAAACGGAACATTTTTTCAACAAAATTGTGTGTTTTTATTCAAAATTATGTTACTTTGTGGCCAATTGCGTTTTTATTATCGTTCGTTTGCATTTATACTGGAGTTTTTAAAACTAAAACAGAACATTTTTCAACGAAATTCTCTGTTTTATTCAAATTTATGTTAATTTGTGGTCAATTGCGTTTTTATTTTCGTCCGTTTGCATTTATACTGGAATTTTTTAAACTAAAATGCAGTTTTGATCGATATAATGACACAATTTCAGACGCTTTCTTATAAAATAAAACCAAACATGTCAATCTCGGTGTTACAACGAATATTTGCTGCTATATTTATCTCTTTCTTACTCAAGCAATACGTGTATCTTCTTGTTCATGTTATCTTATTGCCGATATATATAATTGTGACCGAGAGGCAACGTGCGTAATATAATGCGTTTTGAATAAAGTGGTTTCGCTATATAAAATAAAGTAATTATTTCTATTCATATAGCTTTTCAAATTTTGCGCGGTTTGGCCTTTACAAAATTCAAACGACTCCTGCATAAACACACCGATTAGCTTAATTAAAATTTTGTCTGTAACCTAACGGTTCATCATGATAATACATAAAACGCTTTTTAAAATTTTGAATAAAGTAATGCAGTCTATATGAACAGAAGTATGTCAGGAATATATTAAACTCAAATTTGTAACTCGATGAATTCCTAGAATCTGGTTCTTTGTTTGAAAATACACCGAGGTCATGACGTCTCCGCAGAACAAAAGAGAAAGTTCAATGAGAATCTCGATAATCCAACCAGAAAATAATTATTTCTAGTACATCCAGTTACAAATCTAATTTTTTAAAAATTGTATCAACCTTTAAACACAATAAGCTACACATCCCCTATTCTAATAATCTAAATTTTTGAAAAATAGATTGTTTTAAATTCGGTCAGCGCAGCGGAGTGGGCTTCCGATAGGCACATAAAATCTGTAGTGTCGCCGTGGTGCTATGGCACTGACGCTTGTAACTAATTTGGTGAACACGAACGTAGAGCGTTCGAATCCCGGTCGTCCAGAGATTTTTTTAAATATAAACAGCCCTTCTGTGAATGCATGAGAGAGACAACCAAGGAGTAGAAGAGAGAGAGAGAGAGAGAGAATTAGCAGTTTGAAATTCAAATATTTCCGCAAAAATTCAAAATTAAAAACGACAGCCGTGAGAAGTGTGCGCGCAGAAAACCAAGATGGCCGACACCCCGGGAAGTTTAAATTCAAAAAATTGAACTTGGAAAAAAAAATGTGATAAATTTCAAATTCAAATATTCGCGCGAAAATTAAAAATGGCCCCCGCGTAATTCCAGAAGCAAATTAAAAATGGCCGCCGCGTAATTTAATCAGTAGCACATATCAAAATTAAATATCAAACATCATATGTGATTAATCAGTAGTACATATGAAGATTAATTAGAGCTAGCCGCGAAATTAATTGGGTCAAACCGCGGAATTAATTAGGTCAATCCGCGGATTTAATTAGGTCAATCAATTTAATTCGCGTTGACCTTTGACATAATCCAATTAGTGGTGTCCCTACTTCTACTATCACATGCCCAAGCACAGAATGATTTCAATATAGAGGTTAGTGACAGAGATAATAACAATAATTATCGTATGAACCTTATCCAGAAACATTTAAGTTAATTATATTATATCTTATGGGTGCTGGTCCAACGCGTCGACAGTTAAGCAATGTTAGCCGTAGTTGACACTCGTATGAGTGGTTGGTAGTGGTAGTAATATCGCAGCCGGTCGTGCCTCCGAGTGCACGTTAAGCCGTCGACCCCAGCTGTCATTTTGATAACACTCGTTGGGTTACGTCAAATGCGTTCAAACCTGAAATCGTTGACACGTAATATTGGCATCTCATCTTTCTTTTAATCACACAAATCCGAAATGGTGAACACAAGAAATCCTAATTAATATTTCTTTTAATAAATATAACTAGCAGTCCAGTGAGACAAATGTCTCATTTAATAAAACAAAAAAGACCGTTTTGCAAATAGAACGCGTATTAAATAAAAACTGTACCCAGACCTGGAAGGTGTCAAAGTGGTTGCCTAACCGATCGAGGTTTGAAGGCGCAGAGGGCATCGGAACATTCTGGAAGCTGTCAAAGTGGTTGCCTAACCGATCGACGTTTTAAGGCGCAGAGGGTCGCAGCTCCGTTTGGCTGCTGAAACAGTTTTTATTTAATACGCGTTCTATTTGAAAAACGACCTTTTTTGTGATTTCTCGAAAACCGGAAGTGTCACGTGACTGAAATTCGGTTCCTGGCCTGACATGACCATTCCAAACATATAACTTTCATAACTTTTTTCTCTATCTCTTACGGTTTGGCTGCTGAAACAGCGTCCCGGACAGACAAAACGGCGTCCCAGACAGACAAAACTGCGTCCCAGACAGACACGTCTATTAGATAAAGGATATTAATAATTGTGATGACAGTGTTAGGCATGATAATCATATTATATACCAATATATTGGCATAAATGCATCTTGTGACTTCTAAGTTAGAACAAAACTTTTTATTCAAGTATTCAAAAGTAATTTTCAAAGATATTGTAGCTAATAGAGTTAGTGGGTGTTGCTCAAACGAAGCTCCTTAAAACATTTTTAACTTCAATAAGTAGTTGCCTATTTGGGAGTTATTACTGTAGATCAAGGATTTAAGGGCTGTAACGACCTGATCGCCTAAAGCCCCAAAAGACCTTAGGACAGCAGGACGACCATGTCGAGCCTCAAGTGGTTGCAAATCTGGGCCGAGGGTCGCGAGGGTCACCGACGGGGAGCAGTTACGGTCCCCTAGGAACTTCACTTTTACAACTTTCCGAGGTTTATATCTCCTTATAATGCCGCGCATTAGACTTTAAAATGCTCACTTTACTGCATTATTTTATAAACATTGGCCCGCGACTATTAAACAAAGAGTTTGGAAACGCCATATACTTTTATGGTTATTGAACGGCAAATCCAATTTTTGGGGCTATTTAAGACGTCCGGGAGAACATGCACAGTGACGTTTACTGCCGACGGAATGCTTAGACTTTACGACTGATATCTGATAGGCGTTTTAATGCCACAATGGCAAGTGCGTAGGACAGGCTGAAAGGCCCACGGTCCACCTGTGCTCCTAACCGTTCGCAAGTTGAAATGGGGACCCATGACTTCAATGCTCTTCTTTGTCCCGTTTGGGTCGCTACCTGGATGTGGATATGGACGTGGATGATTGCCGGAACAAAAGCTCGACAGGTCTTACCACCAGCAGTATGCAAAGTGGGGTGATTACGGGCTGCCTCATTAATAATACTATGTAAACACACTGTCACCAGTCATTATCAGTTCGTTAACAAAGGTGGCCCAGTGTTTCGGCGATCATTACTCACCTATGGAGCGGATTTAAACGTCTGTAAATACAAATCTGATTAGCGGAAGCTCAACCCTTCCGCCCCGTCCAATTACCGAAGATTGATTTGAGAGTTTTTCCAGTGTCAATGCTCGCGGTAATCTATAAGGATGAATGGAGGGAACAATTTCCAATTAACTCTTTCTCATAATCTCCGTCTTGCCGCTAATTACGGGGCGCGAAAGGGCTTAAATTGGCTCGTGCAGACAGCTAACCCCCAATTAATGAATGGCAGGCTGCGCGGCTTCGTGATTGCATGCAGATTGGGCGTCAAAACGCACAAGAACAGTTATTCGGCCGCGATGGAGTCATTTGTCACTCGAATAATTGAAGTTTTCTTGCGCTTCCCGACGCTCTGCCCCCGCGACGTCACCTTCGCGTCGCCTCTTCCGGGCCCCACAATCATATTAATCACGGTGCGTACACTCTAATTAGCGGTGGGTGCTACTGAGGATATTGATTTTTACCAACTGCCATTGATCGTTCAGGTACGAAATTGGCGTCAGTTGCATCTGGATCTAAATCGCTTTTATCTTCCGGTTTTATCTCAAGGAAATAATTAACCGCGTCGGCAGCCTTTGCGGAAAGAGTGATCGGGAATTATGCAGTTGGGTACAATTCAATATCGAAACCAAAGGAAACTTGGAAGCGTAGATATTATATGTTCTATACATGTCGAAGAGAAAATTTCCGCCGGTTGGTCATTCTCATTATCAACAAATCATGGAGGAGTTGGGAAGATGAGGTTGAAGCTACAGTGTGTTAAAAAGTGTTTTGACATATTTCTTATTTTCTTCGCAAAATTTTGATATACAGCAGTACTTCTTATAAGTTATTTCATATATTGAAAGTAAGTCGTTTAAGATTGATTAAAAAGGAAAATGACTTTTTAATGATTTACTAATTATATGTACAGGAGGTGCAGCTCTTTTGCATAGAATGGACCAGTTTTCTCAAATCTTCCTGGAAAACTCAGCGAAGCTAAGCATCATTGAGAACTTCTATTAGCTCAGACTTTGCTGATGGCTTCTTGTTGGATGTGTTTGCAGATATTTTCTGCCACAAATGTGGATTAGATTAAGATCTGGAAACTAGGGAGGCCAGTTCAATCTCCTGACGTTATTGGTATGGTACCAAGTCCTGGTAAGGAGCATGGTCATCTTCACTCATCTCTTCCAAATAGTGTTATTTTAGTTGGCAGCGTTTTATTTAGTGGCATTTATAGTTCCAGAAGCAACTTTTAGCTTTCCACGTCCAATTTCAGTCATACTAGCCCCCCCCCCCCCAATCTTCTTATAGATCAGTTTTCAGTATCTTTATTAATAATAATTGATTATTCGCCATGTCCCTATTCTTCTGGAACCTTGGAACCTTGGAACCTTGTACAAAGTAAATAGATCCTTCTTTGTTTTTTGCAAGGCAACGGTTCCCTTCCTGCTCGGCATCCCCCGAGTCCAAAACTAAAAAAGCGTTTCATTACTGTAAAAGTGTGGTCACGCATCACACCTATAGCTTACGCCCATAAATTGGTTGATTTGCTGTAATTCATGCCTTTATCGGCCAAGCTTGTTCTTCGCAGAAGTCCATGATCTCGAGTTGAAGTATTTCGTGGACGTCCCCTTCGAGAACTGCCTTTTATTCTTCCACTCCCACTATATTTCTTGATTATGCTGAGTGCAGAGCACTGATTACAACTCACATCCCTATTTGTGGCAGTGTCTTTTTTCACTTGATATTTTTCCATTACTGGTTGTGGCGGATATGGTTACAGATAATAAAGGGGAACAAAATTCCCAGTAGCTTATACTTATACCATATTTAGAAACTTCAGTGCAATTAATAGTAAATAGTAGATGCCATAACAACTTACGGATCCGAACTCTGTGAAAAAGATATGAAAATCAACTGAAAGCACTAGAAATCAACTGTGCATAAAGAAGCTGTAGGGTGGCAACATTATAACACAGAACAACTAAGCAAATTAAGGGAAACATGTGGGTAGAACGAACAACTATCGATGTGGTAGAAGAAAATATGCCGTATGGGGACTAACTTGTTTGAGATAAAATTCGAATTGTGCTTTATTTGACAATAAAATTAACTATATAACATTTTCACTATTCGATACAGCCTCCGAGCTCCTCATCTTTCTCAGCTGTTTATTTGACAACTGAAGGATCGATTAAATCAGAGAAAAATCCTTTGCCTTTGTGTGAAACCACTCATGCACCACGTTTTTTACACTTTCTCTCACCTCATCTTTCATCTAATCTGCAGCCCATCTAAATCCCCAAAACTTTCAATCCCAGTTCTTCGATCACTACCTTGGTTTCCAGCATGCAGTAGAGACGACTTTGCTATTTTCAGCAAAACACGTCTCGATTAAGTCCACGTTGTTTCATTCGTATGACTAGCTCCAACGTATCTCTTAGTAAATCGTATGTATCTTACCCCAAAACGTAATTTTGCCTTTTCAGCCGTTGGAGTACGTTTGAATTTTGGATTTTGGATTCTGGTTGGAATTGGCGAATTCATCATCAGTAACTATATGATGTAAAAAGGTAACTTGCCTAGAAACACTCCTTATATAAACTTCATAATAATTTATTTTACTGCAAACATTCTCTTACAGCTTAGTTGTCCTTGCTGCGCTGCATCTTCCACAATTCCTGTATTGTTTTCATTTTTTTTCTACCACAACACACTTGAATGGGCCAAACAATTACTTCCATATATTCTTGCATGGATTTTAAGTTCGCTCCTTCTGCGATTATAGATCCTTTTTTTACAGATACGATTTTAAAGTGACGTCGAAGAGGTTGATAATATTGTGTATTGCTTCCAGTCAGTTCATAGACTAGCCGCGACCTCTCTAAATGTTTAATACAGCCGAAACACGAAAGTACCCTAAATGCAGTAGAAATTAGTTATCTTCGCCCAGAAGAGATGGGCCACGAAAACACGGATACAAAGAATAGAATAAATAGGCAGTAAGTGGGGGAAAACGATAACAGAAATTAGAGAACTAGCAAGATATTAGACAAAACTGGAAGAGATAGGTTGGAGAAGAGTAAGGCTCACATCCGAATCCCTTAAGGGCAAACCGAGGAGAAGGAGAAGCTTTATTTTTTACACATTACGGTCCAGATTAATGTCAGCTATAGATATTGAAATATCCACCCCTACAAATGAAATGCGAGATAATTTAATGTCCAGTTTTGTTGATAGAAGAATTTCATTAGTACGCAGGAGCTGGGTGGTTAATTTCCATTAATTTGAAATAAATGGATAAATTGAACTTTTTTAGTAATTCCTAGCTACTACATTTGTAACAGAATGATGCAGTTGTCTATTTGTGATGAAATTATATAAAAAATATTATCCCTCCTCCAATTGTAGCTTAATTTGACTGTCTATTCTGCTGGATACAGCCACTCCTAAATTGTTAAAATTATGACGAACAAAGCATTCTCTAAACGTCCATAATTATGGCAAAGAACTCCCAGCGAAATAACCCCTATTTTGCAACTGCAACTTCTGAGCGTTTTAACAATGGCACAATTTAGTTCAAACAGTTTACAAACGAAGTCATTTAGAATGCATCTCACCCTTCGATTCTCTCCCTGCACTTCTTGTAAATCATCGAATCAACATGCAAATAGCCCGCTCTGTTCGCATTGTCCCTCGCTGTCCATCACGAACAAAGCTGACCATTAGTGCCTCGCAAAACACTCATTCTTCGAGGACTGGCATTTGTGGACAATGTAACCTGGTGCGTGCTTCTTCTGCAGACTTCTATACATAGCACATGTTTGACTTGCAAATGAGTTGGGACTTATCAATGATAGTGCTTGTGTAACAAAGGCGTGCGTAGCATTGTCTTCTGTCCGATTCCTGTCCAACTAACTTCTCCGCGACGCCGCCCTTAATGGATACATTAGCGCCCAACTATCCCAACGGCCCTTCGAGACGTGCATGCAAACTATCTCGCGAAGGAAACGCCGTCCGCTAGTTAGCTGCGATTGTGGAGGAAGCGATAGGCTCGGCGACACGCGTCGTGCTCCTCTTAAGTTTTTACTTATGATGATAATATGTAAACGAATAAAAACCACTTCCCAGGGGCGGAGGTGTAATGGGACATATGCGTGCAGGCAGCACTAATGAACAAGCGTAAACACTCGGTTCCCATGTGCTGGTAGAGCCACGTACAGGTGTCCCGATTTCGGGGAACAATATGGGGATCTAACTTCAAGCCAGAGAGGGAAGGGCGTTCTTTGCCCTTACATCAGCTATTAAGAGTCATCGATAGCTGCAATAAATTGCTTTGATAAATAACGCTAGAGGATTTTTGTATAAATTAAAACTTTATGTAGGTTTACAACCCCATTTAATGTAATGAATAAACATAATCCTGTCCCTAAAAGGAATAAAATATCGTTTTACTGTAATGGCGCAAATATTTGATAGCAAATAATGTAATTTTTCCGTATAATACATTTGGGATTCCTTCCATAACTCAAACAAAAAATATATGTATATGGGTTGACCTTCGAAACCACCTAAAACAACAAATTGGACCAAGGAAGGATACTATTAACTACACGTACACGCACATGTTTAAACATAAAATGAAATGGAAATGCATTCCCTCCCACTAATGTTTAGACTAATGTTGAATGAGGTAGTATGGAAAATCATGAAAAGACAGTAAAGAATCTGTGGAGAATTTGAATTTTGCAGATGATATTTTCCAGAAAATACATGCAAAAGCATTTAGTTTTAAACTTTGGATTTGGCTTTTCCTTCACTAACACATAGATAAATAAATTAAGAAGCAAACCAACAAACACTAATTTAATACTCAAATGTATACATTATGCAAGTACAAATGTAACATGTACAACCATAGTAACGCTAACGACATTGCCGTTGCATTGAAATGGATTGAAAGAAAACGCAACTTAGCAAACCCTTTTATACAGTGCTGCTCATTGTCTGTTGGTCGGAATATGGTAATCTTTGGTTTGCAACTACCTAGCTCCTGCATGTTGTCGTTCTTTGAAGTACTACGATGGGCAATAAGTTGTTGAAAGGCTATTGCTACAAAATATACTATCCGAAAGATAGTACTTCTTCTACTTAATTGGAAGGCATCTTCTTCTTCTTCTTCTTTATTAGTCCGTCGACATCCATTGTTGGATATAGGCCTCCCCTGTTGACTTCCATAGATCTCTGTTTTGGGTTTTTCTAATCCAACCCAATCCTGCCGTTCTCTTCAAATCCTCGATCCACCTGGTTTGTGGCCGGCCTCTACTTCTTTTTCCCATATAGGGTCTTCATTGTTGTATTTCTTTATTCCAACGCCCATCGACTTGACGCATGGTGTGACTGGCCCACCTGCATTTTAACGAAGCTACTTCTTCCTTTATATCTCTTAACTTTGTCTTGTTTCTCATATCCACATTCAGTATTTTATCGCTAAGTTTAATATTTAACATCTGTCGTTCCATAGCTCTTTGAGTCTTGACCAGTTTTTCTAATAAAGTTTTTGTTAGGGACCATGTCTGAGCAGCGTACGATAATACAGGTAACACACATTGATTGAAGACCGTACTTCTTAATTTTAGGGATATTTTTTGGTCTTTGAGTATCTTGCTTTGTTTGCCGACTGCCGACCATGCTAACCGTATACGTCTCTGTATTTCCGCTTCTTGGCTTGATTTGATGCATTTAATCACCTGTCCTAAGTATATGTATTTATCAACATATTCTATAATATGATTGTCAATTACAACATTTCTGTTCTCTTCTTGATTTGTGATTATTTTAGTTTTTTGTCTATTTAGTTTTAAACCAACTTTCTCGGATTCAATTTTAATTTCTTCTAACATTTGCTGCAAGTCCTCAAAAATTATCGGTTATTGCCACAACGTCGTCAGCAAACGTATCTTAGATGGTTGAGCATCCTCCCATTGATGGTTACTCCTTTTTCGGCTCATTGAAGGTTTTTAAATATATCTCCTTGTGCTGTTATAAATAATTTTGGGCTCATTGAGTCCCCATGCCTTATTCCACGTTTTATTTGAATTGGTTGTGTATCTTCATGTAGTTGAACAACCATTGTTGCTTGTTGATAGATAGATTTTATTACTTGTGTATATCTATGGTCTATTCTGCTGCATTGTAAAGCTTTTTCAATTGCCCATAATTCCAGACTGTCAAAAGCTTTCTCATAGTCGATGACAGCGAGATATAAGGGGAGGTTATATTACGTTGACTTTTCTATAAGGATTTTTATTGTTAGTATATGGTCGCAAGTGCTATAATTTTTCCTGAATCCCGCTTGCTCAACGGGTTGGTCGAGTTCTAAATTATTCTCGATTCTGTTTATAATTATCTTTCCCTTTTTGCGTCTATCTCTACCTTCGCTCTGACTATCCTATGGTCACTTCCTGCGTTTATACGTTTAATACCGATACATCTTTGATCATATATTTATTGCTTGATAAAATGTAGTCTATTTCATTTTTCGTTTTTCTATTTGGGGAGATCCATGCCATTTTCTATTTGTTTTTTCTGGAAAAAGGAGTTCATTGCGTATAATCTGTGTTATTCTAGAAATTGCATTAGCATTTGACCTTGTTCATTCCTTTCCCCCATTCCGAATTTTCCAATTTTCTCTTCACTTGGTTCTTGCTTTTTGCCCAATTTTGCGTTGACGTCCCCAATTACTAGAGTATACCGGCAGGGATTTCTTTGTATTGCTGTTGTTACTTCGTCATAGACGTTTTCTACTTCTTCGTCTTCGTATGCTGACGTAGGAACATAGACTTGAATAATCTTAAGATAGCAGAGCTTTGATATTTTTATATTGATGTAGCATACTCGGTTTGAGATTGCATCGATTACATCTGAGCTCGCTTTTTATGTATTACAAAACCCACTCCTCCTCTATTGTCTTCATCTTCTGATACTCCTTTGTAGTATAAGGTATTTCCTGAATTTAATGTTATACACTGCTCTCCTTTCCTTTTGACTTCGGAAATTCCTAAAATGTCCCAATTTATTCGCTTTAATTCCTCTTCTATCTCATATAATTTTTCATCGTTATTCATCGATCTTATGTTGTAAGTAGCAATCGCCAATTTCGTTTTCGATCGTATGTTATAGGTAGCAATATTCATTTTCATAGTTCCTCTTTGTTGTTGTCGGTGGTGGTTTGTGTTTGGGTTGATTCGCGATTTTTTTCCTCCCCCAGATTCCGTGAGGCAACCCTCCTTAGAGGGGTGGGACTTTGGTTTACCCACCTGGGGTCCACATCCTTTTGTTTTCAAATTCGCCATTAAAAAAGGGGGTATTGCCATAAAACGCCACGCTGGTTTGCGGGTTGGCAAGATTAATATTCAGCCGCTCTTCACATACAGGACAGACGCTGTCGAGTAGCCGTTCCTGTGAAATCAGAGACTCCTCTTGCCAGTTTTGGTCCGCCCCGGGCAATTGATTTTCCCGGTACCCCCATATCTGGGAGGCGTTCCCCTATCCGCCACCTGAGGAGGCGCCCGATGGGGGACTAACAACCCCACACGGGAATTGGAAGGCTGACAGCCTGTTTATTCCAACGAATCTTTCCACCGCTTTCTTGGCCTTACTTGCAATCTTTTAGTTGTTCCTCTAGAATCTCTGTCATTCCACTTATGTTGTCATTCCACTCATTATGCTTTCGTAATACCCAACTGCCAATGTCCTGTACCTTGCACTACCTTCATACTTCTTCATTTCTTATCTGATCTTGTCTGCTAATTCTTGTTACTTTCCGTAGAGTTTGCATTTCCGTTATTTTCAGCGTTTGTCGCGTCTTGATTCCTTTCATTTACGCATGTAGAAATTTTGCCCGCTTTGTTTGATTGGTGCACCATTTCTCTTGCTAATATACTGTTACTTCTTATTATTTATTCTCTTAAATATGTTAGGGACATGACTTGTTCGATGACTTTTCCCTCATTTTCTAGCTTCCATCGTAACGGTTCTTTATTTGTGTAAGCACTTTTGTCTTGGAGATCGACACGTACACATCAAACTTTTTGAATGCCTTGAAGAATTCGAAAAACAATCTCTGCAGGTAATCTTCGTTATCGACGACTAAAGCCGTGTCGTCTACATAATTTATTATTTGGATTTCCTTTCTTCCCATCCTATATTCTTTTTTTACAGTATTTTAATGTCAGTTTTATAATTTCATCCATGATCACATTAAATAATAGGGGCTAAGAGAATTCACCTGTCGGATTCCTTTATTAACTGGTATTTTTCCGTTAATTTTCCTGTACTTTTATTTGTGTATGATTATTCAAGTATGTCAGTTATGAATTATGTCGTCCCATTCGGTACGTTGGTATCCTTTAAGGTTTGCAATCAATATATGTTGGAATTGTTAATGGTCGAACGCTTTTTCAATATCAACAAAACATAGGAAAGCTGACTCTATAGCCTTTTTGCTCATTTCTCGTACTAGATATATATTACAATGAACGTAATTTAAGCTAATATACAATTATGATATAAATTAATATAATTCAAGCATTACAGATATAATGTTAAAAATATTCCATAAATATCATCATCTTGAATTTAAAACTATAAGCAAATAATAGCGTTAGCCCTGAAATAATTTGCATTTAGAACTCTAAAAATAGCATCAGCATTAAAAATGAAACTGTATCCAAAGCAAGATTTGACAAAAACAATAAAGAAACAATGGGGGGGGGGCAAAGCTGTTGTGTGTATTTTTAGCTTTCAAAAAAAAGAAAAGTAAAAGTTATAATAATGCCAATGTTTACAATTACGAAGTGTTTTTATATTAGTGGAGTGTTGTTGAATATGCTGCAGAGGTTTTGCATTCATTCCTTGCCTCTGCAGATGATAAAAGGTGTTGAGCTGTACATCTGGTTTTGGGATGTTTTTGGTGGTGATTTGTTCGTGGTCCAATAAGAAGCGGAGGCATTGAGCCCAGGATGGGTAGCAACCAACGTGCATCGCAGCGGAGCCCTAGCTGTGGCAACGGGAGCTGAGCTTGGAGCCGGGAGCAGCGATCAGACGACGAGCAGCACATTGGCGAATCATTAGGAGACGACAAACTAACCGATAATAAGGGGCTCCCGTCTTCGAGGGAACTGCTGGTGGCCCGATAGAGGCTTAAACATCCGTTTGTGAAAAAGAAATTTAAGGTTAGACGCACGTTATCCTAAAATTAATTCAGTGATTTTTCCGGTGGCGTCCTTTGTGCGTCTTTTATTTTAGTGGAGTTGTTTACTTACGTTAATCACCTAGGCAATGCATCAATACGTAATAGCAGACGTAATTGTTTAAATTTAAGCCTACTTCGATTTGTTTCTGGGTTATAAATGTGAGGTTAGGTCACTATAAATAGACTTTGAGAATATTATTTCCTATAATTTCAAAAATCCCATTGGTTAAGTGGGCGTCGCAGAAACGAGCCCAGTTTAAGAAAATCATAACGATTTATGTAAAAGCCACTATATTATCAAACAATTTTACATATTTTAAATAATAAATTGGTAGGATGTAACAACCCAACCCACGAGCTAGAGTCATTAATCAATTAATAATAATAATTTGAAAAATAGAACACAGTAGCCCAGCCATCTTTATCACAACAATATATTACGTCTGTACAGGAACGGTTACGTCTAAAACCATGTTGTTCGTCTCGCAATGTAATTATGTGCTCTAGTTTTTCGGCAATTAATTGTATGGTAAGTTTTAATGTATTACCTATATAGTAAATTTATCCTTCTGTCATTATGCAGCAGCTGTTTATCACCTTTTTTAAAGATATGAATCGATATGTTCTCTTTTCATTCTGACGGCACTTTTGGGATCATGACTATCTCCTGGATTAGCTTAGTCAATTCTGTTACTAAATGTTCCCCACCATACTTCATTAGTAGCTTGCCATTTAGTACTATGCTTCATTAACTGAAGAAAGAAAGATTCGTGTATTTAGAAAATGTCATGAATAGCGTACATATGATTGGTGCAATAGAATAATCAAAAAGCGACATGGGGAGAACGTTCACTAAATAATTTAGAGAATTTCAGAGTTGTCTCATATAGAAAAGGGCAACAACAAATGTTATCTATAGTTTGAGGCTTTTGCGGCTACGCGAATTGTAAAAATTAAATGTCAGCATAGACTGAGTTGTCTCTCTAAATCAACATCCAGCATTTTTTGGCTTTATGTGCCTTCCACATTAGGAACGCAAACAAGTATCATTAAAATAATAATGTTCGTGAACCCTTATGAGACATATTTTGGTCAGTGTTGTTAAGGTACCATGTAAACAAGGCTACTTAAGCAAACTTGACTTTTTGTTGTTTGTGAATCCATGCAGACCAACGTTTCCTAAGATATTACAGCTTGTATAATCAGAGTCAAGGTCGTTCTACGAGCTACAGATCGGCGTGACGGTATCTATATCCTTCTTTGCAAGCCGTGCGGAACTACGTAACGCTGATTGGCCGTTCAAGTCCAGTACACTTGGATCCGTTGGCTCAAGACCGGCTAGAGGAAGGAGGCTATGATATTTAAATCGACAGGACTCCAACTTTTACTCGATCTAAGACCATCTTTCCTCGTTATATTATTTCGATTTTTTTAAATTTCTGTTGCTTCACGTATCATGCGTGGAAGATATTGAGGTACTCTGGCGTGCTCAAATTTTAAGGAGTGTCCATTTGTTCATGTACAAATGAAAACAGTCTATTACGATTCTGTGTCACACAGAAAATTATATTAGTATTATTGTGATTTTAAAAGATCGTTTCACCCAATTTCTACCTTATCTCATCAGGTAAACGTTTAGGTAAGTTGCCCTAGGTGCAACAAGTGGGGTGCTTAGCACCCCTGAATTCAATTTAGAACCCCCTGAGTCTGAGCCTGAGCTCAACGTACGATATGTAAAAGGTGATGGCCACTTATTGGAGTAGAATGAAATAATTATAATTGTCATGGAGCTTCAGCACCCCCAAATTTTACACTCTAGTTCCGCCTATGTTAGTTGCCTTTTCGATTTTCACATTAATATAGTGATTATATCTACATTTATTATTTGACACTGAGGTCCTAGTTTCAGTAAACTATATTCTTCCAGGTTAGGTAATTTTTATGTTCATCTTTTTCTTTAATTTATATATTTTTTTAGTTGTTCTCTCACTTTTTGGATTACTACTTCTACAGTCTGGGGTTATCATATTTCTACTGTTTGAATCTTGGACTTGCCTTTATCACCTAGTATCGATATATATTTTATCGTATACGGGCGCAAGGCCTTGACAACCAATAATGCAATCTTTTCTAGGTACAATTTTTTTCTTCTCATTTTTCTCCTCAAAGTGGAGATTTAGGTTTTGTCTCTACAGTAAGATGATGACCATCTTTCCTTCATCGCTCGTCCTAAATCTCCTTTCCCTTTTGGTCTTTATTGTTGCTTATCCATTTATTTTTATTTGTAAATGTTTTCATTTTAATTGGACTTTATTTCTCTTATATCATAATTTCCTCTTTATGCAAGCGAAATGCGCAAGCGTTACCCCTTCATCACTTCTGTTATTTACGAGCGGTTGGTAAAATTTGTTTGCTGCAGGGTTCTACGGCTCTAAGTTATTTCTTCTGATTTTTGGGCAATTCGAGGTCTGATTATTTGCACTCGAGCCTCTTTGTGTACACGGTAGACAACGTCAAAATTTGTAACTTCAAAATAAGAGCCCGATGCTTCAAGAATTTCTCGAGCCAATTATTTATTGTAAGGGCGACTTAAAATGAGAGTTTCCAATAAGTTTGAACAAAAGCTTAACTAAACGTACATAAAAGGGAAGCCGGGTAAAGGTAAAGGTTCAAGGTAATTTCAATTCCTCTAACTGGGACGGGCTGCTATAGGGACCTTGCGTCCCTCTTCAGCCAAGAACGGGAATTATAGGATGGGCGAGAAAAAGGAGGGGAGGAGAATGGAAGAAAGGCCAGGAAAGGTGGAGAAGTATTGCCCCGGTATTTTCCTCAAAGAAGGTAGGTACTCTGTTGACTCAAGAAAACCACCCAAATATACCTGAATCAGAGCAGATGGTAGCGGGAATCGAACCCACGACCTCCCGAATGGTAAGTAGACGTGCGAGCTATAGGTGGGTGTGACGGTATTTATACCGTTCTTTGCAAGCTGTGCGGAACTACGTAATTCTGATTGGTCGTTCAAGTCCAGTAAACTTGGAGCCGGTGGCGCAAGATCGAATGGAGGAACGGGGCTGTGATATTTAATTATTATTCGATCTAAGACCATCTTCCCTCGTTATATTATTTCGATTTTTTTTTAATTTCTGTTGCTTTACGTATCATTCGTGGAAGATAGTGAGGTACTCTGGCAAGTATTCTCGCGTGCTCAAATTTTAAGGTGTGTCCGTTTGTTCATTTACAAATGAAAACAGTCTATTACAATTCTGTGTCACACAGGAAAAAATATTAGGAGTAGTTGTTTTTAACCCAATTTTTACTTTATCTCGTTCGGTCAACGGTGATGTAAGTTGCCCTAGGTGGAACTAGTGGGGTGCTTAGCACCCCCTGAATTCAAAGTAGCATCCCCTGAGTTTGAGCTTTACCTCAACGTACAATATGTAAAATGTGGGGTTGATTTTACAGAAAATGGGAGGTAGTTGCTTCACGTTTAGTTTTTTAAGCTGACCCACATATATTTTTTTACGAAATTTGGCAATTACTTATATCTGAAATAAAGAAGTCGCCGCTTGTCAGAGTAGAATGAAATAGTTATAATTGTCATGGAGCTACAACATCTCGAAATTTTACACTCTAGTTCCGTCTATGCCAGGAAAAGTGGAGAAGTACTGCCCCGGCATTTTCCTCAGAGAAAGTACTCTGTTGACTGACTAAAAACCTGAATCAGAGAGGACGGTCGTGGGAATCGAACCAACGACCTCCCGAATACTAAGTAGGCGTGCTAACCACTAAACTATGAAGCTGGGTTGGGAAGCCCTTAGCTACTGATTAAATACAAATAAATAGTATTTATCTTATAAATAATCGTAAATCCTAAAATAATTTGTTAGAGAAACGTATTGTTAAAATTGTAAGTCCATTTGTTTTTCTTAGTTAATGTTTACCTTTCATGGAAATTATATTAAATGGAAACTTCGCTACAAGGTCAGAATTCCAAATCAGTTAATTTTCGTAAAAGATTTAAACGCTAAAATTCAATCCAACAGCCATGTCAGCAAAAACTAAATAAATGCCTGGCATGTTCTGAAAAGTGGTCGTTGTAGAGCCATATATGTATGAAAATCTATATCTATCTCTTTATATTACGAGCTTTTACAATCTAATCTAAATTCATTAAATATGTCAAACTGAATGGGTGGATTTAAAAAAAATCACACATGATAAAGACAATGAAACAACTGATTTCAAGTGGACTTCCTAATTAAGGCGTAGGTGTGTCGCATTGAAATATACGTAACGTTAGCAGTGGTGATGATTTAATTGTAAATCTCACTTCTACACATAAAATATGATCCAGAGCAAGAGCACGAGGAAATAAATATTTAAAGGTTACAGAAAACCGTATTGTTTTTTAAATTTTAAATTCTGATTTTGGACGCTTTAGAAAACTAACTAAGAAATGATTATTTGCGCAAGCAAAGGCTTTCAAATGACCATTTGCCTGACATAGATGCACTCTTGCCCTGTGGTTAAAAATGCCAGTATTATTCAGCCCCATTATTGGTATTAATTTGTCTACCTCAACTCAGGGTGACCCCTCTTTCTAATAATAACACTTAGATAAATAAACGAACGAGGACAAATATTTACTTCTATTAATTTTTGTTGCACTGATCTCTAAATCCCGTGGGGAAAATCATACAAAGACAGCTGTCTCCACCGCCCCCATGGAGCCGGCGCCTATGGCGTTGGTAACGCGCAGTGCGACTTAAGTTCATACCCTGACAGGTGGTTTAAAATATACGACAGAAGAGAAGATCGTTATCAGCAACTTCCACTTTCCAATTTGAACGCCTCTAATGCGTTTCGGAGACGTGATTCGTTTACTCTGCTGTTTTGACTAGGGTTTGTAAAGAAATCGAGTAGATATGTGTTCACAAAATCGATTTATCGACTCTTTTGACTGTTGAGTATCTTTGTGACTATCGACTTTCGACTTTCAATAACTTTTGACTTACGTCGTTTTGGACTTTCCAGGTTTACTTTTTTTTACTTTAGCTTAGGCTTTTTCGAAATGCAAGAAATAAATTGGTGCATCAATATAGTTGAGCATCAACTCACCGCCAATTATTATTGTCTAAAGACAAGTAAGTAATTGAACCGAATATCACCATTTACAGCGTAATGCATGTATGTTAATTGCAAATGTAAACTTAACGCACAAATAAACAAAGCTTAAGGTACTTAGGAAGTATAAATATAAATCAATAATACATATCACTATGGTAAATCCGGCATAAACAGGAAAATGTAAAATAATATCGTCAGATCATAAAATTATTGACGCCACTACATTTTGAATTGCGAAACAATATTTAGTTAGAGTAAAGCAAGGTTGTAGCTTATCGGTTGAATCCAACGTAGATCAAGGAAGCCGATGTGGCTTCAATTACGTATAGGTGATTAATAGGACTA
>OW679202.1:73397661-73438055 GCA_940337035.1 Agriotes lineatus
GAGAGGGGAAAGTTAAAGTAACAAGGCACCCACACCTTTTTTTTAAATATTCAGAGCATCGAAAAGCCTATAGGGTAGATTCTACTAAATGTGACAGTTTATATGGACTCGTAGTACTGAATTTTGCAAGAAAGTTTACTCCGTAAACCACTCTTCATCATAAAACATCAATTCATAATTGTTGCGACTCACAGCGTGTACTACGAAATGTAAACTGTTCCACAAACAGCCAGATTTTCTTTTGGTGAAACTCAATGTCAACTGAATTTCGTCACATATCTGCAGCTATACCTTTTATTCAAACCTAAGCAAATTACGTTATTAATAGAGATTGATATAATTTAATTTTGTACAATATCAAACAATATTGCCCTTTGAGTAATTTGGTTTCATAGAAGCTAGATAAGACAGAAAATGATTATTTAAAAAACAAAATATTAAAGGGCTTCTTTATTATAGACTGACTCATTGATTTACCTATATCCGTGAAGAGAATTTGTGCATGGGCCTTCAAAATTTAGGCGATGGTCAAAAGTTCTTAGGAATTAAAGATTGGTGGGTTGTATAAAATTTTTAAAAACTACATAGTTTTTACATTAATTTTGAATTACGCAATGCAGATTATTATGTTTCATATTTTGTTTCTAAAAATCCGAATAATTTACCAGTTAGTTGAGATAAGGCCAACCACAACTCGGGACAATATTTTATATATTTACGATTTTTCAGTTAATAATGAAATGTCATTCGGGACAGGTTCATGTCCTAATACTTGAGCAACACAGTTCAAAGGCAGCTTTTAATAATGTTGTTAGGCAATTCATCAATCAATACCTAACAAATACGGAGGTATGAACAAAACAAACTTGCGCAAACAAAATTGGGGGTTAAGTGGAAGAGCAGATTCCTATCTTCGGATTGTTATCTGAACTTCGCCCCGTTGGAGCGAATACGCAACTCTGTGATGCTGTTGGTTGTTCATTACTATCGTATTGTACTGTTGATGTATTTTCTTTTCTTTATACTATACCTATGTGGGTAGTTATGTATTTGTTCCAATAAATGCCATTTATGATTATTATTATTATTATTATTATTATTAAATAGTAATATAAAATACTTTTCAGAAACGAATACACAACAGTTAATGATCTGAACTTGTATATTATTGTCTAACAGAAAATATTCAAGGGATCATAACCATTAATAATTATCTATCTTTTTCCAATTACTAACTTGTATAGTAAGGAAACTTACCTAGACATAGAATGTGCAACTGCTTGACCCAAAAGACAGATTTAGAACTTCTAAAACAATTCTTTCCTTACTTGAATAATGAATAATTAATTTATTATTTGTTTAGTTAAATATTTCACCACAGATTACTACATTAATTCCTTCTTATTTATAAGTCTATTATTTGTAAACAAATCCATTGAACAGTACAACATTAATAGGGAAAAACAGTTGCATGGCATGTTAGCATGGCCCTATTTGGCGCATATTAAAGAAAACGAAGGTGATCTCACTGAAATTTCATGAACTAATGAAAATAGTATAGTCACTCAGGGAGATATAGTAGTGTATACAGGCAGATGCCATAATATATAGCGTTTTAAGTGTGATTTAAAAACATGGAGTCACATGATGCTGAAAATTTAAAATTACTAGTTTCTTTTATTATTTGTTCATTACCGCGTCCGGACGGTGTAGTTTTAAAAAATTCTGTTTTTGAATACGGCTGTAAAAGAGCAAAGAGTAGTAATAACTTAGGAGGAGTCCATGCGAACCTGCGCTACTACACTAAGGACTTTATTGGAGGAGGATTTAACTGGTCTAAATTTCATTTTTTTGAAGAAAATTACATTAGTGCGTTGTTGTATTTGACTACAAATCAAATAATCTATATAACGGCTTTACCCTATAACGGTTACGTTTAAAAATTCATAAATTAATAAACACATCAAGCCCTTAATTTCTATCAAGACACAACATGTAATATGGTAATAAACTATCGCATTTGGGTCAATTATTGGTGTTTTTTAAATTATATATATTTATATATTGATATAGGGCGTCAGTAGGTCTCAAAAGCAATAAGAAACTTCATGACTTCAATATCCCTTTTTTCGTTTATCTAGAAACACGACGCGAGATAAGCTGAGATTTGAGTTTGAATACTGACAAGACGCAAATATATTCCCACAAGAAAATAAAGAATAGACACATGTTTATTATTACTCATAAATAATTTAAATACTTTTTTTTTTAACATTTCGTTCGAAGCATCGATTATCACAGAATTCTTGATTTGAATTTACAAACCGAAATCCGAGATAGTCATCAACTCATCAGAAGCTCTAGGAAAAAAAATGCTCCCAAAGGTAAACATATCCTGTCGTCATTAGAAAAAGACAAAGAGTAGTAAAGCATGTACTTCTCATAAATTTATTTTGTTATTTAGAACAGTATCAAACTTTCCCTGTCAAAATTGCCCATTATTAGGAAGTTAAGAATACGTTGTTGAAAAACGACCGTTTTCTTCCTTCAGTTTTATAACCGTGTATGGTTTTGAACTTGCTCGATGATTTCATATCAGGCTATTCTCTCTCGTACCTTTGTTTTGTAACCTTATATTTTTATTGTCTCCTTTTACTCCATCCATTCACTTCTTTTTCGGTTCTTTTTTGCTCTTTTGCCTCTAGTTGTACAGCTACTATCATGCTTTTGAACATGTTTTTCGTCTTTCTATCTATAGTCTTGAAAGCCATTAAATTCTTCTGTGCGTGGTACGCTCATTGCCTATTGTCAGGTTAAAGAACGGTGGTGGTTCATCTAATTCTCTTGTTAATTTCGAAACTGATTGTCTTTATCTGCTGCGCTATCACCATGGCATTTTTACCAGCTTTATTGGCTTTCCCGGTACTCCTATTATTTTAGACAGTGATACATATTACTTCTATTCATTCTCATATTGAAGGAGATTTGCATTTCTTATCATTCTAGGTGTTTATTCTGAGTTAGTATTTTTGTAAATTTCCCTTCTTATAAAACCTTCAATACTGTTTCTCCTGATTAATATCTTCGAAAGCATGTACTTCAGAATGTAACACAAGGAGAATTGTAATAAGCAATAAACGGAAACGTTTCACAAATTAGACAAGGAAACAAATAAAGTGGGTTTAAACATTAATTAAATTAAGTGAAATGCACAAGAATGGAAAGTGACAGAAAAGGACATGTGAAAATAAGAGAATAAAAGATCGAAAACATCCAAAATCGTGGATACGTAGAAAGAAAGTTTGGAAATTATACTTTTTCTTCCTCCTCATTTATTAGCCCAGTGGCGTGGTTTATTCCATAAAATTGTGGTCCTATGAGCCCTCTGTGCTCATAAGCCGGGTAGGTGGCTAGCCTTGCCCGTCAAAAGCAAGGAAGAATTCTCTTGTACCATTGTTAGGGGATAACGACTACCATAGGTGTTAGCGTGGTAGCTGAAATTATACAAAAGCGTGTTACTACCAGTCTTAAAATGCAGAGATCTGGATCATAGAAAAGAAACAACAAGACTGAGTACAAAAATGTCTAGGAGAAGATATGGTCCTTTAAAGAATAGTGATGCAACATTAGGAATTATACTTTATTTTTTAATGCCGCGGACAAAGTTATGAAACTCAACATACATTTCCAATGAAACCTAGATTCAACAATTTTGTTTTTAAAGAATGCAATCCAGGAAGGCAAGGAAAAACTAGGTGACGTTAGGTTATTTTATGTGACAGTTCGATTAATGTAATCGATTTGTTTAATGTTAACTATAAAGTAAGAAAACAAAACGGTGTTATGTTGTATGACTATTTCGACACTTATATTCGCTTGAAGATATTTCTGGCCTCATAAATTTAGAAGATACGAAAAGTAAATGACAAAAAACTATGTCATCTAAAGGTGTTTATAGAGTCTCTTGCTGTTGTAATGCTGTATACATTGGCGAAACAGGACGTTCAGTAAGAACTTGTATTTCTGAACAGCAGCGCTGTCGCAAGTCGGGTCTTGTTTCATTATCAGCCATCGCCGAACACCAAAGCGATACCGGCCAGAAGATCCCTCTTCTTTACCAGTAAGATTCACAAAGCCATTGAGATTTACCAACACCTTCATAATCTCAATCGGAACGAAGGCTTTCCCCTTTCTTCGGAAAGTGTTAATTTCTAATCTCCGCCCTCCGTCACTCAACCGTGACAACACTTGCCTATAATTTCTCGCCTTTCTCCTTCCGATTCTATCACATCTGCTTAGCATTCGGAAGGTCGCGGGTTCGATTCCCCTGGCCTTCTGCTCTAATTCAGGTTTTTAGGTGGTTTTCCTGAGGCAGCAGAGTCCCTTCTCTGAAGCGAATGCCGGGGCAGTACTGTTCCACCTTTCCTGGCTTCTCTTCCATTCTCTACCCCTCCTTTCTCTTACCCATCCTATAATGCCCGTTTTTGGCTGAAGAGGGACGCAAGGTCCCTATAGCAGCCTGCCCCCAGTTGGGGGAATTGAAGTAACCCTGAACCTTTACCTTTTACCTTCCGATCGTTAAAAGTGTTTCGCCTCTGGCGTGGTTTACACGTTGAATTGCCGTGATCTTTTACATTTTCTTCCAATGAAACCCCTTACGAAAGTGGGCGAAATGTTCTTCGACGTAAGTAAATAACACTGTCAAGCTGAACCTACGTTGGGAGCCTTGATTCATAAAATTAAAGATTTTTTTTTATCAAGTTGATTAGATTAATTAAATAATGGATTGCATAACTTTGTCCGCCCCATTAAAAATAGAGTATAGAAGAAATGCCGAATTAAAAAGAATAACGGATTGGATACCGTGCAAAAACAACGCAAAAGTAAGGACGAAAAAGCAATAAATAGATGAACTATGAGATCTTGGAACAAGAAAACTATTAAATTCCATAGCCAAACATAGTAAAACTTCTAAATAAAAATCTGCAAAGGGCTTCATATGGAACTTCCCTCGCAAGTGCGTGCGGGCCGCAACGATCGCTACACATTTCTATTCCTTTTACGATGTTCATCCTGTATCTGTTCGGTCCCATTTTCGCCAAGGGTAAAAACTTGACCTACATAATATGTGCACAATATTACTTTAATCTATTCTTGGGTTAAAAAACTAGACATTTTATTATTTTAAGGTGTTCATCCTGTATATATTTGACCCAAAGTATATTCGATTTCGAGCCGGGTAGACATCTACGATGTGAAGACGATACAACGATCCTGGCTAGCTCAGAGAAAGAAGGGACTATTCGGTCGCATCAGAAATCAGCTCTGAGGTTGCCCTAAATCAATCGCAACAAAGGTCACCAATGATCGTTTACAGAGCTGGAATTTTACGACCACAGTTAAGCTTAATCCCTGACATCGAGGGAATTTACGAGCGCAAGATGAAAAGGAGAAGTGCAATGGCAAAGTCATCTATGTCAAAATTACCAAGAATTTGGAAAGACCGCAAAAATATCAACGAAAATACTAAACGGAGACTAATGCAGTCCTTCTCTGAACCCCTGAAACTTGGACGGTCAACACTGTATATCGCAGAAGAATCGAAACATTTGAACTGACACGCTATGCTTCGGGTTTCATGGACAGCACACAGAACAAACACCTCTATCCTAAGAGAATTAAATATCAAACCCAATGAACGTTTGTTACCAATTACCAAGAGACGCATCTTAAGTTTCTTTAGACATGTTATGCGATAAGAGGCAAGGTGGAAGGAAGAAGAAGAAAGGGACTCGCGCTAACCGATCCATTGATCAGATCAGAACTCGTACTAACTTGACACAACCAGAAGTCATGAGGAAATCCGAATACAGGCGGTCAATCATCAATACATGACAGGTACATGGGTCACGACGTTCGGAAATAAACACCAACCTAGAAGAAGACATCTAATAAGCTTGCAAAATATCGTCCTCCTACAATAAATAGTTTTTGAACTATACTACCAGCAGATAGACAGACAGACAAAAATTGAGAAAACATATTTTTCGTTATCTCTGTAGGTGTTTGTTTTCACTGTTACAATACATAATTCCTTCGTCTTGCATTAAAAAGTTACGAAATAATGTTTTTTCTTAACTTGAGTCTGTCTTATTATGCTGCCTTTAAACTTTCTAATCAACAAATGCACGGAAATCATGGGCATTCACAACCACATAGTGGGGTCACTTCGGACCCCCAATATGAGGCTACCAAAAAGTTTGAATACTACTGGTCTAGGCTGTAGTGTCGTCGAACAAACTAAAACCCACCCACCATGCTTATAAAGCTGAGGGAAGAGAAAGTTCCGTTTTCACCACACATTTTCTGAACGTATGGCATAAAAACATGAACATTGTGATATTTTTCGGGGTAACAACAAATTTCTAATTTTTGTCTTTTTTTTAATTCTTCCGTTTCATTTTTCATAAACTACAAGGCATGTTCTTTTCGAGAAGCGGTCTACTCCTGCTGATATCAAAGTTAGATTTTATACCGTGTTCGATGTAGCTCCCGAGTTCCCCTTTGCAAATTACAATCAAGGGCAATGCTACCAACAAATGTTGAAAAATATGTAATGCACTTAACAACCATATATTCTTTAAAACAATTTTATATACAACAATGGTGACTTTGGTACATAGTGGAAGCAGGTAACGTTACAACAGCGACGTTTTGAATTTCAATCATTTCGTAAATATTTGTTTCTAACCGATATGGGTCTTGACCCCCCAAATGCGAAATGTTCCTACATGTGTCCGGTGCTAGTTCACGAGGGGAACTTTAAAAATAGAGGAATTGTAAAGTCGCAGGCAGGGTACAATTTCAGAATTATTGCCTCTTCTGAGTGGTGAAGGTTTCAAGGGCTCATTAGAAGTGGGCGCCCGTTCCTAAAATTCGTGAAGGTCTTGAAAAGTCAGTCGATGGTGGACTTGAGCCGAAATGTGTAACACGATAAATGGTTTGTATGCATCGAGTAGCCGAGAGGTCATATACAGTTTGACCTTGGTCAGTGTGCTATTAATTTGAGATGGGTCGAGTTGTTTCTCCGCATCTACTACCTACCATATTCGTTTCTGTGGAAGCAGCAAGTCTAGCCCGTTCTTCCCACACAGCAAGGCCCATTAAACCACCATGTTGCAAATCTTTCTCAAAATATATACCTGCGAAATTAGCCCGAGGCCCGACGACCGGTTACATTATGCGCGTTATCTACGGTTATAGCCAAACGTCCAAAATAATATATTTTAATTTGAAGTTTGGATTCAAAACAAAAGACCACGCTGCTGCATGCTTAAACGGCACTAATATTTCTTCGGGCCGGCGTAAAAATTACTAAATATACGCCTCACGTTTTTACTACGCGATCGTTAGTTTTGTTTCTGCTTGTTACTACTTGTTCACACATTTACTACGCTATTCACATCACATTTCTATGCTCCAATGGGTTGTTTATTTCTCACAACCTGATTTGTCACGTAATCGGTTCGAGACGGCGAATATTTTTAATTAAATAATTATCAACACCACTGCGATCAAAATTGTATCACGTTTGACTTTTCCGATTGAACTTTCTGAACAATAGCTGTTAATAATTTTTAACTACAGTAATTGCGGTCAAAGAAACCTTTCCGAGACGTTAGACCAAACGTACCATTTAAGTTGGCACATTTATGCTGCAAATACTCGGTATCGCAAGATGTGATTGCCATTGCTTGGTATTATTCCGCAGAAAATATGACCCTTCATTTTATAATACAATGGTTGTGTACATTTCGCGACCCACACCCGCCATTTTTCTCCTGTGCTAGCCACCTCAACAAGGCACCATAAGTATAATATTTTAAAACAGAAAAGTTCACAGCCAGGGACAAGTTAAGGTCAACAATTGGGGCACACAACTGAAGGGAGTAGGGACTGGCCCCCACCTTGATAAAGGTATAGCAACAGAAATTTGCTCTCTCTCTATACGTAAAAGTTGTTTTTTTAACTATATGTCCAACTCGAACCTCCAACGCCACTAGGAACATATAGTGAACCAATAAGATATGGCTTGTAATCTGTCTTTCTTAGTCAAATCCAAAAGCCGTTTAGCGTCAAATTAAGGGTTGGTGCTTGTTATTTTCACCCACGTGTACCATGATTTTCTGTCTCTCGCTAATATACCGATATTAACTTCTTTCAATGACTTGCTTCCTTTACTGCTTTGGTGTGCTATTCTGTGAATCCACGTTTTTCTGTATCTTCCTGTCTTCTTTCCTCCATCACCTTCTTCACCAAACTTGCTCAATACAATCTTGGGACGTATCTGTCTCTTTTCCAGTTGTGTCGGTATCGGTTTTTGCTTTTTTCCGCTATTCGACTTTGTCTTTTCTACATGATTTCTTAAAAATCTCATTTCCAATGCTTTTATCACATTTCTTGGGTTTTCTAGATCATTCACGGTTCAGTGGCATACAGTACTGCCACCAGACTGTAGACTTTTAATTTAACTCCTGCGTTAATGTTTCTTTTTCCAAACACTGATAAATTTAATGAACAGTACATTTTCGTTGCTTTATTAGATCTACTTTCAATTTCCGGCTTTACCCCTCTTTCCTTTGATATGGCACTTCCTAAATATTCATACGTAATTACTGGCTCTAGCTTTCAATCTTTACATTTAATATCTCAAAATTTTCTTTTTTTCCATGTATTATCCTCTGTTGATCTGTTTATATTTATTATCATTTTCATTCACTCGAGTTATTCTGTTGAAATTACTAAATGTTGAATCTTAGCATATGAATTCACTAGAAGTACTATTTTCTATTAATTTTTTGTACTCAACAATTGCTTTCTGAGACTGTTTTGGTGCTTTTCAGTATTCTCTCAATTACGAGTATTATTGTGAAACGAACGAGGCTAAGATCATCCCTTTGTTTAATCTCTTTTTCCATTTCGAAATCTTTTGATCTTTACTCATTTAAATATAATTACTCTCTTGTTCTGTCATAAATAGGTACTTTTAATTGCTTCTGTCAGTATTTTTGACACCTCTAACAGTTCTTATGGCTAAAGCTGATAATTATATGCATTCAAATGTACGAAAATATTCGCATATATATGCATACATTTTGTTGAGTATATGCACCCAAAGTTATAATATATGCACATAATATGCTCTAATTTTTTTGAAAATAAGTATTCTAAATAATGCAAAAATGTTAATTACTTTGTATTAGTATATTTATTTCTCTAATTTTTATTTAAAGTGGTCATTCATTTTAACGTTTGACTATATAAACATGGACTGCCAAAGCTAACTTCACGTTGTAAGCAACATAAAAATTAGATTTCCCCTAACCCCGGCAGACTATTATTCACCAAACACTATTGAAATGGAATCTATGTTGGTTGATTCCTTATACAATGCTTCTATGCGAAAAGTGGGGGTTGCTGGGAGTCTATGTTTATATAGTCAAAGATTTTAACAGGGACTTCCCCTTTCCTCTGCTTAGCCAGCGGCAGAAAGTGAAAGTATATATCTCAGTTGCACACACAAATTTTATTAATAAATTTAATAAAATTGTAAATTTTACAAACAAATCTCAAACAGTTCATACATTACAAATTATTGCTAAATATAACCAAATATGCAAAATCCAGAAAGTGCGCTCAAAAACGTATAAATATGCAAAATGAAACTTGGCTTAAACAATTGGTTTTTACATATGCAAGCAGTTTCGCTGGCATATCAATTATACAAAATATGCATTTGCCATATAATATCAGCTTTACTTATGGCAATAGAAACAGCTTTCAGGATTTAAGTTTTTCCGTATCGCATGTATTTAAAAGTTGCTACCTAAAAATACGAGGAAATGGATTAATAATATTCCGACTTAATTTTTTTAAATATAAAATATGACAAAATTACGTTGCAAACTATGTAACAAAAATAAATTGAATAAAAGTGTTGCTTTTTCTAGCCATATTGTAGTCACTAGTGACGAAAGCTATAGATTCCGAAAACGTGGAAGAACTATAGAAGAGCAATTTTATTATTACATTCGCGCTTAGCCATCGATACGCATGGTTACGCAGAGCGTTTTTGAATATACTTGGCAAAAAATAAATTATTTATTTACGTTGTCATTGACGACGTGCGCGAAAGTATTTCGCGTACTAGGGCACTAGATACATAAATAACTAATTTAAAAATCACTTTATCATTGTTTTAAACTTTAAAGACACCGGAGAATGAAAATTGATTTTAGTCTTCGATTATATTTATAAAGACCTTATCCAAGGAACAAAATATATAAATATCCATTCATTAGCAAAGTAAAGAATTGCGCCATAACTTGAGGGTTATAGGGGATTTATTTTTTTTTAAATGTTGCAGAGAAGCTTTAATCAAAATAACTGAAACCCGTAAAATGTTTAATTTTTCACAATAATTTGTCGTGTCAGAAAAAAAAGCAGATAAGACAATTGTTACAGGTAACATTAGATGAGAATGTGTTTGTAATTTTTCGTGTCGCATAACACACACTTCCAGAAAATTGTTCTGTTCTACTATTTTCACCTCATTTTTTTAATTTTAACAGCTCACGAACTCTAAATTTGGAAAAATTAAAAACAATAGTGGTTTATTCATCTACAACACTCAATGTTTAAACAAATTTCCAAGTATCTGAGTAAATCAGCCACAGTAGAATCTATTATTATTATTAACAAAAATATTGTCCACTAGACATGCTGTGGAACTCGGTTAATACAGCAGCTGCTGTTTTTAAATAATAATAATAAAAATAATAATAATATTTCTTTATATTTGTTGAGGTAAGTGTAATTACTACAACTGTTTATTAACTGCACCACGTATATTATAAATAACACTCTTACAAAGTTTTTCTGAGAGGAACTAATATTCCTTATAGTCTTATACGAATGCACGCTATTAAAGAAAAGAGATACACCTACTTTGACGTCACTAATTGAAATACTGAACTTTAATTTGTAATAAATGTTTTTGTTATTGTGTCCTACCGCAGAAAGGCTGTTACTGTTGGGGTGTGCAGTAGGATCATAAATATATTTTTAATGTTGGTAGCGGTTATGTTACGGTTGCTGTATAACATTTAATTTTAAATATTCTTTTACAACTGAATCTACTTTCATTTAATTCTTATTTTAAGGAAGCGCATTTCGAAACACATTTCCTACAGAATTTACACTAGTATAAATATGCTGCTTTCTGATATGGTATACAAATATACGTAAATTTTTACATTTCACCCCATTGGTTGTCTGTTCTCCTTAATTTGTAATGATCTTGCTTATAAATTCAAATATAATAATTAACCTATCGTAGAATTTTCACTTTCATTGAAATTTTGCTCCAAGGAAAAAACTTATTTTCCGAAAAAAATTAACATAGATGGCAGCCAATAATAAACAGTTTTCTCTTCAGATGAAGTAGATTATCTATTACAGGAAAATGTTAGTAAGAAAAGTTGTCCAGAATGTATAATTATAGCCACTGCAACATTTCAGAAGTATGAAACCGTGGTTATCAGAAATACCTATCGTCACCCTCGAATGTAATAAATACTTAACCGACGGTGATCAACGTAATAATTTTGCAAACAAATCAGAATATCTGTGTGAGTTTAGTTAAAATAGCTGACAGATGTCAAATTTTATTATAAAAATTATTTTTAGTAAATATCCCAGATATTAATTACTGCTAAATTCGCGGCTTATGTTGAGGGTAGAACCGAAAATGTACGTTGTTCAGTGCTATGAGACGGAAGAAATTCCCAGTTGTGAACATCATAAAACCAATATTCCGCTTTAAACGCTTAATTAATTTAACAAAATTTCTCTGCACACTTCTCTATGCGACGGCTAAATTCCTATTTTGAACCTTTTCATCTTTCAGAAAGTCTTGTCCATAGACTGATTGTTTAAGGCGACCCTAATCAAGTATTGCTAAGTCAAACCTAAGTCAGAGACCATGCTAGTGGAGCATTTTCCAAAGCACTTTTGATCAAATACGGAATTCATCCACCCAGCTACCCGTGTTGTCGCATGTGCTGGTAAACCATCATATTGGGAAATAAATATGTTGTTTCTCTCAACGGCACAATTAAAAGGTAAATTAATTGAAGCATTAGTGCCCATGGAAATTTCCACAAAACCAATAAAATCAATAATTAGAACCCTGCAAAATAACACTGTTACCGTACAAACACCAATAGGAATGATGGAAAAAAGAGATTAGGTACTAACGCAGCACGTCAGGGAGAGAAAAAAATAGAATTAAAGCAGGATCTACAGCGCATTATAACTCTTCCATTCGTTATCTAACAGTGTCAATTAAAGCAGCTACTGTCTTGTTTGGTGTAACTTACCCTTCTTTCCTTCCAACACCTCTAGTTTCATGATAATTGCGATCAAATTCTACACCAAGTCATAAAATTTGCCATAGGCCAATTCTCTATCAACCCGAAAGCCGTTTCGAAACTCAGATTCGATAATCAATGCTCTTTGAAATGTATTAAAAATAATTTTTACACTCTGCCACATTTGTACAAAAAAGCAACAACTAATTATTATCTGATATTATAAACATTTCCTGAATCTAATAATAACGTGACTTTTCATTCCACAATTCGCTGAGGATTAGTTTTTTTATCTTTTGACATTTATATCACATACTAAAAATTAGGAGTTATTCTAACTAGTAGCCAAATGGACATACCAAGCGGAATTTCGTACTATCTACAATAAGGAAAATATTTCTATTTTATTCAGATTTGTATTTCATGTGTGTAGAGATTCCTAATTTAAAAATTGTACAGTGCTAAACACGTACAGTAATCCATTGGAGAAAATCGAAATCGAAATTTAGAACACATGGGAGAAATATATACCGAGTGTCAATTTTAACTTGGTGACTATTAGAAGCTTTTTTTCTTTTTGAAGTTACAAATTAAGTTAAATAGGGATAGCGGCAGGATTTTTTTACGCGTATTACAAATCTGGAATTTTGTTATTTCTAGCACTTCCGTTCCAGTTTAACAGGAAATAATGGTAACTTTTTTATTTTTAAATAGAATATACTGTAGTTTACAAATTTTTGTGTAGAAAACAATTTTACCATTAAAGAAGTATAACACATGTGTATGCCTAAAATTAAAAATAACCCCGCTCTTTCATTTTTTTTAAATTTATGATATCAGAATCACGATTGAATTCTAATAATAAACAAGAAAGCAACACAAACAAAATGATTTTATATAAGATTAGTTGACCCGCTAAACGTTCTACCCAAAAATAATTTGTCTCTGAAACCCCGTTTCACCACTATAGGGTTTTAATTTTATGTCGATTGTCTTGGACTTAAAAACAAATGCCATTTTCGTAATCAACGTCCCAAAAAACCTCAATAACGACACCCATGTTGATTTTTAGGCTTATTTACCCCATTTCACCCCCTAAGGGGTTGATTTTCGGAAAATCATGAAATATCTGTTTGCTTATTTGTTTTCAGGAGTACTCATACAAAGTTTCAAGTCGAAATGTCTATTTAATATTATTTTTCCATACAAAATTGGAACCCCCATTTTACCCCTTTAGGGGTTGAATTTCGAAATATCCTTCCTTATTCCTTGTATAAATCGTAAAGGGTACCTCTGTGCAAAATTTCAGCTTTCTAGGTCCCAGCGTTTGGGCTGGGCGTTGATGAGTCAGTGAGCCAGGACTTCTATTCTTATATATATAAGATTAACTAATAGTATACAACATAAAGAACGAGTTTCATAAGGCAAGTTTTATTGCACGAGTCCAGGTTTAGGAAGCGAGTGTTCTAAAGCACGAGTGCGATAAATGACTCGTGAAACGATTTTTTATACTAGCTTGTGATGGGTTGTAAAGCTGCCCTGACAACTGAAAATACAATTTGACGTTGTGTCAACCAGAACTGGACAGTAATTAATTATTTTGTAATCAAATTCCTTTTGGTTGATTTGTCTTGAAATTCAATTACTTTTCAAAGTAATTGCCATTTTTGTTAAAAAGTACTTGACAATTACTTTTTGAAAGTAATTGATTGCTACATACAATTACTTTTGAGTAATTAAATTACTCTAAAGTATTTAAATGACTTCATAGTATTTGAAATACTTGCGATAATTGAAATTACTCTTGGTAATTGAGTTACTTTCTGGTAATTCAATTAGCAATAGTATTGGCCTCAATTGGGTGTTAAATCTACAGAACGCAAAAAATAAGATAAGGTCTTATTACGTTACATGCTAAGCAAATGGCAATTGGGTATTCCTGGAACAATAGAAGTACGATTGTCTATGATCAGTAGGGTAACAGCTAATTTTGTGTAAAAAAATAGGAAAACAAGTACTTGGAACGAGCAAAATTAACGAGTTTAAGTAACAAACGAGATGGCGGAGCGAAGAATTAAACAGGAAAATAAAACCGAGAAACATAAATGGAAAGGGTACTTGGAAAATAAAACAGATCAAAAATAGGACAGATACGAAGAACAATAAATTAACCAAAGTCAAAGAAGTTGTGAAGCAATTACACCAAAAATCTTGGGAAGAATTTGGGGAAGAGGCGGAGCGAGACCAGCTTGGAAATCAAAAACTACTTTATAAAGTCTTTAAATTCATTCGAAAAGGAAAACCGTAATACAAGGTTAAATACGTATATAGAAAACCAAGACGGAAAAACATTAGGAGAAGAAGAAGACACTGCAATTAAAGATGTGGAAAGAATATTTTGGTAAAATGTTAACGATAGAACAAGCACACGAAATAACAGAGGAAAAGAACGGTACAAATAACATAGGAAGAAAACGATACAACTAACATAGAAAATAATAAAGAATTCGAAGAACAAAAAGAAATACAATTAAAAAATGTAATAGAGGCTGTAAATTTGTTGAAAAGGAGTAAAGCAGCAGGGCACGCTGGTTAAGAATTTAGGAAGGGCTTGGAAACACTAACTAAATTGTTCTATAGAACATGGCAAGATGAAATGAGACCAAAAGATTGGAAGATAAAAATGCTATTAGCACTTTATAAAAAAGGTAACAGAAGTGAGTGCACAAACTAGAGATAAATTACTATGTTATATATGACATCAAAGTTACATTAAAGGAGACTGGGGAAAAGATTAATAAAGGAAACTGAAACACAATTAGCATAGGCGTAACTAGCAGGGGGCCAGGGGGGAGGTCACCCCACAGTACGGTTTTTTTTTAATCTGAAACACTGCTGGAGCCTGTGGTTTGAATCTGACAGAATTCGTTAAAAACCTCTAACCACACAAATACTTGACAAACGTATTTCGACAGCTAAGCTATCATCTTTGGTAGTCCTGAAAAGAGAGACTAATCCGACAAAGTTGGCTGGAATAAACCTTTGAAGATAATATCTCCACCAAATTACAAAAGCAAAGTTGGCCGAGAAGGTGCCGATGATATGCTCTTCACCAAATTACCTATAAAGACTTCACTGATATTTGATAGCGTCCCAAGGAAAATAGTGTGAGTAGTTTAAAAAGGAGAAGCGCGAACGGAAAATTACAGAAATGCGTAAACAGTCAGAAATGACTCCGTAAGAGAAAAGCTAGGAGTGTAACCTATTTTGAAATTTATTAAAAGTCTACAACTAAAATGGTTTGGCCACCTACTAACGATGGAGGAAAAGCGAGCGATGAACGAAATATAGCAAACAAGGTCACAACAGAGAACAAGAGGTAGAGCAAGCAAACATGAGGCATGCAAATAGTAGAAAACTTAAGCGAAAAGGGACTAAAATGAAGCGAAGGGAAAGATTGGCAAGGAACAAAAAGGAGTGGGCCAAGTTAATTTACAATTAGCTTTATTTGAATATGTTGAAATTTGTATTTGATGTGACTTACCTATATTTGGCATCGTAACACCTAACGGTAAATGAGGTTTTGGTTATACATGGTGCCTTGTTTAACTTGTCCACCATTTATAGCTTCTTATTATTCGATATAAACATTAGGTTAAATGGGGAAAGTGTCAGGAATTTAGCTATTTGTAGCACTTCCGGTTTAACTGGCAATTGCGTCAACTTTGGATTTTTAAATAGAACACCCCGAGTTTGTTTGGATTTTTGGTTTGGAAATCATTTTAGCTTTAAAAATCTGTAACGTATACGAGTACCTAAAATTGCCCCTTAGCGAAATATTTCACTTACTATTTTCCTTATTTAATTAAAATCGTCATTTCCTTGAAACGATGTGTATTTAGAAACTATGACTAAGAATCTATTTATTGCATATTGATAATACTTTTTTATATTTTGCCTTTGTAATACGGCCATTAAAGCACCTAAAGGGGTGCATATACAGCTCATTTCAGTGCTTTAATAGCCTACTACAATTGACTTTTTCATCTCATAATGTCAACCATCAAATTGTTGACGGTATTTTTAACAATAATAATAACAAAATATGCAAAATAAAGTTGACGAGCTTGGAAAATTATTTTCAAAAAGTAATTAATTACTAATTACCAATTACTGCCCAATGAAGTAATTGAATTACCAGAGATTTCAATTACTCAAATGAAATAGTAATTCAGTGATCAATTACTTGGTAATTGTAATGGCACTACATACATTACTTTTTCAATTACTTTCAATATAAATTTTTGTCGTATATTTGTTTGCATTTAGTAGTAGTATATAGATAGCTCAGTGCTATTATATCGTCAGAAACAAGCAAATTGAAATTAATAAATAATTATCATGAACCAATATCATATGATTAAGCTAGTTATTAATTGTTATAGAAAAAATTAAATTATATTTTTACCCTACTGTAATCTGTGATCTGTAGTACTTACTGCAGACGTATTTTTCACTTCTTACACAATAATTATTAGGAGGTATACTGCTACACAAAACAGTATATGCACATCTCATCTAAAAATATGCCTACTCGCCTGCATAAAATATTTACCTCTTTGCTCGTGCACACGTCGTTGGAAATGCAAATGTTGACAGGACTTTCTTATTCTCGATTAATACTATTGACAAAATTCTAGACAGTTTTCAAGACCCTATATTCACTAGTAGGTTGCAGGTATAATATGCATTTTCTATTTCTATACATTATCAGGTAAGTACAAAGTTTCAATACAAATTGAAATATTCCTATCGATTAAGGTTTGCTTCTACTTACTTACCTACTCAATAAGTGTAAATGAATCTGACGGTCATTATTGTATAGCTGATAGAGCCTCTTCACTTCGTTATGGAAAAAACAAAACCTTTCGAATCTGACAATTCTAAATTGTCAGTGTCAAATAATTTATTAGCGTTGCAAGCCGGTGAAATTTAATCATCTATTTCCCTAAAAACTGATATGCTGCACAGGATTTGACACTGACAATTTAGAATTGTCAGATTCGAAAGGTGTTATTTTTGCCATAACGAAATGAATAGAATCTAGATACAACAGATCATAGCTTATTCGAAAAAAATGTTATATTAAAAAAATATACCGCAATAGGTACTCTGATAAATTAATATATTTAGTATTCAAAACCAAATTCTTTAAAAATGTATGTTAACAGAAACATAAGAAAGACATAACATAAAATTTGAAAAGAAATCCCATTTCTTTGTATAACGCTACCTTTTGGGCTCACCACATAGGTGGACTAATTAATATACTTTCTGCATCTTTAAAATTGCATTGTAAATAAAAAAGTTACAGAAGCAAGAAGATGTTTTAGCGTCTTTAATAAAGAGAGTTCAAAATTATGCGCTAGATTAGGGCTAGCCACATAAATACACATGCTTACGACTGCATTATAAATGGTCCGGGGGCAGCATAAGGAACTATTCGAATGCAGGCTTTCACGGTCGTTGTCTATAATGGTGGGTTCTTCCGGGTTATGCCGTGGTCGTCGATTTGAACTTGACGTTTTGCTGCTCATGCTGTCAGCTTCTTCAGAAGTTTTCTAAACGGAAGAACCTACCATTAAGCATAAGGAACTATTGCCGATTGCGGACGAAGTGCGCCCGATCGGTGCTGATCGGCAAAGAACATACGTTTATATAGAGAGATGATTACTGGTATGCAATACCATTTTTAAATTTTAGAAATACGAGTATAATGCGTAACTCATTCCACGTGGTCTGAAATCCACCCCGTAGGATGCATGCGCATTTAAAATAAATTAGTCTTGAAATAATTTAGAGCCTTGAAATTCAAGACAATAAGAAAACCGTTTGAAGTAGACTTGGACTTGGTCAAGTCTTGTCTAGAAATTGTAAGACTAATCTGCTATTTCTTATTATAATCTAAGATTAAATAGTTATTATTTTTCCTGCTCCCTCATTCTCTTTTCCTACTCGCCCGTTCAAGTCCCTTATTATCTTCGCTTGACTTCTTCTATTATTTCCTCGAATTGTTTCCAGAAATCATACATTTTTTACCGTAGTTTTCTCGCTGGTCGTTGATCCCTGTGCCACTATCGTGTATGCAAAGTGGCGAAATACCCATAAAAAACATAAATCCACTATCAGTATTACTTTTGATTGCCGTTTATTTCAATTTCTATTTTCAATAGTCTGTCCAAGACCCCGGTCATTTGTCTACGTATTTTGCGTACTCATTTTTTTATTATATAACTCACTTCTTCCCTTATGCGGTATTTGTTATCTATCCTACTGTATTTTAGAATATGGCTTCTTTTCAATTCCATCTCCCCGTGTCCCTACTTCCTGGTTTCGGTTATACCCAGGATATCCAGATCTTCTTTCTTGAATTCCTCGTGTAGCTCATCTTTTTTTTCTGGTAAGCACCTGATTTTCAATGGTCCAAGTTCTTTTATTTTTTCTCCTTCCTTCAAGACAAATTATTATGGTATCGAGAATATTTACTTAAATGTTTACCTATTACATAACCTCAACAATATTAAATGGCCCCTGGTTTTCTTTATCTGCCACATAGATAAGTAAAAATGTTGAGTTCTTTAAAATAAACACTGTAGTATTCTACATTTTTGATAAAATAATCAAATAAGCGTAGAAACTTTACCGAATATTATTATGAAGAAAATGTATACCTATTGTGATACATTAAAATAATAACACCTGTTTTGACATTATTTTTGATCAAATATTTTTCTGTCCCAAGAGTTATTATTGAATATTCCGCAGTTATGATTGAAATTCTTATTAGGAAGATTTTTTCTCAAAATATGTAAAACTGACTTTTTAGTAGTAAGTGATTCAGTTACAGTTTAAAAGTTAAATATCACTATCTTGGCAGTTATAAAAGCAGAGAGCTTAATAATACAGGATTTACGGCAAAATCACGTATTTCAAACGTCTAGTCTAACTAAGCAACAGATGAGGTTTGATTACACACAGGGGTAGCACCCAAAGAGATTAATCTTTTCTTTCATTTCACCCTCCATTTTGTACATTCTTGAATATAACGTATTTGGCTGCAATATTTTTCCCTATTAAAAATATTTTTCCGAGAGCCCGTAGTATTGGTTCCAAAACGTCCACAAACGTTAACAGTTATTCTGCTATCTTTTAATATACTTTTTAAGCTGCATCAAAAAGACTGGACGTTGTCATCCATAAGAACCATAAAGATTTAGTTGGTTATGAAATGGGTATACTATTAAGTTCGCCAATTTAAACACGTAAACGGTATAAATATGGACCAATAGGAGGCTAACCTAATTACGGTAAGGTCATCACTGCGTGCGTGTGGGTATATGTAAAGCGACTGGAGATGAGATGAGATATTGCATAATGGTATTATACCCCTTAGCGCAAGAAACCAAGCACGTTATTAAAACGCAGAAAATTATGTTTAGGAGTTAACTTCTTTGGTAGTTAAGTGGAGACTGGACGTGACCAGAGGCTGTTACCGATTCTCCACGGTTTAGACCCCTATTCTCGCTCCCAGTCACACGGCTCTCATAATAATTTCAGATTGTTATCTACCAACATAGAAGTTCTAGGTCCACGTTTAATATTTCGCCAGAGGCACGCACGCAGACGTACGGACGGACAGGCGCATCGTTTAGCGGTTGACGTTATGTAATCAGCGTTTGACACAGTCTCAAGGTTTGTGAAACGATGCCAAACAAACGTAAGTCATCGGCCCGGGGCGACCACCTTCCGTATGCGTAAGATGACCGTAAAAAATAGTGAGATTAGTAATAGCTGCGCTAACAGGTATATGCACTTTATTTGGTGATGGAGGGGGTCGAAGCCGCAAGTGATTCAGAGGTTAGTGACGATGCTTGCTGAAGAATGAATCACGGCCAGCTTCTTGTAACGTTTCACTTTCTTTTTTATGGGGTTCAGTTAGCCGATGCCTAACAGCACAAAGATAGCTCATCGACCTGCGCCGCCAACCCTCGTCTCAAACAAAAGCGCATCAAACTGTACCTGCAGACTCATCGGCTGGAAGGCTTCAAATTTGGCACCACTCGGTACCGTACACGTCACCGGTGGTGTGATTTGGTTGCAAGAATGGGCAGTCTATACAGAGCCAGATTTTCATATAAGCTAAGGGCCTTCAGTGCTCAAAATAAAAAAAAAAGTCTTTCAGTTTGGTCCTGTGGTTCTGTTAGTTACAAAAATTGAGTAAATAGAACACAAAGTTATGATAAAAATCGTAAGAGCGATAATTTATTGTTATGATGCTGGTTGTGTTTATTGTTTTTTTTTTTGCAAGCTCTGCTCAATTTCATCATCCGCGCTAGCTAATAATGGGTTTAATAACTGGGGATTGGGGATATCTTGTGTTTTAATTTGAATTCATGGGGACAGCTTTACTTACATATTTACTATTTCGAAGAAATGTTCACATATTATTAAAATGCATTGCCAAAATGATCCGTTTATCCCTGATCATATTGAACATTTAGGATATTCTGTGATAGTGAAAAACCATTGTATTTGCCCCAAAAATGTTATGAACTCATCGACCTTATGGCGAAAAAGTTATAAAATCTGTTTTAGATTATTTGAAAAAAGCTGGTTACTTTAGTCTATCTGTTTTTATTCCACACCACATCTGTCGCATATTAACCAATTAAATATCATTGTAAGATACGTACCGTCCAATTATAGTCATCCTATTGAACGGCTTTTAATATTTCTTCAGTTAGAGATCTGTTACTAGATGGGATGGGAAGCGCATGCAAAAGCAACTACAGCAATATTGTAAACAATTAATTAGGTGTAGAATTAGTAAAGTTTTAAATAAAATTTAACATGGCGATATCAACAGAGAAGCGTTACTCCGGATAAAATGGACGACATAATTCGTTGAAAACCCGTAACCACACAAATATTTAACAACCTTGGAGAGAGACTAACTCAACAAAGTTGGCCGAAGATATGCTCAGCAGTGTTGTAGTCACAATGGCATTCATGTTCATGTTTATAAGAATTGCATGTTGGAGCATGAAACTAGCAAAACTATAAAATATTGTTAAGTATTTTTATTTTTTTTAAATTGATTTCGTACTCAGCCAACAGCTGTAGGCCAATTATAGGCGCCGCTGTACATTTATGGGGACTTCCAATCTCACTAACGACTGTCATGATGTTATTATGACATCCGGGACCAACTATTTCCATGGCAGCCGTATCACGAGGCGCCGAGAGATGCAGCCGTGGAACTCCCATCCAAGTTCTGACCAGAAAGAGCGTTGCTTAACTCTACTGATCGAATGTGGCCTCTTGTTCAAGCTACACCACCCGGGACCTATGGCATTACTTATAGGAAAGCAGAGACAATTTTTGATGAAATGGAACAAAAAGCCAAAAAAAGTTTGCTAGATATAGACTAAAAATGATTAAATATGAGAAGGGTTAGAAGAAATATAGTGACGCCCACACATCTGACACTAACTAACTTCCCCCAAGATATAAATTTTGAACAAAATATTTCATTCTCATGATAGATCACTAATTTAAAAAAAGAATATTTCTCGGAAACTGTCATTTCTTATAACTGCAACCAATCGGATAATCAGCTTAGGAAAAATGTAGACGCATATCAATAAAGGATTATCTTGAATATATAAATGATAATTTCTATGAGGAACTAAAGTACCTACATACTTTCGTCCATATGTAAGATATTTATAACGAAATTGGATAAAATCTAAACTGCTTTTCCTAACGTTGAAGCTACATTTCGGGTGGTTTTGAACTCGATGGCAACAAATTGACCAGGCTAATGAGAAAACCACAAAACTTCCACTACCTTTCGACAAAATCCGATCAGTTTGAAGCACAAATAAATTTCCCTCTTGTCTGTCTTTTTCAGCCATTGGTGGGCATTGGCTTCCCCTTCTTGCTCATACAAGGTTTACTCAGGTTTTTTTTTGCACGTGTTATAGCTTAGGGCGACAAGTCTACACCTCTTCTTGTTTCCAGTTTCCTTTCTCTTATGCTCCTCTCATCCATGTTTTTTCTAATGTCTTCGAAATGTCGTCTTTCGATCTCATACAACGTTTACTCACGTTTCTTTTGCACGTGTTCTAGCTTAGGGCGACAAGTCTAAACCTCTTCTTGTTTCAAGTTTTCTCTGTCTTACGTAATCCATGTTTTTCCTATTGTCGTTACATATCGTCATTCGATCTCATACAAGGTTTACTCACGTTTCTTTTACACGTGTTATAGCTTAGGGCGACAAGTCGAAGCCTCTTCTTGTTTCCAGTTTTCTCTCTCTTATGCTTCTTTCATACATGTTTCTTCTATTGTCATTACAATGTCGTCTTTCGATCTCATACAAGGTTTACTCAGATTTCATAGCTTAGGGCCACAACAACTCTAAATCTCTTCTTGTTTTTCCTATTGTCATTACAATGTCGTCTTTCGATCTCATACAAGGTTTACTCACGTTTCTTTTGCACATTTTATAGCTTAGGGCGACAAGTTTAAATCTCTTCTTATTTCAAGTTTTCTTTGTCTTACGTATCCGTGTTTTTCCTATTGTTGTTACAATGTTGTCTTTCGATCTCATACAAGGTTTACTCACGTTTCTTTTGCACGTGTTATAGCTTAGGGCGACACGTCTAAACCTCTTCTTGTTTCCAGTTTTCTTTCTCTTATGCTTCTTTCATACATGTTTTTTCTATTGGCATTACAATGTCGTCTTTCGATCTCATACAAGGTTTACTCACGTTTCTTTTGCACATTTTATAGCTTAGGGCAACAACAAGTCTAAATCTCTTCTTGTTTCAAGTTTTCTCTGTCTTACGTAATCCATGTTTTTCCTATTGTCGTTACAATGTCGTCTTTTGGTCTCATACAAGGTTTACTCACGTTTCTTTTGCACGTGTTATAGCTTAGGGCGACAAGTCTAAACGTCTTCTTGTTTCCAGTTTTCTCTCTCTTATGCTTCCTTCGTACATGTTTTTCCTATTGTCGTTACAATGTCGTCTTTCGATCTCATACAAGGTTTACTCACGTTACTTTTGCATGTATTATAGCTTAGGGTGACAAGTCTAAACCTCTTCTTGTTTCCAGTTTTCTCTCTCTTATGCTTCTTTCGTCCATGTTTTTCCTATTGTTGGTACAATGTCGTTTTTCGATCTCATATAAGTTTTACCCACGTTTCTTTTGCACACGTTATAGCTTAGGGCAACAAGTCTAAATCCGACCCGGGATTTATATATCACTAAATAATATATTGGTTTCTTCTCACCCTTACTGCCACTTATAGTAATTTACTCAACTTCTAAATTCTAAATTACATATAATCAATATTTTAAATTTTACAAAAACAAGAAGAAAATGACTTTGTTCTGCTAAGCTCTTTAGCAGATATTTTTTCTACTTTATTATGTACTTGGCCTGAGACAAGGCGAAACCCAGTCAATCTGGCACACCGTTAACGGCGTACTGGGTGATGTGGTTAGCATTCGACGACTGCCTTACTTTTCCTACTTCCACAACTGTGGTTTCGGTACCCAATTTTTAAAGCGACTAGGTGGGCCGCCCGCCCGTTGCCAGATGTAGGGATTGAACCCCGTACCGTGGCACCGCAGCCTGAGCTCCCTAACCGCTCGGCTACGATGGCAGTTCCTACATGAAATGAAGTGCCCTGACTTTACTATTATGTACTTACGATTCTTTCAGGCGGATGCCGACGTTTGTGGACACGTTACTTATTCGCTGTGTCTATTGTGCTAACTAACGTCGAGAAAAAATGCACCGGTGCACAGTTGCGGTTTGACATAATTAATACATGAGGGCACTGATTTTTAATAAAAACGGGGTTCACCAAAATATGTATATATGAAACTATAACAAACAACAACCGTTTATTAGACATTTTAAATCGCCATAGAATAGTATATAAATAATGGTAGGACGACCGGACGTCCTAGAGGGGTAAATAAAAAATGCCCATTTTTAGTACATTCTGCATATATGAAGTAGGAACTTTGTAAACTTATTATTCTTCTAGATTTTGTTCAATAGTTGTATTACTTCGCCTGTACATACCTAGCTTTTGAAAGCGCTGTATGTATTTATATTTATTATATTTAAAGAGAAGCTTTATTTTACCTGTACTAACAAAATTATTGTCAAAAAGTCGATTTTAACGTTTTCAGGAGGAACTATTTGTATTTTTATAAAACTTAATTTTGCCGTGTTGAGTGGATGTTCGATTTTTTTTAATTTACTTTATTATTTGGCATTTAAGGTGGTCATAAATATATTTGTGGTCTATTTAACTGTTTAAACCATTTGTTATATAGTTAGAACTCTTTAAAACGATATTATTTTTTACAAATATAGATGGGTTCAATTGAAAACCTCGCGAGAAGGCAAACATTTATAGTTATTATTACTATCATCGTTGCCACTGACTAGAATCAAAACCTTCTGCCTTTTTAAACATTTACAAATATCCGTTGTTGTTTAACGATCACTGGTTGTATCTTTGGATTTTTTCTGAAATAATATTTTGGTACTTTTAATTTCTGTAAATCAGCAATTTATTACTTCCTTTTACCGTAAAGGAAGTATTGGATTCACCCCAAAAATTCGAAATTGAGTTTTCACAGATCTTCACGTTTAGAGTCCCTGATCCCAAAAAACATATTTTTTTTCATTGGTCTGTGTGTCTGTCTGTCTGTGTGTCTGTGTGTCTGTCTGTGTGTCTGTCTGTGAACAGAATATCTCAAAACGAAAAGAGGTATGCGTTGAAACTTCATATATAAGTTTTGTGTACTATGTAGATGAGACAGCAAGCTTTTTAAAAAAATCGCATAACCGGAAGTAGGTGTTTACTCTTGTGATTTTTAGTTTTTTTCGATTTTTTCAAAACGGCTTTAACGATTTTTTCAAACTTACATTTTTATTACATTTTTAATGTGCATTAACGTGAGATAGGTGATTTTCCAGTTGAATACTTCTAAAGTGGGTTTCTTTTGTTTTTTTTTCTATTTTTTTTATTAACTCTATTTTAAATAGAACGCCCGTATATTATTACATTTTTGAATTCTGCTTAAGATTTTAGAGAAAATTTGTCTCTTCAACTAACGCTCTATTTTGTACCGTTTTTGTAGAATTCGTAATTTTAGAAAATTTTTGACAAATGCTTAAAAATTAAAAATTAATATTTAACTAACTATAAGATCACTGTAAAAGGAAGTTGTGTGAGTGTATCACACCAGATTTTTATTTAACCAAAAAATTTGCGTAAAAATGTATAATTATGTAGAGGTGACGACGTAGGGAAGGAAGCTCGATTGTGGACGAAGCAAGTCAAATCGATGACGATGCAGCATATCACATGCACTCAGTTCACTCCCTTTAATATATACTAACTTTGAGCCTACCAGTTAGGGGGCGTTATTGTAATTTAAATAATTTTTGAATTTTAGAACACCCGAATTGTAAATAATTAAGTTGCAAAATAAAATGTTTCTCACTGGCGATTTTAGTGAACTCGGGACTCGGGAAATATTTTCATTTTTTATCGATATACGGCAACTGAAATAAAAATACCTCTACTGGAATAATACGCGAAATAATACATATCATCTCTATAAAGTATAATCGTTTAGCAAGTTTTAATGTTTAATGCATAATTTTATAACGCAAATAATCTGTGACTGTGATTTAACAAATGAAGGTTGTGATGAAAACTGCCATTTAAAATAAATTATAGTTCTCACTTCTCAACGTACAATTTCAACGCATCGAACTACAATAGTTGTGTAGCTAATCGAACATTTTATGACCAAGTTGTTCTTGAATAAAATTGACAATTTCACAGCTATTCCGAAATGAAACAATATCAGGCGGTACGTAATAAGAAAACAAATTTAAGTATAATATGACAGTGACGGCCGTAATAAAAGTTATCAACCTGATCAATGCAGCTTTTAGATTAAAATATGTAGCTAGGCCGTGAAAAATAGTCGATATCATTATGATCCCCAAGCCAGGAAAACCATATTCGTCTTACGAGCCAGTCTCATTACTACCTACACTATTGCTTAAAAAATAAAACCAAAAATATGTAAAGGACTTTACACCGAACCTCCCTCGCAAGTGGAACTAAAATGTTTGAAAGGATAAAAATAATTTAATTTCTTAAGGTCTTCGCCTTGTATATGTTGGGTCCAAATTATGCACATTTTGTCATTAGTAAAACCCTGAACTATGTCAAAAGATTACTCTTATTGAAGCAATACTACAATAGCCAGAATTTTATTTATTAAGGTGCTCACCCTGTATATATTTGACCGCATTTTTCTCTGTTTTATGCCAGGTAAACATATAATCCGCATGCAAAATATCGTCTTCCTCCAACAAATAGTTTTTGAGTTATACCGCCAACAGGCAGACAGGCGGAACTGAGAAAACTTGCTTTTCGACATCTAGAGACCCTGAAGAAATCTCAGAAGGTGATTTTTCGTAATTACAATACTTCCTTCGTGTTTAGACCAGGGAAGTAATAATTAAAAAAATGAATTAATTCCAACCTACCAAGTTGGATTTCGAGGTGGGCAATCTACAATTGATCATATTTAGAGAATTACAAATGCAATTGAGAAAGCGTTAGAAAAGAAAAAAGTTGCTCTAGGATTGTTCCACATTCTAAACACATCTTAGGTTGTGTCTCTTACCAAGTTGACGCACTTGGCCCATGAATCTTCCAGGTTCATAATCCCAGCTTTATAGAAGTCCCCACTTTGACCCTTTAACCATGAAGAAATATTAGTTTTTAAGCTGTCGTTGTAGCCTGAAATGAGTGAGCGTTCAATTTCCCGAACAGAAAGAAATCCGAGGGTAGGAATTTTGATGACACTGCAACGCATTTGTGCGAGGATGCATTGTCATACTGTAGAAACATTCCTTTTCATATTAGTCGTTGACTGCGTTTTATCTTCATTTGGTCCTGCAATTTAATCAGGAGGTCGCAGTAATATGTAGTCGATGGTGCAATCATGGCCAAGAAAGTCGATAACCAAGACCTCGCGAGAATTCCAGAAAACCGAGACCATCACTTTGCCACCGGTTACCGATGGTTTCGTTCTAATCTTCTTTGGAGGAGGAAAGGTCAACACTGTTTGGTGGTAGGGTCATAGTGATCGACTCTAATTTCGTCCATAGTGACGATTGCGCTGAAAAAGTTGTCAGAATTTGCATGGGCGAATGTTTACCCGATTCTGCTTGTGCAGGGGTGTCAACATTCGAGGCAGCCGTCGCGCTAATATCTTATTCATAGACAAAATGTCATCTAGTATCAATCTAACCTATTTCTTGTAAATCTTTACAGTCAAGGCTATCGTTTTAACAGTAATTTGTCTATCGTCCATCACTCACTTCTTCACTTTGGCAGGGCTTTCACTTCTTGTGAAGTCTTCGAGGTTTTCCTTTGCCTCGCATAAACTCATTTGCCCATCGACGGACGGTCGATTCTGATAGAAAAGCATTCTGGTAAACGGTTTTCAACCTTTTAGCTATTTAATTATAATGAACACCCTCCCTAGTCAAGGACTTAATCACTGACCCGTGTTCAGTCTTCTCCATTTCCAGAAACTATTACAACACACTCTATAAACTATAAAATCTAAAGTTTTATATGAATCGGAAAGAAGCTTTCCAAACTGACTTGCGACAAAATGCGGAATGACAGATAACAAGATAGAAAATGGTAAACATTTTTTCGTCGTACCTGTGACACATACGTACTTCCACTTGTGACATCCCGAGATTTGAAAACTATACCGTGGCTGCTTTTACTGATAGTTGATATTTCAGCTCATATTAGGAAACAGCAACAAAGAAGTTTTCCAAAAAGCAAATCAATTCATCTAACTTTCACCAATAAAAAAATCCAATGTATTCGGATAACCAGTAACTAAATTCCACATTCTACCACAAAAAATGTCTAGGTATTACGTTAGATACTAAAATACGGTGGAAGGCACAAGTCAAACAGAAAAGTCAAGTTGGCATTAAATACAGAAAAATGTATTAACTGATTGGGGGGAACTCACTTGTATAATTTCATAATAAGCTCTTGTTATACATATAAACACGTGTGAACATATGATATTCGGCTATAGGGATGTACCAGAACATTATTAAGATGATTTTGGGGGGTTTTCACGGTAACTCCGTGATTGGACCATCTCATTATTGACATTGAAGAACGCTTCGCCCACTTTCGTAAGGGCCTTCCACAGAATAGAAACAAAGGAGTACGGTAACTTACCGTGTCAACCAAAGGCGAAACTCTCCTATCGATCCAAGAATGCTGTTTTTTGTACGATTAACTTGATAAGAGGCTTCCACGAATGGGGCCTCCAGTTAATCCGCTGCGAATTCCGGTTCAATGGGATTGCCGGGAACTGCCACTTAATAACCCTAACTTGGGTTCAGTTAGTTGTTGGAGTGAAACAAGACTTAACAAACACGAGTATATTGAGTAACAACGATTACAAACGTCACTGATGGACCGATGGTATTTTACAAAAGCTTCAACTGTTGCGACACGCTTGGATTGGCCACGCGAAAATAGCGAATTGCGCGTAACCGTAACACAAAACAACCTGGAAACGTCTTTACCAGGGAGTTAGACCGAAACGCAAACTAGCACAAAGCATAGCTGAACTTGCTTCCTCGAGACTCTGAATCTAACTAACTCTGAATTTACAGCGAGACGAACTCGCCAATTCAAGGAGGGACAAGCTCAAACACTATTGGCTGAGGCGATCCTGCGTAGCCAATCGGAGCATCGCACGTTATTTAGGAAAAATGCTTATTCTAAGAAACCTTAATGCTAAGCTCTCTCAATGAGGCAATTGAACGAAATCCATAAACCCATGATTCCCAAATATGCTAAGTCGGCTTAAGTTCTAGTAGAAAATGTATCCATCCGCTTTAAAGCCATTAAGGGAAGCTTACAAATTCCTTTCCAACATTAACAGAGGCAAACAAATACGGCAAGATGCAAATTTGGCTTTACCACGACCTTTGAATGAGATAAAACAGTTATGACTTGAATTACGTGATTAATTATAATCAAAAAGGTTTTGATGCACGCATCTGTGTGAATCAAACATGCCGCCCCCGAAGTGCCGAATATGGCACGACGTGATTAAATCCCAAAATTAAACTGAAATCTAACACTACCAAATAATTAAATGCATAACAAGAACTAAGGACAGATGATAATCCAAGAGCCTTACAGATAACTTACAACTAGCATGAATACAAGCAAAGAAACAACTAAACCTAGCAAAATGTTCAATTAGCGAAAACTACCAACTAAGAGCAAAGTCAATGTTTATTGCCCTTGATCGCAATGATCGTCTTTGGGTAGGATGTACACTTTACGCACCGAGCGTTTCAGGAGATTCCCTCGGGAATCGCGCACCTGCACCACACGCACAACACCATCCGCTCCTGGATATGTGGCCGAGATGATTGCCAGTGGCCAACGGTAGCTTGGAGATGCCTCGTCGTGGACGAGTACCACGTCGCCCACCTGGGGGGCTAGAGAAGTGCTGGAGGACTTCCACTTAGGCCGGCGCTGCAGGAGGTGGAGGTAGTCCCGGGACCAACGATCCCAAAACTGCTGAGACAGCCGCTGGAACCAGCCCATAGCGGCTGAGACGATTTTCCGGTATGCCCTGGAGTTGGGCTTCCGGAAACGAAGTCAGCTTCCGACCGATCAAGAAGTGGGCAGGAGTAAGGACTTCGGGGAATGAGGCGTCGGTAGGGAGAACACAGAGTGGACGGGAATTTAGTATCGCCTCCACTTGAGTCAGCATGGTGTAATACTCAACGAAAGTTAACTTTGCATTGCAAGATATTCGCCTTAAATAATATTTCAATGACTTTACCCCCGCTTCCCAAATGCCGCCAAAGTGCGGAGAGCGTGCCGGAATAAAATTCCACTTAATGTTATGTTTCGACAATTCTTCCCTTATGCATTGCTCACTAGAGCCTGACAGGATATTTTTTAATTCCGATAGCTGATTTCTGGCGCCGGTGAAACTGGAATAGCGCCTGAAAAGTTCAAATTCTGGGACGCGATGGTGAAGAGTGGCCACTACTGGGCGCGACTCTTGGGCTGCTAGCTCACCCGAATCAATTTTAACGGGCTGGAGTTTTAAGTCCGCCTGTGACAAAAATTCTGGCCCGTGCCACCACAAGCGTGAGTTGAGTAACTCCTGGGGTAACATTCCCCTGCTAATTATATCGGACGGGTTGCAATTTGTACGCACGTGAAACCATTCTTCCCTATTGCTTAGTTCGTGAATCTCGGACACCCGGTTCGCGACGAACGTCTTCCAATTACTCGCATCCTTATTTATCCAGTGCAGAGTTATGGTGGAGTCCGACCAATAGTACACGCGGCCAAATTTAAATGCGGAGGAATCGAGTATAGTTTTAATCAAACGAGCCAATAGTAAGGCTGCGCAAAGCTCCAGACGAGGCAAGGATATTGTTTTTAATGGAGCGACCCTTGACTTAGCACAAACCAAATTGGTGGTGACATTACCCCGCGCGTCAACGCAACGTATATACACGGCGCACCCATAGGCTACAGAACTCGCGTCCGCAAATCCGTGGAGATCTATCGAATTTATGTCATCGCAAATTACCCGTCTCGGAATTGCCAATGAGCCCAAAGCGCGTAATGAAGAATGGAGTTCGTCGTATCTGGAGCGCATCTCCATGGGCACCGTTTCGTACCATGACAACTTCAACTGCCAAAGCCGTTGCACGAGAAGTTTCAAAGTTAGAACGCTTGGACCAAGTAGTCCCAAGGGATCGAATACTTGAGCCATACTAGAGAGTATAGCCCGCTTGGTAACTGATTTGTAACAGCTAGGGTTCACTCTGTAACTTAGCACGTCCCGCCGAGTATCCCAAAAAATGCCGAGAGTTTTCTCCGTGGCGTCTTCCGTCAAAGAAATGGGCTCCATGCTGCCGCGATCTACACCAATGGCGCTAGCTACTTCACTGTCGTTGGATGCCCACTTTCGCAATTCAAACCCGTACCCCGACAAAGCGCTACTAATTTCGAATTGCGTTTTTATGGCTTCCGCCCTATTTTCAAAACCAGTCAGTAGGTCATCTACATAAAAATCCCGGCTAATTCTTAATGAGGCCTCTGGAAGCGATGCTTCGATTTCCTGGGCGATTTGTATCAAGCACCTAGTTGCTAGGTACGAGGCTGATTTAGTACCGTAGGTGACCGTTAATAATTTGAAGCATTTTACCGCTGAGGTTTTGTCGTCACGCCATAAAATTAATTGGTATTGCGTCTGCGAGGGGTCCACGAGAATTTGCCTATACATTTTGGCGCAATCTGCTTTCAGCACGTACTTGAATTGCCTAAAGCGACAAAGAATTGCAAACAACGACTGCTGGACCACTGGGCCCTTATGTTGAAGGTCGTTAAGCGATACTCCGGAGGAGGACGCACAACTGCCGTCAAAAACAACGCGATGTTTGGTCGTTGAACTGTCCTCCTTTATGACTGGCAAATGTGGTAAATAAAACCTAGGATGAGGAAGGCTCGCTTCGTCGTCCACCTTGCTCAAGTGACCAAGCGACTCGTATTCTTTGAGAAATGCGGAATACGCGGTTTTCAACTCGGGATTTTTTGACAATTTGTTTTCTAATGAATAGAAACGCTTTAACGCTATACCGCGCGAGTCTCCCAGCGATGGAGCATCTTTCCTGAAAGGTATGCTCACGATGAACCTACGCGGCTCCGACGACGCCCGTTTCGTAGTCGATTGAAAATGGTCTTCGCAAAATTTGTCATCAGCAGAGAGTCGGCCTGATGAACCGTAAGCCCCCTCGATTTCCCAAAATCTCTGAATGCCGTGCTCGATGCCGGCTACACTTAAATGAACTCTATTTGAAAGCATGAGCGCTCGATTTTCGATGTTCATGTTTCCGCCTAAAACCCAACCAAAAAGAGTTTTTGTTAAGAATGGCTTCTCTGGGCCCAATTTCACCTGTCCCTGACAGAGCACTTGCCAAAAGACATTCGCGCCTAATAAAAGATCAATCTTTCCCGGTGTATTACAATCTGAATCGGCTAGCACAATGTTTGGTGGGATCTTCAAATCCCTCAACGAGAAAGAAAGGGCCGGCAGAGGGTCCGTAATTTTGTCTAACACAATACAGCTCAAAATGTCCTCGTATTTCCCGTTACGGGAGCGGATTCGAACGTTTGCTCTGAATTCAGCGTTCAGAGCCCTGGCACCAACACCCGACAGTGAGGTGATATTACCTCGTTTCTCAATTTTCAAATTTTGACACAAGTCGGCGCTAACTAAGTTAAGTTGGGATCCGGGGTCCAAAAGAGCTTTTGCCCGGGAAAATGACCCGGAGGATCCTTCTACGAATACGCTAACCGTGGACAATAAAACTTGCGCTGGCGCCGCGATTGCAGGACGGCTACAGGCTGCTGAAACGGATGCGACGGGTGCCTCGCTCGGGGCGACGGCCCCGACCTCCCGTGCGTAGCTGCTGGTTTCTGGCGGTCCAGGACGCGGCGACGGAATATTTTCGTGCGCGTCGCGCTTTGGACGCAAACACAGTAAAGTATGGTGCTTTTTTCTGCATACGCGACATCTCGACGATGTGCATTTTACCACGAAATGTCCGGGCTTGAGACAATTGTTGCATAGTTTCAAACGACGCGCCTCTTCGATACGAGCGTTAACCGACAATTTTGAAAAAGATTCGCAAGCGCTAATCGCATGATTACTATTTTTGCAAAAATCACAAGAGTGATTACCTTGCTCTCTGGCTACATGAGCGCGTGCATGACTTTTTTGCTCGGATCCCTGATTTCCCAAACTCGAACCTATTTTCGCAGCTTCCAGCGAACCTAATAAGTGACTTTTGCTCTCTAAAAAATCTAACAACTCTCGCAAAGTAGGAAATTGTCCGGCATGTTTGCATAATTCCCAGTCAGTCTGCATTGCTGAGCTGAGCTTCGAAACTATGATATGTATTAGTATGGTGTCGACTGTGGGTTCCCCGTACGCCTTTAAAATTTCCAAAATTCTAACTACACTATCGAGCAGCCTTTGAACAGACGAATGTGAATCCTTTTTTACGCTCTCTAAACTGAATAACGCATTTATGTTTGATTTTACTATCAGCTTCTTATTTTCAAATCGCTTGACTAGGATGTCCCAAGCAATGGTATAGTTATCGTTGGTAACTTTTAACGACGAGATTGAACTAGCAGCTTCTCCCTTGAGGGAAGAAATCAAATAGTAAAATTTCTGAACGTTGGTCAAATTAACGTTGTTATGAATAAGCGATGTAAAGGAGTCATGAAATTGAACCCAATTCTCGAATTTCCCCGAAAAGGAAGGCAAATCTAAGGGTGGTAATCTTAATCCAGCGAGCTCTCCTGAAGGGCCACTTTGCAAAGAATTTTGACCTATATTCGGTTTTATACCCGGACTGATCCTATTTTTTGATAAGAATTCCTCGACTGTGCTACTAATCTCGTTAAAATGAGTCATAAAAGTCGAATTCCTTGAAAAGTTCGTCAAAGTGTTCAGCGTCGGCCTCCATTAGGCCCTCCATTGACTTCTTATACTCATCCAACAAATTTTGGAAACAACTAAACTCTTTTGACAAGTTGCCGACCTCGTGAGCATTCACGGGGCTGGACGAAGAAATTCTATGAAATAGAGTTTCGAAACGATCTACTTGGGCTTTTATGAATTTGCAACGAGTGGTTAAAGCGTGAGTTTCCGACATGACCGCTGATGTCGAACGAGTTTCCACCATGACTGACACAAGCAAAAAACAACACTAAACGAAGGTGTAATGGAAAAGGACTTACTTTTGATTTGAGAACGTAGTAACTTCTTGACGAACAGAAAACCAACCCACCGCCGATCGCTGCCGCTTGACGTGGGACCTGGACTCGGTGTAGGCTCTCGATGGTTGAATTTCCTGGTGTTGGCGAAGCTTCTTGACGCTCTCCGACGAAACGATGTTGGAGCAATTGCATCCACCAGCTACTGGAAACTTGTACACTCGCGTTTTTTAGCTTCTTCCACGTCCGGCTCGAAGGACCAATGTTTTTTGTACGATTAACTTGATAAGAGGCTTCCACGAATGGGGCCCCCAATTAATCCACTGCGAGTTCCGGTTCAATGGGATTGCCGGGAACTGCCACTTAATAACCCTAACTTGGGTTCAGTTAGTTGTTGGAGTGAAACAAGACTTAACAAACACGAGTATATTGAGTAACAACGATTACAAACGTCACTGATGGACCGATGGTTTTTTACAAAAGCTTCAACTGTTGTGACACGCTTGGATTGGCCACGCGAAAATAGCGAATTGCGCGTAACCGTAACACAAAGCAACCTGGAAACGACTTTACCAGGGAGTTAGACCGAAACGCAAACTAGCACAAAGCATAGCTGAACTTGCTTCCTCGAGGCTCTGAATCTAACTCACTCTGAATTTACAACGAGCCGAACTCGCCAATTCAAGGAGGGGCAAGCTCAAACACTATTGGCTGAGGCGATCCTGCGTAGCCAATCGGAGCGTCGCACGTTATTTAGGAAAAATGCTTATTCTAAGAAACCTTAATGCTAAGCTCTCTCAATGAGGCAATTGAACGAAATCCATAAACCCATGATTCCCAAATATGCTAAGTCGGCTTAAGTTCTAGTAGAAAATGTATCCATCCGCTTAAAAGCCATTAAGGGAAGCTTACAAATTCCTTTCCAATATTAACAGAGGCAAACAAATACGGCAAGATGCAAACTTGACTTTACCACGACCTTTGAATGAGATAAAACAGTTATGACTTGAATTACGTGATTAATTATAATCAAAAAGGTTTTGATGCACGCATCTGTGTGAATCAAACAGCTACTTTTTACCAGTTTTCATTTAATTTATATGAAGCGACTACAGTTTTCTGTGGTAGATTTATGCGCTTCGCTCAAAATAAAAAAGTTTAATCTCGACAAACAAAAACAACGAAGCTTTATTAAGTTTAGACAGTTAACTTTCCGCATCTATGTCAACTTTTAATATATCCATGCTTTCAAACGACCTATTTCATGATTTGTAAAATTTTATATAGAGATTACTGGATTTTGATGTAAAACTTGCCGGCTGAAATTTATTTGGATAATATCCGCTCTAGGAGATTCATATTTTATTCATTCATTTATAATTATATAGTCAACAGATCGGTTTTAAGAGTTTCTTACTAATAAATTAAACATCCTACTCGTATTTATAGTTAAATATATTTTAATAAATACTTAGTTTTGAATTAACTGCCCTTTGTAGAAAGTAAAGTAGAAAAGCGATGGCTCTCGACTAGAATTAATGTAATTTCACCACTAATCTAATTTTAATTCTGTTTACTATTTTTGTTTAATTATCAGAGCTAAAGCGTTCCCTTAAAGACTTTCTGATAGATGATTCTTACTTTACAATTATATGAAAGATACTTGTCGTGGCATTTGTATTACTACAGTTCTGACGTCTGAGCTTGTAACGTCGGTTCTGGCAGGTGTTGTAAGGGCCGTATGTGAGTTGGCTGAACATTGTAGTTCGACGTTTGATGGCTATTATTGAAGACAATTGAGATGTGTTTAAATAGACAAGTCACTTAATGCATTCGTGAAATATTTGTGCTTTTCTGTAAATGATTGTAGTTGCAATATTGGACAAATAACCACGTACTAAATTCATATTACAGCTGGTGTAATAACTTCGTTATCGATGAATGATGCAGTTTGGTAAGGTTTAAAACAGTTTACAGCAAACTACTCAAGTAGAGTTAATTGCAATTATACCATATTTCGTCGGAACTGATGATTTGGCATCAATTCGTCTTGCAGAGAGTTTTTGTTGAACCTTTCCAGTAGCTTTGACGTTATGGGGAGCAGACTGATGGGACGGTAGGATTGTATTTCGTTAGGAAGCTTGCCAGGATTAAGAATGAGAATAATTTGGGAAAATTTTAGTTGGATCGGCCAATGTGACAGACGGAGTATCCTTTTTCTGGCAGTTGTTTTAGCACAACGCCAGTTATGAGATCATCTCCTGGTGATTTCCTATTGTTTAGTAATTTCACTTCATTTGTTATTTCTTTAACGGTAAAGTTTCGTATAGGTGGAGACGTCTGTAGGTTCTTCCTTGGTCCATTTCCTCGGTGTTTGGCGTAAATACTCTTGCTAGATGTTCTGTGAATGCCTCCGCTTTTTCTTTCTCCGATCTTGCCCAGTTGCCTACTTGATCTTTCAAAGGCGGTAAGTGTGCGTTTGGTTGCTTAGACCTTTAGTAGCCTTCCTAATTGAATGATCATCTGCAGAGAGGCCGGTTACGGAAGTTTGGAAAGTTTAGTTTCGGATTTCTTTTAGTCTGCTTCTTAATTTGTTGCTTAGTTGGTTATATCTTATTCTGTCTTTAATGTTGTGACTCCGTTGCCATCTAGTTCTTGTGCGTCTTTCCTCCCTCACTAGTTTCATAACTTCATTAGGGATATTTGGTGAGCTAATCTTGATTTTAATAGGTTGTGGTGTAGCATGCCACCCCACTTATGGTATTGTTGTTATTAAGTGGTGTGTAGCGGTTTCAAAATCCTCTGATAATTTTAATCTCAAGCTTGTGTTTAGATGCTCATTGATGTGCTCTTTAAACTTTTCCCAGTTTGTTCTTTTGTTGCTAAGGGTGGGTTTAGATTTTTTACATATTATTGTCGCACTTATAGTAGCTATCAGTGGGGTGTGATCAGATGAGACGTCGCAGTTGGAAACGGCTTCGATATAATTCAGTACAAGGCCCATGACAATAGTAGTAGAAGTCTAATAGGTCATGGATTTTTCTATGATCCGTTGGCCAGTATGTTGGGCTTCCTGTGGAAAGGATATTATAGCTATTAGTTGTTATAAGGTTGTATAGTTCTCTGTCTTTTGTTATAGTTAAACGCGAGTCCCAGTGGGCATGGGCGCCGCTACATAGGTGCGCTAGAACTTATCACACAATTACTTTTATATGGTGTATTCGTAATAGATAGTGTCCGTAATAACAGCAACGATTTATTCTTTTGTCCGCCCTAAGGGTCCGATCACTTTACAGAACCGATTCTTTGAATAAGCGGATGACCAAAATATCGAGATGGGAGGCGTTTATGAATTTGTCACTCAGCCAATACAAAACAATATTTAGATTTCCGTTTGTTACCGCATGTAAGGGCCGACCGATGTTGGGTTTTCTTGTTTCTATGCAGTTTAAGTAATCAATTCAATGGCTCGCCAAATCCCAATGTACCTGCACGGAATGTTTGCAAATATTTAAAAAAAATGCATTACTTATGTCAAGTGAGTCTTATTCACCCCCTGGTTGAGTTATTACTGTTAGATTATTGTGTATCCTAGTTTGCATTGTTTTTTATTACTTCCCTCGTTTGCGACTTCGATCCAATCTATACGGTATACATATTTTTTGCATCTATTGTTTTATTTGTTAATTAATTTTGTCAGAAATATTGTGGATTGCTATTACCAACGCTTCACTATTTTGCGCGTTCGATTTCCAAACCATACGGTAAAGATGTAGTAAAAAACGTTTTATTATTTATGACATCTGAATGTACCTTGCGCGTGCAATTTTTACCAATAAAATGCCCATCATTTTTGATTTAGATACACAAAACGTGTTGGTGATACATGTATTTTTTCCACTTCGTTTTTATATTTTTTTAAAATCTAACAGTATTTTTTAGGTGCGCATCAAGTGTTTCTTTTTTAGACTCTCTGTGAATTTAATTGTCTTATCTCAATATCGAAAAAATATTGCCCCTCCCTGGGAAGCTTTCTAACATCGCCCATGCCAGTGGGTGTGCTTATCTTAAAGTCTCCGTCCGTTATAAATCTGTGTCATAAGGTGTTGAAGAACGTTTGTAGCATTTGCTGGGGGTTTTATACTTTGTGATTGTTTGTTTGGTTGATATTTTTTCTGCAGTTCTTGATAGATTGTGCATCCTTTATAGTTCGCTGGATGTGGTCCTCCGCATAGTACCCACGTAGCTTGAGTCTCTTATTTCTTGCAGGTTTTAGTGTCATGCTGACCGCCACATTTGACGCATGCAAATGGTCGGTTGCAGTAGGCTGTTGTATGGTTGTAATTTTGACATCTGGTACACTGCACGATGTCTTTGTTTGTCTTTGGGGGTTTAAACAGCACACTCTTGTTCTGTAGTTGACGAAGATCATAGACTTCTTAGTTGTTAGTCCCCGGTTCTAAGTCTATGAAGAATATGGGTAGTGAGACAGTTGTTTTTTTCTCCTTTATATTCATTTTATTTCGTAAGCGGTGTCCTTATTTTTGAAGAGCATTTATAATTTCTGTTGTTGGTGTACTGTGGTGCAGATGTCTCAGTACTACTCTATACTTGCGGTCTTTCTTCATTTGGTAAGCATGATAGATAATTTTGTTCTTCTGCATGTGCTTAATTAGTTTACGGTATGTTTCGGGATTCTTTGTATTTACTTTGACTACATTGTTTAACAGACCTTTAGTTGAATACTGTTCTTCTTCGGCAACTGCCAATAGGTTTTCTGCCATGTTTTCGTAATCTGTTACTAGTGATTGGTTTTCGTTATTTATTGATTGGGTTCTGTGTTTTATTACTTTTTTCTGTTTATTTTCCTTGACCTTCCACCAACTATTATTGGGATTTTTTTCTATTTCTATGATTTCAATATTGTGTTATTTTAGGCCTTTCTCCCGTAGTCTCTTAGTGCCATCGTCTGAATATGCTCCCCTTTGGGGTCTGATGTCGGCTGCTATCGGAGCTTGAGGACCAACTCCTACCCAGTTCTGAGCAGCTCAATTCATGTGGCTGCTTCTTAGACTTAGACCACACGACGTTTCCCCCGTGTGACAACCGGAGAAAAGCCTGCTCAACCCTAATTTGCACATTATTTGCTTGGACGGCCTCTCAGCAAGAGCCCCCCAAGCCCGCAACCCTAGATAGCTTCTGTATAGATGAAGCCCGCCCTCCAGGTATCTTCAGAGTATACAGTCATACGGATTCATCTACTGAAAATACCACTCCGAGTAGTTTCTGTGATACTGGAATCGTTATTACTTCGGTTACGCGGCTGGCGAATTTCTAGCCGATGGTACAGAGAATTTAAGAAATCTGACGTCGCCACGAAACATTCTTTTTGAGCGTTTGGTTGTGAGAATTAGTTTAGATTTAGTTTTCTTCAAATGTATTGTTTACTAGATTGGCAGAAAATTAAATGTGCCATCCAACATCTTCTAATAATAATGCTGTAACTATGGTGACCTTATATAAATAAAGTAGTGCCAAACTCGTTGATTCGGTGTTTATGCATCCTGACTGCTGATCCAAGCGTCTCGAGTTCAATCTTTGATCCCTATGAGGTTTTAAAAAATTAAAAGGATGTGGATAAAAGCTGCAATGGCTATATACGGACAGCGTGGTCTATTTTAAAACGGCATTCATTTTGAGTAGTTTTTACTACAGCCAGCCACGCCCTTAGGTATTGTTCTGTGCAAGCCCTGCTAAATTGTAAGACAAACGTCACTCTGCTAAATTATGACATACACGTCATTTTATAGTTTATACCGACTGGAAAGTTGCTAGATGCTTTGCAGAGCGTTGTACACAAGTATTTAGTTACAATTCACTTCGTTTTTACCACAAAAATTGTTGTGAAAACTAAAAGACTTAGTTTTCACTTGGAAATTTCAATAATATTATTTCAACAAAATTACACGGCA
>OW679202.1:73438155-73535249 GCA_940337035.1 Agriotes lineatus
AATTTTCTTCGTTTATCTGATTTATTAAACTTTTTTAAATTTATGTACTGCTCTTAACATTTTTTCAATAATATCTTTCCGATGTTTACTTACTTCCTTACTTACTTACTTACTCCATGGGGCAACAAGTCTTTAAGGTCTTGGACCTCCCACACTGGTTTTTTGGACTTCTTTTACTGAGACGCGGTAGTCGCTCGTGCTCAACCCTCCTGGTATACCTAAGCTCCGGAGGAAAACCCTTTCTCTTCCTGTTCCCTTTGCACTATTTTACTCCTCTTCTGGTTTTTTGGTTCACTTACAATCCTTTTCCAATCCTTGAGTGATTCTTTGCTTTCTCCTTCCATGCACTCACCCCCAAAGTTTTGAGGTCTTGCTGTACTTCTTCCAACCGTCTAAGTCTTCGTCGTCTTCTGCTTCTTCTACCTTCCTTCTAATATGTTCTTAACTCCTCTAGAAGGCGGCATTCGCTCGATGTGCCCAAACCAGCTTATTCGTTTGCTTTCAATCTTCGCAAATATACTTGCTTCCCCATATCGCATTTTCACTTCCATATTTGTTAATGTTTCCAAAACTCAATTCTCCTTCACGGTTCCATAAGTTCTTTTGAGAATTTTCCACGTGTCTAAGCTTATCATTTCTTTCTGTGTCAAACACCAGAATTCTGCTGTATATGTTACAACTAGTTTGATAATCCTTTTATATACTTTCACCTCATTTTTCAATGACAATACCTTTGATTTTGAGATAATACTTACCCCAAAATGACATTTATTATCCGCTACAATTTGTGCGTTTACCTCTTCTCCCATTTCATTCTCATTGTTAATTATCAAGTCTAAGTACTTAAACTTCTTAGTTTTGTCAAACCTGTTTTGGTTGAAATCTGTGACATTTTCACATTGACCGCTTTCTGTAGGGTGTTCATTTTCAGTCCTTGTATAGCTGCCGCTTCTTTGAGATAAGTTCATAATTTCTTCAAATCCCTCGTTGTTCTGCTTTTTATGTCGATGTCATCCGCATATACTATTGTTGTACATTTTTACATTTTTTTACACCATTACATTTTGTGTTCATAATTTTTTGGAATTTTATCGATTAATTTTATATTCTGCTTGCACATTGTGCACTTTTCAAATGTACTTACCAGTTGTTTTTCTTTTGTCTGACATATTTTTAACAGTTTGCGATTTTACATTTACTACTTGGTGTGTAGATCTGCTGTTTATGTCTTTTATTATAATTTTTTCGCTTTTATGACATTTAAAAACATGTCATTTCATTTTATTTGTAATTTTTATTTTCTAAAATTGTAATTCGTTCTTTTGTTGTTATTATTTAGATAGTAGCTTAACACACGCCCGCCATAAGACATAAAGGAGAGGAACCATCGCGAGCTGCTTTAACCTCAAGAGGGTTTTTACACTAGATATCTTCCTTTTTTGCCACCTTTCTTCTTCAGTTTAAGCCATTCTTCCAGGCTGGGGGGGGGGGGGGGGTACCTTCGTTTCGAGCCCTTTTCCAGTCTCCTCTCTGCGCCATACATCCTGGAAAAATACTTCAGTCTCTCTTTATTGATTATTTGGATCAGTTTATGTATCAAAATGAATAAGTTGTTCTACTGTACCATTTGGTGACATTAAATAATTTATTTAAACACACGAAAAGCAAATGACGTTACAGATAGCATCCTATAGTAATAAAGTTTGTGCCGTTGGCTTTAGGTGGCGCTGAAGAAAGTAAGCCCAACGTAGCGTAACGGACGTACCTATATAGTTTCGATGGCTTTTACCCGGTATATAATATTTAAGTAATGGTGACAAATTTCTAAACATTCAACTACAAACAATCGTTGACATCAACTTTATCGACATCGTTGAATATTATACAAGGACATTTAGCTACTAGCAATTACTGTAAACGATAGATAATTACCTAATAATAAAAAAAATTATTCGTTGTATTTAACGTTAACAACAATACACGTGCGTTTAGCATATAAGGTATACTTTTCATTTTAAGCAGAAATAATATGATTAGAATTTATATGCCGCCAATACGTCGGAATTGGAGCTTGAATCTCCCGTGCGCGAAAAAACATGATGATAATCGAAACGGCATAGCGGTAGGCGACTTCTTGTACAACGAAGCCCAACGTACCTCTTAATTTCCCTTAGAAGATGATCTAAATAGAGTGACCCAAAAAGGTATAAAAGAAATATGCTTAGCCTGTTGAAGATACTTGAGTCCAGCGACTAGTTTGGCCAGCTCCAACTGGAGGAGCCAACACCCCCTAGGCTCGCTGGGCGGGGCCTTGAAAGAATCGCGGGCAGTCCAAGATCTAGACCTGCCCGAGGAATCCGTGTAGAACTGTAAGGCACATGAGTTTGTGGACCCGCATGGAAAACTTTTCGGAACTCCAAACCGTTCTCCGTTGTATTCGTGGCTTGCCGGAACCAGTATTTGAACACGACCCCCAGAACAACTTTAAAACCTGCCCTTAGCATATTTCTGTGGCTTGCTGGACCCAATACCTGAAACCACCAAAACACCCCTTAAACGGAACCCCGTAGCTTGCCAGACCCAGTGCCTGTGGTCCACTCAGGGCTCCAAACGTACACCGCGAAAACGACGACTGTACGCCTCTAAAAGGTCTAAGGCTAAGGGCTCACCAGATCAATTTACCCCTAGAATTAATTAAGGGCACGACTTATCTGTTACGAGAGCACCTTTCTGTCCATAGGCGCGGTTTTTCCGTATCTCTAGACGAAGATTGCAGCTCCAGCTTCGAGCACAAGACCAGCGCAAATCTAGGCCGAGTATATTTCACGTACCGTGGGCTGCAGACCTCCCAGGTGCAGTTTAGCATTATCCAACCCGAAAACATTTTCTTTGTTTATTTTATATAAATACGTTGATTTGAATTTAAGGAAACTTGACATTTAACCTATAGAATATACAAATTTTGTTTACTTCCTGCTTAATCTATACACTCGAGAATAAATGGGACCTTGGCTCTGAATTACCCATTCAGGAAAGTTAATATGATGAAAGGTAATTAAAACAGTGTTACCCAGGACAGAGTGTTTATTACATAGCCAAGGAGGTATCGTGGCATTAGACATTTCTAAATAGTTTTTTAAATTCTGAAAACTGAAGAGAAACCACTGTTTAATAAACATCATAATATATTAACGTATATCATATTTATAAGTGTTTAACACTGTTAAAATATTTGTTAATGTTTCGTTAATTATTTGTTAAAATTTTGTTTAGAAATCAGAAGCAATTAATAAGGCCACCACAGCAAGAATGTGCTGCAATCACAATTTAGCATTTTAATCGACACGATTCACCGATTCGAATTTTACAACAACTTGAGCAATTGAGCAACTATTAGCAAGACGCTTGAACAAACTGCAACGTTTTATTTGTGTGCTTGTAATATTATTATCATCCGCTACTAGGTTAAATGGTTCATTTACGCCTACGATGTAATTTATGTATATAATGGAATATGCTTTAGTCGATAGGTTACTATTAATTTTCACGATTTTACATAGTGGACGCCAAAAGGTATGCTTTCTAAGCCATAAACTTGCTCGCTGAGACTGTAGATCTGCATAACTCTTAACCAGGAGATCGCTTTCCTAGCCGAAACTACTTGGTCTATGAGGATGTTCACCGGCGATCTCCTATAATTAACAATCATTACAAAAATTCGCTGATATTGGTCCCCTAGATTAGTACAATAAGTAAGCAGCAAATTAAAAACAATCACCCTTACGTAGTATCTACTTTTTTTAATAATTCTACACTGTGTCCCTGGATTGACTTTGCGATAGGCGTAATGAATAAAAAAAACTCGTACGGCTTTCGTATTTTGCCGGCTTGGTATATAATTAATTTTTATAAAATTATAGTACATATGGGTCCTGTTGGCAGAGTTAGTTTAAGAAGAATATCAATTATTCTAGGTAAGGACGCCTTTCTAGTAACTTTACCCAAAAGTTGTATTAAAATAAAATATTATAAATTAAATACTATTTATAGCGATATATCGAGTTTCACTACATTTGGATTGTAAAAATTAAATACTAAAAATTAACGTACACAACCTTTCACTTTTTAATTATAATGAATAATTCCCATTAAAACAACTAAAACATTATTCAAATAGTATCCCCCTTCCCCGCCAAAGTAGGACATAATTCCACCCTTATAAATTCTTGGCACTCTTTATATGTTTTTAATTATTAAGGTGAAAAGTATAATTAGACTTTTTTCATGAAAATGTAATGAAACTCGCTGTCTGGATATAATTGTTAATTTAAAATATCTTAGTACAATAAAATTTTCCCATATGCATCGGAACGATCACTTTACTTGCAATGTTTTATATTCTTCTTAAACTAACTCTGCCAACTGGATCCTATCTGAACTGCAATTTGGTAAAAATTTGTTTTATACCTAGCAGGCCTTGACGAAACCCGTAATAACAAAATATTCATTACACCTATTACAAAGTTAACCCGGGGACATACTGTATATTAACAACTGATTCGCTCTTCACATTCTAAATTTTTATAACAATACTAGTTGGATTTCGCTTTTTGTTTAATATTTTCTACTTTTCGTTTCGACGGAAGTTGTTAGAAAATGATATTTTTTTATCGATTTTCACATTTTATTCTTAACACAAACTTCTGCTGCTTAAAAACTTCGAGATCGATATCCACATTAAAGTTGGTAGTTTACGTATACAGTTTTATTATCGCTCTAAAATAGCAATAGTTTTTCAAAATAACTCAGAAGATATTTAAAACTGTTCTTTGAATATTCAAATGTAACACTTTGAAAAAATCAGCATACCTCTTAAATAATACACAATACTACATGCCGTGTTAAACCGACAAGAGTACCAAGGATTCACACAACGGTTTACTATTTTCGGGTTTTTGTAGACAAACTTCCCGTTACCTTTAATAGGGTAATTATCACAGAAAATAATTAGTTGTTATGTCTATTAGTTGTGATTTTAAAACTACGAACACAAGTACATTTAATTTAATAATAAGCAGGGTTCGTTACTGCCTTACTGAATGGCACCCACGATCGCCCACACGCTCCGTTTAAACACACCCTTATTATTTCTGTCTACTGTGCAGCAGTCCTACATTTTAAATGCGGCATACGCCGCGGGCTACAGCTAGTACTTCAATAGGTCGCGTGGTGTGGCATGGGACACCGTCATGCTGTTACCGCAAAGTGACTTTGGCAGCAAGAAGAAATGTGTAGGGAAAATTTGCAATCTCATTTTTAGGTTTTTTATACATTTTAGAATTAAGATGTCCACGGAGGAAGAAAAGTATCGTGTGTTCCAAAAAAAATCATTTAGAGTAGGCATTGGAAAGAAAGATAAAAAATCTAGTAATGTCTTAACTCTAGATGAATGTCAGATTGCATTTTATTTATGAAAACATTTGTCACTGTGCCAGACAAAAATTGATACTGCATTAAGTTTAGATATCAAACAAAAAGGAAAATAAGATGGCATTTAGACAACAACAACGAGTGTATTAATCATTAGAGTAAATAAAAATTGTTTTTATTAAGTGTTTTGCATATTTTTAGAGAAATAGTTCAAGATCAACATGTAATATAGCTCTCTCTGACTTATGGTAGTTCATTTACTTCAATGGGTATGTATCAAGTTATGGCAAACTTCAATTTGATCATGGCATGCTGGGAATTAGTTTTTTAACACACAATACAATTATTACTTATTTAAAACATCAATGCAAACATTAGTTTGAAATTAATGCTACTAATTCTTACAGTTAATTCGGATACTTGAAATTTCAGCGGTGTGGATTACACGATATCATATAAGAAGCAAATATATAGGAACATTTTTAGATCAATTTCCGCTATGCAAACTTTAAGACGTCGGCGTCGGAATAATGGAAAGACGGAAGAGTGGTAGGAAGATTGTTTTAACGAAACAGTACTTAGAAGAGGAAAAATTAAAAAATATTAACGAAGTATGAGAGATTATTAAAATCAGAAATTGCTTCCTTTAGAGTTCAGAAGATAAATAAAAGATCCCAACCGCTTCTCAACTCTTTGATGACAAAATGACGATATGGTGATGACGTATTTGTATATTTTATTACAGTCATCGCACCTAATTGCCTAAAGTGAATTTCCCAACAGGATTTGAATGCTATTAAATTCACACTTTATGTTATTGCCGTGGCAGACGCAACGGTCTTCTTTCTAAGACAAACAATAATAAATCTAATGCGATGTGTGGCAGAAATTATGCGAGGGTGACTAAAATGTGTTATACTTGAAGTAAACAGTGCATGATTGTTTCATGAAACAGTAAACCCCTCATCCAATCAGGGTTGTCTGTATTTGACACGCGACTCGTAGGGGATGTGATGGCGAGAACAATCATTCGATTCGATAAGTTACTCATCTTTTTAATCTTTTTATTTTCTCTCTTAGGTTCTTGCTGCGCGCATTAGGGAGAGTGTTGTATTAATTTGATGTATCGATTGTCGCTTGCGCCCCCGACCCCGAGGCGAACATAATTTTTCGACAAAAATTTTATTCGGGAAGTTATCAATGAGATTTTCTGGGCATTATGCACCCGGTAATTTTTAATTAAACGCGACGGAGCCTAAAAGAAAAACCGAGCTCGCCATTTATATCGAATTATTCGGCGCGGGTTTAAAATTCAAAAGATGAAAATCTGCGAGCCGCATAATCTAAATGGAATTGAAACCGGTGTCAATCCGTAACATTATCTCACTTCGCTCGCCTCTCCCCTTTGTATAGTTAAAAAAGTATTTGGCGTTGTGCAGTGACGGATTACTATGGGGCTTAATGTCAACATCATGATTCAAATTACAGTGCGGGTTAACCGACGAACAAGACATTTTGTTCCAGGGGCGGTCGATTTTGCACGAAGCTGAAACAAAGGATAACAGAAATAATGACTTTTATTGGCAATTGGAAAAAATCGTAAAGATAAAATGTAAATTAAAGAAGTAATTTATGACAAAGGGTATATTCTTCAATTGAAGTGGAAGTGATATGACACTGATATCCACCCATTCATCCAGACGATGAAACAAAGTTTTTCTATTCAAGTCATTACCATTGCTCGTCAGATTATTGTATGACCCAAGGCTGTATGGCCAGAGAAGAAATTGGCTTTATACCTTAATCCTACAATATTTTTAATCAGAGCTTTAAATTTTGTAGTTTTGGTGGATTTCCTTATTATAAAGCTTCTATGCTTCTTTCGGCGCTTTAGCGGCACCCTGGCAGATGGCTTGCCTAATACGACGAAGTAAAAAAATACTTTTTAGGTAATTACCTATATGCAATAAGATGATTTATTATTATTATTATTATTATGATTACATCATCCTATTAAGCAGTTCTTTAATAAGTAATAAATCTTAAATTATTAATGTACGTGTTTTATTGGCAATGTTTGGCATACCTAGCATATTACTTCACGTAATTTTATTGTGTAAATGGCAAATAACCAGTAAATTCCATTGCATAACATAGTAGTGAAATTTGAAATAGTTTAGGTTAAATTTGATTTATTAGCAAAATTAGCTAAATTCTTACTCCAACTGTTATTTAAAAATGGTGCTTTGAAAATCATGGAGACCATGTTTTTAAAATTTTTGAATTTATTTTTTACCGTATTAAGCTAATGAAAAATGTTTTAAACTTTAAAGGGATTTCTAACTGTGTAAAATTTAATCCAATAATCGATAACAAACGCACAGGGTGTGTATAATCAACATTTCTAAATTATTAAATTAAAAAAAATTGACAAAACGTTTACACCAGCAGCTATAGATGGCACTTAAATTTGTTAAGGGTTGCACATCACTCGAAAGTATTTGCGCCCCCCACAATATGAGCCAGGATTGCCGCTGCAAGTGTATTTAATTTACATATAATTATACTTCTGTATTGCGATGAACATAATTTAAGCCAATACAATTATTACAATTATAATAGGAATTAATAATAATTCAAGCATTGCAAATATTATTTTAAAAATGATCCATAAATATGCTAAATTTGAATTTTCAATTGTATAAAATAGCATTGGCTTTGAAATAATTTGAATTTGTAAAACTCTATTAAAAATAGCGTTAGCCTTGACTTCAATATGAAATTGAAGAGTAAGTTTTGACTTTATAGTAACAATGCAAAATCGATGTAAACAAAAAGGGGGAAGCGAAGTCAAGCTTTGAGTGTGTTATTTTGGCTTCCCCACAAAATTAATTTAAAAGTTAATAAATACCCATTTTCCAATTATAAGGTGTTTCAAATTAGTACAGTGTCTTTGATAGGATGCAGAGGATTTTGTATTAATTTCTGGCACCTCTGCAGAAGGTAAAAGTGTTTGAACTACGTTTCGAGTGTAGCTGGTGTTTTTCGGTGGCTGATTTGGAGGTTCTAGTGAGATTAGTTGGAGCCCTGGAAGCTTTTATAAAAAGCAGCGGAGCCCTAGGTGAGGGGCAAAAGATCTCAGTGGAGAGGAGAGAAAAGCGGAAGAGCTGCAGGCGGTTGTCGAGGCATCGGCGCCTTGTACAGCAGGCCAGCGGAGAATAAGGGGTCCATTTCGTCGCGGGACTTGCTGCGGGTCCGATTTAGGCCCAAATATCCATCGCAGAAGGCAAAACAAGGACAGACATTTGTTTATCCTAAAAGCAAGTGACTTTTGTGTGGCGTTTTTGTGTGCATTTCCGGTCGTAGCGTCCCTTGAATGTTTTGTTAAAGTAGCATCTGTTTACTTACGTTTTTATTATCACCTAGACAACGCCGCTTACATAATGGCTGACGTAAGTGTTACAATTTTAAGCTAACTTGATACCTAAATTTCTATTAGTGTAAAAATCCCGTATTATAGTGATCCCAGTAGCTAAATAAGCAGTATTTAAACGATTGCAATTAATAGAAACCACAACAATTTATGTTAAAAGACAATAAATATTATAAAATCAAAATAATAAATTGGTATGGATATAGAGACCCAACCCAATTCAGATTAGAGTCATTAATTAAATTTAAGTAAATAAATACAACGCAGCAAGAGCCGGGAAAATCAAAACATAGACAGCTATGTGTAATTAACACAAAAATCAAGTAATAATATTACAATAGCAGATAGGGAATATCATAGTAGTATAGGTAGATTCTTATAAAGTACAGCTCTGTGAAACGCAAACCTTGTGCTTCTGCTTTTCCTTTCTCTGAGACACAAAATATTCTGGGATCATAGTAGATATTAAATTTTAAATTTAAGCACTACCTACCAAATGAAGTTTAGCGGTTTTTTATTGAGGACTAAAACGTGCAGATTCTAATTAATATCAAGGAGCTTGCGGTTGTGATATAAATTAAAATTCTCCGATAATTTGCAGCAACACAAGAGTAAAGTTTTACAAATTATGGTTGTTTACAGATAGTATATAACAACAAAGCAATTACATTGCCCAAGGCACTTAACGTTGTTTAAGAAATACAAAGACTTACCCCATTTTGTCTAAAATGTTAGAAAAATTGTTGAATTATAATTGCGGAGCCATTTAACAAAATATAATATTTTTCCTAATTTTCAATCAGGCTTTAGAAAAAATATAGTTGTATTACTGCCATTTACGTTAATTAACTTTAGCAAAGCATTTGACCTCTTAAATCATGAACTTTTACTGGCAGTTTTATACTACATTGGATTGGGCTCTAACACTGTTGCTCTTTTTAATATACACCAATAACTTCTTTTCTTTCTCTTAAAAGCTGTATATCTCATTTTCTCCTGTTGAAGTAAACAATGCAATTTTTCAACTTAAGAGAGATCTATCTAGTTTAGATATATCAAAGAAACACCCTCTAAAAATTAACGCAACTAAATCAACCTGTTTACTTTTTGGGAAACTTAAACTTATAACTGAAATTCAGAATTCAGTTCAAATTTACATAGACAACAAACATTTGCTGATTTCTCTAAAAAAATAGGTATTGTAATTGATAGTAATTTAAGATATAAAGAACATGTCACAAAACAGAAAACTTAAACGTATGCTTAGTTGCTTAGATTGTGTGGATATATGCTGAACTCAGAGAGTACAAAATGCTTGGCTACGATTCATTTATGGTATCGAACATAAACAGCCTATACACTTATCAGAGCTAAGTGGTTAAATATGTCTAATAGACGTTTAGCTCATTTCTTATGTTTATATTACAGAATTGTAAATAACAAAACACCACCATATGTATATGATCAGTTGACTTTTCGCACGGATGTTCACAATCTTAATATTCGATATCGTGGGATACTTACACCTCTTCGCAAGTACGAAATTTTTAAACGAAATTAATCAGTTCGTTACCTGTGGAATATAGAGCATTTTTATTTATTCTTAAAATTTTAAAAGAACATTTATACATTCTTATCTATTTAATATCCAATCAAACTCCAATTGATTTAGATTAACACATTTTCAATAGCAATCTTTTTTTGGGCGTCGGCATCGGCATGGCTTTATATATTTATATGGCAGTTAGTTTTTAAAGTCAGGTCCACGTAGAAGATCAGCTGTTCGTGTTTTTGCACAAACATGCTGAGCGTGGGCCTTTTAACTGTCACAAAATAATTACCTGATTATAATTACTTTAAGTATTGCTTTTATAGCAGCAAAATGTATGGACTGTGGAACAAATGAATAATTAATTGTACCTATATACAGCTTGTCCCATTTTTCTCTTCACATAATAGTTTGAAATTTTGGTACTCCGTACTTAACTACCCATTTAGAGTATGTGCATTTTTACATACCCACCCGTCCAGTAGGATGATCGATTAAAAACGCAAATCACGATAGGTTAGAATTGATTTAAAAATCTTTTTTGGCATTACCAAAGATATCCACATACGAATTTCTACTGAAAGATAATAAGAAGGATATTTTTAAAGGGAAATAATCGAAACATAAGTTTTTCATAAAAATAAAACGTAACATTTGATTGTAAAATCTTGTGACTAAATTTAGTTGCTGAAATTTCAGCTTTTTAAAACGTCATTTGAACTCTGTGGTGAATACTAATAAAAATGCATTTTTTTAAACTCTTTGCAACGTGTTTCGTTTTTTGAAATAAAAATTTTCCTCACATAGCAAACCTTATTTTTTAAATTAGAATGTAAGGGCTAGCAATGTCGTCTTCTTTTCAATTTTTGAAAGAAAAAATAGCTTTGTAGAACAGCAAAAAGGACATACAAACCTAAAGAACTTTTTTCAAAATATAAAAATTAAATGACATTTTTGTTTGCATCTCAAAACGATCGATTACTATTGCTTCTACATACTTTTCACTATTTTGCAACAAACATGCATATATTGGAGACGCTAAAAAATATTTTGAAATAAGATACTGCCTACATTGATCGCAAAGGATCGCTTGAAAATTAACATTTTTAATCGCTCCTAGTCTGGATATAAAATAATCCAAATAGGTAGCTCAAGTCCACTTAGGGGTTTGACCAGGCCACCCACACTTCAAATCAGTGTGGTTGAAAATATACTAACAGATATTACTTATAGTATTTATTAAGTAAAAAAAAATAAAACACACCGTATGTGTTGCAAAATAGTATTTCAATATAGGTAGCAGTTGAAAATTGTCGAACATATAGTATATAATATAGTATATAATTTGGTCTAATATAAGATAGCGATACCTATTCATTAGTATCTGTTGAAATTATTGACCCTCCCCCCTCCCTGCTCCAGAAATACAATCTTTATACGGTATTGGTAAACAGCCGCATTATCTATATGTGAATAACTTTTTGCTCAGTGAAGTGATTATGGATATGTCAAAAGATTTATGCAGAATACCCAATATGAGTTCCCAAGCGAATCGCTATATATCTAAACAATTGTTTATAGCTAACTATATTACAAGGATATTTTGTATAAATTTACTTTCTTCTGCTAATATGTTTTAGAAGTTTATGCAATAACGTTATTCGAGAGACAAAAAGATATTAAATGACCTGTCAAAAGGGACAAGGAAAAACATGAGAGAAAACGTATACAAATACAATCAAGACAGTGTACAAAGAGCAACAGAGCAAAATAAAAGTCTTAAATTTACTAGAATACAGCTCTCGAAAGGCAAGAGCGAAATAAACATTCTTAAAGGCCAAAATGAGTGCCTTTTCACAAAAAGACTATGACTATAAAGAAGTCGAACGCTTTTATAAGGTTAGTATATATGAAATTTTGACTGCTCTAAATTCAATGAAAAACAATAAGGCACCAGGAAAGGATGAAATGCCTATCAAATTAGTGAAAAATTGTGATAAACAGATCCTAAAAACTTTACAACACATGTTCAATCGTTGTCTAGGGAGCGGGGAAGTCTAAGAAACTGGGAAAGGTGCAATTGTTCGGCTTTTATTCCAAAAGCCTATTCAACAAGAAGTTAAAACCTATCGCCCAATATCCCTACTGTCACATGCTTACAAATTTTTTAGGAAACATAAACTAGATATCCTCCAACCATCAGAACAAGCTGGATTTCTGAGTGAGTTTAGCACACTAGATCATATACGTATAGTGAGGCAAATATAATAAGCCGTTGTGCATGTTTTGATTCGGCCGAGACCTGGGCAACTCTTAACGCCCTACAGAGATGTCGTGTTGATTACAGATATATTAACGTCATAAAAAACATATATCAAAAGGCAACGCTAACAGTCGAAATATCTGGAAACACAAGACCCTTACCAGTAAGTAAGACGAGGTATTCGACAGGTGGATACAATTTCTCCAAAATTATTTTCAAATGCGTTAGGAGACGTGTTCAAAACTCTCCAATGGGAATTAATGTCGATGGGGAATTTTTTCCATACCTACGTTTGCCGACGACATAGTATTGTTTTGGAAACACTGAAAATGCTCGAACAAATGGTATGTCAACTGAAAAATGCCTGTTAGAAAATAGAACTCAAGATGAATGTCGACAAAACAAAGTTATGGCCAACTTAGAGGCTGCATCTCCTGTAACATTAGAAATTTCTCCATTGGAAACCTGTTGATAAATACATTTATCTAGGCCAGGTTTTTCATTTAACCATCCGCAGAAATTAAAAGCCGTATTCAGATGGGTGGCGACCTTTGAAACCCAAGATTTATTTTCAAGTTCCATGTGTCTCTGCACCTGTATGTATGTATTATCGATTTAATCTATTGTGGCCTTCTGATTCCATTCGCCATTCTCTTTTATCTCTCTTTCTGATACCCTGATTCCAGTCTTTTCTGGGCTTTCCTCTTTTCTTTCTTCCTTGTGGTGTCCATTCTAGTATTTGTTCTATAATGGTAGCCATTACTTTCAGAACTTTCTGTATCTGTTCGTTTAGTACTTTCTCAATCCTCGATGTCTTGCTGATCTTCTGAGGGCATCCATTTCTGTAGCTAATTTTCTTCGTTTATCGTGGCTTTGCACCTGAAGAGACAAATTTTTAACCAGTGTATACTGACCACACTGACTTAAGCTTGCGAGACATGGATCTTTACGAACGCAGCAGTTAAGAGATTGCAAGTGTGTCAGAGAGCAATGGAACGGCAACTGTTAGGTTTATTGATTCCGTTATCATATGCGAAGCTTGGAGATCAGAGAAAGCACAGAAGTGGTGGATGTTGGTCAAGGGATATCCTAACCCAAATGGCAGTGAGCAGACCACATGATACGATGTAATGACAACCCATGGAGAAAAAGATCGTGACATGGTGGCCAAGGACTGGTAAAACGAATCAAGGCAGACCTGAAGCTCGCTGGCCTGGTGATATAAAGGCGATTGCAAGCAGAATATGGAGTAGAGGATGCTCAAGAAATAACACGTTGGAGGACTGTTTATTGTTTGGGAAAGAAACCAAGCAGGTAAAAGCTTACCAATTTCAAAGAAACAGACAATGCGTAGCACTGTATCAAAAGGAGTTTGCGAAATTGTACAATGCTCTCACTACATCGACAGTCATGTTATTGTTTACTATGGTTTTTATACATTTCTGTATCTGAATACCTTTGAATATAAAATGAATAACTGTTAATTTACTCCGTATATAATTTATTTTCCAGTGTGGCAACAAGCCAACAGTTTTGTTCAATGTTGTCTTCCTTTCGGGACTTCTTCTTCCGGTTAGTTTTCCTTGCATGATGATGTTTAGAATATTGTATGTCTTCAGATGCTTCATCACGTGTCCAACGTAGACCACTTTCTGGGTCTTTACTGCTGTAGCTACTTTACATTTCTTCATTCGCGCCAGTACTTCTTCGTTATGAAACCTGTGTCTAGCTAATGCGTTAATGCGTTTGCATTCGTCTGTAGACCAACATCTAGGAAGTTTCTAGACTATTCAGGGAGCTCTCTGTAAGGGTTTATTCCGTATAAAAGGAGGGAGAACACTGAACACCTCGTTATTTTCATCTGCAGCTGTAGCTCTAATGTGAAGTTATGGCTGCACAGGGCTCGTCTCACGATCGTAAAGTCGGCTTTGCAATTAAATGATTCTGTGGTTCATCCAAAGTATATCAGAGAGATTTCGGCTTCTGAGTTCTCTCCATAGAAGTGCCATTGACTGGAATGCCTGATATATCATTTGGCACTGGTTGTTTGGTGACTATCACGTATTTAGCCTTTTTTGTATTTAACTTGAGACCATATTGCTGACATACCCCAACTGTTCGATCCAGCAGCAGCTTTAGTTCTTCTATATTAGTCGCAATGAGAACGGTGTCGTCTATTTGAGGCTAGTACAAGTTATTGTCATTATTAAAATCGAATTTCGGCTTAGACCGCTTAGTCTTTGTAGATAAACACCCGAAATTTTTTAACTTAATGCGCCTTGTACCTTGTTAATTCAAGCAAGGATCCATGCAATGTTGTTTGAGTACCTTGTGAACAGAGATACTTAGGAAAATTTGGTCCTTTTTACTGTTTGTGTACCCATATCGACTAACGTTTCATAATACAATGCAGCTTGCGTCATCAGGTGAAAGGCAAGTGTGAACTACGAGCCGTAAGCTGTAATTCGCTTTCTTTTGGCTGAAGGGAAGGACTTTCAAGGTCATAATGCAGCCAAAATACATCGTCAGATGAGCGACGGCGAGAATGGTGCAGAAAACTTTAAGAATGAGCTGAAAGCCAACGTGAACAGTTGGCTGAGTGACAAGTATGATAAGTGCCTTCATCGAAATGACGATCATGTAGAAATATAGCTGAGAGATGCACTTCAATTTTCTATACAATAAATATTTGCATTCTTGTTTTCTATTCCTAGTAAATAGGATGTTGAAAGAAAAATAGCTCTCGTATATGCATAATGTCAAATATGTGTATCACTATATGTCAAATAGAGATAAGGTTTTTTTAAAATAATATAACGAAGTTTAATTCTCTGTGTAAAAGGCGTGTACTGCAAATTTAGTTTCGCTTAAACGCGAAACGTCAACAACTCGTCTTTCGTTAGCAACCGCACACAATTGCAATATTTGACAAATTTGTGAAGTGATTAGCATCTGTGGTGAATGACGTGGGGTAGATATAGGGCATGATAGAGCCAGGGTCACTGAAAATACGGGAGCATTTGATACGTGTACCCTTTTCACGTCACACCGTAGTGCTTCCAGATTATCTGCTATATTACGGTCTTGTTTGTTGAAAACATTGGCAGCAATGTCATCGCATCCCTCAAAGGCAACGAAAAACTCAACAAAGTCACCGTTTGTTTATTTTACTAGCTACCACGTGCGGGTTTCTAGCTCTGGGTTAATGTTTTTTAGTTTCGGAACATCTGTCAGTTGCGGTATCAAATTATTAAGGCATGTGGTTTGCTGGTTTCTCACTATTTTTCTAAATTAAATGGTTAGACGTAATAATTGAATCAATTTTAGATTTTAGTGAAACTGAAGAGGAAGTAATTTCCTTATGTCTTGCATATGGAGGAAATAGTGTGGACATTGAATATACAGAATGCGGCAGGCTACTAGGACCATTGCAAAAGCAAGGAGAATATGCATGTGGCCGTCGTGGTGTTTAACAAACGAACAATCAATGTACGATAGCGGTAGGTCGTTAGGATCATTGTAAATATAAGGTATTATATTTGATTTTTAAATTTTTTAAATACAATTACGGCCACATGTAACGTCCCTTTGCTTTGTTATGGTTCTAGTGGCCTGCCGCAATCTGTACATATATGATCACGTCAGTCTCCAAACAATTAGCTTCACATTTCAGATATTTTGAAAGCACAACGAATTTAAAATATATATATTGAAAAACTAGTGTTACAATGATCATTATTGTAGTACGTGTTTTTCATACCAGTGTTCCTATTTCGCGTTAATTTACTTTAATTGGATATTAGAAAAGAACATATTTTATTTCTAGATAAAATTGAAATGCAAAGTTGGTATCACTGACAGGTATCCAATAAACTTGAAACATTTAGAAATTATTCGTATGTTGACTACAAAATAAACAATTTCCTTGCAATAAGTTTCTCAAATTAAAAAAATTGAAAAAATTGACTCCTAATTTATATCTAAAAATGGATCTAGATCATTCAGATGAGAGCGTTGCACTCAGCCTCAGGTAAGAAATGTTGCCAGTAATGCTGTCGATGCATTATTAATTATTATCTAAAAATCTGCAATATGAAAAATAATATTAAAACTCGGTGTGATGACAATAATGTGACAAATGTAATAGAAAATATAACATTAGCATATTTTTTTAAGTCATGAGTGAAACAAAAAAAAGCCTCTAAAATGTGGTCAAATTATTCCATACTTTGAACTTGTCTGTCTCTATACAAGGATATTGATATTAAGTAACATACGACTTCCGGATTGGCGCGTGTCCTTAGTGAGGTCAAAGGAACTTCGAACTTTGACCTCAATCATGACACGGTTCAATCAGGAAGTCGTTTGTTACTTAATGAGAATGGCGTTGAAAGCATCCGAAATCAGGATATTGATATCTCCAAATATTTAAAAGTAACTGCATTTTTAAAAAGAACTTACCAATTTACCAAAAGTTCAATTTAAGAGACTTTTAGGGACATTATTGAATTCATTATAGTGCAGTGATGATAATTTTTTGGCAGTGAACCCAACAAGCACACGTACGTTTAAAATACGCCGAAACGACGTTTAAATAATTAAAAAGACGTTATTCGTTGGAAATTAAACGTTAAATTTAGTCCAATAGTTAACGTCGTCTTCTCACGTGAATTAGACGTTGCTTTTTAGTAATTATTTTTACTGTTTACGTAATTACTCCGTTTATTAAACATGTTAGCTGTGACGCTTATTGAGCGTGTTTATATTGTAATGGCTGATGCCTGATTGTAATTATTTATTTATTTTGGTATAAAAATAATAATAAGAGTTAAATTTTATGGCAAAGATCCTAGTACACACACAATTCTCGGTTTTTATTTTTATAGTTTTTCATAGTTTACCTGTCAGTAAATTAAGGCTGGTTAAAATGAACTGTAATAATTAATCGCACAAATAACATGGTTGAATTTCCTCTTTCTATTTTATTTAACTGCAATACTGATTACGCTAGCTCTCCGCACACAAGACTTATTTATCTCATGAGTTGGGTTCATAAATGAACTAGAATCTCAAATTTTAGGTTATTTGTCTCAACGTAGCTCGGTTTGCTCGTTATTAGTAGGAAAATTCACAATATCGTAATTGACAGATGAACACAAAATGGTTCTTTTCGTACAGCGTGAAATTGAACGTTTAAAATCGTGCACTACTGTGAAAACGCGTCATGTAAATTATTTGAATATTCACGCTTGGCAACTATTAAAACATCTCCTTCATTGTTAAGATGACGTCACACCTCCTCTTCATTGTTTGGATGCACGCCGATTTTTCAACTGTTTATGATCGATTTCGCCTAAAACCGCCGTTCGATTTTTGACAACCACGAAGTAATTGGCTTTTTGGAAACACGCTGGCATTTTTCGGCAAGGGTTTAATCTTGGGTTTAAGTCGTTTTCCCGAACGCTCACACTTAAATTTTAGGCACTCCTACTTTCGAAGTTCACTTCGTGATGCTATCAGGTAACGCTCCTGGTGTTTCTTGCTGGAGACGCTCCCCTGGGTGCAGGTGACGACGGCGACGCTCTTGCAGACCTGGAAGGTGTTCCCGATTGCTGATCTCTTGCTTCCGATGCTTCCTTGCCGGAAACGATGTTGGAAAATTTCAACTTAACGGCTCCCGATGTCCACTCGATGAGGATATTGGAAATTTATATTTTTATGCTGCGGAACTTCTCACAAACACTCCCACATAAACAAGGACACTTGGGCAATCAAATGCAATACTTTTTAACTGGTAAAAATACTTTTATTAATATAAAAAAGTAATTGAACATGGAGCACAATTTGCCCTGCCTGCTAATAATTTTATTCAATTGTTCTCCACTTAATGACAAAAAAACATCATGTTGCTAGGATACTGTGTTATTCTACTATTAATTGGAAATTAGGTTTGATGACATTCGCCACAAATGGAATAAAGTTTGAGTACATAAATTACAATCTAACATTTTCTTAAAATCTAGAATATTGACTTTTTGGCTTATAACTAATTTTGTCCTATTGCGTTGTTTTTAATTATTAACGCACTGATATTTGAATTCCGCACTTTACGCACGTTACTTGCTTTTATCATGTCGCCTCCCTTCAGGAATTGTTCTTTGCAATTTTCTATATTTTCTTTCATCTTGCTTTACCCTTCAGCTTGCTCACAATTTCCACTGTCCTTTGCTTTTATTGATAACTACGCTCCTTTTTTCACGCAATAACCTTTTTGTGTCAATTACTTTCGTTCGGTCTGACCTTAAATGTGCACAAACCTATCATTTTAATTATATTACTTTATTCACAAGCTCCATTTAAACCTCTGAAATATGCTTTGCCTTTGCGTGCCTTTTTTCGACTAATTACTGTTTCTCGCATTTCATAATCAATGCATTTAATATTTTTATTATTCTTTAAAGTTGCAATTATATAAAATATCTTAACTCTGTGCTTTATTGACTCGGTTGAATATTTTGCACTGCGAACAGAGCCAAGTTGTGGCTTAATACCATTCCAATATGACGCAGATATGTCGTTGATATAAGAGTTTTTAACACCAGCACAAAAACGTTAATATACAACACCTTTTAGAATAGTAGTCACTTTTAACGTCGATATAACATTGTTACAACAAAGTGATAGTAACGTTTTTGCATTACGTTTATGTATCGTTGATTTTAAGTGTGTTTTAGACTAGCGGTTAATGTTAAATGTTGACATGACGTTCACAAAAACACGTAAGTTGTACCCCTATTCTGCGCGTGTGCTCAGCACGCCTATCACGGGTGAGGTCATTGCTCACATGATAGTGCCGACCAATTGAAACGCGTTATCCTACCACACCACAATGGAATGGTACAGTAATGCTGACAAGCCATTCTCTGCCTGTCTGGTGATCTGGATTCACTGTTTGTGGTGTAACTGCGGATTATCCTAAGGGACAAAGGCAGGTACCCGACGAAGGTTTTGGGTTAGTTTTAAGACATTCGGGTTGTGCTCTTGTTAACAGTAACTTGTATTTGTATGAGATCTGTCTAAGTTATATTTATTTAATAAACATATATTTCCACTACAACATCTTTAATTAGCCTTAACCACGAGGACATAACACTGTTTAGGTCGCTATTTGGGTCGCTGACAAAATAGGAAAATCTGTGAGTCAGAACGTTGTGTGTGTATGATTCCAGTTTGACATAAGGTTAGCAGAATTGCGTTTGAAGTATACATGGTAGGTGGTGCGTCCCATGTGCCACTAAGATTTTTTTCTCATTTAAGACACAACAACTGTCGACCTTGGTGGAACTACATAGGTTGAAGCAGTTACCCGATCTGTTTTGAGATTTCATTTATCATATGGAATCGCCCGTTTTATTCAGTTGGGCTGGGCACACTAAAGATTATTCAGAAGAAAAGTATCGTTCTTCTGTAGTTAATTATTGACCTAAATAAAATATCAATTTGTATCCATATGAAAACGTCGTTTCAACGTAAAAAACAAGTTGAAGTTGTGATTAAAATGTAACGTGCTTAGAACGTTAACACTTAACTAAACGATAACGTTAATATAACGTCATTTTAACATGACACGCACGTAGATTTTCTGTTGAAAATGCAACGACGTTACAACGTTAACATATCGGTGAAAATTGTACAATAACATCACGTTCAAAAAACGTCGGCTTGGCAGCCAAACGCCAAACTTGTCTGGTTATGATTTCATGCTAAAAGACCGTTATAGGCTGACGTAGAATCAAGTAACGTAGAAAAACTGGTTGATTTTCTCTACACTTCGACATTAATATAGCGCTTGGTCCAAAGTTATGTTTCAACGTTGGTTCAATGTTTCTGTGCACACTGAGAAGGTAGGTTTACTGTTGAACTGTTGTAATTGAAAATTTACCTGACCAGTACATTTTATTTAGGTTACTTTGCTTATGAAGGTTGGTGATGTTGAGATCAAATTCTATATGATAATAGTTATTGTCCCTAAATTAAAACTAATCTATCACGGCTATTTCTTATAATAGACGGACTTTGGATTACTCTTGTCAAGAACTATATTCAACCGCGACCGGCTCATACTCCAAATAAACGCCTTTTCCTTTCTCCAATTGGAATTAATCAAATGGGCGGAGTACCTAAAGGCATTGCTAAATTTCTCAAATTTCCTAATCCAGAACTATATACGGGCCATTGTTTTCGCAGATATTCTGTTTCACATCTTGCAAATCATAGAAGTGATTTGTTCACAATTAAAAAGCATGAAAGTTATCCAGCGTAGCAGAAGGACACGTTGCTGCACCTTTAAGAAAAAAAAGCTGGAATAGCACAAATGATTTCAAATCGGCCAGAAGCTTCCACTACTGTTGCGGTAAATCTAGAGGAATCCCTCTACATGCTTCAAAACTATAACCAAAACCATCATGTCGATCCTAATAATATAACAGAAAATAAAACTAAAGCAAATCAGGACGAGAGACTACCTCACAATCAAAGCATTCTTCTATCCGAACAATCACTTTCCGGAATTTCCATTGTGCTACTGTTATAATCAAAATATACAGTGACAGCAATGTAAGGGATGATTAATAACATTTAAATAGATGTTAATTATATTGTTGTTCCAATTAGAATTCCAATTGCCACAGAAAGTTAAATACATAAAAATAGGTTAATTTTAAAATTTCTTTTGATATTCTATATTATACAGTGTGTCCGCGGATTGAGTTCACGTAAGGTGTAAATAATAAAAAATATTCGACTTCGAAGCTGATATTCTAGGATTCTCACCTGCTTGTTCTCAAACCAAGCTTTTTAGAAAATCAATCAAATTAATTAATATACAGGGTGTTTTTCGAATCGATTTTTAAAAAATGGCCAAGAGTAAACTACCTTTATTAGAAGAGATAACAAAAAAAGTTGTTTAGAATTAAGAGTGATGGTAGAATCTCAATTTTCAGAGAAATCGGCCTACTTTTAAATTTTTTTGGAGTTTTTATACCAACATACATTTTATCGTAGCTGTAAGAGGCACTCCATTATTTTTTTAACATCTTAGATCATGAACCAGTTAGAGTGCCTTTATAACCACGATAAAAAGTATGTTGGTATAAAAAACCAAAAAATATTTAAACAAATCAAAGTAGGCCGATTTGTCCGAAAGTCGAGAGTCTGCCATTACTTTTAATTCTAAACAACTTTTTTTAATACTTTTTTGTTACCTCTTCTAATAAAGGTAGTTTACTCTTGGCCATTTTTTAAAAATCGATTCGAAAAATACCCTGTATATTAATTAATTTGATTGATTTTCTCAAAATCTTGGTTTGAAAACAAACAGGAGCGAATCCTAGAATATCAGCTTCGAAGTCGAATATTGTTTATTATTTACACCTTATGTGAACTCAATCCGCGAACACACTGTATGGTACCTATATACATAAAAATGTGCTTAACTTTATTAAAAAAGTGTCTTAAAGTTGGAGTAATTGAAATTCAAGGAAAAAATCTCATTAAAGAAAACTCGACATGAAGAACCATATGGTCAACAGCTAAGATAATCGGATAATTATAACTGTCAAACTTAAGCTTGATAACTTAACAAATAAAAGTAACTGAAAACAGTTTCATAAAGTCCCACGATTGATCTTGTAAACGTGAAATAGGAAAACAATATTGGTGGCATCAGTTTAATTCTTCTGTAAAGTATGTATAACAAACACTCGTTATAATACAAGCTTTAACGCTGCATTACCATTTGCCATTTTCTTGAGTTCCATTTCAAAAGCATGATTGCTTAAAAAATCTTATTTTGTGAGAAAACCATTTGAATAAAAGCACCTTGGTATGTACATGGTGGGCAAATTTCGACGTTTTCATAGAGAATTTCGATAACAATAGAAGATATGGAAAAATGAGGCCTGCATCCTGGATCTTTTTTCAAGAAAAGCTAAATGGTCCAAACCAAAATTGTCTATCTTCTTTTGTTTTCGAGTTATAGTAACCGAAAGTTCAATTTTCTGACTTTTCGTTTTGTGGCCATATTTCGCTTATTTATAAAACTGGAAAAAGAAATTTTTACGTTTGTAGTAACTTTTTGATACGAATGCAGTGGCGTAGTCAGTTTTTGAAAAAAGTTTTGAAAATCGAGTTATACCTACCATAAATTTGTATTTTTTAACGGAACCCATACTTCTCCGATGTATTATGAGAAAGAAGACGCAGTGACATATATATCATAATATATAGTATAACATACAGTGTCCGTCATAAATTTGAACACACGGATTTTGAAAATTGTATTCCTGATAAAAGTTCCTGCATCTTCTCAGACTAAAAATTTGCTTTCCAAAATGTAGGTAAGTATCTTTTTTCTCGTCAAGTTCAAAAATATGAAAATGGTTCAAGAATATTTTTATTTTTCAAAATAGACAAAAATATTATTTGAAGAAATTGCTTAAAATTAAAAGTAGGTATCACAGGCACTTGCTCCGAAAAAAATCATTGGTTTCTCCTAAATGAGATACTTCAAAGTTAACTTATCAACGGATACGATAAATGTGTACTGTCGAACTCAAATTTCTCTCACTTAGCAACCATGATATTACGTGATTCGACATTAGTCCAATTTTTTTTCGTGTCAACAAACAGGTATCTTCAAAAAATTTAATAACAAACTATCCAAATCTCAATAACAATTCAAACCAATTATAAGTAATTTTTAATAGAAATGTTATAACAAATATTTCCAATTAACATTTTTGTGTATTTTGAAAAATAAGGGTACTTTATTCTTCAATCATTTTCATATTTTGGAATCTCCCTCGTACACGAAAGAGGATATTTAAATTTTTGCAAGTGCATTTTTAATTTGAGAAGCTACCGAGACTTATCAAGAATACAATTTTCTGATAAATGGATAATGAAACAATTTTCCACGTGTACAAATGTATGACGTACACTGTAGAATATTATAAGGAACAATCAAACGTGATTAATTATGTTAGTCAAACGGTGGTATTGTAACAACGCAAAGATAGATACATTGTTTAATCACGTATATTCCAAATGGCACAAGCCTTCAACTAGAAATGGATGAAATACGAGTATTACAAACTACTTTGAAAATTTTGAATTTTTGATATAAAATAGTGAAAATTAATAAATCGATCCTATATGATATATATCATTAAACTGGAAAAAAAGTTCTCTTTCTCATAATGCCACAGTCAACTATGAGTTCCATATTAAAAAAATACAACTTTGTTTTAACTCGAATTTACAAACTTTTTTGAAAAACCGACTACGCCACTAAATTCCTATCAAAAAAGTGCCGAAGAACGTAAACATTAATTTTCGCTATTTTCATAAATAAGCGAGAGATAGAAACCATATTCGAAAAATGGAACTTTTGTTTATAACTCGAAAACAAAACACGATAGCCAACTTTGGTTTGGACCATTAAGCTTTTCTCAAAAAACGAATCGAGGATGGGGGCTCCAGTTTTCCATATCTTCTATAGTTATCGAGATTCCCTATCAAACGATCGAAATTTGCTGACCCTGTACGTATGTCAGCTAATCTAAGACAGTGATTTTGTACTACAATGCCGTCGTTGTCAAAAATTTATTATGATCACATTGTACTAACTTGCCCTCGAACTACATTATAAATCGCAACGTGCGCAGTTGTGAGCGTGTGAGTATTAATTTTTATTTTTATTCAATTTAACCCTTAATCCGTGAGGTGCAACAAGCGAAACTAGTGAAGAGCGCCAGTTTGGTGTGTGATGATTACACATAGTTTTAGCATTTTTAAGTGTATGAAACGTTTTTAACTTAACTTTTCCTTGTAATTTGTCATTGATTGTAGGAATGGAATAGAACATTGTTCACGAATATAACTGAAGAAACTTTTTCAGTGTCTTTCAACTGGAATAGATTCAGAACAGGGAAAAACCTACTCAATCGATCAGAAATAAATGTTGGACATTTTCTAAGTTGTTACAGACTAAAGTTTTCTTTTCGATCTGAGACCGAACTCACGCCTTAAGGGTTAACACGGAATTTATTATTTTAACAAAGCTGCCAGACAGTAACGAACGACCGGTTGCTGAACAATATATAGTATTTACTATAAGTATTTGAGATTCGTTCTTCAGGGCAGGAATTCAAAAGAAAACTCGTTTAACCTAACCAGTGTTTTGGAAAGCTTTATTCGTTTCTCAATGCAAACTACAATAAAGTTTACAGTTAAGATGAAAAATACAGCAAAGACAATGTGCTTTACTTACGAAAAGTGAGGTTAGTACTTCATAATTGGCAAAAAAGAACATAGACAGGCATATTTTGTTTGGTACATCAAGTTAAACGTTAAAAAACAATACTTAAAGTAGTCTGATGGCAGTTAATTTATTCATCAATTAAAAATAGATTAAAAATTATTGCATATTCATGTATAAGGACTAATTTTTGGATAGTAACTAAACAGCTTAAAAATCACCAGACAGTACTTACCTGAGAATTTATGAAAGTAAACCAGTCATATTACTTACCACCTACTAGTTAACCTAGTCTTGAAAATTGTCTCGAATTTTGTCGACAGTCTTATCTTGAATAAGAAAGTATTTTCTTGTCTTGGAAATTTCGAGACAAGACTTTGGACATTTTTATCTTGATAATCTATACAAGACAAGACAAGAGATAGAAAGTCTAGATCTAGACGCCATCACTAATCAAAGTTAAATTACAGTTGTCAAAAAACTAAAACCAAAAGTAAGCAACTAAATCCAATCACAACATAAACCCGATTCTAAAATTACATATTAGGTTTTACTTTTATGGAAAAATTAATTACCCTTTTACCTTTTATAAACTTTTTAAACAGAAGCTGGCTTAGTAAAAGCAAAATTACGGACGAACCTAGTCAACTTTTATAAAACCTAAAAATTGAGACATTTTGTTTTTATCTCAAAAATATTTTGGTCCTATTTCGATTATTATTGCTTTAAGAAATAGTTTAATTTTTGCATTAAAAATTCATCTGTATAAAAAATGGATCTCTTTTAATGTTGGCTTCCTTGGCGTTTCCCCTTAAATTCGCCGCTGGAAATTACTTGTAGTTTACGTAGTAATATTTGATATAGCAGGCTAAATTTGAAACAACTGTGATAAAAAATATAGGTACTATTTGTTATACACCATACGTTGAGAAGTCTAAGTTAACACCACCGTTTCTTATTTTATTTTAGTGTCGAATTGATCACCGAACAAACGTATTGTACCCCTTCTCAAATCTAAGTATTTTTAAAATTTGTAGTATTAGGTACTACTGAATTACTAGGAAGCAAAGAAGTTCTTGGGAGATTTTTTTAATATTACATACATGAATGCGAATTTAATCTACTAGTGATTTGGGGCAATTAACAAAGAAGGAGATATTGTTCAAATTTAAGTTTATTAGAGACAAACAGATTTACAATTACAGTCATGAAATAAATAATAAGACGTTCAAAACAATATCTACAGAGCAAGACACAAAGGAATTACACCTTAAATTAAAATCATTTCTAAGATTATTGGAAAAAATATTAATAAATTTTTACATGTCAAAAGAAACTGCCCCTAAAACTTTTCAGAGGGCGCTCAGAAAAAAATAGAAGACCAAATTCATTAGTGGTTACTAGATACTAAAAACAAATGAAGGCACGTCATAAAAAAACTTTTGGGACATCACCATAATAAGCCCTGCTCTAAATATAGACTTGTACTCTTGAGTGGCTGGCTAGCCATGGTCACTGTGGTATTTCAACCATCAATCTTTCATCAGTTTCCGTTGGGTCTTGTCCATTTTCAGTTTAGACCTGCTACATGGAACATATCTTTCAATTACGTCCTCTAACCTACTCAGTTCATCGATCGTTCTCTTAAGCACATGTCGCTCCATTGCCCTTTGTGTTTTGGCCAGCTTATCGACATTTTCGCAAGTGTCCGTGTTTATGGCCCATAAGTTATGACATGACTAAAGGAGCACATTGGTCAGGCACTCAACTTTTGAGAAATTGGCCAGATGCTAACTAACGTAAATAATTCCTTCTTGACAGTTTCACTTCTTGGAAATGTTTGGATTATGGAATATTACAAAAAAGAAGTTGATAAGTAATTTAGTTGGTATATCGGTATACTATGTATTTGTCATTCATATTCAGTATTGAACAGTTGAATATCATTTACATCTTTCCTCTATCGTTGCAGAAACTTAAACCGGTTTGAAATCTAGGCAAATATTTTACAGTATTCCATCTTTACCATCACTCTAATAATAAAGCTATTTGTAAACTAACGATACAATAACATCAGAATTGAACAGAAGAGTCTATAAGCTAGTCAACTAGAAATGATTACTGCAGTGCTGGAATCTATACTACCAACTAAATATTTCAATGATTTAAATCTAAAATACTTTGAATTATTATTTATATTGATTCATTATATAAAAAAACTGACTTGAGAGTACCTATTATCAAACACAAAACTATATTTATCAATAAATATACACTGGAAAATGAAAAAATGTAGTTAGAGGCTATCAAACTACCGGGTAACATTAAAACAAATATTAATTTTAGCGTGATTTAAGTAAAATAGCAGAACCAAAAACAGCATGCAATACTATAAAAAGTGATGAACAATTAAACAATAGTGTTATCCTATATTTTTTTATAGAATGTAATGTCTATTACAATATATTTTTAAATACACCGCTATGGTTTTTAAAATTTTTCCGTAGTAATATTTTATTACTAGGGGTTAAATGAGAATTTATTCTATAATTAGAACTAATAAAACAATTACCACATCTTAAAGTAGGATAGAGAGTATCAATCCTACAGACGAAAAATCTAAATATATACATTTCACTTCGACATCATAACTAATTTATTTTTCTAAATATTAAAAAATCAAAGGGTATCTTCAATGCATTTTGTGTGAGATTAATATAAGGTACTTCAAATTATTTGTATTTTTTTGAGTTACAACATCGAAGTTTCACTTTTTAATGCCAGCCATAGTCGGTTGTAATACTCCCAAATGGTATATTTTCAAGTTTTTCCTAGACACTTGACTATAAGCTTCAGTAATGTAGAACTTTTGGCAATTTTTCTTATTTGCGCATGCAGTAGGGCATGAAATTGTAAAAAAATAATAAACGTAATTAGGTATGTGGTTAAAGTTTTAAACAACAAACTAAATACTTAATTCTTTGGTATACATTGGCACACATAATTATTTAATTAATTTAATATCAAAATAGAGACTTAATGCTTTGATGCTTTCAGAAATGAAGATACTGTCAAGACTTCATTCGTTTCAACTGAACAACCGGTAGCAGCCTCACTTTTGCATTTTAAAGATATTGATAATTTTGTATACTAGAATTTTAGGCTTTTGCTCTTTTTATTACTAAATATACAAAGTTAAGTGTTCTCACTGACTCACTCACTCACTTACTCATCACTGTATCTCAAGAACCACAAGGCCTAAGAAGCTGCAATTTTGCATGGTGATTTTTCTTATACTGTAGAGGTGGACTAAGAAAGGATTTTTCAAAATTAATCCTTTAATGGGGTGAAATGGGGGTTTTAAGTTTCAATAATAAGGCAATAAGATGGTTACCAACGACTGACAATGTGACTTTTGTAATCAACATTTTTTAAAACCATTTTTTTATCTCCCCCCCCCCCCAGACTCAAGCAAAAATTGGTATACCGAGGGATTTTAAGTCGCTGTATTACGTTCAATATGTATAATGTTTATATATACGCGAAATGAATCGTTTGAAAGCGTCCAAGAAATGCTGAGTAATTAAATGAATATATGGTAGTACAGCCCTACAGAGTTACAGACACCTATTTTACCTGAACTTTCACTTAAACACCTCTTTCTCGATAGAGTTCCTATGAATACATTTACCATATGCCATTTTAGATACATAAAACTGTCTGTATTACTACTTTAACTTTATACTTAAAGCATGATTAAAACATTGAAACTAGAGTTTATTAAATCACTGGTTTTGCATTGTTTTTTTAAAAATATAAAGTATGATCACAAATTATTTTCATCTAGTATGGCCATGGAATAGTTCCTAATTTATGAATGCAACTACGTATATACGTAATGTCAAAATGTAACATTTGCTTTGTAAGTGAGTTATAGTTGCATTCATAAATTAGGAAGTATTTCACGGCCATACTAAATGAAAATAATTTTTGATCATACTATAGAGAACGTTGAACTAGGCCACTTATGTTTCAGACAACAGACAGATTGCCACATTTATGAAATGTCAACATTCATTTTTTAATATTTATATCCTGATTTTAGCAAAGTAGATAAAATAGTATAAAAACTCGTTTCTCACTTGTTTATTAGATAATTAGTAGCTTCACGATTCGTTTTCTAAACTTGGACTAGTGCGACAAAATCATGTCTTATGCAAATTGTGTTTTAATATACTAGTATTAAATAGGGCAACTGTGTTCTAGAATTGTTGAATATGTTGTGCAATTACAATTACCAAGTAATTGGTAATTGAATTACTATTTAATCTAAGTAATTGAAAATGTGGTAGTTCAATTACTTCCTTAGGCGGTAATTGGTAATCAATTACCTTTTTAAAGTAATTTGCCACGCTCTTCCTACGATGTTATAGCTTTTCGGAAATTTAAATTCATTCGCTTTCCTTTGTACCTGACTTTCCACCCGCTTGTTATTAAATAATACCTATCGTATATTGCATGGGAGACAAAAGACCATCAAATACATGTGCATGGGGTTCTTTGAATTTAATTACAGATGTTTTTATAACAAAATACAAAGAGAAAACACAGAATATTATATAGTTCTTGCCTTTTCCTTCGCAGAATGGATTTCTAATTTAAATTGCAGAAATAGAGTTTATTACATAACCAAATTCATATAAGAAGAAACAGCTTAAACCTTTACCTTTTTTGCAAAAGCATCAATGCTTTTTTTAAATCCAGCAGTAACGCTTCTTGTGGTGCAATTTAGAGGTAATTGCATCCCCTTTAATGGATAGATGGCTTGAAATAGTTCTTGATAAGTTTCAATTTCCTGAAGGCTATAGATATTTTCGGCTTCACACTTTTAAACCTATTTTTGAAAAAACACTGGAAAATATCAAAATAATATTTGAATCCTCTTCGTATCAATATAAATGTTTTTGGCAAATTTTAACAAATAAGAATAAAAATTCATCTGATATATGTACACATGAGGTGCAACAGAAAGGGCTTAACCTAATTTGCTTTAGTTGACGTTTCAAGTATTGATAATTATACAGTTTAGAAATGTAGATTTGTTCAGGATTGACAAAGCTTTACAAAGTGGTTCTTCAGGTTTCGGGCTTTAAAACAAAATAATAAAATATTAAATGTACCATTTTAAAGTAGGGTTTATAAGTTATTAAAGAGTTTTTTCCGAAGTTCTAATTCTCAAAATAAGGCAGTTACAACTTCTTTGGGATTTTCTGCTATTTTAAGTGTTTACTTCAAATATGCAGAAATGGTTTAATTACTTGATGTAATTTAATAAATCTTTCTGCGTTGAGCAATTGGCAATAGGGCACTTCTGGAGCAATATAAGTATAATTTATGATTTCCTATGACTAGTCGGATAGCAGCTAATTTTGTGCAATATTTGCAATTCCAACGACATGAACGAGTAAAAAGAAAAATATTGGGTGCAGGTGCGTATGCCTGTAGAGGGGATGTGTATGTGCCGTGCCTTACGTAGTGTAGGCTGTGCAGGGTGTAGCAGTTTACCTTCCTAATAATTATTGTGTAAGAAGTGAAAAATATGTCTGCGATTAAGTGCAAATTACAGAGTACAGTACTGTAAAAATATAATTTATTTTTTCCATAACAATTGACAACTAGATTCATTAGACGATATTAATTCTTAATAATTATTTATTTATGTCAATTTGCTTGTTCTAAACAATGTACTAGCACAGGGACAGGGCTATCTTCAGCCTATTATACCTTTCAGTGTCGAAGACCATTGATACCCCTGGGAAGTACAACGAAGACACTACTAAATACAAATGTATGACAACAATTTCTATGGAAAGTAATTGCAAAAGTAATTTATGCTGTCCAGTTACCAATTAATTGATAATTGAATTACTATTACACTTGAGTAATTGAAATAGTTCAATTACTTCATTGGGCGGTAATTGGCAATTGGTAAATAATTACTTTTCCAAAGTAATTTTTCCAGCTCCGTTCATAGCTCAGGTTAAATTTAATAGAAATTGCAAGACATTTTTGTAATTTTGCTATTTTTCATTTTGAAATTTCGAAGAATTTTTAAATTTGATAAATCTATGACGATGCTCGAGTACTATTGTTTGATACAAAATTGAAAGTGTGCCATACAACTGAGTTTGTAAAGAGATAATCTGCGGTCCTGATTCGCTGAATCTCAAACCATACTCCTACATGGAGTGCAGGTCCTGAAATGTCTGTCATTCTAAAACGAAATTCACATAAATTGATGTAACAACTCACTCTGGTTCTATGGAATTACAGTAATATTAACTATATAAGTTATATAGAATGTTTTATTGGTTAACTCCTCCCGCCCACTCTTTATATTTTGATGAACTGCTTTTGGACTATTTTGAAGTAGATTTCGTTGTCTAACGAAAATCTCTACCCGCCAAAATAAAACAATCGTTTATAGTACCAGTTATTACTTATTACTAGTGTTAGTACTTTAGGTTGCAAAAAACTTCGTTTTAGGTACCTATATTAAAAATTTAATCATTAAACTAAATCTGTTATTGTTAACAAAACAAATAAAATGCATTTTAAAATTTTCTGGCGTAAATGAGTAGGTATCGTTTATTTCTGAATATATTTTTTAGCCATAAAAGCTGAATTTACTTTTACAAAAGTAGGTAATTGGTACAAATTTGTAAATGACCCAATCAATATAATATATAGTTTCATCGGGCTGTTCATTATTTGAAGTTCTAGTACTTGCGTTTTTCATAAACCCATAACATAGATTTTTCTCCAAAACATTAGTAAATTTTTTAAAAGCACTTTTGCTTGGTTTGCCAGAAGCTCTTTTTAAACAAGTTTGAAATTTATTAATTACAAGCAAACCGCGCGCTACGCGCTGCGAGTCTTGAATCGGCGCGCACGTGAAATAGGATACGCGAAAGGTCAAGCTTCGAGCCGAGCGCTAAGATACGAAAAACAAAACCTAAACAAATATAAACATCTGTGAAGCCGGAACGTGAGATTTTATTTTGTGCCACAGTCACACATTAAGGAAAATTATATTATAGATTTTCATTGAATCCAGTAATGACTGCGTGCGTTGTTCTAATTCTACTATGCCTACCAGCACACTAAAATGTGTTTTTTTTGCTGGTCTAAGCAACTATGTACTAGCTTAGCAACGAGTCCGGTAAGTAGGTTTTTACGGCCTTGGCCAGTAGCACTTAACAACGCCTGTGATTCGTGTTTATACTTTTGGCAGTACTGAAGTATATTGCTGCTGGCACTGTCAGTTTCTGTCAAATTCAAGGTTAGCAGGTTATCACACAAATCACAGCATTTTCAGAGCAAATAATTTGGGATTATTCTTTAATAATCAAAATGGTTCTTTTTCTTGTTCAGTATACAAAAAAATATACAATACACGGTCGGTATTCGCTAGATCACGTGTCTCACCCTGATGGACTCGACCGTAATGTACTAGCTCGACCATGAATGCTTAGCTATAGGCCTAATGTCGTAAATAGATATTATTATACAGTAAGTCTTGTTTCAGCGATTTATGTTGAAAACTAGTTTTAGCCTTCTGAAAGCACATTGCTGTATCTTCAAATGGCATTACTACAATATTTAAAAAAAATATTTGAATTAAATTTTAAACCGTGGATCAAGCACGTAATGTGGATTAAATCTAAGTAAAATACTTTCAAATCGTTACCACACTTTACCATATACGCTTCTTCATCCGTGACCAATAATTTTACTCGGGTGTGATGTATTCCAGTTGGCAATAATTTTTCTGAACCCCCATTGTAAATATTAACAACAAACGTGTTATTACTGTTAATCTATTATTTAAGGTTAGGATGCGCGCTGTGACTATTGTACCAACTGCGGACTGAAAATTAACGAATAAATCAATCTAAATAATAAGAAATAAAAAACAACCCATTTCAGATGATAAAACTTCTGAGTTTAGGTTAAAAAAAATCTGTAAAAGGCTTTACTCAAAACTTCCCTCTCAAGTGGACATTGTGACACTAAATAATTTTCAAAATCAAAGGAAACTAGGTGTAAATATGTTTTCACATTCCAAATAATACGGAAACAATAAAAGAACACTCTTGAATGCGAATTACATCAATTTTAAAATAAAAAATTCGTTACCGGAGGAGGGATTTGAACTACGGCGCCTACGACTGCGAACAAATCGTTCACCAATTTCTCACAAGCCTACGGAGCCCTTTTTATATCGTTGCGTTTCGTGCGGAAGCCAGGAACGTTTTAACCAAATCAGGCAATGAAAAATTATATTTTTTACATCAATAAATCAATGCAGATAATTCTTTCACTAAAAATTTCTTTATTTCTTTTTAAACATATCATACGCAGAATGTATACACTTATCTGTAATCGTTTCCAAAATACCTCGATGCTGAATTTTATACTGCACCCCCGTACGCTTTATTTTAACAATTTCTGTGGCAGTTCTTAAAAATAATGTTGACATTAGTTTGATATCATCTGAATCTAGCAAGAATAAGCTTTCCACTAGTTTAAGAATCATTGAGAAATATTCAAAACTAAGTTTGTAAATGTGATGTATGCATAAAATTTCTCAATTTTCAGCCTCACAGCCTCGCACAAAGATTTACGCATTATGCGGCCTAAAAAGGTAAACATAACGCACTTATTCTTTGCTCCTTTTTGTCTCGTAAAAAATGTATTGTGTATCTGTTGGACCTCAGTTTTGTCAAGGATAAAGTGTGTGTTATGTACACATTACTACTTTCATGTATTTCTCAGTTCAAGCAAAAATTAACAAAATTTGATTCTGTTGAGGTGGTCACCCTGTATATATTTATCTGAAATTTTCACGGTGTCATGCCTGGTAGATACATAATATGTATACAACAACTACTTTTTGAGTTATACCGCCAACAGTTTTTTATCATCTAGGGCAGGGGTCGGCAACCTGCGGCCCGCGGGCCGCATGCGGCCCTTTGCAACTTTTTGCGCGGCCCGCCAAAGCACCAATATAACTTTAGGAAAAATCAACAAACTTAGAGCGTAAGCGTGCCGAAATGTGGCCGGTGAGAAAAATGCGCGACAAACAGAAGCATAGTGGGAAACCTATTTTACTGCGCAAGTTTAATCCCCACTCCCCAGCGAATACGACGTCTCGCTTAGCAAGTGTAGCATTCTTTCTAGTGATGGGCATAATCGGATGATTTCAATAATCGGAATGTTCCATTTCGGAATGTTTATAAAATCGGAACATCATCCGATTATTTTACATTCCGTAAATGCAAGCAAGGGAAAACGAGCGAAATAACAACAAGCGGAAGGAAGATGAAGTGCGTGCAAATTTACGATGAGAGCACTCGCCGTCGCGCCGTAAGCCCTTATCTGCGTTGGCATCTATTGTTTGGGTTTGTAGGACGGTCAGTAATAGCTATTTACGTTATTATACCGGTAGCAACATTTTTATGGCCGCGCCAATACTTTACAGGTCGTACCGTAGGGCGAGACCAATATGTTTGGCAAGGCCATAAGAATTCTACCGGTCGAGTATCGTATAAGATTTTTTAGGATACTGCATTGGTAACTAGCGTTTACATTGTTACAAACGAGTCCGGTAGATAAAATTTACCGGCCTAGACCAGTAGTAGTTCTATTACTACTGGTCTAGGCCGGTAAATTTTATCTACCGGACTCGTTTGTAACTATGTAGACGCTAGTTAGCAATGCAGTATCCTAAAAAACAATTTATGAGTTTGAGTCGCACAGTGGGATATGAGGAAATAAAATATCTTTTCAAATTATTACAGTAGTTACGTTAATAGACTTTCGGAAAATGGTAGTGATATTTTAAAGTTTAATAGCAAATAAAGTACATAATAGATAGTATAAAACAATACTTGAATTTGAAGTCTGTAGGTGTACTATCTAATAATTAATCTACGAAATACCACTGCCATTAGTACTATTCACGTATCATACACGTGCGCACACTGCGCGACCCGTCGACATTCGCCAACCAGCATATAGCAGTCAAGTGAGTCAATACAACATTCCGTATTCCGTTCATTTCAAATTGGCATTTCGTTTTCTCATTTTGTGTACCGAATAGTAAAATAATCGAATTCCGAAAAGTTCCGAAATAATAGGAACCTTCCGTTTTTTTGAACAATCGGAAACTTTCCGATTATTCATTCCGGATAGGCCCATCACTAATTCTTTCATTTCGTCAGTTTGCTACTGTATGTTCATATGTGCGTTCATGTTGACAGTCGTATGACGTTTCACTACAATATTTTATATTTTTTATATTTATATATTTTATATTTACATATTTATACATATTTAATTGGAATTGTATTTTCTTTTTTTTCCCTTTTAAGAATTGTAAAATTTGTGTTCTCTAACATTATTGTTATTATAGCATGTCAATAAAAAATTATTTTTTTCTGTATTTATTTTTAATAATATTTATACTCGTATATGATATAAAAGCACTATTTAAGTTACATTTAAATGTGCGGCCCGCATAAAAAAATTAATTTTAAAAATGTCCCGCCGTCCGAAAAAGGTTGCCGACCCCTGATCTAGAGGCCCTGAAACTTGAAGATCTGAAAAAATTCCGAAAGGTGATTTTTTCGTGATTACAATACTTCCTTCGTCTTGCAGACGAGGGAAGTAAAAACTCGAAATAGGTATTATAGGTAATCTCAAATTCCTATTAAATGATAATATTTTTCGTGAAACAGATTTATATACAGTTATTTATTCTATTTCTACAATAGGCAGAAAAGGTATTTTAATAGGATCCGGGCCTTACTTATTACTGTTAGCATGGAGTGTATCATACCGTCGGCTGGACCGTGCTGTAATATGGAATCGTGCTTTCTCTTATTAGTAATTTCAGTAATCTTCACATGATCAATCTCGGTTGAGCATCTGGCCTCTCACGTTTCGCAATAAAATCTTTCTTATTTTTGGATAAATTTAATTAAATTTGGCTTCCAATTGGAATACTTAATAATATGGGAATGGGAACTTGTAGAGAAAACAAATAATAATAATAATATACGATGTTTGCAAATCTCGTTCATAGCAACTGTGGCACAGCAATCCACGAGAATGATTCGGTTTTACAAATAAAAAGTGCAGTGCATATCTTGCCAACTTGGTAATTAGTGTTTAGTAATTACGTATGCGTTATGATTCGCTAATCCATATCTGAAAATACATATTTTGTATGTTTGAGAAAATAACGTCAATATCTGAAGATCCTCATGATTAATTCCACATGCAGAAAGACATTCCGCTCTGAATTTTATTTCTAGAGACAAAACACAAAAAAAAATAATTAGACATTATGTATGTATATTATAAATGTTATTATTTTTAATTGAAATATTTTTTGCTACTATTTATTTTATGCAAAGCCATTCCTCCAACAAAGTGAAAGCCAAAGACAAAATCATCTTTATTGATTCGACATTATCTAAATTATAAATGTTATAAATTTTAATTGCAATACTATTTTGGTACTATTTATTTTATCCATATCCATTCCTTCTGACAGAGTCGTCAAGATTAATTCCACACGCTGAGAAAAACATCCCTCGCCGAATTTTATATCTGGAGACAAAAGACGTCGGGAGCGTGGAAGATTCGGGATAATCAACAGTTATTTTCTTTTCTCGCTGATTACAATCAGATTTGTGGGCTTAGAGCGCGCGTCAGTAATCAATTGCTCCCCATGTGAGAAAAGATTACCAAGTAGTAGTCACATATCAACCCAATCCCATCGCTATAATAAATACGCTCTTTTGTGGCGAGATACGAATGGAATAAAAACAAGCGCACACGTTTCGGTGTCAAATAACAAACACGGATCTGGATGAGGCGAGTCACGTGTCTTCGAGCTATTTTAATCACTAATATTAAATGGAGCTAAGGGTGGCGACATGTAAATGGAAACGCTCAAATCCGAACGCGGAGCTTTGCGGAAATTTCTGGCGGTAGATGATTTAGAGACAACTGGATTATGGAACAAACAATTATTTCTGCTGGCCAAATACAAACGCGTTTTGCCGCGCTGCTACGTCACCGACACCACATGTCTGCATGACATTGCGTAAGGCGTGAAATTAATGGTAATTATAAGTGGAATGAACTGTCAATTCGAGGGTTTTCTATAACACACGAGGGCGTGACATTCTGACATGTATTACTTTTCGTGTTACACTGCGGCTCAATTGTCACACCCGTACAATGTGGGGAAGACGCTATCATAAGCTCGAAACTAACATGAAAACTGTGAGAAGCTGCTGACGGAATAATAGCTGGTCTGCACACCATTTAAGCCTCCCATCGAGGATTTCTTTTTAACGATTATTCGAAATGCGGGGATTTTACCAGGCAAGACTAATATGGTAAATGCGCTGTTTGTTGCGAGGGGCAGTTGTCCACTCGGCTACCATCGCACCGGTCAGTACCCTCAACAAATGTGCTACGGGGAAGCCCGCATGGTTGTACCAGTGGTTGCGTTACCTCTTTCGTTACCGGTGGCTGGTTCAGTGGATCTTCTGCTTCACTATGTAATTATAGTAGGTTAGTACGGGCCAGTAGTAATATTGATACGGATACAGATTAAATTCCAGAATGATAGAAGAACCATATTGTACTTTTCGCCAACTGCCGTTCCGTGTCATTAATATTTTCAACATTATAATTTAATTACTTAGTAACTTAAAATGCTTCAACAATTTTATTTCATTGCAATATCAAAATCACTCACAGACGATATCATTAGTGAATTACATTTATGTGATTGAAAAAGTGGGGATTTTGAGATTTAGTAGCAACGCTATTGCGTATACTTCACAACTGATGAAAATAAAAATACTGCTGCATATAGTGAAAACACAGCGAATAGAAATTTCTATATCTGTGTATGCCTGTTTTGAATTAATTTAGCTGTGTTTCAATCAATAACATTGATAAACCATTTCCATGGTGGCAAAGGTATGGTTTTATTTAAGCCTTTGTTCTATATATGTATTGGGAATTGCATATAGGCATTTCTTTTTTGTTTGTTTTAATATGATAGCGTTATGATTAAATTTAAACACAAAATGCAAATACAGACCATATCATGGGCGTAGCCACGGAGGGTCAGGGGTGGGCAAGGGCCCACCCCTAAACACTTATAAAGGTCAAAGACAGTTGATTTATAAGCATTATTACAATTTACATCCTACAAGATTTTTAAAAAACTGTAATAGGTTATACATGTGATTCTAGATAAAAAGAAACTAGGAAGAAGCATGCTCAAACGACTAAATCCACTATATACTGTAGCATCGAACTGTACAGGCTACAACAACAAGGGTATTTCGCTTTGGGATAAGTACCACCCTTCAGCTCGTATCCGTGGCAATAGCGTGATTCGAAACTAATGAAATGATAATAAATATAAATGATATATTTTATCGGACTTTTTTCACTGTCTAGGGTGTACATCACACAACGTTTCGGGAGTTTTGATCTACTACAGGAACACCTGAAGACGGGAGTAGATCAAAACTCCCGAAACGTTGTGTGATATACACCCTAGACAGTGGAAAAAGTCCGATAAAACATATTACAACACACCACTGCCAAAAATTGACATTCAGAGAACAAATAAATATAAATATTTTCATTTCGAAAAACCACATTTAATGAGTGCTAATTAATGAATGAGTAAGGTATGATCAATTTTTTTCATTTAGTATGGCTTTGGAATCATTTCTACTTTATGAATGCAACTATGTTGCTACCTAAATGTCAAACTTGACATTTGATTTTTAAATAAGTGAATTATAGTTGCATTCATAAATTAGGAACTATTCCATAACCATACTAGATAAAAATAATTTTTGATCATACTAAGTATTGTTATGATACATGAGGCAGTGTAATCAAATACAATAAAGAAATATTTAAAACGAATAAATTTGGAAGATTGCTATAATTAAATCTTGATGGGTGTTAAATTTTAAACATTATAAATAAATTTAATTGAGACAATGAGAGAGGAGATTTTGATATTAATTGAATACTAATTTAATGGTTACAGAAAATTCTAATAAAGTTCAAGCCAAGGTTACAATTGACAAATGTATTTGTTAGAATGATAATAATTAATAGCATGTAATAATAGGATTTTTAAAATAAATAAGTGTACAATAAGAATTGTATCTAACATAAATGAAAATTTTGTTTAAGTTAGTTATATAAACAACTCAAAAAACAGACATGTATTTTCTGAATTAAAGCATTTTGTAAATAAAACTAGAAAGTTATGCCTAAATTTGTATTATTTTGGTAAATACAAATTTAAAAAGGGTCTTAAACAAATCTGCGTGGTGAGATAAAATGAAAATGTTAATTGGAACTTATGGAGGTACATCATCGGTCAAGAGCTTATACAAGTACAGTCAATTGGCAATAAACATACAGAAGGTTATATTAATTGTATACATTTGGATTGGAGAGTATACAAGATATTATTGGCGATTCTTACAAGTAACTAATTGATTTGGATAAGTTGTAAGTGTTGCTGTAGACATCGGAATAGCTATAAAAAGGAACAAGGTTAGATTTGGAACTTCATAAGATTGGAACTTACCAGAGGTTGAATGCTTTTATGGTGACGTTTGCAAGGAGGGAGGATTGGATTCTGTAAGCAGTGCGGGTGATATTCTGGATGGATGCTGTCAAAGGGGTTCACGTGCCATCCTGGGTGCCACTGTTTGAGGAGTGAGCAGTAAGTTTTGCAGTCTGACGATATTGGGATCCGTTGTTGGTTGGAGTTTGGCAGAAAAAGCAAGAGAAAGTATTAAGGTTTGTGTAAAGAGTTATTAAAAGTTTATTTAAATAACAATTAGTACAAGAAGGTGTTCAAATAGACTTGATTTATTACTTACTTAGGAGAATTGATTAATATGTGTGTTAAGATAATATACAATTGTCAATACCTGGCTTGATGAGTTTTGAAAATCGGTTTTACAGCAAATGTCATTAACTGTAATATTAAAATTCAATTAATAAAGATCTTGATTTGGCGAGCCACCTGAGATAAGAGAACTTGATTTAAAAAAAGAATCATTATTTAATTAGAAAGGGCATTGCATTAATAAAGGGCTAGTTTAAAGTGGTGCATTACATTTCATAAAATATATGGATAGTCCAACGTGTAGCTTATATAGCCATTCCATAATAGTATATATAATGCGCTGATATGCTTTTCACGGTGTGGTAACGAAAACCTTCACCACATATTTGTCTCTTAACAGCTGTTCCTGAATTGTCTAGATATAGATGTAAATACACGCCAAATATCAAACAAGCACATTTTTGACGTACTTCTAATCTCTGAATGTGTATGTGTGCATTCTGTACGTAGAAAAAAGTTCGAAAACTGACACTTGAAAACTGTAGCGGTACTGTGGTACAATCCCTGGAAAGATAATGAATGTCAGAAGACAGAAGAATAATGGGCTATGGCTGCCAAATGTACTCAAAAAAATGACACTGAAAAAAAAGAAGAAGCTAGAAGAGGAGGTCATAAAAAGACTTGCAGTAGATTTGCGAAAAGTGACGATAATTATATATTTTATTTATTAAAAAAAAAGTAAATAAAACTAGAATAATAATAGTAATTAATTGTATATATACGATTTGCCCCCCTCTAACTGGAATCCTGGCTACGCCCTTGGACTACATCTTTAAACAATTAAAGCACATTAATGCATATACGTGAGCCTCTAGTGCTGCATCCTATATGTTATATGATAAGTTTTCTAGATTTATCGGTATATTCAGGGCCGTAACTACGCAGACTTTTATTGTAGGCAAGCCAAAATTTTTGCGGCCCTCCGTACACTTAACGATATATGTGACAAAAAATACTGAAGTTACTGTATGACTTCTACATTTATCTACGGATATATGATGTAATGTATTCAAAACAAACAGGTAGGTATTCAAAAATAAATCCAACAATTTTAATTCTAATAAAAAAAAATTAAAGGGCTTCACTAATAATACCGAAACAATAAAAGGAAAATTTTGCTAATGCGAATTAAATCAATTTTAAAATTAAAAAACATTACAGGTGATGGGATTCGAACTACAGCTCCTGCGAATGCGATTTCGGTTCCACCCGCCTGTTCCACTGGACCACCCAGGATCTCTCGCATCTGTGTGATGCGCGGCTATATTACACTGAACGCGCTTATTCTTGCCCCTTTTTAACTGTTGGGTTCCATTTTCGTCAAGTGTAAAGCCTGAATTATGTGAAAATTATTATTTTCATCTATTTTTAATTTAAAGCAAAAATAAGCAAAAATTTATTTTTTAAGGTACTCACCCTATGTTGGGTCCAAAATATGTAATTTCAAGGGTAATAACCTAAGCTATGTGCAAAATATTACTTTCATTTAAGTAATAGTTTCCGAGGAGAAATAGATAGAATTTTATTTTTGTAAGGTGCCTACCCTGTATATATTTTAACGAAATCTTCTCGGTTTCATGCCAGGAAAGCATATAATCTGCATGCAAAATATCTTCCTCCTCCGACAATTAGTTTTTGGAGTTATACCGACAACAAACAGACAGACAAACGAAATTGAAAAAATAGTAGTAGAACATTTTACGTATCCCTATATATAAATATCTAGTGTACCTGCGTCTCTGTATTACCATTTCATCGGCACCGATCGGACGCATTTCGCCAAAAATCGGATCACCACTGCGTCATTTATAACGCAACGATAAGCATATCAGTGAACGTGAGTTCGAATCCCACTGCCTGCAATGTTTTTTTAGATTTCCCAATTCATATGATTCACATTCCTAAGTGTTTCAGTATTATTAGCAGCATTAAGCTATGTTTTACTTATTTCGTAGATAATTTTTAAGACTCTTTAACCATAATTCGATCTAGCAAAAGTCGTTTTTCTTGCAGCGCGCTGTCTGTATTAAAGACGTTAAACACAATATCAACAAATAATTACATATTATTATAGGTCGTAACATATAAACGCAAAATAAGGTTCTGTACTTGCAGCCACACTGCCACGCTGTCTTACAGTCATCAATGTAGTATTTAGAAAGTGAAGCTTTTTCTGTCGGTACCTAGTATAAGCCTCGCATCATGCCGATTTCGATAATCCCATTTTAAATAACAGCTGTCATTGTGTAGGGTCACATAAGAGTCTTAAATTGGACAAATTCTAACGGCAAGTGGTTGTCGCGAAAAATGCTATAGTAGTGGAACAATTAAACTCTCAAAATCGCTATGTGGTCTCCTGCTGATTGTTGCAATGGGCCACTGTACCAGCGATGAGCCCAAAGCAGTGAATGTATATTATATGTAATATGTGCAATCAGTGAACCCGTTCCAACAGTTGTTTAAAATTTAAGTTAATTTGTCTCGACTGCTGCATTATTGTAAAATGCAAAAAAACATATTAGAATAAGGCTACCAATGCGTTGGGCGAAAAAGCTAATAATTCTAATGCTTTCATTGATATAGGCGGAAATTGTAAAACAAACGCCGTTGCAATCTGGTAAACAAATAACATTCCCTTTGCAAATTTCACAAAGCAATGTATCGACCAGATTGGATGCAATTCGCATTATTTAGGTTAAAATCGTTAAGATTACAAATGAAATTGTTTGTAAAATTGCTCACTTGTTTATTTGTTTTTTTATTACTACGAGAGAAATTGCTTTCAGTGCCATTTTGGCGCCCTTTATCACTTGCACCTGTAGGCGGGGGCCTACTTGGCCTATACCTAGCTACGGCCCTGGGTATATTACAAGTTTCGACAAATTTAGACTAAAATTAATTCACGAGATTGTGGCCAAATGCAACTACGACGCTGTACTACAAAATCGTAAAAAATCAATTCAACAAATGTATTTGTGAATAGTCTTGATTTGAAAAAAGAATCATAAAGATCGGTGCAGTAAAAGTCGTAAACAAACTTGACAAAGAAAACGGCTTGTGTTTTAAATATACCATAGATAACTAAATATTACAACACCAAATTTTCTACAGGTTTTCAAACTCCAAATTCCAAACTCTTCACGGATCAGTCCCAGACACGTTGAACTTACGTTGAAACATAACTTTGGACCAAGCCTTATATTAACGTCGAAGTGTCGCGAAAATCAACCAGTTTTTCAATGTTACGTCAGCTTATGATGGTCTTTTAACGTGTATTCATGACCAAACAAGCTTTTAACATTGTTATCAACTATTTAACGTGTGTTTTACGTTTGGTTGCCAAGTCGACGTCTTTTGAACGTCATGTTATTGCACAAATTTCGCCCATATAGGTATTAACGTTGTAACAACGTTGTCTTTTCAACGAATAGCTACATGCTTTATACGTGAAAATGACGTTTTATTAACGTCATTGTTTAGTTAAGTGCTATCGTTATAAGCCCGTTACGTTTTAACTACAACTTCAACCTGTCTTTTACGTTGAAACGACGTTTTAATGGATACAAAATTAGGTCAGGTATTAATGACAGTCCAATTGAACAAAACGGCGACTTCATTTGATTACCGAAATCCCAAAACAATATGCCGCTTCGACACTATGTAGTTCCACCCAAAGTCGACAGTAGTCATGTCTTAAATGGAAATACAAATAAGGTTATTGGAACATGGGATGTACTACCTACCATGTATCCTTCTAATGCAATTATGATAGCCTTATGTCAAATTGGAATAATAAACACATCGTTCTGACTCACAAATTTTCCGATTTTATCAGCGATACAAATGGCGACCTAAACAGTGAAACCAGATAACCAGCCAAAGAGAGAGAACGGCTTGTCGGCATACTGTAATATTCCACTACGGTGTGGTAGCATAACGCATCTGAATCGGTAGGCATTATCATGTGAGTAATGACCTTACGCGTGATAGGCGCGTTGAGCACACGCTTTGAAGAAAGATACAACTTAAGTGCTTTTGTGAACGTCATGTTAACGTTGAACGTTAACTGCCGGTCTGTTCTGAAATACACTTAAAATCAAAGAAATAAAAAGGTAATGCAAAATGTAATTATCACATTGGATCTAAGACATATCGATTACTGATGCAAAAGGCGTTGTATATAAACGTTATTTGAACGTAATAGAGAAAATTTTAAGTTTTCATGTTTTCTGAAATTTCATGTTTACGTTTTATGTAAACTATTGGTCTAAAAATCACTTAAAATTAACGATATCAAAATGTACTGCAGGAATGTTATTACCGGTGGGTGAAGTAACTGTATATAGACGTTAAGATTCGACGACTAATATAAAAGGCGTTTTATATTAACGCTATTTTAACGTAATGTGGAAACTGTTAAATTTTCGTGTTTCCACAAACGTAAAATCTACGTTTTACATTAACTGCTGTTGCAAAGAACTTTTAAAGTAAACGAAATATCGGTGTCATAAAAATACGTTCAATAAACATTATAGCCAACACGTTTAATAAACGTAATAATTATGTAAACAGTAAAACGAATTACTAAAAATCGGGTTGAGAAAATGACGTTAATTTTTTAACTAAAGTTCAACTTTTAATTTTCTACGAATAACGTCTTTTTCAAGTATGTAAACGTCTTTTTGACGTATTTTAAACGTGCGTGTGCTTAGTGAGTTATTGTCCTAGTGTCTAAATAATTCAAATACAAATTGCATTTTTCTGAAACTTAAGTATTTTAAAAGTTTGGATTTGTAGTTTTCCTAATCTTATTTTTGAGCGTATTCCAGTTTGGTTGCACAAAAATGTGATAAAAACTTTGTATTGTTTTTATTTATTTAAATTTGTAATACAGTAGGACTCGCATATAGCAACCCCGTGATATAGCGGACGCTCGCTTATAGCGTACAAAACCGTCCTCCGATCACAATTCTATGATTTTAAGTGTGGTTAGGTTCGTCTGTGACGAACACGTTTATAGCGAACGTTTTGGTATAACAAACGAATTTTCAAGGATACATTAAGAAAACGTTCGGTTATAAAGAACTAGGTCACCATGTCAGCAATGATTACCTCATCAACCAACAAGCGTAACCAATATCATACGGTAGGTGATTTTCTAAACTTTATCTTTATACGTATAATTAGCCTTCTGCATGCAGTACAAGTGCCGCAACGTAATAATAGGAATAGCAGAATAAAAACTATTTAACATCGAATACTACAGTGTCGTGTCACCGTGCTTGCAAACAAGTATTTACAGTCGACGAAACAATAAAAATTATTAATGAACTAGAAAAAGGTCGGTCCAATAGAATGTTGAACAAAAATAGCTATTTGTACCTAGATATTAAAGTTTTACCTTTTATCGCGAATATGGAACTGACTTAACCACATAAGGGATAAACACACATATGTTTTTTAAAATCCAGAAATCGTAAAATTAAAATTGTTTAACCAACTGTTGTAGTTTATGTTGACGTGTTTTGTGACCCCACTAACTTAAAGAAAATTTAAAACAATGGATAACTTCCCTGACTATTTCTCTAATTTTAGTTACTATATCGACGTTTTTCACTGCCAATTTAAAAAAAGGCGAAAGTTCGTTTACAACGAACATTTTTAAATTCTTCATCGAGTTCGCTATATCCGAACACAAATACATTCAATATAAGAATTATATTCAACCTAATTCTTATATCTCACTCCACATATATTTTATAGTATATACAGAGCGTTTCATCACTAATTAAGTAGTATAGTAACTTTGGTAAAGCGGTAGTAGGGCATTTTATAATAAAAAGTTGTGAAACTTAGAACCACCCTCACTTGCTACACAGGGTGTCCTAGTTTTTTCCCAGCAAAGTTTTTCTGTAGATAGTAAATGTTATTCTGATAAAAAATGTTATATAGACTTATACTTTTTTCGACTCCTTAACAAGTTACAGTAATAATTCCAATAGGCATGTGAAAGAAAAACAAACACATTATACTAAATGTTCAAAATGACCTCCTCCTACTTCTATGCATTTGTGGTAGTGCGGCACGTGGATTCTTGCACACGATTTAGCATTTCGACGTTATTCTTTAACACATTAAAGCCTTTTCAACGCATTCTAATAATTCGTGTTGGGTGCCCCAAAGGTAGCCTCCAAAGGTGTAATATCTGGCGAGCGAGGAGGCCACTGAACAGGTCCACCACGGCCAATCCAATGTTGGTTGTAATGAATTTTTTACCCAGTCTCCATAATCTGCCATAATGCGCTGGAGCACCATCTAACTGAAACCATTAATTTTGACGATGATAAATAAACACATCATTCAAAAAGTCTGTCAACTCGTTGGTTGTTTTGAATAGTTTTTATAAGAATAAAATAGTAATATTTCTTAATGTAACAAATAATTGTGTATATATTGTAATGCTAGGTCAATCCAATATAAATAAATAATGTGGGAATAGCACACCAATTACTAGTTAGTTTTAATAAGAAACTTATGGTTTGTAATAATTATGTGCAAAATAAATGGTTTATTGTCTTTCATATTTTATTTATCGGCAACCAAATCTAAATTAGTGCTCCGGCTTAGCATGAGAAAATTCAAAATCCCAAGGTTAGGTCGTATCATACAGTATAAAATTTACTTTTGAGTATGACTTTTACACTTGTATGGCAAACGCCCAACTTTTCTACAAGTGACAGTTTAATCTCTAATTGAAGGTAAAAACAGAAATGATTGAAACACACAAAAACCAGCATAAATGAACGCAAATTTACCAGCAAGCAACAATTTCACCTCGGGTAATTAATAGCAATGTAATTAAATGACTCAAGTAATTTGGCTAGCCTGTTTTGTTTCCTTCCTGATGTCACAGAAGACACGGAGCTGGCAATTGTTTTACTTCCTGCTTTCTTAATTCAAATCTATTGACCGCAAAATTAAGGGACGCCAAGCTTGTAATTATTCTCTGGAACTCACCCTGTGACTGGAACCGTTTTCTGGACCTCGTACAATGTCTGCTCTACGTACTGCACGATGCCGTATACCCTTCGGAGCTCCCTGGCTGTTCAAATCTACCTCGAAATGTGGAACTTCTATACGGATTACACTTTCTAGTAACGCCACGGCTCTAATTTTTATCTGGAAGGATGCCGGCTTCTGCTTTCTGGATGTAGACATCAAGGAAGGTAATCTATACACTGCACAAAAATTTCAGCTTGCCGATGCTTCAAAACTGGTCGAAAGCAAGTTGGATTTAAGTTGGCGAACTTTTCAGGTCACTTTCCTCTTAGATGGCACTTTATAACTCGGTGAAATTTCATACAAATGGGCTCTGGACATCAAATAAAACCACAACTTGGCACAAAATAATAACTTTTAATATTCAAAATTTATCAACTTCTGCGAGCCAATCTTTACAAACAGCTTTCGCTTGGCTTCGCTTATAAACAATGACAATGGAACATCTAGTATCCTAGCAACATGTTAACAATTGTTTTCACGTACATTTGTACAATGTTTTCTTAATAACTAAAATGTATTTGCATAAATGTCAATTTTGAGCACTATAACCTCACTTGTTTGCTTTTTTGCACTTTAGTTTTAATAAACACTGGTCTCACAAGTTTAATTAGCACTGCACTGTTGTGTTGCTTTTATCATAGGTGGCCTTTCCATGCTCTTTGCATTTTATGTCTTTTTTACACCGCTTTTCACTATTCAGTTGCATTACCGATTGTTGGCATAATAAGTTTACTAGTAAACGCTGAAAAAAACTTTTGTAAAGCTTGTAAACACCTCTGTATTTAAGCAAAATCATATTCTTGTCTTGACGTAACAATATCAACCTGTTAGTCATCATAAAAAGGATGCATTTGCAATAACGAGCACTACTAATGAAAAATCAGTTGAACGCAACCCCGCCGATACTGTTCCAATCAAATGCTAACCTCTGTTAATCAAATTACAGTTATTGCTAATCGTATCTTGTGTAAAAACTAATGTTTAATTGTTACTTGTTGTTGCAATAAATATAATACCAATTACTGGCCTATTTGAATATTTCCTTCATGTTCGTGTGTTAGTTATGCAACCAGAATTGCTGTAAGCAATTTATATACCATTACAATACCTGCATTGTTATGTAGCTACATGATAGGTACTCTAATTTTTCGCTATAATTATTATTAGTCATTTATGTTGCTCTTATTTCAATTCATATTTTATACTTCCACCAAGTGTGTATTTTTCCACTTTAGTTTTAATAAACACTTGTCTCACAAGTTTAATTAGCACTGCACTGTTGTGTTTCTTCTGTTATAGGTGCCTTTCTATGCTCTTTGCATTTGATGTCTTTTTTACACCGCTTTTCACTCTTCAGTTGCATTACCGATTGTTGGCATAATAATTATACTAGTAAACGCTGCAAAAAACTTTTGTAGAGCCTGGTAACACCTCTGCATGGTATTTCATTCCCTAAATATAGAATAATCAAACATTATTTTCATCTAGTATGGATATGGAATCGTTCCTAATTTAGGAATACAACTACAATTAGTGCGCCGGTCTTTGATTACGCTTTCAGTTATTTTCAAATAAAAAGTTTGATTAAGTTTCCCTAATGGGATTGAAACGGGCTCATTTTAAAATTATTTTGACATATACAGCGTGTACCAAAACGTTTGGCTAAAAAATATTACTTTTTTAAATGGAACAACCTGTATCTCTTTTGGTTATTTAAGCCCCTATAAGTTCTAAGTTAAATACTAACTTGTCTTTTAAATTGATTTTATCGTTTCCAACTTATGAACTTGTACCCTGAAAAAAGGGCGGGCGTCATTTAGGATACAAGAATACTAATGTTTCATAAAAACGGGATATTTTAATACAGGGTGTTCAAAATACCGGTTTAAATTTCAATATCTTCAATGTTTACTTTCTCAATTTTTTTAATGATATAGTAGATGACCCAAGCAAATCTTTTCATGTGTATATTTGTGCCTTAAAGCTTTTAGCAGTACATATCAGAAATTTAAAAAAAATCGATTAGGGCCTATTTAGCTGTGCCTCCCGCCCACTGAGGGGTCTTGCGGGTCGATAATTACGCCACTGAAAAAACAAGTTTAAAGGGTGCAACATGAGTGATGAAGTTGTCCAGTGACAACACTCCGGAGTATTTAAAATATTTAAAAAAGATATTAATAAAATGGCAATAAAACAATTTGATAATATTTTATCTCGTAGATGAAAAAATTTGTTTTTTGTTTTAAAAGGCTTGGAAATACGTTAAAATTTAAAACGAAAGACATCGGCAGTTTTGGACAAATATTAATTTAAATGCAATTAAATGGTTATATTTTAATTAGCAATTTTGTGTGGACAGTTTTGGTTTGCGACATTGGTTATATGGCAAACATTTATAATCGTAGAAAATTATTGCGCGAAAAACGTTTTGTAGCACTTTCATAATATCTAGTGCACAGCAAACAACTTATAAAATCAAAAATTTGCCCTCTATGCGCTTTATTCGAAATCTCTCAAAGTTGCAAATGGAAACTCTCACCAACATAAGCTTTCAATTCATGGAAATGTGCCTCGTATGTAATTTTGTAAGAACCACCAAGGTGAATTAGCGCTCTGCAACTGAAAATGAATGTATCAATAAAGTAAAACTGATATCACGCATCACAGGACAAAGCGAATTTCGCATAACGGTGTATTTTTCCATCAAGTCTGTTACACCATGAATAAATAACATATCCATATTTGGTCTTTTGTTCTATTGGTATTCGATGTATGAGCGTATCACAATGTTAGAATACCTTTAAACGACGCAATATGTCAATTATACTTCGAAAGTAAATAGTATAAAAACAAAATAAATTTAATTCCAGAAAGTAAATTATGTAGTTTAACAAGTTAATATAAAAAAGAAAATATGCAAGAATTTTTATTGTGCAGTGTAAACGTAATTAGAATAACATAACGCTACTGGCTTTGAACACATAAGAGAAAGTAGCAAATGAGAAGAAAAAACTCACATTTTAATATACATCAAACTGGGGTGGGCCATGATAAAATTTTGATTGTCGCATTAGTTAATGTTCAAAATGTCTTTGGTAATTTCAAAACTATTCGTTTTTTTTATATTTTTTTAACGTTTACCAAAATCAGCAAACATAAATGGAATAGCATTGTTGGAAATGACAGTTTCTCATCAAGGTTAGCTTGAATACACTAGAGAAGATAGCATGTTAAAAGAAAAATCTCTATTTACTTCATTTGCATTTTCTGAACGATTACTCATGGGCTTGGATAAACATTTCACCTTAGATTTTTCAGAGGTCTAGTATCTGATTTAGTGGCGCCTCGTGGAGAATTTTGATGTTAGTACCAACCGAATATATTTAAAATGCAACTTCCACCACCTCACAGACACAGACGGATTCCGACATTTCGAAATTTAAATGTTTCGCATATATGGAAGGCAAACGTTTTCATCAGTGAAAATATTACTTACCAAGGTGTCTTGATTTCGTCCTAGATTAGACAACGAAGCAATGATTCTACCAGAAATAAATTTGCAGCTATTAGATGCCTAGTAAAATGAAATCTTGTTCTTATTTGCTCGAAACGTAATCACAAATTTTCAAAGCTTTTCTTTTCTTATTATTTGTGGAAGTAAGTCTATGCGGTCTTTTTTGGGAAGTGTTTCGTCTTCTAAAAACCCAAATTACATCGACATGGGGAATTATTTTCTGGAAGACTGTCAACCAAACTGTAAAATTCTTGTCTTTTAAGTTTTAAAAGAGCTTGTTCAATTGTAGATTACGACTTAATATTTTCATCATTCTCTAGAGTTTCCATAACGGTTATCAATTCTTTTCTATGTATTTTCATAAACGGTGTTAACTCCCCGTGAATGAACATTTCGTCCATCACCCTTGTTCTTTCTGAGAAATTTTTAAAAAATTAGATAGGTGTATAAAAAATATTCAAACTGATCGATTAACTGGCGTTGTATTGTTCATGATCAGATTATTTGATGAGCATAGCAGTATACATAATTCACTAAAGAATATGTTTCTTTTACTAATTTAGCAGCATCTTGGTCTATTGCAAGTTTTAGACGTAGTCGCTGAAATTGAATACTTAAAATAACAATTAATAGCAGATAGCAGGCCTCAGGTTGAGATTTTATCGGGACTGGCTCGACTGCCGAATCGGACGTGGCTCCCATTGAAAGTTAATATATCCTTATCTTAAAACCTACGTCTTGCCGCTGACCGCTGCTGCATTCTGCAAATTATAGAAAAGTTAAGGATCCGCTTCGATCAGGGTCCCATGTGACCGGAAAGCAAGCAATGTTAAAGTTCATATTCATGAAATAAAAATTAGTCGCGCTCTATTTAAGCTTTAAAATGAGAAAAATAAGTTTGTTATGGTAGAGCCATAGCCCTTGGCTCCTTACAGTGAGCCACCACTGACTAATTCTGGTATTTTTTAAGGTTGTGGTTTCTAATCTATGCTTCTTTGAATATTGAAGAGAATGCAAGAAATGCAGAGAACATAGCGAGATATATATATAAAATGAGGCGCTGATTAAGATAAAATTTGAATCTTGTGTTTTCCTAACTAACAGTTTCAGTGTACAATATTATCTAAGGGTGACGACTGATAATATTGTAAAAGATAGATTGAAATTAACGAGAAAAATGATCTTTGTCTCCCCTCTTGCTTTTTCCCTGATTTTTATATCTGTCATATTTTTAGGTATTTTTTGTTCATCCTTCTTAGGTGGCCAAATCATAACAATTACAAATATTCATCAAATAAAAATTATTAAATGCTAAAGTTACATAACTGAAAGTACCTACTGCAGCAATTGTATTTAATTTTATATATTTCAAGAAGGCTATGTATATGCAATCATACACATTATTTAAATAATATTTATATAAGTTTCTTAAATAAAAGTTTTATTTACAGTTTTTCTTTGAAAAACTTCTGTTATTTTACGTAATTCAGTTTGTATATTTTTCTCAAACTGTTAAATTGACCTTTTATTCTTTGTCAAATAGCATAAACTCTTCTATTGTTTCGATATAAATAAAGTTTATAATTATTATGGGCTTCATTAGAGACAAGGTTAAATTTGCAGAGAAAAAGATCTAAACGTTCCTTTTCAGTACCTAGTTTTTGAAAAAAAAAACAAAGTAGCTATTTTTATTATTAACATAGGTGGCTATTTGGCTATACAGTGTTCAGTTTAATTAATATTCTTAGCTAGTATTGTTTTGAAGAGCTTATCGCATCTAATTAAAAATCCGTTTGATAGTACTGAATACCGGGTGCTATAAATTTCAACTTTGATAGTTGGTGCTTTTCAAACCTTTGAGTAGCAGAATTATCCATTGTCTATACAATAATGTCCACACAATAGATACTTTTAACCCCTTAATGACTTGAAAACATTTACTTTCAGTGTTAAAAGTTACAAGGCATAATACCGAATGCCGTCAAACGATTTTTTATTGAATTCCACATGCCTGTTTTGAATACAGTGGGGAGTAGAGAAATTGCACGTCAAGCCAAGAGCAACTATAGTTTGTTTAATTGGCTATTAGTGTTAAAACGTGGTTGCTTTATGCAGTTAACTATAAAATGTATTAATAAGTATTAAAATGTGAAATCTAACTTTACAAATTCAAATTTACGAAAAGCCAATGGCAATAAATCATATTTCATTTCTTCAATTTGAATTTGTGAGTTATGGTGAGATTAGTAGATGTAAAATGACATTCTTACGGGGGCTGTGGAGCTAATTCACAAATTAATTTTATTTTCACGTAGTGAATACGACATATTCATGCTTACACAGACGATGTAATAAAAATACTACAAAGCAAGCATCCAAAGTGTTGTGATTTATTGTTTTTTAATAATGTCTGCCATATTAATTGTTTAGTGGCATACATGGGGAGAATTTTAATTTTTGTCGATTGAAGGAATTATATAACGTTTCCACTTTAGTTTCGACGATTAGTACAATAGCGCCTTTTATGTGCAAATTTAACTTTTCTAATTAGTTTCTAGAGGCACATTTTTTTACGAATAGAAAATGTAGAAAATTTGTACACGCCATGCCTTTATGTTACAATATTTGTAAATTCTATTTCTTTTGGGTAAACAAAGGTCAAAATACATGCACACAATTACATAGACGCAATCTCTCATCATAATGTTCTATTACAAAGGACATACTTCGAATTTATTTAGAATGATCTTGTAGTTCTAAAATAATCTACACATACTCGTACACTCGTACATATTCGATTTTTCCTCAGATTTACGCACATTCAAAATTGCATATCTGTAAAACTCCACACAGTTTTTATAACTGAGAGGTATATCTTTGGCTTCTTTGTTATTAATATGATTTAATTTAAATAAAATTTAATAGTTAGCTCTATTTTATTTACCAATAAGAAATGTCCTTTTTGTGCGCCTAACCTCTACCATAGCTTTCGCACTGCTTCAGGGGGCTCGGGCGTCACTTAGGCTAATCTTACCTAAGCGAAACGCGGAACGCCCGATTCGAGAGTGCAACTCTCGCCCGCACGGTCCAAATTTCGCTTTGACCTCGACTGCAAGCGGCAGAACCGCTTGCCCATCGAGGCCCCTAATAAGAATTGATCAATATTTTACAGTTTATCCTTAGAGCCTTGGACCTTGGACCAAAGGCCAGTTGTCCCGAGGTAACGGAGCCCTCCTCGTTGGGCTAATCACCCACTGGAGGTATACCGATTCAGAGAAACAAAACACGCTTCGGAGTTGGACAGAACGAAAGTAGACGACTGTAATGGAAAAGGATCAGATTTGGTGGAAGAAATAAAAAAGTACAAGATTGGAATACTAGGTCTGAGTGAAGTCAAAGAGAAAGGACAAGGAACTAAACAACTGGAAGTTGGATATGTACTAAGATACTCAGGAATACCAATAGAAAGAATGGCTGTTGAAGTAGTAGGAATGATAACAACACCCGAAATAGAAACGAGGGTAATACATTAGGAAGCAATTAATTAAGGTATATATACAACTGTAAGAAACCGTTACAGTCCTCAAAACATATGCCCCAACTTAAAACAGCGCTGCAGACGACAAAGAAGCATTCTATGAAGAATTACAAAAAGCAGCAGACAAATCAAGAGCGAGAACCAAACGAATCGGAAAGGGGTTTTGGAGTCCTGGGAGCCTATGGAGGAGAACCAACACTGAATAACAATGGTGAAAGAATGATCCACTTCTGTATAGAAAATCAACTAATGGTAGGCAATACCTTCTTTAACAATAAAATGATACACAAATATACTTTCGAGGCAGTGGAAAGAGGAGTCAGAAGTATCATAGATTATAGTATAGTATTCGACAGGGCAATGAAGTATACAACGATGATGTCAAAGTGATAAGAGGAGCGGAGGCAGCAGCGAATCACTATTTACTTATAGCAGATACTAGGTTTTTAACACCACGAAAGACACCTAAAAAGATTTACGAAAGATTAAAAGTGGAAGAACTGGACAAAGAAGAATGCAGCTTAATGTTTGAAGATTTGGTTCGCAGTAAATTACTCAAGCTTGAAGAAAAGGAAGAAAGAGAAAACAATATCTTGGAAGTCAATGAGAGATGGAACAAACTCAAAATAGGATTATTGGAAGCAGCGAACGAATCATGCGGAAGAAAGACCATAAACCAGAAACAGAAAAGTACGAAGTGGTGGACACAAGTAATAAAAGAGAAAGTAAAAAGAAGGAAAGAAGCTTGGAAGGCATACCTAAGAAGCAAAAGCGAAAGAGACAAACAAATATACAAAAGGCGAAGAAACGAAGCAAAAGAAGCCATAAAAGAAGCAAAAGCACAATCTTAGGAGGACTTCGGGAACCAGCTGGAAGAAAGATATAAAGAAAGCCCAAAGTACTTCTGGCAAACTGTCAAACAACTACGCAGCAATAAAGGAAAGCAAATGAGGAGCATAAAGGATGGAAACAACAACCTGAAGACACACGAAAAAAACATCCTGGAAACGTGGAGAGATCACTATGAAAATAAGTTCGCCGACGAGACACTAGAAGCAGAAGATGAAGAGGAAGGAGAGAACTACCAACATGAAGGAAACGCGGAAACTCCCACGAAAAACATAACAGAGGAGGACGTTTGCTTGGCAGTGGAAAAAATGAGAAACTGAAAGGCCGCAGGAGAAGACGAGATCACACCAGAATTAATAAAGAAAGGAGGTGGGGTAGTAATCCACTGGCTTGAAAAGCTATATAATCAGTGCTGGGAAACAGAAACAATACCACAAGATTGGAAGAAAAATATTATTGTACCAATCCACAAGAAAGGGGAGACTACAGAGCAATATGTCTATCTTCTTGTGCACTAAAAATATATAGCAGAATTCTGGAAATAAAGTTAAGAAATGAAATCGAAGAAGAACTGGAGGAAGAACAATCAGCCGACAGGAAAGGTCGACACACACAGAACCACATCTATACATTGAGAACAATTATAGAAAAGAGAGTAGAAAAAGGAAAGAAACTCCATCTAGCATTTATATATTTGAAAGCGGCATTCGATACGATACCCAGAAAACAAACATGGAAGACGCTGGAAAACATGCGTGTGTAGTGAAAAGCCTATATAAAAATGTCTGAGGGGTAGTTAGACTAAACGGACAAAAATCATCAGAATTCATAATGAAAAAGGGCATAAAACAAGGGGATAGCTTGAGCCCGCTTTTGTTCATCATCGCAATGAATGACATAATTAAGAAATGTAAGAGAAGAACACCGAAAACTAAGATTAGTAATTGGAACATGCAACCTGTGTAGATACAAAACCTGATCTATGCAGATGGCATCTTAATAATTATTGCATAAAATTCCAACCAATTACAACGAGCACTAAACATATGGAACGAGGAAATTCAAACAGCTAAACTAACAGTCAACATCGAAAAAACAAAAGTAATGCGTGTAACAAAGCAAGGGGATGAAGAACATAACAGAATCACTCTAGATAACCAGCAAATAGAAGAAGTACGAACCCTTGAATACCTAGGGATAACGATTACAAACGATGGAAGAATAGAAAGAGAAATAGGCAATAGGGTGAGCAAGGTCAACCAAGTATACTACAGCATATACAATACCATCCTGGGTAAACGGGAAGTAAGCACAAAAACAAAATTACATATCTACGCAGCTATATATACTCCAACTCTAACCTATGGTGCGGAATCATGGACGATGAACAATAAATACAAATCCAAAATAACGGAAGCAGAAAGTTCCTAAGAAAAATAACAGGAAAAACCAGACGAGATCGCATAAGGAACGCAACACTCAGAAAACAGCTGCAACAAGAACCACTGATCACAAAAATAGAGAAAAACAAATGACGTGGTATGGACATTTAATAAGAATGAGAGAAGACAGAATACCAAAACAAGCACTGGAGGCAAGAGCAGAAGGGGGGAGACCAAGCGGAAGATCTAGGAAAACATGAACGGATGGAATAGAGGAACAAGCAAGGATAAGGGGAAAGCCGATAGCAGATGTGAAAAGGATCGCAATCGATAAATGCAGATACAATCGATAGACGGGACATGGGAATAGACAAAGAAGAAGAAGAAGTTATTCGTATCACCATCAAGCAAAGAAAACTGGATCAAGCTGAAATTTTCTGAATTTTTTTAAATTTTATTTTACTCTAAGGAACTCAAACACCTCCAAATATTTGTTATTAAAAGATTTATTTTTACCACTTGATTTGACATAAACCACAGAATTCTGTGGTGGTTACCATATTACACCTCAAACAAAAATGAGAAAGTGCGTAGCCGAGAGGTAGAGCGTTCGGCTGGTAGTGAATTCGAACCCCACACCCGGACATAGGTTTCTTCTACGCTCTCCGGCCACCATACAACCACCTTTGGTGCTAGTCAGCATTGTTCCCCAATCCAAGGTGTCAGGCTAGTCAACTGCCTGGCCCCGGCCAAAGATGACTCATAACAACCACACCACACCTTGTGTGGTTATTAACATTCTTTCAGCCTACATTAAGAGAAAGTAGAAGAAACAAAAATGATTACTAGAGCAGCAGTTGAAGTTTTGCTTTTTAGCAACTTTTTAGTAAGCTGTTCTCAAATGCACTAATACCCTATACAAAAACTAAACTTTGAAATGGCTAGCAAATAATAGCCGGTTTGGGGGAAGGTTTACAATATTCTATGTAGATGTAAAACTATCTACAACTATTCACTTTGCTCTTTAAAATCTAGAGTGGGTTTTGAAGCCATATAAACTCGAATAAGAATAAAATAAAACTTGTTTTAAAAGAGTAGAAATGTATAAGACATGTAAAAAGGCTACTTTATTTTTGAAACACTCTCATATATTCCTTGTATATGCAGTACGACTGTCATATGATATATATAAAACCCAGTGATCGTTACTGATCGAACTTACTTCGTCCTCGATCGGGCTTACTTCCTTCGGCGCCATAGAACAGCAGTGGCATATATTTTACTGCTACAGTATGATATGCTACTTTTCAGCAGCATCTAATGGCAACTGCTACAAAATACTGGCAGTTACTTCTTTTGCTCTTCATGTGTTTAAATATATATAGGTGCACCAACCATCACTGGAGAACGGCTTGAAAGTGGCAGAAGAAAAAAGACTGAATGTAGTCAAAAGCCCCTTGAAGTTGAAACGGTTGAGAATGGTGCCCTTCCAACATAATGACGGGCATGTTAACCTAGTTTTCTGTAATTTACAATAATTATATGGCCTGACTCTATACTGACATTTTTAGTTCCCTCGTCTGAAAGACGATGGAGGTATTGTAATTACGAAAAAATCACCTTCCGGGATTTTTTCAGATCTTCACGTTTTAGAGCCCCTAGATGATAAAAAACAGGTTTTCTCAATTCTGTCTGTCTGTCTGTTTGTCTGTCTGTCTGTCTGTCTGTCTGTCTGTCTGTTGGCGGTATAACTCAAAAACTAGTTGGAGGAAGACGTTATTTTGCATACATATTGTGTATCTACCTGGCATAGATGAGCACCTCAACAAAATAAAATTTTGTTAATTTTTGCTTGAACTGAGAAATACATGAAAGTAGTAATTTGTACATAGCACAGACTTTATCCTTGACAAAACTCCAACAGATACAGGATAAATTTTGTACGAGACAAAAAGGAGCAAAGAATAAGTGCGTTATGTTGACCTTTTTTGGCCGCATAATGCGTAAATCTTTGCGCGAGGCTGTGAGGCTGAAAATTGAGAAATTTAATGCATACATCGCATTTACAAGCTTAGTTTTGAATATTTCTCAATGCTTCTTAAACTAGTGGAAAGCTTATTCTTTCTAGATTCAGATGATATAAAACTAATCTCAACATTATTTTTAACAACTGCTACAGAAATTGTTTAAATAAAGCTTACGGGAAATGTGCAGTATAAAATTCAGCATCGAGGTATTATGGAAACGATTACAGATAAGTATATACATCCTGCGTATGATATGTTTAAAAAGGAATGAAGAAATTTTTAGTGAAAGAATTATCTGCATTGATTTATTGGTGTAAAAAATATAATTAATTTTCCATTGCCGGATTTGATTGAAACGCCTCTCGCTTCGGCACGAAACTTAATACATGCCGGCGTGCAGGTTAAGCCAGCTGAAACACAACGATATGAAAAGGGCTCCGTAGGCTTGTGAGAAATTGGTGAACGATTTGTTCGCAGTCGCAGACGCCGTTTTTCAAATCCCTCCTCCGGTAACGAATTTTTTATTTGAAAATTGATGTAATTCGCATTAAAGAGTGTTCTTTTATTGTTTCCGTATTATTTGGAATGTGAAAACATATTTACACCTTTACACCTAGTTTCCTTTGATTTTGAAAATGATTTAGTGTCACAATGTCTACTTGAGAGGGAGGTTTTGAATAAAGCCTTTTACAGATTTTTTAAGTTAAATCCGTTTGTTCTGATTTTTCCTGTATTTATTGATATCTACTTCACAGGAGAACATCCTAATTACTTATAAATGATTTTACTGCAACTAATTAAACTAATTACTCCCAGAGCAAATTCAATTTACATTAAATATAATTATCTTTATTTTGTATCCAATGTTTCATTAATGAATTGTAGTTGGCAAACTGTGGGGTACGCTATTCTGACAGGGGAGGCGAATTTTATAAAAGAGGGGCGCTTATTCTATCTACATAAGTATTTAGTTGGGTCTAACAAAAATATTAATGGAGCTTTATTTTATCCAGATCTTTTAAACAACCAAATATGGTGTTACACGTCTACAATGTTTGCGTAATGTAATTTTATTTAATGACCCTTGTTTATATTAAGTTATTATCAGCATTTGGTCTTCACAGCAATCACCAGGAAACATACTATTTCACAACAAGAACTTGGAAAACGTAGGGGAATGTGAAAACCAGTTGCTTTAGTGGGAGCTTAATTTAATCCAGAAGTCTACCAGTGATGTAACAGAAAATATTGGCTTTTATTTGCAGCTTGGTAAGAGGTTTACAAAGCGTTCTTCTTCTTCTAGAGAGAGTTTTAAAAAAGATTCCTAACCCTAACCTAGTAATTCCATCTAACGTATCTTCTGAAAATCAGCATTTCCGCAAATCATTGTTAAAGGCCGTCTATTCATCATTATCATCATCATCTTCACGCTGTCGGCATCCACTCCTGGATCTAGACGTTTTCCATCATTTTGCATGTCATTCTGTTTGATGCTATCTGTAGCTAGTTTGTTTCAGCAATTCTTTGGATATCATCAAGCCACCTCCTTTGCAGTATCCCACTTTGATTATCCAAGGTCTCCACTGTCTCATCTTCTTTTGTTACATTGCGATGTCTCTCTTGTGCAGCTCTTTCGCAATACCAGTTTTGCTTGGCTATTGTTTACATCACTTCCACTATCGTGGTGCGTTTTTGTTATCTCTTCGTTTCTAAGACTGATACCTTGCATTGCCTATTCCAAACCTTGCATAGTTGATGTTCTAGGATATTGTTCTAAACCTTAATTTGAATGACGTCGGGGCTTAGAATCTTCGTCTTGTGGAGGTCCATCTTTTTGCAGCTGTTCGAGCATATCCATGAACCCTTGTGGGCCACTGCTTGTCACCAACGACGACTCCCAGATGGTTAAGGCAGATGCAGTCGATGGTGATGCCCTTTATTGGCTTTCAGAGAGCTTCTTAAAAATGTTCTCCAAAGCCAGCATGAAAAGTTTGGGAATATGGTATCTCTTTGATAAACGTCTCTCTCTCTCTCTCTTGTCCGTCACTTTTTCAAACTATATCTTAACTTGGAGCTTGGCATTGGCGCAGAGGTGTTGAATAAGGTCCAAGTACCGAGAGTTGATTCTCGGCTTATCCGTTGCTGCTGGTATTGCTTATGTTTCGATACAGTCCACGAAGGCCAAATGAAGGCAAACGTATTCTATCATCTTCTCGATCAGCACATACATGTGTGATCTACTGTAATGTTGTTGAAATCCAAATTTTTTCAACTGTCTGGTAAAAGTCGAGTTTACTACTCAAGCGTTCTGTCATCAACAGCTTGTGGAAGATGGCTAGCAACATGTCATTTTTATGATTACAACTGTTACAAGCAAACGTTTGTTGTGATTCTCTTCTGGTGGATGGTGTATAATCAATTTAAAGCTTTTTCTTTAGTTTGCTGTTTCATAATTGATTTTTTTAGATAAAGTAAATCGTGGAGAGTTGTTATTCATAAATGCTTGTAAATTGTTAAACTTTTCAGATATAGCTACAGCAACACTGTAAACCACAACACAATTATTTGCTTTTGCTATAAAATATTTTTAATTCTACATCTGTAAGGCATTATCGTTCTTTTTTATAGTTTAAGTCCGCTGTCATTGAATCTTCACCTTTTGATATCACAAATCAAGTCAACATCGCTGCTACTATCCATTGTTTCATCGGGCTGCGTTATTTATCAATTAATTCAAATTGTCCGTCTACAGACATTTTCTAGGAGTATTATTTCACGAAGAAATACACAGAAGTAGGTTCGCCTAGTGTTCGCACATAATTTTTATCATTATATGTTGGATTGGTGATGCAGTGTAGCGTTTTACATCACAATATATGTTGGTATAGTTAAATAAACTAAAGAGTGTTGATTTTAAAGTTTTAGATTATATTCACACAATATATACAAATAGCACTTAAGAGTGACGTCTGCGTTCTTGGATGGTTAACATGATTCTATGATACTGCTTAAAAACTAAGTTGAAATTTTGTAGGCTATTTGCAAGTTCCGTGGGGCTGTCTAAATAGCCAATGAAACGTTCGGTAACTTTGGCGTGGAAAACTAAAATTTTGCGGTTCTCATGAACCAGCGCACTGTCGGCAAAGGTTTATTGGGGTTGCAAATACGATAGCCTGTTAGGGTAATAGAGTTATAAACTTAAGAAATACATTGAAGGTGCTTATGAATAATTTTGGCGAAACTGCACAAAACCGTGAGAACATTTGAATTTAACTGAAACGTTGCAAACTAATCGCACAAAAAGACATCTATTTAATTAATCTGAAAACTAGAGTCCAACATATGTGGCATTTGATTTAATGAGATATTTCTCAATTACGTGTAGCTGTTTTGCATGGAATTATTTTATAGTTCAAAATTTTACTTCCACTTTTCATAAGATTTTGCAAAGCGTTTTTGTATTTATCCGTCTACTATAGGTGCACTTTGTAAAACCCAATCTTTAGTTACTGTTCATAAAAGATCGTATTGCTGATTTTACAACGAGATTAATGTTGAGTATAGTTGATGAAGAAGCCCAAGCTAAGGAACCACAATCCTCAAGTTTAGGTTTGAATCTAAATATGAATTTCTTCATACTTGCCGTACTATATCAGGGAACGAACGCTATTTAATATAAGCGATTTGTTTCTTCTTCTATTATAGTACAGATAGTTACATTTCCATTTATTTTGACATAGATCTGAATATGTTCTCTGAATGATGTCATTTTTGACAGTGGTCTATTATGAGATGTCTTATCGGACTTTTTCCACTGTCTCGGGTGTTTACCACACGACGTTTCGGGAGTTTCTGGTCTACTTCCGTCCTCAGGCGAATGAACTCCTGGTTAGTCCTGAGAAGGACTGATTTTTGTACGCGTTTTCACATACGTACACTCGTGCCTAGCCCGGGACCACTAATCACTGTGATTACGAATCTGTCACTCTTACCACTAGGCTACCAAATCGGCCGCGCCCAGCCCTATTGGCTTATATTAAATACAGTCCATAATTGTAACCTTTCTTCCCTTCGAGCCTTGTAGGCTTCTACCGTTAGTTGTCAAGCTTATGTGGTTTTGTACACGTTATGTACTAGACCAGGGGTCGGAAACCTTTTTCGGACGGCGGGCCATTTTCAAAATTTTTTTTTTATGCGGGCCGCACATTCAAATGTAACTTAAATAGTGCTTTTATATCATATACGAGTATAAATATTATTAAAAATAAATATAGAAAACATTTATTTTTTATTGGCATGCTATAATAACAACAATGTTAGAGAACAAAAATTTTACAATTCTTAAAAGAGAAAAAAAAAAGAAAATACAATTCCAATTAAATATGTATAAATATGTAAATATAAAATATATAAATATAAAAAATATAAAATATTGTAGTGCAACGTCATACGGCTGTCAACATGAACGCACATATGAACATACAGTAGCAAACTGGCGAAATGAAAGAATTAGTGATGGGCCTATCCGGAATGAATAATCGGAAAGTTTCCGATTGTTCAAAAAATCGGAAGGTTCCTATTATTTCGGAACTTTTCGGAATTCGATTATTTTACTGTTCGGTGCACAAAATTCGGAACTTTCGGAATTCGATTATTTTACTATTCGGTACACAAAATGAGAAAACGAAATGCCAATTTGAACTGACCGGAATACGGAATATTGTATTGACTCACTTGACTGCTATATGCTGGTTGGCGAATGTCGACGGGTCGCGCCGTGTGCGCACGTGTATGATACGTGAATGGCACTAATGGCAGTGGTATTTCGTAGATTAATTATTAGATAGTACACCTACAGACTTCAAATTCAAGTATTGTTTTATACTATCTATTATGTACTTTATGTGCTATTAAACTTTAAAATATCACTACCATTTTCCGAAAGTCTATTAACGTTAACTACTGTAATAATTTGAAAAGATATTTTATTTCCTCATATCCCACTGTGCGACTCAAACTCATAAATTGTTTTTTAGGATACTGCATTGCTAACTAGCGTCTACATAGTTACAAACGAGTCCGGTAGATAAAATTTACCGGCCTAGACCAGTAGTAATAGAACTACTACTGGTCTAGGCCGGTAAATTTTATCTACCGGACTCTTTTGTAACAATGTAAACGCTAGTTACCAATGCAGTATCCTAAAAAATCTTATACGATACACGACCGGTAGAATTCTTATGGCCTTGCCAAACATACAGGTCTCGCCCTACGGTTCGACCTGTAAAGTATTGGCGCGGCCATAAAAATGTTGCTACCGGTCTAATAACGTAAATAGCTATTACTGACCGTCCTACAAACCCAAACAATAGATGCCAACGCAGATAAGGGCTTACGGCGCGACGGCGAGTGCTCTCATCGTAAATTTGCACGCACTTCATCTTCCTTCCGCTTGTTGTTATTTCGCTCGTTTTCCCTTGCTTGCATTTACGGAATGTAAAATAATCGGATGATATTCCGATTTTATAAACATTCCGAAATGGAACATTCCGATTATTGAAATCATCCGATTATGCCCATCACTAGAAAGAATGCTACACTTGCTAAGCGAGACGTCGTATTCGCTGGGGAGTGGGGATTAAACTTGCGCAGTAAAATAGGTTTCCCACTATGCTTCTGTTTGTCGCGCATTTTTGTCACCGGCCACATTTCGGCACGCTTACGCTCTAAGTTTGTTGATTTTTCCTAAAGTTATATTGGTGCTTTGGCGGGCCGCGCAAAAGTTGCAAAGGGTCGCATGCGGCCCGCGGGCCGCAGGTTGCCGACCCCTGTACTAGACAAACGCTACTCTTAGGTATTTTATTGTCATTATGAGTAGTAATTCTAAAAGTTGATTGAAATGGCTGAAGAAAATGAAGACCAAGCAACAACTTATGAGAAGAACAATAAAGGTTGCAAGTACATTATAGAAGACTGCAGTGATACTACAGAGTATTGTGTTATTTTTGAAAAAGTAGTTAGAAAGGCGATGGAGAATATTACGGAGGGAAAGTTTGGATATCGTTTTCGTAGTCTTGGACCAACAGCGAAAGAAATTTATTTGTGTTTATTGAATGTTTATAGAAAATTGAAAATTTATTGTGTAAATAGAAAGAGTCATAAAAGTAGCTATCAAAGCTGTAGCTGTATTAAAAAATAGATTTATGAAAATTCAAGTATATTTCTTAATTAACAAATATTGTTTTTGAAACTGGCAGGAAATAAACTAAAGGAAATATCAAGTTATTGACATTTTTATTATTAAACTTGTTTGTACCCAAAGCTGGGTAAATTACTTTAAAAAGTAATTAATTACCAATTACCAATTACCGTCTAATGAAGTGATTGAATTACCACATTTTCAATTACTCAAAAAATAGTAATGCTATTATCAATTACTTTCACTAGAAATTGTGTTCGTATATTTGTATTTAGCAATATTTAAATAGCTAGGTGCTAGTGCATCATTTTAAACAAGCAAATTGAAATAAATAAATAATTATTATTAACCAATATTATATAATGACGGTATTTGTTATCAATTGCTATTGAAAAAATTAAATTATATTTTTACCGTACTTTACTCTGTTATCTGTATTTACCGCAGACATCTTTTTGCACTTTTTACACAATAATTATTAGCAAGCTACAATGCTACATCCTGCACAACTTACACTACACAAAACACAAGCACATCACATCTACAAACATACGCGCCTACACCAAATATCTCTTTGCTCGTGCATAAAACTAGCTGTTATCCGACTAGTCATAGGAAATTATAAATTATACGTCTACTGCTTCTGGAATGCCCTATTGCCATTTGCTTAATATGTAATTTAATAAGTCCTTATCTTATTTTTTGCGTTCTAGATATTTAATACAGAACTGGAGGTCAGTAATTTAGTAATTAAATTATCAGAAAGTAATTCAATTAACGAGAGTATTTTTAATTACCACAAGTAATTCAAATACTTTTAAAGTAATTTAAATACTTTAGAGTAATTTAATTACTGCCCAGCTCTGTTTGTATCACACAATTTTTTTTCCTGCATCAGCAGCAAAAGTTTTAACTTATCGTTGTAACGTTTATTTATACGATAGTAAAAGCTCAATTCCAGTTTGAAATACGTGAATACGATTGAAATTCTCATTCAGGGCGGAAAAGAGGGCAGAAGTTTGAGAACCGCTGCAACAGCCAACTAGCATATTTTCCAGCATTAAGGGCTGCCGTACCCGTCATTGAACGCACAACTTTGTTAGCTGATTTTGTACGCCAGCTTTCCAAATATGGTCATCCTGCATTTAAGTGTTTTCGATTAGAATTTCATCACTGAAACAAGTATGTTAAAAGCGGAAAAACATAAATTGAATCCTTATAGTGCAACCCATTCACCAGGTCGTTTAATTAAAATTCATACGCGGCACATCGATTTATTCTTTGTTGAAACGTTCATTTCTGGATCTTTAACGGAGCGTTCTCTAAAACGGATTGTATCAGAAAGTCGTAAAAGTGCAGGGGCGTGAAAAATAATGTCGTTAGTCACAAACCAAAGTATCCATTCTTTAGTAAGCATATTTCATACCACAAGCACGCTTTTGCACATAAACACGTGTAATTATCGTAAATAATGCTTGTTTTGCAATTAGCTTCATAACAAAGGAAAAGCTTTTTATGGCTTCACTGACATCCAATCATCCATAGTGCATTCAAAGAAGCTTTGTGCTTTCGCGGGGCTGCAACAATGCTCGTATGCAAATAGAAAGTCCGGGTAATTATTCAAATCGAGTTATTTTTATTGTGCTTTCCGCTAATCCCTGGAAAGCTACGCCACAATTACTTTTTCATATCACACATCGAACAAGTGCAAGGCTCGTAAAAATATAGACACTCTTTGTTGCGAACGAAATTCCCTTTGTGTCGTGGCGATGGTGAATAACCATGTGTCGCTATCTTTTCATCTGTCTATGAAAGAAAATTACGATTTACATTAATTGTGAAAGGGGTGCTGACCTATGACAACATAATAGTTGTTCCCAACTGAAATGAACTTCCAGTTCGCGCATGTTTCAGCGAATCGCTTAGAAAACAAATGGAATTGAATGTTAGGGCGTCGCCGGATAACTTTCCAAGGGGGCAATTAATTAAAACGCTGTTTTTTAAATTAGCGGCGGAGAAACAAGCAATCATAATCTATGGCAAGTAACGTGTTAAAATATAATAAACACCGAGGCCATAGCAACAGAAACGCTTTAATTTTGGATTGTTTGTAAAACTGATAAAAATGCTTAATTTAATGGTTCTATAGGCATAGTACGTGCGGCGTTATTGTATGTGGGCGTAGATAAAATCTACAAAATTACGGAAGTCGGCTTGGGCGATTGCATTAATTTTTAATAAAAATACTGAGTGACATAACTAGGCTTAGCGCACTTGAGTTGTCTAATTACATCGTGTAACATCTGTTACGATGAGCAATTAGAGTTTGCTACTTTCACTCATGCTGGGCACTAGTTGCTGCTCGTCTTCATTGTGTTTTTTGTGAAGCTTAAGTCGCATACAGATTTTAATCGTCGATTGATAAAGGTAATATTTATTAGACCTCAGTTTTAAAATAATTTCATTGAATTAATTGTTTTGAAGCAGCGGCAGTTATTTTATGAGAGCTAGGAAGCTACAAAACAGGTAAATAACTACATTCTTTAAATTATTATATTCATAATCGTCAGGCAGACTATTCAAAAATCTTGATTCGGTCAAAATTAAATATTAGTTTGATGCAATTTTTCATTCACAGCAATATGCAACCAACTTAGTTTATGCACTTTTTGTAAATCATAGAAGCTCGCGGATTGCACTGAGCATGATACCATGTTCCACTGAATGAGTTATTTAAAGGGTTATTTAATTGTTATTGTTTTTTTATATATTTTGCTTTTAAATTCTGAAGTCTTGTAGAACTGTTTTGAAATAAGGTAGACACTCGAGGTGCAACGAAATAAAAAAATTGTAAATGGGTGTACACGGAACTTTCCTCGCAAGAGTCCACTACAGGTCGCCTTACTCTAATTACAATTGAGTTTTAAATAAAAAAGTTAGGGAAGAAAGACAATGTTTTAATTGCTTTAACGAAGAAAGTGCACCGCAAGAGAGTTCCGAATGATGTACAAAATAAGTAAACATATCTTAATGTTGCTAATAATATTGAAACCGTAAAAGGAAATACTTATTAATGCGAAAATCATCAATATGCAAATAAAAAAACATTACAGGCCCTGGGTTTCGAACTCGCCCTTCCAGATGCTAGTCGAATGATTCAACCGTTAGTCCGAAGCCACGTAGCAATTGGATTCGCTCATGTCTGTAGTATAAAGGACGCGGTAAGCTCTGCATATTTCTGTCGCTTTTAAGATGTTCGCCCTGTATCTGCTGAGTTGACAAAATGCCCATTTTTGTGAAGAGTAGTAACCTGAGCTATGTGCAAATGATTGCTTTCATCTATTCCCGAGTTAAAGCAAAAATAAACAGAATTTTATTTCTAAAGGTGCTATAAATTTGACTGAAAATAGATTCGGTTTTGAGCGAGCTAGACAGCTAATGAGCATGCAGAATATTGTCTTCCTCCGATAAATAGTTTTTGAGCTATACCGTAAACATACAGAGGAATAGATAGACAGACGGATAGACACAGAAGGAATTGCGAAAGCATATTTTTCGTTACTTAGGGACCCCGAAACGTGAAGATCTGAGGAAATCTCGGAAGGTGTTTTTTCAAAATTACTTAAATAAAATAATAAGTATCTTTCACTTCACAATTTTTTCACGTCTAAGAAGGTGGTTCCTGATAACCACCATTCAACAAGCTGCGTGGAATGCTATTCCACAGATTCACTATGTCAAAGATTCGTTTAACATTCTCCTTGAAATAGTAGAGATAGTTAGAGAAAAACGGAGAGCTCGGGCAAGATGGCAGCGTAGTCATAGTATCGCAGACAAAACTATCTTTAATCAATTAAACAACAAACTGAGACGTCGACTTCAAGAAATGCGTAATGAAACTTTTCAGCAATACTCAAGTTCACTTTCAGCACATGATAATTCATTCTGGAAAGCGGCTAAAGGAATCAACAGACCTAGAGCACACCTGCCACCCCTAAGAAGTAATACAGGAACTTGGGCAAGAACAGACAAAACAAAGGCTGAAGAGTTCGCACAGCATCTACAAAACGTCTTCGAACCACACTCTAATGAAACTGACCAACATGTTGAGAACTACTTAGATGTCCCACTACAGCTATCGCCTCCAATACGTAGTTTCAGTCAAGAAGATATCGAAACACATATTAAACGTCTAAACAACAAAAAGTCGCCGGGATGGGACCTTATAACCGCAAAACATCTACCTGAGCAAGGAATCAAATTTCTACAACTTCTCTTCAATGGAATAGTACGACTTACATATTGGCCCTTACCACTTAAATTTGTCCAAATTATTCTTATTCCTAAACCTGGTAAACCTCCTAATCAAACAACATCCTATCATCCTATCAGCTTACTTCCGTTAATTTCTAAATTGCTCGAAAGCTAACCTTAAAACGAATAAACAAACGTTCATTACAAAGCGAATGGCTCCCCAATCATCAGTTCGGGTTCCCCAACGAACACTCGACGATTCAACAGTGTCATCGGCTGACAAATGTAATAAGCAAATCACTGGAAACCAAACTCTGTTGCAGTGTTTCTGGATGTGAGAAGCGCATTCGATAAAGTATGGCACAGAGGTTTACTCTTTAAAATAAAAATACTCCTTCCGCACCAGTATTGCCTTTTGCTACGTTCCTACTTGACTGATCGTTCTTTCCAAACCAAAGTAGGCAACGAAACCTCGCAACTAAAATAAATAAAGACTGGTGTCCCACAAGGCAGCGTACTTGGACTTATGCTATACTTGCTGCTTACCTATGACCTTCCAACAACACCACAAACGACCTTGAGGACATTTGCTGACACAGCAATACTCTCCTGCAATTAAGATCCAGCGATGGTATCAAATCTTCTCCAAGAACACCTGAACTTTCTAGAAGTCGGGCTGACCAAATGGCGCATAAAGTCAATGAAGATACATCAACTCACGTCACTTTTACTACAAAACGCGCAACATGCCCTACAATTTCTCTTAACCACAAAACCATACCTCAAGCTAATGAAGTCAGGTATCTGGGTATGCACTTGGACAGACGATTGACTTGGAAGACGCATGTCTACTGGCTCACAGGAAAAAGATCAGCTCTCTCGCTGGAAAACAAGCTACTGCTGTTCAAATGTATAATTCGTCCTATCTGGACTTATGGGTGCGAACTGTGGGAACGTACCTGTAAGTCAACTATTGATATCATACAGAGATTTCAATCTAAGACACTTAGGATACTATCTAATGCCCCATGGTTCGTATCGAACCTCACATTGCATACCGACCTCAATATACCGTTTGCGACAGATGTAATTAAAGAAAAAGCCAGGAAACATCACGACACAGTGGAAAGATATCCCAATGCCACAGTCATCCCTCTAACTGAACAACCGGAAAATAGAAGACTAAAAAGACGATGGCCGATAGATTTAACAATATAAAATAGGGATAACACCATTGGGTGTCTTCCTCTTCACGTTATATTTAATGATTACATACCATTAGCTCATAGAATATTATTGTAAAAATTATTCTGATTGCTTATAAACTTCAGAGAAAAAAAAGAAGGTGGTTGAAAATTTTTTAGTAAAATTTAGGCAAACATACTAAAACATATTTATATCTTACGTCATCAAATAATGGGGATTTTACTAGTAACCACCTTAATTTTTGCTTTATTTTAACTTCCCTCGTCTGAAAGACGAAGGAAGTATTGCAACTACGAAAAAATCACCTTCCGAGATTTCTTCAGATCTTTACGTTTCAAGGTCCCTAGATGCCGAAAAAGAGGTTTTCTTAATTCCGTCTGTCTGTCTGTCTGTAGTATAGCTCAAAAACTATTTGTCGGAGGAAGACGATATTTTGCATAATTATTATATTATATACCTCGCATGAAACCGGTACAATCTCATACAAATATATGCAAGGTGAGCCTTAAAAAAATAAAATTTTGTTTATTTGTGGGTTAATTTTGAAATAGAAGGCAGTAATAACTTTCACATAGGTCAGAATTTACATTTACCGAAAATAGGACTCAACCGATACATGCTAATGTCACAAAAGAGTAAAAACGTTTCAACAATAACACCGTTCTGTTCAAGAGAGGTGCGCGCCGGATTTATTTCGAAGAGGCTCGGTAGCGTAGTTGACTTTATCGATGCAGATACAATCTCTATGCAGGGGGTGCGGTTACGATCGCTCTGCAGGTGCGGCGGGTTCAAACCCCAGCGGGATACATTTTTTTAATTTGAAAATGTATTTAATTTATTAGAAACGTGAAAATATGTTTACTCCTAACTTAATTTGATTTTTAAAATTAGTTAGTATCACAATGTCGACGAGGGAAGTTCTGGGTAAAGCCTTTTACAGATTTTTTATTTGAAAATGTATTTAATGTATTAGATAAGTGAAGATATTTTTACTCCTAACTTAATTTAATTTTTGAAATTATTTAGTGTCACAATGTCCACGAGGGAAGTTCTGGGTAAAGCCTTTTACAGATTTTTATTTTCGTAATGTTGATGTTGTTTAGAGATTTAATTTTCTAGACTTTTTCTGATGGAGGTATCAGTAACAAGATGAAATGCATTATTATTAGGATCTCCAGAAATATCAAACTGCTTGTTTAAAGAGTTGCCAAGTTTAATTGTTCGATTTGATATATCACCAACGCTATTAGCATTAAGTCTGTAATGTAACAGTTACTAAGCAGTAAATTCCTAGGTCAGTACGATTCTGAAATTTAAAATAGTCTACTCTACAATTTATTAATCGATAGTTAGTAGGCTATTACCAGCGAAACAAATTATTAAACACAAATGACACTGTCCTTAATATAACTATTTATTTCTTTTTTAAATTAAATTTCTTAAAAACAACACTTTCTTCGTATTTTATCTGTAAGTGTTTATTTTAACCTTTAATATATCACGACTCCAAATTTAGAAATTGTTGATATTATTTTTTGCAGTCTTAAACAGTCAGACATTTAAAAGTGATGGCGTTCAATGTAGCTAAAGTTGTTAGTTTTTTAATTATATTTTTGTTTTAATTGCATGATTATAAGCTTTGCCACTCCGTATTTTTTAAATTAATTTATTACAGTTCGACGATTGTTCAAATATTCAATTTTAATTGTATTTTTTGCGAAGAATTAACTATTATGATCATTTAATTAAGTAAACAGAGTATAATTATTTCATATAGCAAACAACCTATGTACAAAATAATCAGTTGGTAATATCGCACTGAAGCAGGAACTTGTCCTGACTCACCTGAGTATGTTAAGAATAATTTCGATGTATTATCTATTCATTATTGCTTGTATGACAACTTGTATTTATAATTAAATTGGTTTAGTTATAAAATCGCGCCAGTGACTTTGTATAGGGTGTCCCATTTTGTACTTGGGCATTTGTTTTTAGAATATTTCCCGTTTATTTTAGCGTAAAGTAAAGACATCGGAATTACATTAGAAATGTAGTATTTGCCAAATATTTCCCGTCCTGTTACTGAAAATGATCACCCTTTTAATAAAATTTTCGCTCAATTGCGGCTCAATTTCATCAATAACTTGAAGAATGTTATGCTTGAGCTCGTCGATCAACTGCGGATTGTTCGCGTAGACTATGTCCTTTAGAATGCCCCAAAAGGAATTTTTTTAGAGATCGTGCCAACCAATTGAGGTCACCATGTTGAAAAATGGCACGGTCAGAAAATTTTGTCGGAAATGAAGCCACTGTTTCTCTTGCCGCGTAGTACACATTCTGTTATTAGGGTCCTAAAAAGTTTGTTAACATGTAACAACGTTCCCCATTGACAGCAACCATTTCACCATTCTCGTTTAAGAAAAACAGCCCAGTGACACTTCCAGCCCGAAGCTACACCGTACAGTAACGCGACGACGCACGAATTTTTATTACATTTTTGCGACAGCCGCAATTGCCCGAAAATGTAATTTAAATTTTCACCCAGAGCGGTCATTTTCAGGAACAGGCCGGAGGATATTTGGTAGATACTATATTTCGAACACAATTTCCGTGTGTTTACTTTACTCCGAAATTAATAAACTGCAAATATTTTGAAAATTCGGAATTGTATATAAAAAATAAATTCCCAAGTACAAAATGGGATATCCGATACATCCGAAGTCGGTATCTGGTAGCATCTCGCGCTAATACGAGCGCGGGCGCCAGAAGCGATCTGTTTTTGTTGAAAGCGTCAACACATGAAGGTTGGTTTGTTCGCGGGCACAAGTGAGCGCCGAGTGACCTAGTTGTGAAGCTGGACACCGCATCAGCCAAAATAGAAGTCCTACGAGTCCTGGAGAACTACAAGGGCAAAGAAGCCAGGAAATAGTAGCCGATAAACGACACAGAGTAGAAGATGGTGCAATTCGGCTAGCTGAACCCAGGAAGACAACATCACGCCATCACCGTGGAGAACCGCGCAAGCGCACAGTCCAGGTATTACACAGGCGGTATTCTGCAAGCATCACTGCATGTGGGTGTTTTAATACCTGGTTTGGGTATGCAAAAATAGTGAAAGAATTTAGTGAATCATAGTGTGCAGGGGTGCGTTTGAGGGCGCTGCGCCTGAGCACATGCGCAGTGGGCTATCAGTTGTTAAAAGAGCTGCAAGGGTAATTTAATATTATTGTTTGGTGTGTCATAGAAATAGCTGTCAGCTGGTTCAATTAATCAGTGTTAATCAGAGTAAAAACAGCTTTTCGCTTTGCAGGTTAGTATTTATGTTTATTATTAGTTAGCGTTGCCTTGCTAGGAAAATATAACTAGTTACTTTTGATTTCCGTGTAAAAAAGTTGACTTTTTATTTGGGTACATTTTTGAAGCTCAGTACCAGTACAGGCCAACTTCTGGGGGGTAAGTAAAGCAAGAGAGATCTCATTGCTATTGAGCTATCTGGAAATAAATGAAGGTAAAAGTAATTAAAAAAACGTAGCGGCGTAAAAGGTGCTTCATTGCAGCATCCATTTCATAAAAATTAAACCAAAAAAAAAAAAAACTTGCTGGTTTGCCCCCGACGTCACTGTAGATAATGTTTTTTTGTGGTTTTCACAAAGTTCAAATGGAAGAAGACATTCTAATTATTTGTGCATAGACCTGGCCTCGGGTATACAGGTTGCCCATTTTATTATGTAACAACTAGCTACCTCGCAATTTTCACTAAAAACTCGTTAATTTTAAAAATATTTTTGTCAATTTTGGAGAATGGGAGGTTTTACTCCACATGCCTACAACTCGTTCATAACATAGGAATGGGCAAAGATAAGAGGTGGCTGTGAAAATCATGTTCTTGTTAAATGTGTTGACTACCTAGTTGTTACACGATCAAATGGGCAGCCTGTATATTACATGAAAATGGTTGCCAAGGGTCCACAAATAAACCATTCAAGAGAAATAGTTGTTTTTATAATACTCCATACTTGGAGCAATCTATCTTATAAAATAGACAAGAAACTCTTGTTTTGATTTTACAAGTTTGACTTGTAGGGAGTATTCCACTGACTATTCATCTTTATTTACTTAACCTTCGTTTATCGCTTAACCTAGAGTACCTTTGTTTACGTGGATTCTAACACATTGGTATTCTAATTAAATCTAGTACTATGGTCTGCTGGCTTAAACCTTTTAATTGTCTGATTTGATGGGGATTGTCGACTGCAGCAACTTATTGTCACTCACTGTACTTAGTACTGCACTTTTTTATGTGTTTCTTAACTGAAGACACCGACAGATGTTTTTGAATCACTGTATTTGTTGCATAATATGGCACATTTGCTATAACATGAAGTACCTTGTTCTGAAGGCTTTGGATTATCTGATTGATGTTGCTGGCAGAACCACAGAGTTGAATGCCATATATCCACATGCGTTTAAATCGGGAATTTCTTCCTATCATCCAGTGAAGTTTACTGAATTCCGTACTCAGTTGTATTGCCGTTATAAATATGTAATATATACAGGCCGAGGAATGTTGCATGGTCCAAATGCTAAAGATATTGTTAATTGCACGTTACAAGTATACAATCATCTCCTTTCATGGTGTACATCAAATGTATTGATTTCTTTTTGATCTTTTTATTCTCCAGCTTTTTAATCATGATTGTATTTGTTTAAATTTGTAGATTTCTGATGGCAGTTGCACGTTAGGGTGCGATGCATAACAATGGTATCGTCTTCAAATGTTGTGATTGTAGCTATCTTAGTTGTTCTGGTAACAACATAGTGTACAATAGGTATAAAATGGGCCCCAACACACTCCCTTGAGGAACCCCAGATAGTATGGGTTGAAAATCCGGTCTAGGACGTTTAGGCGCGATTCTTTAGGCACGCATCTTTAGGCGCTCACTTTTAGGCGCGAGCGCTTTAGACGCGGACGCTATTAGGCGCCTGAACGTTTAGACACCGAAACTTTAGGCGCGGGGACACTTAGGCGCCACATGAAAGAAATTCACATTATTCTTGATTTTAAAACTTGTTGTTAGGTAATTATTGCAGTAATTAATGTTGAAGAAAAATTCAAACCTTCATAAAGAATATGTATTTGGCGCTTTTACGAGCCTTCTTCAGTGTTAAAGTTTTACAAATTTACATATTTAATTTATATTGTATCGATTATGAAAAATGAGTTATTTACATATTGTATATGGGTAGTTTAACGTGGTGGAATTATACACACCATATAATTTCACTACGTTAAACTATCTATATACAAAATGTAAATAACTTTTTGTTCATAATCGATAAAATGTAAATTCAATATATAAATTCGTACAACTTTACACTGAACACTGAACACACTGAAGAAGGCTCGTAAAAAGCTGAATATATATTATTTATGAAGGTTTCAATTTTTCTTCAACATTAATGACTGGAATAATTACCTAACAAAACATTTTAAAATCAAGAATAATGTGAATTTCTTTCATGTGGCGCCTAACTGTCCCCGCGCCTAAAGTTGCGGCGCCTAAACGTCCAGGCGCCTAATAGCGTCCGCCTCTAAAAGCTTCGAGCCTAAAAGCTCGCGCCTAATAATGCGCGCCTAAAGGTGCGCGCCTAAACGTCCCTTTCCGTTGAAAATCGGTTTATTCCTGTTGGTGTTTGACGAAGAAGTGTCTTCTAGTCTAGTATGAACGTCCTATATTTCTTCTTCCTTGACTTGATGAATATTCATGCAGTATTTTAAGTAGTTCACCTTCGTAGTAGACTTTTTTAAATTTAATGTAAGAAATTACTACTATGACAAACTGTACAAACATATGGGTTACCCTTATAAATAAAACTGAAAACGTCTTTAATTTGAAAAAAAGTAGTTTCTTCTAAGTTGAATAAAATTTCTTGAGTTCTGCTTGTCGCAACTAAACGAAGAGAGTAACGCAGATTTTAGTTCAGTAATTCTGATAACTGGAAAATGGTTCATGTTAGGAGAATAATTTTAATAGTGGAGATATTTGCAAACCTGAACTTTTTCTTACAAAAATTTGCTTTATTCTGAGAAACAGAGATATTATGCTCCTGCGCCGGTTCACATTGTTTTGCTCCACTCATTACAAGTTTTTCTGGCAATTATTGGTGCTATTTCAGTCTGTAAACACGCAATTTCGATTTCATAAAAAACAAATTCAATTTACTAGAAAACTGCTAGGCTATGTTTAAATAAATTTCTTAAATTTTCTGGATATCTACAGATAATGGTGATACAAATTAGAAAAACTTAGCAAAGCACATTTATAATTTAATGAGGTCCTATTTATTTTCAGCTGAAGTAATTCCGTTAGAACAAACCAAAATTTTAATGATTTTTCGATTTTATTTTATTTACTTTGGATTTAAGTTTTGTTCTTCGTCCTGGCATTTTTCCGCGCAGGTGCAGGTTTGATGTTTTACATACCTGTCTCCAGTTGATTCTAAGAAATGCATCTTCGTTTATTTCTAGCTTAATTGTAAACTCTAATTAGATGATTAGCTTATAACTGTATGTTTTCATTGTAGAACCTAAATATTTATTATTAATGGCATATTTTTCAGATATGAATTTGTTTCGATAGAATATAAAATAATAAAGATAGAAAGCATTATCAAGTACTTTTCAGGACTGTCAGTAAACTTAATATACTGTTTCAAGATCGTTTTTATTTAAATTCTGCGAGTGTAAATGTTTTGAAATAAACATAGTAATTTCCATTGAAATATTGACTGCTTCAAAACTTTGGACAGAAATAATAACATTGTAAAGTTTTAACACCAAAGTTAGCATTGCCGTTAGATTGTAAAAAGTGAGTTCGATTATAATATGTATTTTAGCAGTCAATAATCAATTAATATGGAGAGGGAATTTGTAAAAATCCTAGAACATTTCATTAGCTCTGCCTAAAAAACCTTGTTTTTGTATTGAAACTACTCCTCAGAGAACATATGGAATAATTTTTATATTTTACACTATGATGAATAGTAACAGTAATGATTACATTTTGTAAAAAGGCAAAGAAAAGCGTCGATTATTACAGCGTTAAGAATATATTGTTACATAATTTACATTAAATATTTAATGTAATTTCTGTAACAATATTTATTTAACGCTTCCTAAAAGTTATTCATTTAAATTTTATGCCACTTTAGTTGACATTAATAAACATATTTTTCATAATCTATTCCTGAATATTCATTGTGTCAGATATAGCATGTCCATAAAAATAATTTGGGCAATCAACGCAGGTCAACCGAAATGCCCTTCTACAACAGTATATTTGAAAGTTTGTTTTATACTAGTGTCATAGTTTACTATAAGGAATATTTTATGGAGCGTTTATAACACCTTGTGATGGTTGGTACCACATCATATAGTCATCGCATTATCAGAATTTAAAATATCTTGCAAATAGAATATCTCCAAAGACCACAAAGCAACTAAATTTAAATCCATTTTAAAAAGTCGACTTGCATGAAATTATGACATCGTTTGTAATATAGACACCTGGTATATAATAAAAATCGTAGTGGTTCGCACTTGGTAACGTAATTGTAAAGTAATAATGTGTATTTTGACAACGTGCCAAGATCATTTTCAAGCCTTATATTAGCACATACGAGGGTGGGTTTATATATTTGTAGACTAACCAGCAATTGTTGAACAGTTTTGAAATTCGAATATGTATTAAGCTAACCTTGCTCGAAACGAGTGATAATTCACAAATATATCTGCCATTTGTAAACAAAGTTGTCGCGGGTGGGAGAGGAATTGCAAAATGGCTAAATGTGAAGTTCGTGCAGTGATTAAAAATTCCCACAAGAAGTTCAAGATCACAGATTGTTTTATTAATATGTAGTGTTTCCTAAATTATTCTGCATATTGATAAAAGTGATATTACTCTTTTATAAATGTTTAATCACTGCACAAACTTCAAATTTGTCTATTTGTCCAATTTTTTACGTTTCACGTTTTTCACTTTGTTTACAAATGTCAGAAAAATTTGTAATTTATCAATAGTTTCTAGTAAGGTTATATTAATGCATTATTAGAATTTCAAAACTGTGTAACAGCTGCTTGTTAGCAGGGCTACGAATATATAAATCTGCCCTCGTAGATTAGGATGTACAATTGTCCACAGAACTAATGTCACCCCGAAGGCCAGTTTGGCTATCTCGATAGGCAACACATTTACCGTCACTTGACCCAATGTTTCTTAGATGCTAATATACAGAGAAAGTAGACATTTTAGAAGCAAATCCTTCCGTTTAATATTTCGGTGATGAATCACACGGGGTTACAGTTTATTTGTATTAAACAGGTTTTATTTCACTGCTGTTGTTAATATTATTTGTTATTTGTATGATGTAGAAACAAGACATGAAGTAATTCTGGTTGAATATAAACTTTAACAGATACTGATTAATGAAATTGTTGAAGGGTTTAAAGATTTTTGTTTAATGTTAAACGTTTTAAGTGATTAAGAAATCACCATCGCTACCATCTTCCCGAAGTTTAATTTAAAATTAAAATAGATTTTTCAACCGCTAAAGGCACAACATTGAAAACCTAGATTTGACAAATAAATATTTATCTTGTTTTCACAATTTGAAACAGAGTTTAGTAGAATCTTGAAAAATAAGAAATAATTTAAATTGTTCTACTTGAGGAACGTGAAAATTTTTGCGAAACTGATAGATTAATTAAATGGTTTTAAAATTTAAACATAAATATACAGTGTATTTTCAAGAAGAATCAGATTCCATAGAAAAAAGTGGTGGCTGCCATTTAAAAAAAATGGCGAGACGTCATTACGGAAATAGGTGGGGGTAAAAAAAATTGACAACTATCAGAAAAGATGCGCGTTGAAAAAATAAAGTCGACGTGTCCGAGGATTTTGGCCGCAGATGATCGGGGAATTTTTTATTTGGAGCTTTCCACAGCCAACGTTCGCACTGTATATTTTTACATGACTAGTCCTTAAAATTGATTTCATTTAATTTCATCATAAATTGGTTGATATTTTCCTTACGATAAATGGAATTTTAATTCGTAAAGTAGAGCAAAATCATATGGTAAATTATTCGAACGGCGGAATACCTGTAAAAATCGTTAAACAGTTCCACTGTATGTAGAATTTAAGAAACTTAAAAGTTACTCAAAAATCTGGTATATTACAAGCACACAACTTCCTTTTACAACGATCTTATAATTAGCCAAAAATTTGATTTTTAATTTTTAAGCGTTTGTCAAAAATTTTCAAACATTACAAATTCTACAGAAACCGTACAAAATAGAGCGTTAGTTCGAAAGACAAATTTTCTCTAAATTTTAAGCAGAATTCAAAAATGTAATAATATACAGGGTGTTCTATTTAGAAGAGGAGTTAATAAAAAAAAATTTAGATGTATTCAACTGAAAAATTAATATCTCACATCAATACACATTAAAAATCTAATAAAAATGCAAAGTTTGAAAAAAATAGTTAGAGCCGTTTTTGAAAAAAGTAAACACCATACTTCTGGTTATGCGATTCTCTTTAAAAGCTTGCTGTCGCATCTAGATAGTACACAAAGCTTATACAGGGTCCGGCAACGAAGCGGGGGTGGAAGATATTTCTAAAACTATGGGAGTTACATAAATAGTGTGTATATAAAAGTTGTAGATACGAAGGTGGTACCCATTACTAAATATATTTGATTATACAGGGTGTATCAAAAAAGTGTGGCTTTTTTTAAATTGAATGCCCTATATTTGGGTAGCTTAAAAGTTTTGCATTGAAATACTCATATTTTTTATATAAAGTTGTATGGGTCTAACGTCAACTGTTTTGGAGATATTAAAGATTCTATGCAAAAAAAATGCTGAACTTCAGGCGGCTGCTGTAAGCAACAGAAAACAATTGAAAGAAGGAAAACGTTATCAAAAAATTATGATTTTCGTGAATTACCTTTCATGTGTAAAATGATGGATTTGGGTATTAGTGCTATACAGGATGTAATGTGTAATGTGCACCACCTTTGTATCTACAAATTTTATGTACACAATATTCACATAACTCCCACATTTTTAGAAATATCTTCCACCCCCGCTTCGTTGCCGGACCCTGCATATGAAGTTTCAACGTCATAACTCTTTTCGTTTTTAAGATATTTTGTTCACAGACAGACAGACAGACAAACATGTTTTTTGGGACTCTAAAACGTGAAGATTAGTTGGAAACTCAATTTCGAATTTTTGGGGTAAATCCAATACATTTTTAATTGCGAAAGGAAGTAAAAATCAACAAAAAATAAAAATTGCTAGAGTAGGTAACCTAAAAACTTAAAGAACGGTTTAGAAGTCTTGTTTTTGAATGTTTGTTATTTTATAAGTATCATCCGGTAAAGGTAAAAAACAGTTTTAAAAAAATGTAGAAATTTTTTTGCTACCGTCTTGCCTTATCGGTAATTTTGGAGGGATGATTTGAATATCAGAAACGAAGCAGAACTCCATGCGAACATGATGCAAACCTGGAATGTTCTTAGAAGAACACACATTTGTGAGAGATTAGTTGACGCGATGGGCCGGAGGTTGGAAGAATGTATTGACAATAAACTGCTCAAGGACAGGTCTAACGAGTAGCTTCAGAATGTGTAGTTCAAAACGTGACCACCGAGCTTCTGTAGATGGCGCCAAGTGGACAAACCGCCACTGTGCTACAATGCTTGGAAATTTTGCAAAGTGGAAAGCCAAAACCAAATAGCGCATGAAGGTGCTCGGGACCTTAGCAACAACTTTGCCCCCTTTCAAAATTTCGATATCTGTAGCCGTTCGAAAGTTACAGGCGATCCGGACGGACGGACGGACGGACAAAACGTTCGCATAAGTACGCTGAAGCTACTAATAATGGGTACTATACGAAATATTAATAATTTCAACTTTATTGGTTAGGGCTGTTAACCAATAAAACTCGGCTATTACATTCTTACTAGCTGTAATAATTGTACAATGCAATACATTGCTTTTATTTTCTGAAGTTTCTTTCATGTTTTTGAGGTAACTTAGGTTGTCTTGTTTTATTATTAATTATGGCGTTAAAGTCTTTTCCTTATCTTCTGAAAGACGAAGGAAGTATTGTAATCACGAAAAAACCACCTTCCGAGATTTCTTCGGATCTTCACGTTTCAGGGTCCCTAGATGACGAAAAACAGGTTTTCTCAATTCCGTCTGTCTGTCTGTTGGCGGTATAACTCAAAAATTATTTGTCGGAGGAAGATCGCTACACAGATGCGGTTACGATCGCTATAAAGATGCGGCGGGTTCAAACCCCAGCGGAATATTTTTTTTTTTAAATTTGAAAATTGATCTAATTCGCGCGAGGGAAGTTGGGCGTAAACCCATTTACAGATTTTTTAAGTTCTTCTGAAAATTACATTAGGTTACTACCGTATGGCTGTGTATTCCTGAAATAAAGTGTAGCAGCTTAAAGTAATACCAAGTAGGTGTAATTCTACCTACCTTAAAATTGCACAAGACCTTTAGTTACTTTTTTAAATTGATTTTCTCATTCCTGAGGTAGAACGACTTAAATTATTTTTCCAGTTTGCAGTAAATTGTGAAAACAAGATAAACGGTTGTTTCTCAAATCTAGGTTTCCAATGTTGAGCTTTTAGCGGTAGAAAATTCTATTTTGACTTTAATTTTTAATAGCATACTAAATTAAATTGTTATTTTTTGAATTAAACTTTGGAAGATGGTAGCGATGGTGATTCCTTAATTACTTAAAACATTTAACAATAAACGAAAATCTTAATGTTAAAGTTTATATTTAACCAGAACTTTATGTCTTGTTTCTACATCATACAAATAACAAATAATATTAACAAGAGCAGTGAAATAAAACCTGCTTAATGGCGATTCACCACCGAAATATTAAACGGAAGGATTTGCTTCTAAAATGTGTACTTTCTCTCTGCCTAATCGCTTTTCGACGTCACGCTTTGTGTATATTAGCATCTAAGAAACATTGGGTTAAATAACGTTAAATGTGTCGCCTATCGAGAAAGCCAAGCTGACGTTCGGAGTGACATTAGTTCTGTGGATAATTGTACATATGGAGCAGTCTCCTTCATACCTTCGGAGGTAATGTGAGAAAATGAAGTTCAATATAGTCCTGCCCTTCGTTTAATGGAATAAATAGATTGACCTTGTATATTTAGTCATTAATTTAGAACAGTAAGCAATAAAGTCCTTAATTAGCCACAATAAAACAACAACCCATTTTAAGTAGTCTTTATTCTCTTTATCATGATTTAACTAGTAAAAAGCAAATTTACAAATACAGGCGCGACTGGAAATATCGATTGTGCAGCACAAATCCTGCAAAGAACAATATCACTGGCTTCGACAGAAAGCGGTAAACCTTCATTTGGTTATATGTAAGCGCGGATTTGTATGGAATTAAGGGATAAACGGAAAGAGGGTTCGATCCAACGTGTTGATGCACTTTGAAGTTCACGCCTGTCAAAGGGCCTTTTGTTATGCGTTACTTATTATTGCGTTCGTTTAAGCCTTTACGTCTCTATACGTGACAATGAATTATGATTTCCCGAGTTTTAATTATGGCGAAACCTTTGAGGCTCGCTTTTCCGGCAATACGGCCCCTGGAATGGCATCACTTTGTGTTCGCCTTTGCCACACGCGACTACGTGGGAACTCGATTATTTCAAGGTATCGCTGTGATAAGACACTTGAACGCGCTTCTTTGTTGTGGTCGTCCTTATCTGCGACTTACGGATATTGTTGTGCGGCCAAGGAATTGTCATGGTTATCAGCTTCGGAATCAGAGTGAAATGTGTCGGCATTTCCCGGCTTTATTTACTTATTGACGCATTAATTCATAGCAAACGTTAATAAATTATTAAATTAGAATATACGCAGCACAGACGACTTAGAAGTTTACGTATCTTCATTTCTGAAGGGAAATCGAAAAAAAGGATTTTCCTTGCCAGTATTGAATGATTCCAGGTTATGTTCTTTCAGCTTCCGATAGTAGGCACCTCTATTTAATTGCGCTAAATGTGAGCTACCAAATGTGGGATTGATCAGCTCGTCCTCATCCGGTCGCAATTCCCCAGTCCCTGTCCTGTCTGGAAAAATAAAAGCTGGCTTCAGATTGGGCAACGGTTTTTCCAAATTTTCCCTAGTTGGAAAAGCTAACGCTTTCTGCCTTCTGCCATTGTTAACTCGAACTGTTTCATCAACAAAAGCTATTCTCGTGGGAAAAGCCTGCTCAACACCTACGTCATTGCTGATATCGTTCCACAAATTATTGGGAAATCGAGTCCCGGGCACGTACTGCACAGGTTGGTTTTGAATCCTTTTGTCTGCTTCCACCTGGTTCGCATCTTTAGGGCGATTTCGTTTAATGTAATAGGGAGAATACTGTTGGGGATGGTTTGGGTACTTCTGGAGATGACTTGGGTACTTTTGAGGATGCTGGGCTGCTTGTGGAAAATGGAAAGGATATGGCGCCTGTTGTCCTGGAGAAAAAGGTGGCCGCTGCGGAATTTGGGGAAATCCAGGAGCTCCGTTGAACAATCTGAAAAAGCCACCATTGTGGTTGTTGAGGTACTCAATCAGTCGATCCGGATCTTGGGGACACCGAGGATAAGCATATCCGCAAGATGTTGAACTGCCCTTGCCGGAATACCCCATGAGAATGGCCTTGCCGAAGTGTAACAATGGGGATGATTCCGTTCCGCTTATTCCCGATAGAAACCTGGCAAAATTGGAAAAGTTTTAATTAAAACGATGTCAATCACAGTCCTAATAAAATATATAATTTCGGCAAGCTCTAATAGAATCATATGACCAATAGCAGTCGCTGTCTAAAATACCGGGTACTCTAAGAGTTTGTCTATAATAAAGACCAATAATAATTATTAACTGTTACTACTAGCATATACTCAAGAAAACTACGATTCACATTTTTCTATCAATGGTTTTGTTCACATCTCCACCATATGAGCATTGGCCTTTCTACTCTAAGGAAGTTTAGGTATTAACACCCCATGGCTGCCAAAGTAGGATTATGGAATTGAGTCGAGCTTTTCTGATCTAGAACCAGAGCCCCCGAAAAAAGAGGAAGTTTTTTTACGAAATTGTTTTAAAAAAATTATTGAACCAAACTTGAGAAAATGAGCAGCGTCAAGGAATTTGCACATCTGTTGATAATAATTGATCACAGCTCACTTTCGCCAACTTATCCTGATGTGTCTACAGCATGTGTTATGTACGTGACAGTTCCTGTGACGGTAGCTAAGGTCGAACGATCATTTTCAAAACTGAAATTGATCAAGAATTACATACGAAGCACCATGGGACAGGAAAGGCTCAGCAATCTAGCTTTGCTTTCAATTGAAAATGATAGAGCTCAACAAATTAACTTTGATAAAGTACTCAATGACTGCTTGTAAAATAGTTATTTACGTTATAAGACTGGAAAATATATTTTACGGTCGTGTATGGTACAATGTTTTATTTTATACTGTTTTATACAATATGTTCATAAGGGGCGGTTGTGGAAATTCAAACGTATGAATAGTATGTTGGTGGCACTGTAAGGCACACGGAGCTACTCAACAGTGATCGGACTGGTCAGTGATTGAAATCATAAACTGATTAGTGATTGATTTTTATTGTTGTTTCGCACACGGAGAAACGCAAAAGTAACGACATTTAAATCAGTTTCGAATTATTCAGCCTGAAAGCACGTCGCTGTCGTGTTTTCTATTTTACATGAATGAGTATTTTCACAATAATATAGTGAATATAGTACTTTTATCGAAAAAAGTTATTTAAAAAGTTGCTCAAAATCGCAAAAAAGGTAGTATAATTTACCAACATTTGAATTCGCTCAGAAGATAAATAAGGAAGATATAGGGGTATGAAGATAACGAGTGTAACATTTATTACATTAAATAGTAATAATAATTTTTTTATAAAAAATTGTATTGTGGCTATAATTGTGATTCTGAGCAACTTTTTTTAATAACATTTTTCGATAACACTGGGCCTATTTGATTTTTCATTTTTTTGCATCTATTTTTGATCGCAGTAGGCCGGATTTGCAATAAAATTATACAAAAACTGCTAAAATAATTCTTTTAAAGGATAGTATAGCTGACCAAAATTTAAAATCGATCAGAAGATAAATAAGGAAGATACAAGGGTGTGAAGGTGAGTAGTGAAACGCACTGTAGATATAAAAGATAAAGAAGAACATTTTGGGTTCATCCATATATTAAAATATTCTGCTAGTGTATAATTATAGTATAAAGGGGGCAATTCTCTACCTCTCTTGCGAATTTAGCATTAATAACTTGTTCATTAATATTGTCTATTTGTTGATTTCTTCGAATTTAGTTGGTAACTGGTAGCCCGGCGACTAGCATGTCGAGTTTCCTGTGACGGGTCATAAATTGGTTCAAATCAGTAGCCGATCTGTAGCTTCGTGAGCGGACCTCCCTATAAATACCTTAGCGGTGACGAGCAAGCAACTGGTTAGTGATTGTAGTTTAATTGAGTTACTTTTCAGTTTCATTCGAGTAGATTAGGTATTGCGTCAGTCTGCAGCAGAACTGACGGAAAACCTAACCTGATTACCTCGAATTTGACATAACCTTACAGTGCCACCAACATATTATTCAGCAGTTGCCTAGCAACACTTTTCGGCCTTGTGATATAATGTTCCACTTTACGGACTCAAATTAATGATGTAAAGTCGTATTTTCCGGGCAGTATGAAATAAAAGTTAGGACACAGAATTTAATGTGAGCCAGTTTTCAGTTAAAACTCAACCTGTGTAGACTTAGGATATTGTAACTTTGTAAGTTTTATATGCATGCTTGCATGTCATATAACGGGTGGTGGATTGTGGATTGTACGTCCTACAGCACTTAGGCCACTTTTCCGGGCCCATTGTGCGTACTAGTGTACTACCACTACCTTAAACTACCCTTAACCTAACCTATGGTAAGGGGTTTTCTGGAGCTGACAACTGCCGAGGTCCGGATTCGAACCATCGGCCACAGACTCCCGAAAATCCCCTGTGACCTCGACTGCAAGATAACGGGTGGTACTAACGACTACCACTAAATTAATACTAATAACCGGGACCGCTGCAGTATAAGGCTAACGCCTTTTATATTAAACTGAATGTGACAAGTAAATATGTGTTTTGTCTGTTTTAAATGTCCATTCTTCTATCTTAACAGAAAAAAAAAACAAATAGCAACCCTATTAAAAAAAGGCTTACTAAATGAAAGTGGGGTAGAGGTAAAGAAGAAGATAACGTCACGTGGGGGCCCTATAATTATTTGTTGCCCCAAGGCCCCCAAGTCTGTAGCTACGGCCCTGTCTAGAACCAGGGGTTCTATCATTTTGAAAGAAAACTAATTAACCATTTTAACTTGTTCAGTTCTCTATCTCGGTAATATTGCTAATTTTATTGACTTTAACTTAAGATTTAGCAGTATTTTGTTTGAAAATATACCTAGCAACTAAACTATTAACACTTATCAACAATTATTCTGGGCATAATTTAATACTATTTTACGTGCTTCCAAGATTATGTGAAAATATGAAGTGAACATAGTACAGTGCTTGGCTTATTAATGTTAATACGTGTACATTGTGACATTCGTTTAAAACTGTTTCAATAGAAAGTTAACTAGGTCAGTTGACAGCAAAGCGATCAAATAACCATTCTAAGTTACATTTTATGCAATATTAAGCAGGTAGATATACAGCATATACCCTAAAACTACGTTATTTCCACCTTTTCATGCAATCAGCAAATTAATAATGCATACAGCAAACGACAAATTATATAACTTACTAATATTTCTATTGGTAGTAATTGTTGGTAGTGATTATTTTTTGGTGAGAAAAATTTATCTTTACTTCTAGAAAGTGGTAGAAGTAGTAGTGCTTTGTTATATTGCTTCAAGTTCGATTAGTTCGTATGCTACGCCAAGAAAAGTTTAGCACAAACAACGACAAATATTGCTATTCGTATTGAAACTTAAGCTTCAATACCACCAAGCCCTAGGTTTGACACACAAGTGTTGCTGTATAGTTGTTGCAATGATTGAAAATCACTAGGAATGATGATTATATGAAGAGCAACGAGTTAAACTATTAGAACCTTTAATCAATGAGGCTAATGCTTATTGGGAAATGAAATTTCAATTTGTAATTCGGATCAAAATCATTTATTTATTTTGGTTCTCACTAGTGCTACACACTTCTAAATTCGCCTTTGACATTAGATATGACTTTATCAAAGCAGGTATGCAAGTCTAAATGTCGATCTTTAACACAACCAGTAATTTGTGGTTTGTTTCGTTTTAAAAACATTCTAATTTGTATGCATAATCCTGTTTTCTGTAAAATACAATTTAATGCAAAGCCGTCGAAAAGTTTTGTATAGCTTGAACTAATAAAGAAATATTATCATAAATGTAAAATCCAGTGAAGCTGCGTGTGTCAGTCAGGCTGCATGTTCCCAATCTGGCGTACTTGCTTTAGTGACATCTAATGGCAATGACAGAAGCTCTTCTGGTCTTCGCGTATTTAAATAAGTGATTTACAATTATCGAACGAAAGTAGTAATATAAGAGGGGTTCTGGCTCAAAGTGTGTCTCTGCGCATGTGTTCTGCGCAGGTTGTTAATAGGGGCGATATTTGCGCGCACCGGATGTCGCGCAAGTGTCATTGTGGGGGGTATTTTTTGCGAGGTGATTGTCCTCTGGGTGACGTCATTGTCTTGGAATTTGCCGCGCACCGGATGTCGCGCAGGTGCCATTGTGGGGGGTATTTTTTGCGAGGAAAACACATCTGGCGAGCAATGATGTCATCACCCGCAAATTTCTCATACACAACTAATTCGCTGAACTATCAAGAGGAGACAATTTAGAAAAACATCTGGTGCGAGCGTAACCGTCAAACATTCTCATACAATGAGTCACATTCCCACGCCATCTTCGGCACCAACGCAAATTCCCATACTATGACGTCACCCAGAGGACAATCACCTGGCAAAAAATACCCCCCACAATGACACCTGCGCGACATCCGGTGCGCGCAAATATCGCCCCTATTAACAACCTGCGCAGAACACATGCGCAGAGACACACGTTGAGCCAGAACCCCTCTTGTATTACTACTAACGAATATTTTTCATTTTAATATAGGGAGATCAAAAATAAAATTGATCGCGGGAGCCATTGAAAATAAAAAAATTTGCATAATATGTAGTATGCTTTTTGTTGATATAGAACTGTCAAATTTTTTTGAAGTTTCAAAATAATTTTTAATTTATCCACAGGTAATTTTAATGTTACCTCTCAATTTAATGTACAGGGTGGCGCAGAGGAACGGGAAATTTTGAAGTTGTTGTTGGTATACTTGTAAGTCTCGTAGGAGTGGGAGACGGTAGTCATGACGCCAAGTAGTAACGGACATTTAGTTGAGATGGAGCAGTGGAGTGGTGCAGAGCGTGCGGTCGCCGTGAGAGCATACTACAAAAATGGCGACAGTGCAACAGCTGCACAACGAGTGTTTTGACGCCAATATGATATTCCTCCCCGCGGTCGAGTTCCTTCTTCACATGCAATATCAACATGGGTTCGCAATTTTGAAGAGACTGGTTCGGCCTTAATGAAGAAACCTCACATTGCGTCGCACAATGCTAAGTCTTCAAAATCGATTGAATGAATGTGTTAAGCGCAATGGACAGCACTTAACTGATGTGATTTTTAAAAAGTGATTTTTAACTTTATTCTTATTTCCAACATTTCTCATGTATTTTTCCACTCTTGACCAACACATTTTGAGCATTAAAAAATTGTTTGTACAATTCATTGGTTTATTATGATTATTTCAAAATTTCCCGTTCCTCTGCGCCACCCTGTATAAGTTTGGATTAAATTACTTATTTTTGCATACTTGTGCAGCTTATTAGACTGTTAAAATCGCATGAACTAATAATACAGTTAATTGTAGTTCAAATGTAGTGTTATAACGTGCAGTGTAGACGGTCGCCATATATTTCATGGGCTCCCGTGATCATGTTAATTTTTACAAGAACTAATCCAGATAATCAATAAAGACATATTGAAGAATTTGTCTAGGATGGGTGGTTCAGAGGGAGACTGGAATATGACCTGAAAAGTAGGTACACCACCTAACCTAGAAGAATGGCTTAAGGTGAACGAAGAAGAAAAGGTAAAGATGGTAGAATAAAAATACTGAAGATAGTCAAAAGTTAGTTTTAAAAATAAAAGTTAATTTTATGTTATAATGTAGATTTTTCTAAAGTAAACTTTCTTGAAATAAAAGTGGACTGTGTTGATCTAGGAATTTTTTTTTTGTAAATTTTATAATAACTGCAACATGTAATGGTTTAGAAGTATATGGTCGTCAATAATTATTAAAGTTCTTTAACATTTTTATTTCGGTTCAAATATTCTAAACTAATTTCAGAATTATACAAAAACGTGACATACAAGTGCAAATTCAAAGTCGTACATTCAGTGAAATTGGAAACAGCTGAGGGTTCTGGACATATATTAAATTTATTATTAACAGTTGTAAAATTTTGGCTTACATTATATCAGGTACATTGTGTTGCATTTGTAAAATACAGAAGTCTAGGCACTAAACCCTCTTACTTCAATTAACGTTATAGTTAGCAATCAAAGCTAGAATTATAAGTAATGCAATTGTTTAACTTATCTATATAGTTCCATATCGTTTAATTAAAATTTTGCTTGGTCGTATTTTTTACGCTTAAAAGAGCCATTTACCAATTCTTCCATTTCTTCTGACATGGGTTTAGCAGCAATTACACAAAATTTTCAAATAGCTCATGCCATGTTGCACGTACATAATATAAAACACAATTCTACAAAATAAACGGCAACAAATAATAACAACTTACTGATTGCAACTGCGCTGTATTTGTGACAATTATAAAAACGGCAAAATTTTTATTACAGAATAATTGCAACCTTCGGAGGCATAAATATAGACGTTACTAAATATTATCTTCAAATCACTAACGAGCAATTTTTGCAGAGTTTCATCAGATATAAGAAACTGACCTGAGTCGTGGCGAAATGTTGGCAGCCTCGACTTCCAGAGATGCAATAAATTGCTTAAATTTTTGATGAAATGTGTTTTGCAATATTGAGAGGAAGCCCAAATAGCTATTAGTTACCTTTTAAATTATTTGATGGTTTCGGAAGTAACTATAAAATTGGGTTAAGAAAAGTACCAATAAATATGTTCGAGAAATTAAGATATCACATTTAATTTGTCATGTCACCTAAATATCTATCTTAGATAATTTAGCCTTGAACAATATATTGCATCAATAGCGCGTGATTAGTTTGAGCCACTAAAGCGACGATTTATTATGCACTCATAGAGAAAAATATTGCATTATTTTTATTTTCTGCTTACAGTTTATTTTCAATGTCATGGTAGTATTCCATAACCAATAGTCAATTTGTTTTACATTTTATAGGACTACGACAAGTACAGCGCATTTCCATAAAATAATTCGGCTTTATTTAGGGGAGAGTCGGGTAATTGTACGCAGCGGCTAATAGTACGTATGCCTTTATTTACACAACGGACCCATATAATATCGAAATTATCATTCGTTCGCCATCTCTTAATAAACGTGTGAACTATCAGGTATAAGTCGGATAGGTCGCTCGAACTTTCTTATCTACAATGGCCGCTTCGTTATTTTCATATCGTGTATTTAAAAAACTCATTCGCAGCATGCCATGATCAAATTGAAGTTTGCTATAACTTGATACATACCCATTGAAGCAAATAAACTACCATAAGTCAGAGAGAACTAAATTACATCTTGATCTTGAACTATTTTCCTAAGAATATACAAAACACTTAATAAAAACAATTTTTCGTGACTGTTATGATTAATACACTCGTTATAGTTGTGTAAATGCCATCTTATTTTCCTTTTTGTTTGATACAAGTAAACTTAATGCACTGTAAACTTTTTCCTGTAATAGTGACAAATGTTTTCATAAACAAAACATTCGCCTACAGACTTAAGTTAAGACATGACTAGATTTTTTATCTTTCTTTCTAAAGCCTGCCCTAAATGAGTTTTTTTAACACACGATATATTGTGTACAAGTTTGCGTGTCGGAGAAAATAAGCCGCAAGTATTTCCATTCATACGCATCGTTACATTGCCTAATGTATCCTCCTTACGCGGATATAGGCAGTTTAGACAAAAAAAGTTTGAAAGTGATTTATAGAATTTAACAGGTGAAAATGTCTCTGTCGGTTAATTGGGCGCAATGCACACAATTATCCTCAAATACGCACGATTAACCATATTGTATTTAGCATTATTAATAATTCGTTTTAAATAAACAATAATGTTATTTTGCAATTTTTCAGATGCCGAAATACCAACACAAGACAACAAAGGCGCAATGGGGTGCTGAAATCATGATTCAAGCTATACAATTTATCAAAAATGGAGGATCAATACGGCTGGCTGGTAGAAGGTTCAATACCCCAGAGTCTTAGATTCGAAAAAGAAAAAAAGCATATGACGATGGACTTGTAGTAGGACCACATATTGGAAAGTAATGAGTCTTTTCACCCGTCCAAGAAAAGGAGTTAAAAGACCACGTCCTTAAGTTGGCAAAACTTTATCATAGAATGACTAAAGTTCAACCTAGAAAATTAACCGTTTATTTTGCCGAAGCCAACCAAATAAAGAAATATTACAATTTGGGCTTAAGTGCGCACCAATACCCGACTCTCCCCTACACCCTCTAGCTTAAAAGATTCGCACAATAGTAACTTTCTTAAGTTATTTCTTGAAGACACATTAATACGTATCATTTCTCCTCGGATTAATATGTATTCTCAGGAGCTCCTCTAACAACGTTTAATATTTATAACTTATAACAATTTTCTAAATGTAGACGATTTAAGTTAAACGCGAATTATCTTATGGTAACTTCCTGTGTTTCTGCTAGTGCTATAAATAATTCCATAATATTTTTAAAACCCTGCCCCTATTATATTTACGAGAGTACACTATAAGACATTACATAATAAATTCATTTATAATTTATTCATAATGTTTAGCCTTTTTTATCTATTAGTGTCGAGCATCATTCATACTGCGTGCGAAGTGCAACGGAGGTAATGGATCGCATGTGACTTACATTACGCTCCGCCGCATCTAAACACATCATACAGTCAACAAAACTTAATCTAACTTAAAGCTAACTTAACTGATGAGTTCAAATCTTTCGTCGCTTCAAGAAAAATCTCTGTCACGGCCAGATTTGAACCCATGTCCACCTGGTTGCTAAGCTAAGCTCTTGTCCATTAAACTAAACAGGCGGGAACAATTCTAGCGATCATAGTCAATTAATTGTTTATTTAGTAATATATTTTCCAATAGGCGAGGAAGCTATAGCTGGTTTTAAGCGCAGCCACATAGCTCACTTTAAATATTTTTAGTGTTGTTGTGAAAGTAATTCAGGAAAGGATATATCTGTATTTTTAAGTGTGTCGGACAACCCAAATCAAATTATAATCTATTATACGATTGGAATTTTTACTATTTTACTACTCTGCAACGCCAAACTGTCTGAATACTAAAACCTTTGGTGGTCGTGGCTCCTGTAAAAGGGCATTTTCGGTGGGTTGGGTTAGCCACCTGCCCAGCCCGCGGACCAAGATGGCTTATAAAACCGCACTCAGTGGGAAAAAGAAGAAACACTGAAACTTCATTATATATTTGCTTACATTGCTTGTATTTTCAGGGCTTGTCAAATTCTTTGAACGCAATCTTCCATAGCATTCAGTATATTCAATTACACTTTAATTTTTTTCAATATAAGATAAACGGTTTACGTATATTACATAATCTTAAGTAGTGATGGACGAAAAAGAAAGGGTAGTTACAGTTATGTATAAAATAATTTAAAAAGTGAAAATATGATATTTTTCTGATAAAACGGAAAAGATAGAATATTTTTTTGCCTATACGTCTGATTTTAAGGAGTGAGAATGTTCAAAATTCGATTTGTAAATATTTTCTAGGCCAGTGGCACTAAATAATGTTTTCAAAAAGTAAAATAAACTTCTTTTTAATAAAATTGAAAAAAAACTATATTCACACTTATAATAAAATTTCATAACGATGAAGTCATCAAGTTAAAAAAATCAGAGTTGAATAATGCAGCGGTCGGTAGTTACTAAGCCTATGGATAGCTACAGGTGTAAGTCCACCCCTGCATCTATTACCATGCGAAAAAGAAATTTTAATTGGGTCTATGGGACGTTACTAAAACTAGTGCGGTTTTTATGGCCATCGCTTCGTTTTATAATTTATACGACGTTAAGCTATGGTCTATTTAGTGCGTTCAGACACGCTAAATTCGTTTACTGTTTCGTTTAGTGTCGGTCTGCCTTATGCGAGAAATCGGCGCCTGTCGGGTGAAGTCGCGACGTCTTCGGTGGCTAATGCTCAAATCGCATTTCCCGACTTTGATAAAACAGCTGCATTTTGTTTATTCAGGTGTCAAGTGGAAAATCAATTATGAAAAATATCCTGTCGAAGTAAAGACAGCATATTGAAATAGATGAAAAATGCCACAGAATAATACTGAGAGCATACTTTTATATGTTGGAATAATTTCGCCTCTCGTTTTCGTGGGATTTTAACTAATTAGAAGCCTGCCAAATTTACTAATTAAGAGCCCACTTCATAATTTTTATAGTATCATTTTCAACGTTCTGCTTTTATTCATTGAATAAGCGAAATAAGACTAAATAAATTTAACTTTTGAAATAAACGCCGATGATTGATCCCTGTATATTTGAAGTGTTTTTTCAGATCAGAAAATTTCTTAGGACTCCAGGAAAGAAAGGAGAAGTAGAAACAGGACAAGGGTTCGTCTGCTATGCATGCAAGAAGGATTGTATTTGTATTTCTTTTTCCAATGAAAAATATGTGTAAGACTAGAGCTGGGTAGTAATTAATTACTTTGTAATTAAATTACTAATAAAATTTATTTTTGTTGATTTGTCTCGGAATTGAATTACTTTGCAAAATACGGTAATTATAATTAGTAATTGCCATTTTGTTAAAAAGTACTTGACAAAGTTTTTCAAAGTAATTAATTCTACATTCAATTACTCAATTACTTATAGGTAATTAAATTACTCTAACGTATTTAAATTACTTTACAAGTATTTCATTTACTTGTGGTAATTGAAATTACTGGCAGCAATTCAATGACTTTTTGGTAACTCCATTTTTAAATTACTGCTTTCGGTTGGGTATTAAATCTCCAGAACGCAAAAAATAAGATAAGGCTTTCTTAAGTTCCACGTTAAGCCAATGACAATAGCGCATTCTTGGAGCATTATAATTATAATTTATAATTGCCTTTGACTAGTCGGATAACAGCTAGTTTTGTGCACAAGCAAAGAGATATTTGGTGCAGTCGCGTATGTTTGTAGATGGAATATGCATGTGTTCTGTCTTATGTTATGTAGGCTGTACAGGATGCAGCATTGTAGCTTGTTAACAATTATTCTTTACGAGACGGGCATGTGTCTGCGGTAAGTACAGATTACAGAGTAAAGTGCGGTAAAAATATAATTAAATTTTTTGTATAGCAATTGACAAAAACTAGCTTTATTAGACAATATTCATTCATAATACCGATTTATTAAATTCAGTTTGCTTGTTTAAAGCAAGGTACTAGCACACAGCTATTTAAATACTGCTAAATATAACTATACAACACAATCTCGAGTGAAAATAATTGAAAAAGCAATTTATGTTGTGCAATTCCAATTACCAAGTAATTGATAATTGAATTACTATTCGATTTAAGTACTTAATTGAAGTCTCTGATAATTCAGTTACTTCATTGGGCGGTAATGGGTAATTAGTAATTATTTACCTATTTAAAGTAATTTGCCCAGCTCTGTGTAGGATCATGATTAAAATAATATTATTATTATATATTACTATTATTATTAATTATTAGTTTTAATAACATTTAGCTTTGACGCCGAGAAATAAATTTCTGGCAGAACTAGTATTCACTATAACATTTTTAGAGATTCCTAGATTTGTCAATTCTGGATTGAGCTAGTTAAAGCTAGTTTTAAGAATGACGTCTTTTCAGAACTGGCGTTTCCTAGTCATACATATACCCATTTCATGTGATTTATACAGTGAGATTCCAAAAACTAATCAACCACACCCACATGAATATAAATATAGCTAAACAGCTGATTGTCCTAGTAGATTTTAACTTTTCGAAAGCACATTGGGAACTATATTAACAACCTTTTTTGTTATAATTTTAACTGAATTAGTTACACAATAAACAGAGCAGAGATTTCCACACACAAAATGCATTAAAGTGACAGTTAATATACATTTTTATTATATTAAAAGGGATGGTTAATATAAAACCATAGAGTGTTTTTTACATATTAATTTATGCAGCCAATTATTAAGGGACTATTATTTGGAACTATCTGCCTGATGTGGTTACTTGATTAATACAAATTTGGTTACTGTTATTGTAATTTATATTTATATACTATACATAGTTGATAGCTGTCTGGGTGGTTGAGTGGGTAAGCAGGGCGCTTAGTAACCAGATGGACATGGGTTCAACTCTGGCCGTAGCAGAAATTTTGTACGGAGTAGCAATATGTTTGAAACAGTTTTAGAGTATTTTATGTTGCATAAATGTACTTAATTTAACTTTTATTTGGCTTGTAATTTGCGAGCTTCAATGTCAAGTTTTTCTTTATAAATTGTTAATATGTATTTTTTGTACAGTTATATCAAGTGTAGATAATTTCTACGAATAAAGAAGTCAAACAAAATCCCCTGACACATATTTTTCACTTCTTTCACAATAATTATTTGCAAGTTACACTGATGCACCGTTGGAATTGTACATGTTGCACATGATTAGATGTTATCCGACTAGTCATAGGACATCATAAATTATACTTATATTGTTCCCTCAACAATCTATTGCGTCATGTCACTTAATAAGGCCTCACTGTATTTTTTGCATTCTGCAGATTTACTATGCAATCGCGGTCAGTAATTTATTAATTGAATTACCAATTACCGTGTGTAATTTCAATTACCACAAGTAATTCAAATAATTGTAAAGTAATTGGTAAATGAATGTAGTAATAAATTACATTCAAAAAGTAATTGTCAAGTAATTTTTAACAAAAAATTGCTTACTATTGCTGCTCTTAAAAGTAATAAGGAACTGGTTGTGCCTATCATCCCTGCTACTATATCTCGTAATTGTTACAGAGAACTCACTCGATTTTTTCGTTTTTATAATTTTGAAATAAGAGAAAAAAAAAGAAAATGATGAATTATCCCCGATTAGAGAAATTTTGTTTGTTGCAAAGTGCATAATGGTTCACTTGAGTGGATGAAAAACTGGTTCCCTGTAGAGGTAGAGCTTCACTCTGCGTGTATATGAAAAACAAACAAGTCGCATATAGAATAAAGATTTTGCGCGTTAGCAGATAGATATACTGCATACATAACAAACATGCATGTGTATTTGAGTGACGATTTAGATTTCATAAGGTAAAATCATCAGAATATGAATTATTTACGATTTTTTAGGAAAAAAAATAAACAACTGAAAAAACTAAAGAGGGACAGTCGTACTATATCTAGTAAACTACTTGCCAGCAGGGTATGGAATAACTACTGATAATTTTTTCACGAGAATTGTTCGATAAAATTTGGCAGAAAGGAATTACCCTTAGTGGTACTGCTGCAGAAGCAAAATTTTTGTACCAAAAGCGTGCACTGTATGAATGTTTGCTAACCCAG
>OW679202.1:73535349-73624028 GCA_940337035.1 Agriotes lineatus
GTGGTACTGCTGCAGAAGCAAAATCTTTGTACCAAAAGCGTGCACCGTATGAATGTTTGCTAATCCAGATTGGGAAGGAAACAATAAAGATGTATGAAGCAATTTCTACATTAGTTGGGAAATAAACTAGTAAAGGAAACATCATTCATCGTTACAACAACAACAACAAATTAGGTTGGTAAGATGAGGGTTAATACACGTATTTATCATCACTGCATACAGAATTACTTAGAATAGTTACTTAACCGGCTTGCTGACAACCATTCAATTAAAACAGATTTAAATATATGTCACGATCTATTATCAAGTAACACATACTAGTACTATAATACCGTAATACTATTAAAATACAGCTTAATTTTTTTTCGAAAATTATTTCTAGTTATTATTGTGAATTTCGCAGATTGTAAACTATTACATGACATTAAAAAAACAAAAGCAGAGAAGTAACGCTTCTTAAACGTCAGTGGTATTTCTAGTTTCTTTAAACTTTGCTAAACATCAACATTACATTCAAAACCATTGTATTTGGCAAATCAAAGCTTCCACAAAATTGCATGAAGGATCAAACCTATTTTTATTTAATTGAAATATGCACATTCGTCAGGCAATTAAAGTAAAATCAGACGTTCTAAAACCGTTGCTAAATATTAAACACAGCTTGGAAAAGAAACGCAAAACGGATGAACATCAGTTTCACTTGATTTCTGCTCGAAAGGTTTCGCCGGACTTGAAACTGAATGTCAGTGGGTCACCAGTTTAATCTGCATAGCGCGAACTAAAAAGTGGCGCAACTCGAAAATTTCGTTATGGCAAACAACGGAAATAAGCTATCGATACCGCCAATGCCAGGACGTAGAGATAATTGAAATTAGACAACAGAACGCCTTGGGTTACTCACCTAACCACTGAGCCCATGTCGATGTTAAACGGCAGAACCGACTCCTGTTTCTGCCCCGAGGTCAGCTCGCAAAGCAGTTTAGGAATGCATCGGAATTCATCGTTCAGAGCAACAGATGCAAGTGCATCCGTGAAGGATTGAGGGTAGCGCTGGTATCCTGGGGGAAGCGCTGGTATAGGAACAGGGAGCCCTGGAGGCCGTGGGGGAAACGCTGGTACGGGATATCCTGGGGGATAGGAAAGGTTAGGGTGGTATTGATGAGGAGGGTGTGGTTGGTATTGATGAGGAAGGTTGGGATAAGCAGGGTTAGGATGGTATTGATGAGGAGGATTAGGTGGATATGGTCTAGGGTAGTTTTGCAGGTACCCATGTGGCCTTCTTGGTTTGACTGGTCCTGTGTACTCGGCGAACTTCTCTGGATGCAGCTGGAATTGCGAGGGGTTGTCCACTCGCCTGCCTTGCACGACTAGTTGCGACAGGTTCCTGAAAGGCAGCAACAAATTTTCGTTAGCTGATGCTAATAACCTCTGGGTTAGAAGGTCGGGCGCTTTCTTTAACGGAATTGAAATTACTTCCGATTGAACTTCCGGGGAAAAGTGCGGTTCTAGGAATGGTAATTGGGAAGGTGCTTGAGAACTAACTGGTTATAATACATACCACAGTATCTCGGCTGTTCCATTATGTCCTACACTGATAAGCTGACCACTTTGTATCACCAAAGCTATCGCTACCACTCTAATGCTGCACTTCAACCCGCACATTTCACAGTATTTCCGAAGATAAGCCCTTGTTTGTGGTCCTTGCTCTGTCGTACGGTTAATGTGTTTGCTCCATGGCGTTTCTGGCTTAATATAATTTCTCCTGCACAAGAAAGTTTTTGTAGGCGTCCTGCTATGCCCTTTTTAGGATGATGCGTATTTACTTCTCGCTCGGTGTTCCCAGTTTTGCAACCATTTAATTTTTGCACCTTGTAGGTGCGTCAGCCAGCCGTATAAGCGAATAATAAAACGCTTAGACCTGCTTAAATAATTTTATCTACACATAATTTAAAATTCGTACATTCAGAAATCTAACATTAAATTACAAGGTCTGTACAACAAGCTAAAATGTCCAACAGGCCGTTTCTGTACAACGAAGAGTTGCATAACGTTATAATTATGGTCACGACCAAAATTTCCAGGCGCTGCAGAAAAGAACTGCTAGTGCTATCCTAATTGCTGGATTTCTAGTCACAATAATTTTTACGTAATGCAAATTTACGCAGCTTTCGTTTGCACTTTCATTACACTTTTAAATGAGCACTTGTTTCACTTTTGCTTACGTGAGTTCATCAAAGGACAATCGCTCTAATCGCCTCATTCAAGTGACCTAAACGTAGAAATGCCAGCAATTAGGAATTGCAGTAAAATGATCATACATTTGCATATGCTATGTATACATTAATTCCGCCGGCTGTTTCTTTTAGTGAAAGCTAATTGAACACGGAGTGAAAAACGCGAGTTGTGCAAGTCGCTATGAGCATTTGACAAATAGAGGATAGATATGTGACTATGGGAGGATTATTCGAATTTTAGTTAGGTATTTATCACCTTTGACCTTCTTCGATTTAATAACACAGTGACTCAGTTTCATTTGCATGATTCCACATTTTAGGGAAAGCCAAAAATTGATGGCATTGATAGAAAATGACTTGTTGGATGTCAATTGTGTTTATACAGGGTGTTTAAAAAATACTTTTGGATATTTTGCCCACCTATAGATATCATCAATACAAACAAAAAACTCCTAATAAACATGAGTCCGGAAACGCTTCGTTTCCGAGATACAGGGTGTTAAAGTTTTTAAAAATCCATTTTTTATTGTTATCTAAAAAGTGCTTTGGGCAATTTTAATGATTTTTTTTCAGTTTATTTACAACTTCATGCGGTATCCTTTGGACCTATTGCAGTTGATCCAATAAGTCCAGGGGCGTGCACACGGGGCATGTCGAATAGGTTTTTTCACAAAAAAATAACTCTCAGCAATTTTTCGTCTCCTACGTTTTTTCGTATCTCACTTTGTTTTAAGAAAAAAACCCATATTTTTGCACGACTCTGAAACTGCCAAAGCAAAATCTAAAATGCTTCAATATCTCAAAAACCTCTTAGCCGATTTTAGTGAAACTTTGAACGTTTATTGGTGCTATTAAGGACCATGTTTTTGCGTACTTAGATTTAAATTATTCGTTCCAGGGGCGGCCGGGGTTTTGTTTTTGTTAAAACCCTGTATTTCGGAAACGAAGCGTTTCTGGACCCATGTTTATTAGCTTTGTTGTTTGTATTAATGAGATCTATAAGTGGGTAAAATATTTAAACGTATATTTTAAAAGCCCTGTGTAGATAAACAAGGTTTAAAAATAGATGCTCTATTTAAATATTTTTTTAAACACCGTCACCTGAATACCCTTAGAATTTTTAAGTTCGCAATGTTCGAGTACGTAGCTGTTGCTTATAGATACGATGTGTTCTGATTTGATTAGATTGATTCTTTTCAGGACCATAGAAAATCACCCAGAGAGGTTTTTGTGTTTATTTATCAGGCAACAATGCAACGTGGAATGTTAAATTACAATTTTCCTTCGTTTCAGCTACATAACACATGACAACACCCTTTTTGGAGACTGTATGGGATAATAAAATGAAAGGAACATATGTCACCGACTACAGCCATTTAGAAATTATAAATTTTAATTAATATCTGAACAATTAAAGTTCTAAATTTTAAAAACACTAAATTTTGTAGGTATGACTATAAATTAATTTTCCAGTAGAAATTATAGGTTTGCTATATATGTGGATAATGTTTTTTTCAATTTATTTTTTCTCAAATAACAGTTTTAATTTAACAACATTGTAACATTTTTCATATATTCTACTACAACCAATCGAAATAAGGTGTTTCTGTCCTAGCAAAACTAATAAAATGCAGATTCTATTAAATAGAAGCTCTTAGCGGCAACTTAGTTGAGATTAATATTTTTTCAGCAAACGACGACGTTATTTCGTTTTTAAATTCTACATTAGTCAGTTTTTGCATATTTTTGTAGATTTCTAATTGATTTTTAAGTACCTGAACAGTGAGTAGTAGTTTGCTATGCAACTGTTGAGAAAAATGAAAACGCATCAAGAAATGTATGAAAATAAATATAGACAAAAATGCTACCCCGAAATTATGTAAGCTTTAGAACAAAAAAAACTATTACCAGAGTCGATATACCTTGCACATCTGAATCGTCTAAGAAAAGACGGCATTCCCGTTTAAAAAAATAGTTGTAATCATCATATCCGAGAGGTAAATACTCAAAATTGATTGGCACGTGCTTACTATGCTACCCTTCTCGTCAAAAACTCAGTATTACTGTCGTTTCAATTAAAAATCGGTCCACTAAACAAGTGAAAACATCAAAAGATTAGCCGAGAGAAAGGTGAACTTGAGCTTATATTAAATTCTGGATTTTCAATAAATAATTCATTGATGTTTCTAAAAATACAAACAAAACGGTTGAATGCGTATCCAGCCACTCAAAACAAATTGTGTAGGAAATGAAATGGCATTCGAATATTAACAAACTACATTTCTCCAAAAGATTTATTCTATTGGCAATAACTTCTGTATTAATTTAATCAAATCAAGGGGAATCTCAATTTCGGTTTTAATACTAATTTTACTGAAAAATGCAATATGTTTATACAGTTTCTATTTTTAATTGTCTTGATATATTTAATTTTGTGGTAGCAATTGCAATTTTAAAACTGCATTTCTTGTGGCAGTAGAGAAGTAAAATGCACTGGTTCAGGTTCTTATGTTATGTATTCAAGGCTGTATATAAAAAACTAGTAATGACAGAAAACTTGAACTATCTCTTATGCAGAACCATGGTATTTCTTGTTAATAGTAAGTTCGAAATATTGGCACTGTACAAAAACGGTTAGTATTACAACAAAACATTGATGTACTTAAAAAGCGTTGGTTATATACTATTGTACAAACCAGACAGACACTACAGCAATGGGCATCAAGTAAGTATAAACATTGCCGTCAATCTTGGTAGCGTACTTGCACAACTTTAATATGGTACTATGTCAACCATAATTATTTGAATTTCCACTATTTACGCAACAGCGCGCGTTTAATGTTAAAAAATTAATAAAATGATCGCGCTTATTACTACATAAAAACGTTAATTGAGCAATGTAATGTCGTACTCGCGGCTGCAGAAACGTAAAAATCCTACACTCGCGGTGTCATTCGATACGTGTGCTGGTTATGATTACGTTTATTAAATTACTAACAATAAAATTGCTATTTTAGTACTAGTCGCTACATGCGCGTCCTCTCTTCGCTAATTGATGGCAGAATCGTGGAGATGCAACGATGTCTCCAAGGAACACGCTCAGAAGGTAGTACTCCTTATGCTTTTCCTTCGACGTTTTGTACTGGCTAAACCAACAAATGAACTATTAGTAAGGATTGCGTATACAGGGTGGACTTAAGATTAAATCTACCCGTTTCAGCCAATATTATAATTTCGAAAATTTATCTTTTTTATAGGTGGTCTGTCTCCCGATGCCAAGCTACAAGTTTTAATATTGAATATCTAATAAACTAATATATAGATCATTAAAATAAATAAATAATAGAATACAACTTTGAGACAAGTCAAAAAGTTTCTACAAACATTTGTCAGTGATGGTTGCTTATCGACATACTACTGTAGCTTCCACAGCAAGCATTTTTAGTTTAAGGTTTTTCAGTTTTGGCACATGGTTTTGTCGGCATTTAGAATGATAAAACAAAATAAATGTTACAGATGAAAGAGATGGAAATGATCAGAAATATAGTTGCCAAGACCTGAAAAAAATGCTACTAAGCGAGGAATCTGTGTTAGATACAGACCATCAACCAATGATTATAAACGAGATCACGAAACGCTCATTTAACCAACAAGCATATAGTAAAAATAACGCGAGACAAATCATTTAAGGAAACGGAGAGACGTTGATAGACTACAAAGAGGAACATCTTCTTTATAAAAGAACATTTTTCTGATAAAATATATTTCGTAAAGAACAAGCTCGAATTTACAATGGATCAGAGAAGAAAACGAACCACCATTGCGTCAGGGTAGCTCAGAGTAGAATACCCCCCCCCCTCTACCATCACGTCATATTTTGTAATGTACTTATGTATGCATAAAACCAACTACAAGTTCACAATCCCTTTTTCCAAACTGCAGAGTAAAGCGAGTGAACGCAGTGGGGCTAGGACAGTCCGTGTGACCAGTAGAAACGCTGAGACGCAACTGACGCTGCCACTCTGGCTGTCAGTGCTGGTTTACGAGTGGGTGTGGAGTTGTGTCAGCTGTTGGCGGGCCAAAAAAGCCTTGTTATGCAGAAATGACTGCATCCACACTCGTATACGGGATTGTGGACCTGTAGTGTTGTTAAGGTAAGTAACATAAGCAACTCTGGCTGTGAAAGCATTTTCTTAAACCTTTAACGGTGCGTGTCTGCAGCTTATAGAAGCACTGGAAAATATGTTAAAAGCACTAACCATGTTAGGAGAAATTTATTTTAGTTCAAGGTGTATGACAGGTAGATACCAAGTAGAAAGAACTAGCAAAAGTAAGAAGCTATATGAGAATACTAAGGAGCATGTGGAAAGAAAAAGAGACCTAGACAACAAGTACTCCACAAATGTCATGAAACTAAGAACTCTAAACAAAGAAATATTTAAAGCGATCCGGAAAGATACTGAGAGAAACATTGTCTGAAGGTAGGAAGCACATAAGTAAAATTAGGGAGAGTAATGGACAACTAACAACTAACAAACAGGAAATATTGAACTTTGTCAGCGACTTCTACGCATAATTGTATAAAGGTACCTTACTAGTAAATCCGAATGTAAATATCCCGAAAGTAAAAATGAGGGATCTGATGATATTTCAGATATCACCCTGGGTGAAATAACAGTAGCTCGAGGAAAATGAAAATAACAAATCGCCGGGTAATGGTGATGTAGTAATTGAACTTATTAAAATTGGAGGAACATCACTGCTAAAGATTATGTGCAAACTATATAATGCGTGTTTGAAAAAAGGCACAATATCTGATCAATGGAACAACCACCCTGCTTTCTCAGATTTACAAACTTTCCATGAAGATAATTCCAAAGGATTTTTATCAACCGAGAGAGCAGGGCAGATGTCATGCAGGCAGTGGTACAAATGATCATCTACAGGTATAATAAAAACCCTGATAGAAAAATGTATAGAGTATAATAAGCCGTTAAGCCGTTAGTCTTCATATTCATAGATTATGACAAGCCTTTTGATATAATTGACCACAAGAAAACGTTGAAACCCTTCGTTAACTGTAGCGTTGATCATCGTTATGACAACATCATCAGTCGAGAATGTAGGAAACCTCCAACTTCCAGATGTGACGAGGTGTCTGTCAGGGGGAAATCATTTCTCCCAAGCTGTTTACTACCTTTCTGGAGTAAACGTATCTTCAAATCAGTTGAAGTAGAAGAATTTGGACAAAAAAATAAATAATGTTCGTTTCGCCGACGATATAATATTAATAGTGGATCGTCTTGACGAAACTAAAGCAATTCTACATAAACTAGACTCAATACTTAGTCATGAAATTCGCTTGGGCAGAGACAGTTACACTTGTGAAATACCCAGAAGAATTGGCCTAACTTGGACAGAATTTGGGAAACTGGGATACATTTTAAATGCAGGCATCCCATTCTTCTTGAAAAGGAGAATGCCTTTACCGATCTACGAATTCGAAACATTGACTTTACCAACGGAAACGGCCAAGAAAATCCATACCGGTCAAAGAGCTATTAAACTGGTGATGCTTAGCTCTGAGAGACACGATCCCGAACACAGAACTGAGAAGGGGAAGCGGAGTGAAGGATGCCGTTGTAAAATTACTAACCTCAAGTGGAATTGGTCTGACCAACTAGCAAAGACGACGGACGGCAGATGGAAGCCCCGAAATGAAGGCTTTCTCAGAGGTAGACCGCCCACCCGGTGGTTTCATGATATTAAGAGCAATTAAACAAACTGGATGAATGCAGTACAAGACAGTGGACTTTGGAATCGGGAGGCTTATTGCAACAGTGGACGTCTATATAGATGTCTGATGATGACGATGATGATATAATGCAAAGGATTTTTATATATACAAAATAAGGGAATTAAAATTCGTATATTTGGCCTCCGCCAATGAATAAATATAAACCCACCAGCTTTATAATCAAGTCTAAACACTTGGAACAGATGCACGTTGGTGTGAAAAAAATAAAAGTCCTTGAAATAGCTTTATACGATGTACTTTTAAGAAAACACTTAGAGGTCAATAGTGGAAATCGTTAAAGTTTTAAATAATATCAAATTTGAAAGAGAAAGTTGCAACTGAATCAACGTTACAATCACACAGTTTTACGATTTTCGTGCCAACTCTGAGTTGTGGTTCGTAATCGCAAGCGGTGGGGCAGTTATAGAGCAAAATAACGAGATGAAATGACATTTCTATAAATATTTATAGAATTCGTAATGAAGCTATGAGGGCCAGTATCGCGCTGCTACCACAACTCTTAGAAACAAACCAACAATGATGGCTCGAATGCACTAGCCAAAGGTATACTGTACAAGAAATGCAAAGATATGATGACAAAGTGGATACAAAGTGGTAACTCAACTGACACAAACTACTTAAAATGGTAGCTCTAAATGAATTTGTCTGGAAACGTTGGTTCAGCTAAACACCTCGACATTGGTAGGTGGTATAAGAGGACTTGGAGTAAATAGATAAAGAAATAAAAAAGGGTATATTTGCTTCAATTCAATTAACCACACCTTTTATGCATTTAGAGCTACAAGTTGAGGAAAATATTCGAACACATATACAGTACAGAATATAATAATGTAGAGAACGGGAAACTGGGTAATAAAAAAAAACTAAGAACACAATTATAGCAGTTAAAATGTAATAGTGGTATTGTGGAATTACAAGATGCTGAATGAAAGATAATAATACCAGTCGTCTATGGTGGTGAAAATATACTTTTATGGCACATTCACGTCAGAAGGACAGACAACACCATATGGAAACTCCACAAGTAGAAGAAAAAGGGGGGTGAGCAAGATCAAACTAAGACGAAGTAATGGAAAAAATAAATCTGGTAGACGCCGAATGGTAGAATAGAGAAGACTGAGAACGAAGCGACCGCTGTAGAAATCTAGACTTCTCCAGAGTCTTCTCTATATTTCCATTCTCCTTGTACCAGATTTCTTCTTCTGACTGCTTCCTTTATAATCATGGCCCCTCTTTCTCCCATGGAGCAAAATTTATCTATAAATATATGATTTAAATAATTTGAAATAGAAAGCAGATGCGTCAACTGCAATCAAAACCTTATGTTGAATGCTTGCATGGGCAGCTCGATAAGGAAGATTGGAGAATAACTTGTTTTACCAACTTTTTGACATATACTACCTTAAATAGTTTACTCAACGTTCTACAATTTCAATTACTATGATTAATTGTTTACATGCTTTTTCAAAAAGATGAAAGCTCTATTCTTCCTGATCAGTAGAAAAATGTAATTTTGGAAAAATTAAAATTTTAGAAACAACAAGTAATAGGATCCGAAAGAAGAACATTTGTGTGTAGTTTTTTTTTCTTTTCTTTAGTTGTCCCTTATTTTCGGTTTTTCGCAAAACCCCTTTTTATCATCAGATCAAAATTTCGAAACATTTAAAACTTTAGCTAGAATATTGAGACACACCATATATTTTTGTGGAAATACAAATTCCGCCAATGAATGAGTGACAAATGATAAACATTCGTTTGCAAATCAGAAAAACCTGAGGGATTTATAATGGTCTACTGACTCACCTGAAGATATCATTCCAGTTAACACTAATCCTGTTCTTGGGCTGCGTCCGACTGGCTTTCTCTGCGTGGTACAAACAAACCCTCGTGTAAATGCAGACGTTTTCGCCAAGTTCAGCGACTAATCGCTTTTCCGCCTCGCTCATGTCGATCATATCGTCGCTCTCGATTGCTCGGCGTGATCGTGACACGTACGTTCCTGCAATTGTTTCGCTTTAGCTGCAACCGTGTGACGTCACCTTTAGGAAACGCATTTGGAACGTGCATTCTAATTATCCAACTCGGTAAGGAGCAAATTGTTCGCAGTAGAAAGCGCACAGAGACAAATGTTATGTACACTTAGTCCCTACAGTGTGTGAACCAATTATGATTTATTTAACTGCTTCATCTCGCATGTTATGGTACATTACATTTTTTCTATGGTTCATTTGAAGTGTTATGAAGGTTGTAACCTGTTGAGCACCGCTGGTGTACGCCGTAGCATAGCACAAAAATTTAATGGTCGCGCGTTTAACCCCGATCGTCCCCTTTGGGTTTCCTGCATGCGATAAGATGATCAGCTAGTATGAAACTAATCAGATGGAATAAGGAGAGCTTAATATGCACATATGGTCGATTTCGAACAATTTCCGTCGAATTTACCGGAAATTGGCTATTTGTTCGTGCTTATTATTATGTGAAATCTATCTGCCGGCTACGCGTTGGACAAAATGGCAAAGTTATCGTTTCATCATCGTAATTACACTCGTTTTGTCACACCAACCTCGCTGCCCACATTAGAGTACTTAATCACCTACGTTCAAAAAATTCAAACAAAAGAATCCATTTGACAATGTAACTTTGAGCAGCTTCTTTTCAACCAGGGTCGGCTCTGCGTTGTATCGCCCCTGATTGACCTAATTTTTAAATGTTTAAATTTTACTTCGGTTTAGATGGACACGTTTTGAAAACAGAGTATGGCTAAGGACGAAGATAACTACAAGATCAGTAAAAGCAAAAAAAAAATTTTTACACGCTTATACACGGAGAAATTTTTATTTTTTCTCAGGGAGATAGGTTATGTTCTAGCTCAAAGTTTTGGCAATTTATATTTCTACAGACTGAACAACACAACAAAATTGTGTGAATTAAGGCTAACTTAACAATATTGCTATACGGGTTTGTACATGTTTGATCAACCAGTTCTTCAATTATACGGGATTAGAGCAAAGCACCTTCTGTAAACACCGCACGTCGTTTCTTCGCCAAGATTTCGAGCGAAAACTGTATCGGACAGGTCTACATGTTGATGCAAAACATTTCCATTTTAGTTTGCTGCAAAAACGAAAGTCTTACATGTTTGAAGTTGTAAAAAAGGTCCTAATTGTGTATTCAAAAATGCGGCGACTAATTTTAACATCTATTATGCATTTAATACCCAATTTCTTCATTATGAAAAGTTCTTGGTTACGTTTTGTAGTTGACATTTAAATTTGACATACACAATGATGTGCGTGCGGATTTTGTTTAAATGCTCGTAAATTTGTATCGCCTGCCTACAGTGGAAATTTGTTAAATCACTAAATATGGAACTGACAGAAGATTTCGTGAAGGTTTATCAAAATAAGTCAATAAATTTCTTTTAAAAAAAGGTTTTTAAATTGTGTAGAACGTTGGTAGCACAACATTTTTATATTTTATGTTTAAATTTCTCGTTTTTCCTGCCTGGAAGTGGCGCCTAATTCTCATATATTAGCATTGTGTGCATTTAGAAAAAGAAAATGAACTCAGTAGAATGGTCTAATTAGCAGTTAATGAACTTGCGTTAATTAAATGACAATAAGAAACCAATTAAGTTGTTCTTGCGCAGTATTACGACAGGCTGGTGATTAATATTCAGCATTAAATATCGCTAGGCTAATGTCCACGATTAACAATAAATTTCCTGTAGTTTCCTTTCCTTATTGCTATGCGTTAATGGCCAGCTTGTAGCAACTAGCATTTACTGAGGCAGCTAAGTACCTATACCTGTGTTGATGTGGTTTTCAATTTCTAATCACAATTTGTGTTATATACACCAATCCGGGTTTTTGATAGCAAAGCAGAAAACCCAATATTTTAAAATTAATTTTAAATTAAATGTTTTGTTTCTTTTTAATACCAGCGCTGTTATTTTTGGGGGCTAATTCAAATCAAACTACAACTATATTAAGCCATTGGCATGTCCAGAACTGAAGAGAGTAATTTCAGGATGCCTACTATTAAATGTAATTATATTCGAATATGAAGCAATGCTACTTATATCAGAAATTCTAAGCAAAACCTACACTTTTAGATAACATTAATTTTAATATTTAGGATAATTGTATACCTAAGAAATTAGATATTTAAAAAAATTTGCTATATTTGAGCGTATTTTGTAAAATTTGTAAAATATTTTATTTAAAATCAATGATGTTAAACACTGTATTCTATCCTAACACTACTGCCAACTGCATATTCAAGTAAAGAGCACAGAATTCAAGCCATGTAAATTGAGTAGAATTATAAAAATGTTGAGCTCGTTGTATTTGCCAAAGACAACAATTTCAAATTCATATTTCTAATCATTTAAAAAAAATTGTATTGGGTTTGGAAGTAGTGGATAACAATTAATTGGCATCTTCCATATGTAAATAACATAAAAAAATATTTGAACGGAATTTAGCTGTTAGGTAACATTTACCCTTCACCTTTTAGTGACACAGCGTTTGAATGTTAAGTATATACTGCAGTTAAAACTGTGCGCAACCACGTGCACAGCTTTAGAAAAGCGTAACTGGATTAAACCAGTTTTAAAGTCTTCTTAATAAAGTGGTCTTTCATTTAACATTCAATAGAACTTAGAAAAGTAATAACCGTTAAGTTGAGATTATGTAATAAGTATGTACATATATTAATTCACATAAATTTATTTTTGAAATAAAAAGTAATACAGTATATAGTTTATAATAGTCCAATTTCACATAGTACTTGTAATTCTTAATTAAGTTATTAATAAAACCAAACCCTAGACGTTAATTAAAATTTCAAAAAAATTCTGGATATGAAGGTTACGTATTATATCAATTTCAATTGGTAGATCATGATTTTAGAATTCCTTAATCATTTTAGAATTGTTTCCCACTCATATTGTTGCTGCAATACAGGTTTATAGCACGATAAATAAAACCTGATCTTAAGACACTGATATGCCTTCTACTGGTTGCACTTATCTCGCATCAGGGAATACTTAATTAACAATATTTAAAGACATTTTATTAATAATTTCTGCGTTTTTAAAATATAATTTCTCTCAGAATCTTTGTATTTTCATACTAAAAGTCGATAAACAAATTATAAATTTATAAATAGCAGCCAAATTTAACAAATTATAATGAAAAAATAAATTCATTAATATTTTTGACACATTTAAGAATTTTAGTGTACGTATACTTCCACATTTTTATATCCCTTCATAAACATTCAAATTTTATATTTTGTCGTAGCAATATAACAACTAAGTCCTTTGTTTATACTATAGGTAGTCTATTAAGTATAGCAAATGTCGAATAACCTTGTCACAAGCTATTTAAAAGATCATGGCCTACAACAATTCAGCATAGGAGCGGAAAGTCAAATGTATCGGAATTTATATTTGTTTGCATACACCCAAAACTATTTAAAATCGCCAGTGCTTATTTTGATAATATTGCAAAATTGTGCTCAATTATTTTTGATAAAATAACCATTAATCTTAATAAATGATAAGGGCTAAAAGGCAATTGTCTGTAATTTGCGGTTGGTACGTATATTAAGAACATCTTATAATTCAAGCGGAAATTAAAAAATATATTAAAAGTTCATCCACAAAACCTATGCAAAGGAATAAGAAACAAATTAGAGATATAGCGGTTCTTAATTGGTTTCTTGAATTATTCTACTAATCAACGACTTATAGCCAGTTTTATGTTTTATACAAAACAACAGACCTTGCTCAACATTGTGTCACCAGCTCATCGACAAAGCCCGCCCAAAGGAATAAAATGAACTTAGTAATTGGGCATTATTTCTTTAATCCATATTAATAAACAACCATGGTTGGTCAATTAGTTTTCCTCGACTTTCTTATTCATCATCCATTTTTAAACCATTCAAAATGTTTAGAAGGATACCAATTATTATAGGTAGTTTTCACCTAGTAAACCCACTTGTCCTAGTTTCCGATCAAAGTTTATTTATCAAAAATAATAGATGCTAGTTTTTTCACTATACTATTTCTGAATTTTTAAATGAACTTTATATTAATAATTCATTGAGACAAATGCTATAGGTGAACACTAAAAATTTTTCGTACTCTTCTCGTTTCGTTCTAAAAAATTGAGACCCTTCCAGATAAGATGAAAAATGCCCTGATCACGAATGCGATATATCTTGACCAAATTTACTCTGTTTCTAAATCAGTAAAACTTTGATTGCAGTGCAAGATCTTTTATATGTAACGCTAATGAGATAGAATGCACTTTTATATGAAGTAGTTACACACATAACTTGGAGCTTATAAAAAATTACTACACGGTTACCATACTATTTTCAGTACTTGAGGAAAAGCTGTTTCCAAGTTAAGGTATACAAATTTTAAAAATATTGAAATTGTAATAATTATGAGTTGTGCGAGGTTTTCGAAAATAATAACCTCTATTTAGAGGCAGATTTGACCTAACAGTAGGACATACACATATAATGCTAGAATAAAGCATTTAACTTGGAATTTTCTCCCAAGAACTGTTACTTTTCGATGTCGTTTGTTTTCGAATTAGGGTTTTATCCAATTTTGGAAACTGAAATCTATGTTCTTATGGCAGATTTGAAAACAACATGGACTTCAAAAAACGGAACGGGGTGTTTGGTAAAAGAGGTTTTTATCCGTTTCAGATATACAGAGTACTAATGTTTGAGCAATGAAACCTAGTTTTGTTAGTAGATTCAACAAAACCGGTATTATAAAATATTTTGCTCACAGATGAATCAATATTTACGCTAAACATGCATTTACTGTTTATGAAAACCCACGATAAATACCAAGTAATGCAAATGATTATTATATAAATATTCTAAGTAAACTCCTCCACCCCTTCTCTAAGATGTTCCGTTGAATCTTTGCCAAAGTCTGATTTTGCAACATGATGGGACTGTAGTGCATTATGGTCATCAAATAACACATTTTATGAATGAGCATTACGGCGACAGAGGGATCTGTCGTGGGGGCTGATCCAACGCTGGTGGGGTTCAATGAAACAAGAGGTTTATTTTAATGACTCTGCAACCCGGGAAGAATTTGTTGAAAGAAGCCATCATGTTGAAATTCTATGCGACATATAATTGCAACACAAAATTAGTTATCTATAGCCGTTAATGGTAGCTAATTTAAGCTTAATTAATTTAGAATATTTGTTTAAAAATTATATACTTCTAAAATGTTTTTCTTTTAATGCTCTGTATCTCTAAAATGGAAAAAAATTGGAGACCTACAAAATACCTATAAAAATAGTACACTGAATACAAACATTTTCAAGATAATCCCTGGTAAAGCTTGAACAAGAAAAATTAAAAATCAAGCAGCTATGATGTTATGTTGTTTCTATAACAAGGTCATGGACAACATAAAGCACTAAAATTGGTAACGTTATAATACAAAATTAAACAATTAAAATAGGTGTTAAAGTTGGACAAAATCTCACAATTTTTATGGAAAGTATGGTGGAATTAACCTAATGTCACCTAACTATACATCATTATGTAGTAAATAAAAGTAGTAAACTCCACAGGAACTTCGTTTTGTTCCATTTTCTAACTTTACTTAATGTAGATTATTTAAAAAACTATATATGGAAGGTTTTTTCCATTTGAAAAAAATATGGATAACATGAAATAGTAGAAAATCGGTAAGATATGTATATTTGGAAAATAAAACCTAAAAATTTTGAGATTTTTTCGAATTTTAATCGTATTTATGCATTTACTGTATGTCCATAATAGTTAGTTTTCAGTATAGCTCTATAAATATATATTTTAAATAATTTTAAGGATTATATGGATTCTTGAAAAGATCGGATACAAATGGACTACAACACTGTACTATATGTAACCACAAGGCAACCAAAACTGAATTTTGGGTAAGACGAGACGAGACGAGACGAGAAGTTAATTCTATAAAAACAGCTTACATTTATTTTCGTGAGAAAATATCAAGACGAGACGGGACGAAACGAGAGCCGTGCTATTAGTCGTTAATTAACGATATTTCATTAACTCATTTAAAACGAAAAAGCATAGTTGAAATAATAAATCATAAGTTGTTCAATATGGGATTTCGTTGAAAATAAAACAAAAACTTACAATTTCAGTTTCTTCCCTTATATATAATCAAATTTAACCGAATTTGTTTCTCTTCCCGTTTATGAAATGCTTACGAACAATATGAAGACAATCTCAATAAAAACAAAGAAAATGCGAGTTTAATAATGCTGGTGTAATTCAACTTTATGTTTAAATGTATAACGCAATTTTATTTGAAAAACTGGAACAAACGTTAGTTGCAATGCGACCTTAATTTTTAGCTCGTTAAAACCCACCGGTTTCTCTTTATAGATATATTCCCGCGTTGCATTATCGACACGTTATTTCAACTTCAAGAAAGAACAGTATAATTATTAAAATTTAAGTAGGATGTGGGATCTGTATAATTTTGGTTTCTATACTAGAAGTTCACTAACTTTCTAAAATCCAACTAATAAGCATTTTAACGAAAAGACTCCCGACGACAATGGCGCGAATTTTTAATTTACTTTTACTGATCCTGTTTTCCAAACAACTCGCTGACCTTGATATCACCTGGCACCTCCGGTGAAAGAGCCTACATTTTGTAAATTTCGCTTTTCTCACACGCAGTCGCGAAAAACAAATATACAGGGCGCCCAAAGGTCGCGTTAAACATGGGGATCTCCTAAATGGTGTATGATAGAGATTAGGTTAAATTGGACAACATGTTTAGCATCCCAAGTGCTATTGTTATCCATACTCACATACAAGAATTTTTGTTTCATTTCATTACAGAGTGAATTTTGGGTGTATGTTTTATTCAGATTTCGAATATCAACTCTAATGTTTTATAGGTGTTTAAAATATCAACACATTTTTATAAATTTTGCTTGTTTAAATGGGAGTCAAAGATAGCTCTTTCGTTATTAGACGTAACTATTATTTTCCGTTTTAATAATATTGGGGTTGATAAGTTATTTTTACTAGTGCAAAGTTATAAGCAAACAACTATTTCTGCGTAGCAGATTATGAAAAATATTCAGCAGATATTATCAAAACCACTGAATATTAGTAAATAAAACAAAAACAGACAATTATTAAAGATGTAATGTGTATTACTTAACTGTCTATATTCACGTTAACGAAAACTAGTGAAGAGGGCATATTGTGTTATTCAAACCAATATTCACTTTGAATCATTTTTTAACAGTAGTAATTACTGCTGGGCAACTTTGTGTTAAAAAACTCTAATGACAGCACAACTAGTTTTCGTACCTATTAAAAAAAAGTAAGTTAATGAAAATATCTTGGAACTTTAAAAACTTATAACACATTCGAGTTCATATTTGGAATCTGCGTAAATAGTCGAGTAACACCCAAGTAACAAAAACTGAACAATTCAGGTGTTTTTTCGCTCTAGATGTAAAATAAACAAAAATTCTAGAATTGGAATGTGAACCATAACAGCATTTGGAATGCTAATGCAAATTTAGCCTAATTTAACTGAATATCTATATCTTACCGTTTACTACAGCCCCATGTTCGACACACAGAGTAGGGGCGGCGAACCAATGCACGTTCCAAACGCTAACATGAGCTTTGCTTACTTGGGTTAAGGGAGTAAGCCAGCTTTTTGGCAAAGTTCGACAGACGCACTGCGAGGATGATGACCGGGAAGCCGACCAGCTCGACGGGCAGCTGGATGGCGGGCTCCTGAGCCGCCGCCTGCGGCGCCGCCACCAGGACCACGAAGATGGACGCCACCGTTGCAAGCAAAAGACCGCGCACTTCCATACTGTCTCGGGTCGCACACCGGGAGCAAATGAAAAGACAAAACTCTAGGAGAAGGCGAACTGCAATGTTATCGGTGAAAGTGACCACTGTGGCCACCACTCCTTGGCCGGTGGTAAACTCCATGTGCCAGTAACATAATCGCCTTAGCATTCTAACGAAGTGCCAAGAAATCGAAAGTAATTGCGTGCCATTACAGCGTTTGGAAAAGAATTTGTACCGGACGCGAGCTGAATTGCAATTATAATAATGCCTCCTGTAAGCTCTAGCTGGCGAATTCGCTATGGCTACGTTCCTTGCCAAATTCGGCCTTTGAAAGTAGCTGCTCGTTCGACAGACTCTGCCGTGAGTTGGTTAAATATCACTTTTATAGGTTTCTAAGAAGGCTCTCCACCTAACCTAGCGGAAAATGTTTTTTATGCTGAATATAAACGACCTACACGGAACTTCCCTCGTAAGTGAAGCTTGAAACTGAACATATTAAAAATATCAAAGGAAAAAGAATTTTTTCAGGTGGGCCCTCGAAAATATGCTTATTTTCGTCAAAAGTAAACACCTGAGGTATGTGAAAAATATTACTTTTATATAAGTAATAGTTCTTGAGAGAAAAATAGGCAGAATTTTATATTTTAAGGTGCTTACCCTGTATATATTTGACCGAAATTCTGTAATTTCAAGTAATGTAGACATATAATTGACATGCAAAATATCGTCGTTGTCCAACAAATAGTTTTTGAGTTACAACGCCTGCCATACTTTCTCGTGCGGCCCTTCAGAAACCCGAAAATATGTCCAGCATTTACAAAAATTAATAACGGAATTTGAATCGCTATTTAAAATATTTAGATCAGAAAAAACCGTTCTTAGTTTTAACATTTTTTCTCCACCATTTAATATAGAAGTGGAAACAGTTCCGGATGAGTTACAAATGGAATTAATGGATTTACAAAATGTCACTGATTTAAGAAATAAATTTCACAATGTTGATATACATAATTTCTATCAAAATTACAATTCAGAAAAATGTCCACGATGTGCACATGCAAAGCAAATAATGGCACTTTTTGGAAGCATCTGTTTGCAAACAATTTCTGCAATGAAAATAATTAAAAGTGATCACCGATCGAAATTAAATGATTACGGTTAGAAAACTGCGTGCGAGTTGCTGTGTCGTCTATATCTTCAAATATAGACTAATTGATGGCAAAGAAGCAACGTCAAATTTCTCATTAAATAATGTTTTATTTTACACTGTCCGGAAAATACGACTTTACGTCATTAATTTGAGCCTGGAAAGTGGAACATTACATCACAAGGCCGGAAAGTGTTGCTAGGCAACTGCTGAATAGTATGTTGGTGACACCGTAAGTCTATGTCAAATTCGAGGTTATCAGGTTAGGTTTTTCCGTCAGTTTTGACACAGACTGACGCAAAACCTAAACTGCTAACCTCGAATTTGACATAGACTTACAGTGCCACCAACATATTCATACATTTGAATTTCCACAGCCGTCCCTTATCGACCTTTCCAATGAACATGTTGTATAAAACAGTATGAAATAAAACATTATACGATTCACGGTCGTAAAATATTATTAAATTACTCGTTTAGAAATTCCAGACTCCGCTCGTTTCTCGCCTCGTCCGTAAACATCTAAACTCGTACTTTAATAAGTCATTTTCCGGCCTTATAACTATTTCCACATATATCTTTCGCCGTTTTTTTAATAGTATTTCTATTAATGAGTGTTTTATTTCTGTATTTTTTATACTACGTTTATTTTGTTAATTAAGAGATAATTTGAGTTCATCATTCAGTGTTTGTATTATCATAAGTTTCTTACATGCTGGAAAAGCTATATTATTATACCTTTCTTACAGTTTTGAAGTAGATCAATATACCTTAATAAGTGTTATACCTGTGAAGGCAAGTTGAAATACATCTCAATTTCATTTATACCTTTTTTCAACCTTTAAATATTATAGTGTATTGTTTACTTGTGATTTTGCTTTATAAACTCTTCCTGTGCTTGTCTGCTCAAACATTCTATTTATGTGGCTTAGCCACGCCAATTGTCTTTCTTGATTATTTGTTACCACAAGTTTTACCGCTACTTCCTTTCTGTAGAACTCATTTCTGTTTTTGTCTTTCCTGGTCTTTCTCTATATTTTTCCTAAGAATCTCATTTTTTTATTCGTGAGTGTCCTTGATTGTAATTTTGGTCTCACTACCTTTTTAACAACTTGCACTTTAACATCTTTCGTCACTTCTCCTTTCAAAAAAAATGTTGCCTTCACCGAATTATACATTTTTCCAACTTTGCCTATTGTTTCGTTCACTTTTCTATCTTGTCTACGCAGGTGCATTTCCTTTAATTCTACATTTATTTTATTTAGGTTATGTTGTAGATGCTTTTCTGATTCTGCTACTACTACCATGTCCTCTGCAAATAGTAGTTATGCTAGTGTTACTTTTTCCATTTTCCAGTGTAGCTACAGTGGTCCCATTTGTTGTTTATCCTTCCTAATTGCTTCATCTATTAAACAAAGAAGAGTAGTGAACTGAGCACCAAACCTTGTGTTAGCCCCTTCTTTATTTCAAAATCTAGAGATTCCTCATTTTGTGTTTGTGCAATATATTTTTTCATACATTTCTTTCAGTATATCTATTGTTCCGTTAGCTATCCTTTTCAGGCTATTCCAAATCTCGCATTATAATTCTACCGAAAGCTTTTTCCAGATCTACGAAATATATATGTACTTCTTTGTTTGCGATTATTGTCTTCTCTATACTTTGGTTTAGTATAAAGACTGGGTCTTGTATACCCTTCCCCGTTCTAAAACCATATTGTGTTTTAATTAAAGTATTCGCAAATTTTTCTTTTAATCGTCCTTGCATTGTCTAGCTAATATTTCTGCTGATATACTCATCAGTGTTATGCATTTGCAGTTGGTACAGTCTTTTGTATCACCTTTATTAAGCAGTTACGGTATAATTCCCATGTTTCATTCCATTTGGATTTTCTTTTCTTTGACGATTTTATTCAGCAGACTTCTTAAGCTTCTTTCTCGTTTTTTTCCATGTATGTTATCATCTCTGGTGTGATGTCTATTCTTGGGGCTTTGCTTAGTTTTATCTTTTTTATTGCTTCGTCCAATTCTTCTTTTGTAATTTGTTGGATTGCTTGGCAGTCGCTATTATTTCCTTTTCTGTTTATAATGTCTTGTCTCTCCGTTGTTTCTTAAAATATTGTATCTATCTTTATATCTCTCTTCTATCACTCTTGGTCTTTTATAGTTTACAAAATCTATTATTTTTTCTGTCGTAGTTGTCTCAGGGTGCTATAAAATTAGTATTGGATTTCCCCCAAAGAGTCGCTCATGCTTTGTCCAAACTTTCTTCGCGATTTCTTTTTAGCTTCATTTACTGCTTGCTCGACTTCTCGTCTCTTTTCTTTATTATTTGTCTTTGTTGCACCATTTTGTTCTTTTTGCATTTAGAACCGTTTCTTTGAAATTTTTCCATTGATCTTCTACGCTTATTTTTCCTTTTTATGCAAGTTGTCTACTAAGGTTTTTTTTCATTTTGTATGTATTGTATTTAAGTTTATAACTTTTTATTTTCATCATTATTCTCTTTCTTCTTTTGTCTGACTTTCTTTCTGTGTCAATTTTTATCATAATTTTTACTAGGCAGTAATTATGTACACAGAGAGTCCGACAAACGGAATTGCTCAGCCTAATGTAAAGTACCATGTATGAAAATGGGGATCAAGCAACTATATCACTAGCAGCTGCATTGTGGCAGGGGTGAAGTTTTAAAGGTTTGGCTGTTTGGGAAAAAATCAGGCTATGAAAAAATTGAATGATTTCGTAGGCTTCTATGGCCATTATCATTATATAACGAACTGCTTCTGGAATTAGAGCGTAGTATCGCAACAATGACACGATCCAATCCTGAAAGTCGCTCGTTACATAGCGAAACAGTTTATATTTTTTATTGCGACAATGTATACTTTTTTTTAAGTTATTTTTTTGTCGGTTCAGCATCAATGCTCTACACAACAATGGTAACAAAAGGCAATATGTGACATTTTAGCTACATGTGGGATTTATCCCTAACCAAATTTACACAAAGTTAATACACTAAAAGTTTTTACCACACAACGTATACTAAATGAGAGTGAATTGACTTGAGAGTGAGAAAACGGTTTAAAATTTTAACGTTGTTCTAATTTAGGGGATAAAACAATGCAATACGCCAATCAATACCAATGCAGTAGATACAACAATAATAATCTGTTAAACAAATGGTTAATATACAGGGTCGGCTTAAGCTACGGGGGTGGAAGGTATCTCTAAAGTACGAGAGTCACATAAAATTTGCTTATACAGGGTGTTTACAACAGGTGGTACAACATTTTATGCGCAGATAATACTCATTAAAATAAAAATGAGCATAGGTCCGGAAATGCGTTATAAGAGGGCTACAGGCCTGAGAATTGTAATAAAAGACGCGGATTTTATTTAATTAAAATAGTACGGTAAAGCAAATTTGGTGTAATTTGGTAAAGCTACAGGGAAGCTCCAAACAGTGTGGCGAACCAAACTTACTTTTTTTTTATAGAGAGCTTTACTCAGAGCTTCCCTTGCAAGTGAAGGTTGTGCCACTCAATATTTTGAAAAATCAAAGGCAGCTAGGGGTACAAATATAAACTTTCCTAATAATACTGAAATAATAAAAGGAAACACATGGTAATGCAAATTACATCAATTTGCAAGTAAAAAATATGACAGACGTGATTTCAACGGGAAAACAGCAGGCCGTGCGGAGCTCACCCGTCGTTCTCATCCTGCCATGAAGTACTGCTTCGTATCGCCGCGATACGATTGGATTACATTCAAGAAGCTTATTGTTGCCCATTTTTGTTTCTTTTATAACAATTACTCTGTATTTGTTGGGTCTGATATTTGTCAAGAGTAAAGCCGATCATTACATTATCTATTCCTCAGTTAATGCAACAATAGACAAAGTTTTATTTTTTAAAAGTGCTCACCCTCTATATATGTGAACAACATTTTTTCGGTTTTCTGCCAGGTAGACATATAATCCGCGTGCAAAATATCGTTTTCCTTCAACAAATAGTCTTTGAGTTATACTGGCAACAGGCAGACACACAGACGAAATCTAAGGACTCTAGCACCGTTATCTTTAAAATCTTTGAAATACTTTGTTTTGTGGGAACACTTTTCTCTCATTACAAAACCAAGGCTTAAAGTATTATCCCGCTTTTTAAAATGGTTTAAAATATAGTAATATACTCCAATTCTATATGATCTGCTTCAACCTCAATGAATGCAAAGAAAATGAATTTAGAAATATTACAATTTTATCGGTATCGGGCAAGATCTAATTGAACTTTCTTTATTGCAAATGTTCCAAAGTATTTTTTAAATTAATTTTTACTTCCATTGTCTATTGTAATCGCGAAAAGATCATCTTCCGAGATTTATTGAGTTTTTCACGTTTCAGGGTCCCCAGATGAGGAAACAAGGTTCTATCCATTTCCTCGGTCTGTCTGTCTGCCCGTTTGTTAGAGAAAGACGATATTTTGCATTCCTCGCATGAAACCGAGAAAATTGCGATAAAATATATTCAGGGTGAGTACCATAAAAAATAAAATTCTGTTTATTTTTGCTTTCACTCAATAACTATTACTTTATTGAAAATAGTACCTTACACATAGATCAAGTTTTAACTCTTGACGAAAAAGGACATATTTTGGACCCAACATATGCAGGGTGAGGACCTTAAAAAATTAATTTTTGTTTTAATTGAGAAATAGATAAAAGTAATAATTTTCTTAGGTTTTATTTTTGACGAAAATGGGAGGAAATAGATACAAGGTAAATTTTGTAAAAAAGACAGAAGTGGACAACAAGAAGCGTGTTCTATATAATCCAGCTACAAGGACAAATGCGAGGCCTTCCTGAGTGGCCGCGTGCAACAGATGGGCTGCGTTTAAATCGCATTCGCAAAAGCTGAAGTTTGAGTTCCACCACCGGTAATGCAATTTTATTTGAAAATTGATGTAATTCGCATTACCAAATGCTTCCATTTATTATTTGAGTACTATTAGAAACAATAAGATATGTTTAGTTCTAGTTTCCTTTGATTTTTAAAATTATTTAGTGTCACTAGGTCCACTTTCAAAAGAAGTTCTGAATAAAGCCCTTTACAGATTTTTATGTCAGTAGTATATAAATTCTAGTGTTACAAAATTCTGATAGCAAGGAATGTTTATATTCTAAAATACGAAGAAAGTATTGTAACCGTGAAAAAATCACTTTCATGTTTCAGGATCCCTAGATGACGAAAAACACGTTTCCTCAATTCCGGCGGTCTGTCTGTCCGACTCTTGGCGGTATAGCTTAAAAACTGCTTGTTGGAGAAAGATGATATTTTGCATGCGGATTAGATATGTACATGGCACGAAATCGAATATACTTCCGATCAAATATATACGGGATCATCACCTTAAAAAATAAAATGTTATCTGTTTTTGCTTTAACGCAGGAATCGATAAAAGTAATAAGTTGCACCTAGCTTAGGTTTTTACCCTTAATGAAAATGGAGTCCAACGGGTAAAGGGTAAATATGGTAAAATGGATAGAAATATGCGGCGATCGCCCATTTCTTATACAGTGTGTCCAAGATAAGCAGGGCCAGTATGAGGATCTCGGTAATTGTAAGAGATACAAATTTTGTTAAGTGGGAACAAAGTTGCGCAATTAAAGGACAAACAAAGTGACGTCTAGAAACTTTTGATATGATTTTTCGTTTTTAAATTATTTAAAAAACTGCATTTTTAAATTTTCTATTTTATTTTTTTCTGGCGTTAATATTACAGTTAGAGCGAAACGGACAAAACCTCTTTATAGCAACTTTTTATGAACTCAAAGATTACGTTATCATTTTTTATCCGACGTTTTGTCTTCAACTAATCATCATGAACTTCATTTTTTAAAATACGGTCCTGATTTTCTGATGCCAAATTTGTGAAGCCCTTTTTATTCTCAATTCAATAGTGTACCACACATGGTTTAATTACGTTTAAATGTAAAACTTGAATTGGTACGGTAAGTATAAGCTACAGAGTTTAGTAAATTTACATGCAAAAACAAGTTCCTAATTTAATAAAATTAAGGTATGCTAATGTAAGAAAAATGAATACTTATTAAATAAAGAATTATAAAATTTGTTTATAAATGATCAAAGGCCTTAAATTCTGCATTTACCCGTACTGGACTTACACTACTATAAAATTGTTTAAAATTAAATCACGTAGTCAACTAGTCATACATAAATCATGCTTTTTTAATAGCAAGCAACATTATGGAATGTCGGAAATAGGACGGTACAGATTAGGAAAATTACATAATAAAATTTGTGAATTACAAAACCACATTGCATTAGAGTAATAAACGATTTCCTTTAATGAAAGCAATAAAAAAGTTAATGTATAATTTTTTTCCATTAAATACTGCGAAGAAAAACACGTAAATGTTTTATTATAATGTTCTTGGAGTTCAGTTTATCTGTATCTTCAGTATGCTATACTTACTAGAACTCATTCTTCAATTACAAATTACAAATCAATTATGCAAATTTTAAGCTGCAATAAAATTTTGGCTAATTATGTTAAATTACTACAAAATTGTGTCTACATTTTAGTTTTGAAATATTTGCCCGACGCCTTTTACAAAAAGAGCTTGTATTGTTTTCGAATAGTTCCTTCCGGAAGGAATATGAAGCTTAAAGAAAAATAATTTGTTTTAGTATTTTGATTAGGTAGTTGTACAGAACCCAAAGCAATGTGCATACGCTCTTGACAGTGATTATGTAAAAACGCCAGACGATTCCAGCTAAGCTTGAAGTTGTTCTTACTTTTTCTTAAAAAAATGAGTTTTTATTTCGTGGTTATATGTAAAATTTCATTGGTCAAACTAGAGGTATTCTTATATTTTTTATGTAAGTTATCACACAAAATTTTTGAAAACCTTATCGACTAAACATAATTAGCGAAATTGAACTCCAAATTCTTTAAGAACTAACATATATTGTAATGGTATTAAGCCCACGACTTAGCTCTGACTGCAGTGCAGGATAATCGACTGATTCAAATAAGCACAGAATTGAGGTATTTTAAATCGTAAATGCATTGATAATGAGATGCGACAACCGATAATTAGTAGAGAAAGGCACGCTAAGACAAGGAATGTTCAGGGGGTTTTGAATTGGCTCGTGAATTAATAATTTAAAATGAAAGGTTTGTACTCATGCAAAGCCAAACCGCATAAAATTTATTTAACAAAAATGGTTTGTTGGCTGCAATTTGAATAGAGCGTAAGTTTATTATGTCAAAGCATAAGATGGTAAAAATTGTGATCATAGCAGAGGTAAACCGATATGAAGCAGAATAGAAAGAATTTGCAAGAGAGCAATTGATAAATATTGGCAACAGATTGTGGCGAGAGACATGAAAGTACGGAACTCGATAATTAATGCATTTAAAATCAAAGTGAAGCAAATCAGAGCGGTGACTTTTAAAATATAACGTTTGTGAGTACAACGCAAAGGGACAATTTTAAATTATAAGATTAAAAGGCAATAACATAAATTTAAGAAATGTTAATTTTAGTTTTAAGTATCAACTTTTCTTCCAATTGTAACTGTTAAGAATCAAAACTAATTTCCTTAAACAAAAAACAATTCAAATATCCATAGCAACATGATGCTAATTTGTTGAGGAATCAGAGAGAACAATTGAAATTAATTAAACTTGAAGTTGTTAGCAATTTGCTCCACTTTTAATCAAGAATTTATAATAATAAAAGAGCATATTCACCATTAAAAACTATTGCATTTTATTGCCTCTGTGTCAGTGCTCATATGATAGTGTTTGTGAAGTTTAAAACCACAAATAAATGTGAAATTTCTACGATCCTATTCCGGAGCAATCGACAGTCGTTCCAACTGGGATTTTCCAGCTTCGTTTCCGGTGAAAATAAGCATCCTGAGCCAGAGGGCTGTATTCCAAAACGTCGGCAGAAACTGCAAGAGGGCCACATTTGCAGCGAGGGGACAGCTTCCAGGAGGAAATCCGAGCAACATCACCTACGATCATCTACGTCGCAGACCGATCCGAAGTTTTATAAGGTAGGGTGTCTACAATTTGTGCATTCAGAGTCGGGAAATGCATTAGAATCCAACATCAAACCTTCCCGAAGACGGGCAGCGTGTTTTCCAGGGCCCATTTGCTTCGGTTTTATCAAAATTAGCGTGGCTTGGGTAAATTACGTAGATTTGGCGAGAGCGACGCGTCCAAAAACAGATGCCAGACGTGCCGTGATCTCGAAACAATGAAGGCCCGGTTCTTTTTACGTCATCCTAAAAACAATCACGAATAAGTTGCCAAGCGGGAAAAATTTAAATGACTTACTCAACTCAATTTTCACAATATTTCCACGAGATTTAAAACGATAGATACGCAGTCTTGCACCATCAACAAATTGGTGTCACCTGTCAAATTATTTGACCTACCTACTAAGAACCACACAGTTGAACTACCGAATTGAGAGTAAAATTCAGATCAAATTTGAAATTGTTCTATTCTGATCCCCTCTGAGCGAGTGTCATGTTTTACCGATGAGTTAGTGCATTAGATTTTGCAGGTAAATAAAATATTAAAAGGGCATACACCCATTTTTTTGGCAGTAAATATTACACACAAATATTACACCGTAATTCATTGAACAGCGATAATTAATTAACAGGCAAGATAAATTAAATTATTATCACATGTTAACCTAATAATTCAGAGTTAGGACCTATTCACTGCATAATTATTGGCGCCCAACGTCGGAGGGATAGGTGATTTTTTGATTTATTTAGATTGTCCCTTACAAAATAAATCGCCATTGCAAACTGGCGCCCGCTGGCACCAGCAGAAGTTATAAAACACTTTTACTCAATATAGGGGTTAGAATAAGTCGTGAAGTGCAGATTATATGTTTTTAAAATGTTAAAACAACAAACAAAGCAACCATAACACAAATCTTCACCTTCTACATATTCATCTTCTTCATCTTCATCTCTTTACTGGAAAATACAGCATCCCCATCAACGCAATTTTCTTGTTTCGTTAGTTTTTTAACCATGAAATTTTAAGCGCATCTAATTATCTTTTCGAGTATTAAAGATGAGTCTAAACCAGTCAATTTAAATAGTACAGAAAGTGAACTGGACTGTAAATTGTAGCTTCTGATGTATTTGAAACTGCGTGGCTGCTTTGGGTTACCCTCGCTGCCAAGACCAAATATATCGTTTGTTCTTCATAATTTATTAAAATTGTGCTTCTATAATCCATTCTCAGTTCAGTCGACTTTACTTCTTTGTAAATTTAAATTTTCCTAATATAAAAGTGTTAACAAAAAGTGGGGCCTGCCGAAATTGTTTCTGCCGATGGTACAATCCGACGCTGTTTGCCCTTTGAAAAAAGGTAACTTTTGTTATACGAACTCTTGAAAATGAAAAATCAATATTTGTATAAAAAACTCTTTGTAGAGTTAGATTAAATAATTCTCTGATAAAATCAATGAACTTCTAAATATTAACTAATAAATAACAATTTCCTTTTCTTTGCTGTTTAGCTAGAACGGCGTGAGAAGTATGTAGACTGATGTTGCTATATGTTATATTTGATTTACTATACTTCTCATCCATGAAATCTTGTGAGATGTGTTGTGACCCTATGGTGTACTTTTGTGACTATTTCAAAACGTTCTCAACAGTTATTTGTTCATATAGTTCTGTTGGTGCGGGTAGGTGGACGGTTGTTTCAAAGCTAGACCCAACTACGTTGTTAGTATCTATCTATCTATCCATTGATTTGGGGTTCTTCTACGAAGCCTTTTACGTTCCCGTTTTACAAAATTTTGGTTATTGTGTGGAAAGTGTGAAGAAAGTACAGTATTCATAGGTACACTTTTCCGTAAAATCGTATTTTGTATTTCATTTCTTCTAGTATGAATGTTGCGGAAACGTATTGATGAGTAATATGATAACCGATATTGTTACGCATTGATGTGCTATGAAGATGAAGTTATGTGTCGCTATAACGGGTGCTGACTTGCGCGACGCACCATATGTATTTGCATAGTAAATTTTTTATGTTCAATTATTTGCTCCCCTAATTATTTTAGACCTAAAGTGTACATACATTTTTTGTAGAGAAAAAAATACTGCATCCATTCCTACTGTTGCTAGCAATTTTTCACTTTCCAGAACCGAAGGAATGCAAAAAATCAAACTAGCATTTTTACAAAAATCAGTGATGCCATGGAATTATTGAAACAAGCCAATGCCAAGGCAAGTGCGTGCGGGGCGATCATCCAGTCACTGCCGTCAAAAGATTGAACGTATTGGCAAGTCAGCACCCGGTATATAATCTTATATTATAAGAACCGATGCCGCCGGCCGTCCAGACCGTAAGCACAAGTGGCCCCGGCACACGCAGCATGAAGGGCCTGCATACTACTACACTACCACACGCGCGCTTGCTATATCGGTTTCTAGAAGCGCAGGTTTCTGTAAGCGCACATGCCGACCGTAAGCACGTGGCGCCGCCACACGCAGCCAGACGTAGGCTGGCTACGCGCATTCTAGTAATTGTAATATTAAGTTAGTTAGTTGCTAGCCTCGGACGGAATAGCGTCTTAGTATTGGTCGGCAAATAAGTGCATTTCATTGTTATTAATTATAAGTTTGTGTTCAGATTGAATAAACTATTTTGCGCTATAAGCGTGTAATTATTTCAACAAGGTGAGGCAGCACAAAGTGGCGAGGGAGATCGGGTACTGAACATAGTGTTAGTGGATATTAGTTCATGGTTGAGCAAAACTCTTGTTATAGCTAACTATTAGTACTACCTTTAATCGCGGTAAGTTTTTTTTTTTTTGGTTCTCTAAAACACTAACATGCTGTTATATCCGTTGAGGGCAGTTTATCAAAAGTGTGACGGCTTGGAGCCGACCAGAAGGGCCGAGACCCAATACATAAAGCAGACAAAAGTCAAGCAGAGGGCTGGGAGCCACTTAACGAGATCGCTTGGGACCAAAGACAGGGGTTTGAGCCAAGTAAGACTACGTTTGAAGAAACTATGAGTATTTCAGTTGCACATTCATAGTTTTGTTTATAATATTATATGCTGTATTATCAACAAGCCATAATATTAGACTTTCTTCATATACCTCGTTATGGCAACACATTTATTACACAACAAAAACGGAAATAGTCCGAGCAGGAAAATATAATGCTTTCATTAACCAGAATAATACAATATATGTACCTAACTGTTAAATACTAGAATGTATGTTTATAAACATTGTTAAAAATGATCAACTAGCAAATTCTATGTTTGCAGACAATATCAGATATCGGGACAAAGCCGTCTTTGTGCGACGACGTTGATAAAACTTTACTCAGAGAAGAATAGCAAAATGCTTGCGGTCTATCGAATTATATTTAGCCTCCGAAGAGATTACCGACGTCACGAAGAAAAGAAACAAGCTCTTGCAATACGACGGAAGCTAGTGGCGTATAATCTTCCATGTCCAACAGAAGAATTTGATCCTATCTTAAGAATGACATATTTAAGAGTAAACTTCGTCGGAGATCAAAACCTGGAAACAAATAACGCTGTTGATGCAGAGATGAAAAATTTTGAATGTTTCAACATTTGTGATCATGCTCAAGGTGAAGCAAATGATGATCTCGTAGAATACACAATAGGAGGAGTACCCATTACACTATTAATTCGGGATCAAAAGTAAATATAGTCGATGGAGAGGCTTGGAATCTACTCAAAAGGTCCACATGCAGGAGTATGGTACATTAATGCTGAAACGTCTCACACTCTAAGAGGTTATGCATCGAGAGATACATTAAATGTGATGTACCAATTCCAGACAACAATCAGTCTACCGGGACAAGACGATATCATTACAACCTTCTACGTTATCGACTAAGGCAAAATTCCTAGTTTGGCAAGAGGTACCGCCAAACGGTTAGGTATTTTAAGACTAGGACTTAGTGTTAATAATGTCGAAATCAAAACTGCATTCCCAAAGGTGAAAAACATAAAAGTGAAGCTAACAATTGACTCGCAAGTTAAAACTGTACGACAGCCGTTTAGAAGAGCTCCAATTTCAGTTGAAGCTCAAGTTGAACAAAAATTGCAGGAGGCATTATACGCTGATATCATAAAAAAGTAATGGAACCAAGTGTATGGATTTCACCTATTGTGGTAGTCTTTAAATCCTCCCGGTCACAGGTAAGGTTCTGGAAATCTGTGCCAAAGTACAGCTTAAGGAATTTTTGAGTGCACATGCTGTTATTGTGAATGAGCAATCGGGCTTTCGTGAAGCCCATTCATGCGAAACTGCGATCAATTGTGTCATTAATGATTGGAGAGAGAGTTATGCGTGACAGAAAAGTGATCGTAGTAGTTTTTCTCGACTTAAAAAGGGCCTTCGAGACACTAGATCGGGTAATTTTACTGGATGTATGAAACGAGTAGGTGTAGGTGGCAATATTCTGAAATGGTTTCAATCATGGTTGAGTGGTAGATCACAGTACACACTTTATGATGATGCGAGATCAAGTGAGAGAACCGTGAAACTCGGTGTACCCCAAGGTGCCCCCCCCCCCAGCTGTGATTTGTTTAATTTATATGTGAATGACATGAAGCATGCCCTTCTGATGGCCGACATTCATCAATTTGCTGACGACACCGTTATATCCGTAGAGGCGTTTGATGCCGCCACAGCTACCAGAAGGATGCAGGCAGAGCTATAAAGAGTGAGCGAGTATGCGAGAATGAAGAAGATTAAGGTCAATGCGGCCAAGACGAAGTGGATGATTTCAGGTAGTGCAACAGAGAGAAGCGAAGCGAGTTTGAGTCTGAGAATGGATGGGAGCGAGTTAGAGAAAGCGAGTGTTCATAAATACTTTGGGGTTATGATTAAAAATGATTTGAGTGTGAGTGAGCATTTAGAGTATGTGATGAAAAAGTTTGCGAGGAAGGTGTATTTTTTAGCAAGAATGAAAAGAAAGGTTAGTATGAGTGTGAGATGGAATCTGTATAAGACCCTAGTTGCCCCCCACCTAGACTACTGCAGCTCTCTTCTCTTTCTATGCAATGAAGGGGAGTTTAGGAGGCTGCAGAAGCTACAAAATAAAGCCTTGCGCGTTGTGACATGCAGGAGGAGAGATGCCTCCATTCACGGGATGCTTGACGTCAAACAAAGAATTTATTTTAACACGATGATTTTCATTTTCAAATTAAAGGAAGGCTTATTGCCGGACTACTTGTGTTCGAAAGTATCCACAAATGTAGATCGCCATGCTTACCCCTTGCGGAATGTAGGTGACTTCGACCTGCCTTTGGTTCGGCGAAGCGATCTTAGAAATACCCTGCTCTATAAGCGCCCGGATTTCTGGAATCACATGCCGGCGACCATAAAGGAGTGTAAGATATATCGTAGCTTTAGGAGACTTTTATGTCCTTATATTAGAGATAGTGTTTCTTCCCACTACTTTTTTTTTGTTTTTTTTGTTATGTACTGTAAAATTGGAAACGATTAATAAATAAATCAATCAATCAATTAAATCCAACGATGACATTCGCATTTGTGTAGATAGGTGCCGAGCCAACTAAATTATATTAAAGGAAAACTACCCTCTTCCCACATTTGAAGCGTTTATTACAATACCTAGGAATGCAAAATACTTTTCCAGATTGGATCTAGCCAACGCATACCACCAACTAGAGCTAGACGAAGACAGCCACCCAATAACAACGTTTATAACCCACAAAGGAGTGTTTCGGTATAACTGTCTAATGTTTCGAGTTAATTCAGCGCCCCAAATATTCCAGAGGGTTTCTGGGGAAATGTTAGCATCATGTAAAAATTCCTTAAATTACCTTGATGATGCAACAGTCTTTGGAGGTACCGAAGAATAACATCACAATTGCTTAAAACAAGTTTTAAACATATTTCAAGATAATGACGTACTATTAAATCAATCAAAATGTGTCATGAAGGTTAAAGGGCTTTACTTTTGGGGATACAAGCTTTATAGTCAAGGTACTGATGCAGACCAGAAATAAATTAAGACTGTCATGCAATTTCGACCACCTAAAGCAAAAGAAGAAATGCGATGTTTTTTGGGATTGGTGACGTACGTAGGCAAATTGATACCTGACCTGGAAACTGTGTCGGAACCACTTCGTCGCCTAACAAAACAAGATGAACAATTCCAATTTACGGATATGCATCAACAAATTTTCGAAAAATTAAAGCAGTTTCTTCCAAAACTTACAACGCGGGCCTACCTTGATCCGAAGCGGGGAACACATCTGACAGCAGATGCTAGCCCGTTTGCTCTAGGAGCAGTTTTGCTACAGTTTGACGGTCAACAAATTCCACAGGTAATTTTTTATGTAAAACTCTCAGCGGCGTAAAGCGATTATTCGCAAATAGAGAGGGAAAGTTTTGAATTGGTATGGGCAGTGGAACGGTTTTTATTACTACCTTTTCGGGCTTGAATTTGAAACAAGCTGTTAGAAGAGATCTTTAAACCAACTTCTAAATCCCCAGCCAGGATCGAAGGATGGGTCTGGGACTCTAAGTATTCAAATTGAGAATTATTATCAGACCGGAAAATCATAGCAGATGCTATGTTAAGATCTTTTCACTTAACACAGGAACCATCATTTGACAAGAGTAGCGGGCATCACCTTTTCACGGCCATAGAACGAAATTCACCTAGAGCTATATGAACATCTCAAAAATAATCTTAGCAATTGAGCAAGACAAGCAAATTGCAGATGAGGTGGAAAAGCTAAAACAAGGTAAATGTAATGGGTTATATACAAATGAATATTTTCTGTTTCGATTGCAATTGCCAGCGATGGGGCCAGTTTTACTTTGTGGGAAAAGGATTGTCATTCCAGAGTCTCTGTGAGCACAAGCACCACGTTTAGCACATAAAGGCCATCCAGGTGAAACAGTTATGAAGAGAAGGTTAAGAGCTAAAGTGTGGTGGCCACTTATAGACAAACCAATTGAAAAAATTGTAAAAGAATGTCGCGACTGTTTATTTGTTAAATTACCAGATAAACCTCTACCAAATTGGGAGTAGTTGTTGGTTATCGTGGACTATCATTCCAGATATCAAGAGATAAAATTCCTGAAGTCTACTACATCTGAAAATTATCAACCATTTGTTGGAAATATTTTCTCGCTTAGGATTACTGAAGTCAGTTAAAACCGATAATGGACCACAATTTTCCAATTTAGAGGACATGCCAGAAATAGACGAAGAAAGATCGTCAGGAAATAAAAAACGGCCCCAGGAAAAGACGATGTCATTCTAGAAATGTTAAAAGAGGGAGGTGATGATGTTGTAAAAGTTATTAAGCTCTTATTTAATACATGTCTTCAGAAGACTTAAATTCCTATGAAATTAAATGACACTACGGTCCATTGATTTAAAAGAAAAGGTACAAGACCGGCTTGGAAAATTATCGCTCACTTACAAGGTACGTACCAGAACTGCGTGCCGTTTGCTTGTATTTCAGAAAGTAGGCTGGGTTAATGCCTAAATATCATAACAAATGAAATCTATATATGTTGTCTTTGGATATGCGTCACTATTACTGTAATATTACGAAAGTTACAGCGTGTTCAACTTGAAGAGCTTTTCAGTGTCCCTTAAAAATGAATTTTAGTGTAGACGAGCAAAGAGTAGTGATAAAATTTTTATCAGCACGTGGCGAAAAACCGAGCGAGATGCATCAGCAGCTCAAAGATGTTTGTGGGGACACTGCTGTCGCTGACAACACCGTTAGTAAGTGGGTAAGAGAATTTAAAACAGGCACCAAAGACAAGCCGCGTGCTGGAAGGCCAATTTCAGCAGTGTCGCCTGGAAACATTGACAAAATCGAACACTTGATAATGGAAGATCGACGGCTGACTATTGATGAATTGGCTGAACATACAGGTTTCTCTCACGGTACTATTCAACGAATTTTAACAGAGCAACGGTTAGCAAGGTTAGTGCACGCTAGGTTCCTCGCATGCTTTCTGACGAGAAAAAGCAGGCCCGAATGGACGGTTGTCAAACCTTATTGACAAGAAAGCGAGCAAGTCGGGATACTTTTTCAAATAATGTGATAACCATGGATGAAACCTGGATACCGTATTACAATCCTGAAACGAAATGCCAATCAAAACAGTGGAAACACTCAGATTCTCTCCCACCAAGAAAATTCAAGCAATTGTCATCAAACAACAAATATCTTTATGCCATCTTCTGGGACAAAGCAGATCTAATTTTAGCACATCCTGTACCTAAGGGTCCTACAATAACTGGCGAATATACACGTGATCTTTTGCGTAATGGTTTGCTGCCGGCAATCAATAAACTCCGCCCTCATCTGACTGGTGGAGATTTCATTTTTCACTGGGATAATGCGCCGCCGCACAAAGCCCAAATTGTGATAGATTTTCTTTTAGAAAATGGAATCGAAACCTTCATTCACCCCCGTATTTGCCAGATCTAACGCCTAGTGATTTTTGGCTATTTTCAAACCTTAAGGATTCGCTTCGAGGAGTCAGTTTTTCATCACTTTTTGCATTGAGAACTGCTATTTATCAGTACTTCAAAAGGACTCCTGCAGAAAGGTTCATAGAGTGCTACCAAAATTGGACAAAGCGTTGGGAATCATGTATGAATAAGGGAGGGGACTATGTTGAAAAATAATAAATACATTTTCCTTATCAGTTGTCGTTTGACTTTTTAAGTGCAAGGTTGTGAACGGCGACGACTGGAATCAGGCGACAAGAAGATACGCGCGTGACCCAGCGCTCGCGTACCTTAAGATTACTGCATTTATTTATTAATTCAATTTACCTGTACTGTTGAACTTATTGTTCGGCATATTGGCAATAAATAACAAAGACCAAAATGGCCTACTATTACCACAACTTAGCCCCACAAGCACCGGGAGCCCAGCAGCTCACTCCCATGCAAATAGACCAGGCTCAACAAATACAATTCTCATAGCATGCCCTACCAAATACTAATGACACATTCTCGCACTTTCCCCATTCAAGACACACGTCAACTTCCGTATACTGCAACATTTCATTCTCAACCAGCATTCCAACAACACAGTGTATCAACATCACAAGATTCAGACTGGCAATTAGTCACCAACAAAAAACGCGGTCGTCTAGATAATATAGATAAACAAATGGACCAGAATAAACAGCCCAAAACCACGAGCTACTGGTTAAACCCCACCAACCGCTATACTCCACTTGATACGGAAAACTCAAACGAACAAGAAACAGGCTCCTCCAAAAAAACCGAACTGAACCCCCCACCGATTTTTGTTTATGGCGTCAAAACAATCAAACCTTTAATCGAATTCCTGGAAACCACAGCTAAAGACAAGTATACAATAAAGGCCCTGTCTAATGATGAAATTAAAATACCCTCAAAAACCTCAGAAACATACACGCAAATAACTAAAGGCTTGAAAGAAAAAAACACGGAATTCCACACCTACAAGGTTAAACAGGAACGTGGTTTCCGCGTCTTTCTCAGAAACTTACACCCATCAACCAACACAAATGAAATAAAAGAGGAATTAAAAAAGCTTGGTCATTCTGTAACTAATATATGGAATGTGAAACAAGCCTCCACAAAAATAGAATTACCTCTCTTCGTCATAGACTTAAATCCATCAGATAATAATAAAGACGTATATAAGATAGACAAAATTATGCACTCTATAGTAAAATTCGAACCACCACATCCTAAAAAACCATACCTCAATGTTCGAGATGCCAGAAACACGGACACACGAAAAACTTTTGCTATCGCACACCTAGATGCGTCAAATGCACTGGAATTCACCCCACTTCACAATGTGAGCATATAACTAAGTACAAAGATGTTACTTGTGTAAACTGCAATGGGAACCATCCTGCAAGTTATAAAGGATGTCCTGTCTACAAAGAACAATATAAAAAAAATGTTCCCTTCACTAAGGCCTACCTTAAGATTATACCAACCAAGTTTTTCTTATGCCCAAGTGTCCACCAACAACACCCAACACAACGCCAACACCGCCACCCAACTACCAAATTCGGGACCGCCACACCACTCAACAGACATAGCTGACCTAAAACAGATGATGAAACAATTAATGGAACAGATGAGCACAATGCTGAACTTGCTAACCACAATCGTTACTAGAACCCATAATGGCTCAACACTTTAAACTAGCTGTATGGAACGCCAACGGGCTGATAAACCATAAAGAAGAACTTACTGCTTTCATTAATCTCCACTGTCTTGACATAGTGCTGACTTCCGAACGCACTTTACCGAACGAAGCTACCTCAAAATAACAGGCTTTTCACTCTACGTAACACAACACCCTGACGGCACTGCCCACGCGGGCACTGCCATAATCATTAAGAACACGATCAAGCACCACGAACTCCTGAAATATAATGAACCACACCTACAAGCCACAACTATAGTTGGTGAAGACTGGTTAGGACCACTTACTTTATCAGCAGTATACTGTCCACTAAGACACAACAACAAACAACAAAACTATGAACATTATTTCCGTACTCTAGGCAATAGATTCATTTCCGGAGGCGATTACAACGCGAAGCATGTCCAGTGGGGCTCCAGAATAACCACTACAAAAGGCAGAGAAATGCTTAAAGCTATAAATATCTTGGGATTACAGCCCCTGTCTACTGGTGAACCCACATATTGGCCCACAGACCCCAATAAACAACCAGACTTGCTCGATCTTTGCTTTGTAAAAAATATAAACTCAAATCTTCTTAATATTAGCTCTTGTCTTGACCTCCCCACAGACCATTCACCTATACTGGTAACATTGGGTACAAATATAATACTCAAGGAGAAGGCACCTACACTCACCAACAAACGCACAAACTGGAACTTCTTCCGCGAAATAGTTCATGAAACCCTACGTACTGATATTCCCCTAAAAACGACAAAGGACTTAGAAGATGCAGTGTTACACTTTAACCGGGTCATTCACAGCGCAGCTCATCAGGCCACACCGGAACTCGTCAAACGCATCAACTCAATAAACTGTCCAATTATAGTCAAGCAAAAAATTGCAGAAAAACGCAGATTACGCAAGAGGTGGCAGACCACAAGGCACCCGAATGACAAAAGAAACTTAAATCGGGCTACCGCTGAGCTTAAACAGCTCCTAGTTGACATTAGAAATCAAAATGTACAAAACTATTTGAGACACCTGTCCCCGCTCGAAACAGATGACTTTTCACTTTGGAAAGCAACCAGATACTTAAAACAACCACTACAGCACAAAGCACCAATCCGCACTCTCAACAACACCTGGGCAAAAAGCGACAGCGAGAAGTCGAGCACCTTCGCAGAACATCTAGTTAACGTGTTCACACCATTTCCGACGGATGAAGACAATACAGAAGAAATACAACAACTACTAGAAATGCCTTATCAAATGAGCCCGCCAATTAAAACATTCAAACTCACCCAAATAGAAACCATCATTCAAAAAAACGTGAACCCAGACAAAGCCCCAGGCCAAGACTAAATTACAGGCAACATCCTCAAAGAACTTCCACAAAAAGGTTACCAATTTATAACCTTTCTTTTCAATGGAATACTAAGACTTCGGCACTTTCCTGAGCAATGGAAACTCGCCGTAACAATCCTCATCCCAAAGCCAGGGAAACCTACAGACCAACCAGCATCATACCGACCAATCTGCTTGTTGTTCGAAAAATTACTACTAGGGAAGCTATATCCAATTCTACTGGACAATCATATACTACCAGATCACCAATTCGGCTTTCGAAAACACCATGCAACAACAGAGCAAATTCACAGGGTGGTAGCCAAAATTACTAAAGACTTTGAGGAGCGCAAATACTGTGCTGCAGCATTCCTTGACGTTAAACAAGCTTTCGACAAGGTTTGGCACGTGGGGCTACTCTATAAAATCAAGCAAACTTTACCTACCGACTACTTCGAAATCCTACAATCATACTTAACTGATAGGCAATTCATCATCCGTTACGGCAGCGCGACAACAAACCCATACCCTGTCAACTCAGGGGTTCCCCAGGGCAGTGTGTTAGGCCCAATATTATATCTTATATTTACGGCGGATTTCCTGATAATACCAGGCAACATGGTCGCCACTTTTGCTGACGACACGGCGGTACTCACATCAAACGCTGATCCAACCATCGCATCTCAGCAACTACAAATACACCTTGACGAGATACAGCACTGGTGCAAAAAGTGGCACATACAAATAAATGAAAGCAAGTCAGTGCACGTCACATACACCTTAAGAAGAGGCACTTGCCCTCCGGTGATATTTAACAATCAACGAATTCCCCAAGCTGACAGCGCAAAGTACCTCGGTATCCACTTAGACAAAAAATTGACCTGGAAAACCCACATATGGACAAAGCGCAAACAAATGGGGCTGAAACTGCAAAAAATGTACTGGCTGATAGGGCATAGATCACAGCTTTCTCTTGAAAGCAAGATACTCCTTTATAAAACTATTCTAAAACCCGTATGGTCCTACGGCATTCAGCTATGGGGTACAGCCAGTACATCCAACATTGAAATCATCAGACGCTTCCAATCAAAGGTACTCAGGGCCATGGTAAACGCACCATGGTACGTCCCAAATTAAACAATAGCACGCGTCCTCGCAATTCCTACCGTCAACGAGGAGATACAAAAATTTAGTGCGCGTTATAGTGACCGTATCAGTGCTCATCCCAATATACTAGTGGAGTGCTTAACAGAAAACGACATTGAGGTGCAACCGCGATTAAAAAGGTGTAAACCGCTCGACCTAACACACATATTTGAATAACAGTGATATAAGACTTAAATTAGATTAGTTAGAGTATGTAAAACTAGTTTTAGTTAATATAGGAGTGATATCATTGGATACATATCCTTCACGATCTCCATTTATTTGTTATTATGTATGTTAAACCAACTACTGAATGTCGCCTTAAGACAGATTGTAGTAAATATAATTTAAAAAAAATCCTTATCACATAAGCAGTTTTGATTTTACAGCACAACATCAGGTACCTCGTAGTTCGCTTCCACAGAACTACAAGCTATTGACTAAGATCCTGCCAAAAAAGATTAACCAGAAAATCATATACCTAGCTGCCTAGAGAACAAGTCGCATTTTTTAGCTATAACGTGTTCGAATTTTGATTGAAATATCGCATAGCATATATTGAGATGGTATTGAGCCCGCTACCCAACTCTGCTTGCAGCACAAATAAATAAAGCAAGTCAGATAGCACAGAGTTGGGGTAGTTCATACAACTGCAAGATTTAGCGTATAAATTTCAATCCGTAATTACATTTGCAAAGCAGTGCCAGTAGTAATTAAATGATTTGAGTACAAAAAACAAAGGGCAGAGCTCGTTTTTCATAGATTGGAGTCGATAATTTTAAATTAGCCAAAAATAAGAGGTTTGTGCAAAATTAAAGCCAAACCAAATAAATAGAACTGTTACAGAAGGGTTTATAATGTGCGTGTTAAATGAAGCGTAGATGTCAGAATAATTAAATAGGATATGTTTATGAGCATTTTAAATGAAGGTAAAAGAAGCAGAATTATTATAATACGTTGCAAAGAGCATAAACCAGGCAATTGTAATATTAGACAGCAATATTTGAAAATCTGGGAAAAGTAGACAGTGGATAAAAATACAAGGAAAAGGACACACAGCAGGATGTGAAACGAAATTGGTGAAGGAAGTGGACTAGTTGAAAAACAAGTTAGTGTAATTAAGCGAGAGTGAAAAGAGAATCTAAATAATACAAAGTGAGTGGCGCTATGAGACAGTTAAAATAAAATTGAAAAGACAATATTTTAGAATTAGACATTTTGTAAATAATTTTAGTTATAAGGAATATTAGTTAAGAAGGTTGTTGTATTGAACTTGGTCAATATCCGTTTTTGTAGTTTAGATAGGCATTTGTTATTAACGACCAGGAGGAAGAAATATTTGAATAAAATTAGTTATTGACTCACAGTTTTGGTCTCTCATTTAATTGCAATTTTAATTTAAAAATATTTAATTTATAACAACAAAAAGTACACCATTATGTAGGGAATTTACCAGTGCACCAGTGAACGTGTGGGTAGCAAATTCCATCACATAAAAAATAATTTCTTCCGTTACCACCTTCCGAGGACTTCGGCAGGGACCAGTGCAGATTACGTTCATCAGTTACGGGCACAATTGAGTTCCTGAGCCCGAGATTTCAACGGTAGCATATCCGCCCAGCGTGTAGGAGGCCCTCACAGCAGTCACAGCATCCCAGGGGTCCAGCTTCAGGCAGAGATCATGAGGAGACGCTGTCCGAACGAGTTACCGCAGCACTGCAGAAAATTCAGGTTAGATTGCAATCGCAGTATCCGTGTTAGGAACCTGAAAGCAACAATTCAAACAAAAGCACGTCCTACTGACCAGAAATCCAGGCAGATTAAAGCATCTATCAAAAGCGAATATCCAGTAATTGCATAAAATCCAGATTTGAGGTTAGGAGAAACAATTGCATGTTGGCGTCGTTTAACAACCAAGTGGAGGTTTTGCCTGCAAACAAAAATAGATTAATGCAGTTGAAGGCGCCAGAATTTAAAAATTACCTTATGGAATGCTCATACAACTCCTTTTGTCACAAAACGTGAACCGCAACAAATAAACCGATTTGTGTAGGATTTTGACAGCATATCAAAGTAGCGTCTGCGCGATTGAAGTAAATTTACCGCCCAGTGGCGTATCACACAAATTTTAACATTAACAAACCGGGGAACCCAACACTGAGGAATGAGTTTTTCTTGTCTACCGAGCTAGCCTTCTGTAATATTAAATTGCAGATGAATGAAATACAATAAAGGGCATAATACTGTTTTTTTTGTAAGTAGTTAACGAACCCAGGTAAAACAGATTTATTTTTGGTCAATCTAACATTTGAATTAAATAAATGTAAGTAAGGTAGGTGTAATTACAATTCAAATTATTATTATATTATATCACATTACATTACATTACCTTTACATTACAATATTTAGGATTTGTTGACTTTAAGAAGTCCTTCGACTGTGTAGAGCTATGAACTGTTGTAATGGAATTCAGAATTGTTGATGAAAATTCAGCTTTATTCTTAGTTCTGCTTATACTGCTATACAATCCACTAGCCGTCGCTTCGATTTTCGCATTTTGCCGTCAACTAAACCGCTACACCAGCTGAGTTAATATGTTTTATTATTTAGTAGAGTTTTTAAATCTATTGTATGATTTTCATTTTGAAAGCGCAGTGCAGTTCCGCTTATTTTGAAGTCAGAGAGTCAGAGATCGCGAAACAAGGTAGGTCCAAATGTCGAAATGTCGAAGCTGATCACGCATGTTTTCCATCGTCGAGGAATACTTTCTTGTTGAAATTTTCCCCACTACATGGCGCCCTTCAAGAACGCGAATTTGTCCCAGCACCTTTCCAGGCACAACTCTCTCGGCTATTGCGAACTGTATCGGCCAGTATTTTGAATAACGCTAGAAATCTCGTTTGTTTCCCCTTCAAAATAGAAATGTAAACAGTTTTATTCTGGCATTTATTAAAAACATTTTTATGTAGCATGATGAATAATGTTTATTTTTTCAAGCTAGGGAATTCACATTAACGCAAAAATAATAAACAAGAAACATGGTTAGTTCTACACTCGAGGTAGCACATTGTGTATGGAATTGAGTAAGATTTCTTATGGGAGATACGAGTATTTGGGGATATGTTTGTCTATAATCCGTTAATTTTAAAATTTTGTAATACAGCTTCTTATGTACTTAAAGTTAAGTTAGGAGGAAGATCAGCGAATTTTTTTAAATTAAGTTACTAAATTAATTTTCAAAAAGCAGTTCTCAAAAAGAAGGTTAGTATTAGTCAAGTTCAAACATTAAATATTTTTATTAAATAGGTGTGACGTTTCGCTGAGAGTTTCAGCTTCCTCAGACAATTAAAAAAATACATTAAAAAGACAATTACTTAAATGGGTGAATCTGAAATGAAGAACAATTAAAGTTTGATAGGAGATAAAGTAAGAATCTCACTATTAACGTTACCTGCTTGTTAAACAATTTATTTTTAGCTGAAATCTTTTGGGCATCCGTTTTTCTTTTAAAATCGCTACTTGGAATAATTTGTTAAAATCATTTTTATTTGTAACTTTCTGGTTTTGACCTATTTATTAATTTTTTAGAAGAATGTTTGCTAAATGAGAATACTTACAGTTTTAAAGATGCATGGAGTCTAACTTAAATTTATTGAACACTGCTCCTTAGTTATACCTATACTGTTGAATTTCTACTATAGTTAATATACTTAAACACTGATTAAATTATTAAACATTAATTCAGATTATTGAAATATACGGTGTTTACAAATATTTTCTTAGTTTTTAAATATGTATATTAAAATAATTAATATTTTAATAGAAGTAAATGGGTTTCTAAATTGATTGTAAAACTTTCTAAATTTACATAATGCAAAATTGTTAATAATATATTTGCAATCCATATTACTACTATCACTTCCAATAGCCAATAGAGTTATCATATTTCATTGGTCGTTAGAAATAGCTTTACAAAAATTAGTTTTATTTCCTCTAAAACTGAAAGAAAACACAGTCCAGATACACCTGTTACTAGCATAGAAAAGAAAAAAAAAGGAACGGCAAATATAAGTTTGTCCTTCGAAGTAATGAACATGTTTCATTTAAATTGATATGAATCTTGCCAAATGATATAAGGACATGCTTGCTGAGATTATTACACTTCATGTACAACCAAATTTTCTAATCTGGTCTATCTCAACGTTGGCAAGACGCAGTCACTTTTTTCTTCTCTTTGCCGGATGGCTGAAATATTGACTACTTTATACTTAAATTCTTCTATTGCTCCCTTGATGAATTTTTGTTAGTTGTTCATATCGGCCTTTTACCAGCTGTCTTAAAGGTGTTCGAAAAACTCTTCTTAATCAGTGCAAATGCCCTCGTGGACGAAAAACGCCGCATACAAAGTCACCAATTTTGATCATCGGCATTCGACAATCAAACAGGTGCATCGCGTTGCTAACAAATCAAATTAGACCTTAAAAATAAAAAATACTCCGCTTCTCCTTAACGTCTCATGTGGCTTTGGCAAGATTTGGCATGATAGTACAACCTTTGAAATAAAGAACAGCCAACCCCGCCCCTTCCGTAGTCTTGAAATTCTATTTAACCGACAGACAATTTATGATCAAGTAGTCCAAACTTCGCTAGTATATATATATATATCTTCGGTTTATAGCGTCTGTCGCCGATGTCCGATCTCCAGATTTTTTCGCCATTATCTTCTGTTGAGACACTGTTCTTCTTGCAGGTTTCTTTCGCTTAGAGCTTTCCGAATTCCTTCTCCCCATGATCTTCTAGGTCGTCCTCCGTTATCTAGTTTTAAGTTTGTTGCCGTACCTTCAATGCATAGGTATTTTGTTTTAGCAGTATTCATTGAGAGTCCCCATTGTTCGTATTCTTCCTTAATTTTTCTCGTCATGTATTCTAGATCTTCTTTTTCCTAGGCAATGAGCACTTGGTCATCTGCAAATGGTAATGTAAATATCGTTCTGTTGTTTATTTCCAAGACCATGCCCCTACATTTCCTTTTCCATCTATGTAACGCGTGTTCCACGTATATTTTAAACAGTGTTGGAGAGATACAACAGCCCTGCTTGAGTCCTTTTGTTATTTCAAATCCTTTTGATATTAGCTGTCCAATTTTTATTTTTATTTTATACTCTCTATATAAGTCTTGTACAGCTTTGATTATGTTATGGTTTACGTTCGTTCCTTGTAGTGCTTCCCCTATTGGTATATTATCATACGCTTTTGTTAGAAAGCAGATGTAATTCTCTTCCAGTTGCTATTTTTTTCTCAATAATCTGTTTCAAGCAAAAGATGTTGTCCATACAAGATCTTCAGGCACGGAATCCGCTTTGTTCTTCAGCCTCTTTTTGTGTGTATTCTGTTTCTATTAGATCTCTCAAAATTCTTCCTTATAATCGACTCATTGTTGAAGTTACAGTTATACCCCGGTAGTTTACACACTTCCGTTGGTCTTCTTTTTTATAGATTGATGACATAAATCCTATTTTTCACTCCTATGGAACCTCTTCGTCTTGTAAACATCTGTTAAACATTTGCGTAATCATTCTAGTCAATTTTCCCATTCCCTTTTTTATCATTTCTGCCATAATTCCACCTGGCCTGCTAGCTTCTCGATCTTTCATGTTCTTTATAGCTTTTGTGACTGTTTCCGTGTCAACATTTACAGCTTCTCCGTCAATTTCTACGTGGATTCGTTCTTTCTTAAATTCTTGTCTTTGTTCTGTCAGCAGATTTTTGTAATATTCATCTCATTCCGCTGTCGATATAGTCTGTAATTTTGTCTTATTTTTGTCTGATCTTATGCTATCTATAACTTTCCATGTTTCCATACATCTTCTACCTCCAATATAACTTTCTACTTTCCGGCATCTGCGGTCCCAGCTTTTCTTCTGTTCTTCTAACACAAGTCTTTTTACATTTGTTCTGTGTTGTACATATATTTGTCTATATTCTTTCGTTTTTGTATTTAACCATTTTAGGTACTGCTTATACGGGCGGTTAATCGGTCGCCATTGCAGTAAATTGTCATGGCTATTGTTGCTGTTGCTGATTTTTCCCCAGTACTCCTCACGTCTGACGAGCATGCCCCATTCCGCCACCTGGAGAGGAGCCTGATGGAGGGTCAGCAACACCAGACGTGGGCTAGTTGAATCCAATTATGTATAATAGAAGTGCCATATAATGATTGTTTTAAGTTTGTATGTTAGGTTTAAGTTAGCAAGTAGTAGGGTGGCAACGGGCTACTCAAACAGAATCACTCTCGTTCTGGTACTAGTGGTGGCAACACGGACACGTATCGACGATAATGAACTATAGTGTTCTCATCAACAATCAAGTAAGTTATATCGGTTTAATTGTGTGGTACCAGGTGGGAGACAACAGCTACCAACACAATACATGATAGTAACATATACACAAAAGATCCTTTGAAAGCGTGAAACAACTAGTAAAAAGCTATTGCAAGGTATTTGATACAGACAAGCCTGCTATGAAGCACCATTGTGATTCTAAGATTCTTGGGTAGTTAGTGTGACAAACACTAACTCAGCGAGGCCAACGGCTTAAGGTGAGTTCCAAACCACAGAGCAGCAAGGCAAACATCCGGTCAAAAAAAAGGAGTACTTCAAATTGTAGTTTTTGGCAGCTACTGTATGAATTAATAAAGGTAAATTATGAATATAGGTATATAGCTTCGTTGGAGCAGGAAATTTTTAAAATTATTATTTCAAATGCTAACTCAGGCTGGATGTCTCAAATGTGTGATTTATTAATTTCATGGTTTTATAATGGTAACAGAGTTTTAATATTTTATGGATCTTATTTATAAATTCATACTTTTGAATACTATAAGAAATATTTGAAAGATAAGTTACAATGTGGAATTTTTAATCGTTGCCAGTAGGACTGAGCGATAATAAATTTTGATAATTCGGAAAAATCATCTGCTATAAATTATATTTTTAACGGCGGGGAGGATTAATGTAAAATCTTGGCTCTTTTAAAATCTGTCCAAATTGTACTCCTTTGATAGATAACGTCGTTTCAATATGCAACAATGTCGTCTGCTGGCTTCGCGTGGGGCCAGTTTACAATTTAAAAGGAGTAACTAGTAGCATTAATCTTTTATATTGGTTCATAAAATTCGCGAAATAAAGACATTTCAAAATTGCCGTCCACAAAAATTTAACGGTTACTACTGTTATTTATAGCTCTACATGCAAACAGAGTACTTGCTGTAACTAAGTACCTCCTTAATTCGTCCGCGCTTGGTCGTGGATGACGTCCTGAAATATGAATACGTAATTTCAGCTGAGACCTATAATTTTGTAGTGTTACTGAGACATTACTGTTGTTCTCGCCTCTATAAATTTTTAACATTCTCGTTTACATATATTATGCTAGCGCTTACCCCATCGAACCGTAATATGCGTCTACCTTCGAACCACGACTCGGTTCATCATCATTAGTCTTGTGGGAAAGTTTTTTACGTTTACCCTTTCACCATTATAAGCCTCGCTTGCACAAATTGGGATTCTTACTGCTCGTAGTTTACTTGGTTTTTATGTTGCTCTAGCCACAGCGTTTTTGTCCTAAGAATTGTTTACCTTCGTTAAATCTAAATCTCATTTAACTTATAGAGTGTGCCACTTCAGATTTGTCTTCCGCTTTCGTGTTACTTTTGTGAGCACTGAAAATTTCGTGAGAAAAGTAGTGAAATGGTTTGATTTCCATAACTAGATGACTAGATTATACTTAGATAAAAACAATTTTAGTTCACACTGTTACTAAGAAAGTATTGCCAATATATTTAACAACAATAACAAATTATGAATTCGTCTTATTACAATAAAAGGATTAACTAGCATCGGCTGCTGTAGAGATATGAAGTATGTTTAGAAATATACGGTATCCTAATCATGCATTTTATGATAAGTATTTCCAATTAAAACTAACTTAACGATTCATCGTGAAATTCTTCCGCTTTTATCAGCTTAACGTTAGAAGTTTTTATTTTTCAACCAATATTATTTATAAACTATTTTAAATACAAAATTCGGCATAAATGTAAGTCCAAATTTCAATAAATATTGAAATTCTAGAAAACTATACAGATAAGTGTACAATTTCACTGTATTATATTGCAACAAGGTGCGGTCGTAGCCTTGGCATGAGATATGGTATATTACCTGGCACAAGTCCACGTGCAGTAACAAGAAGATGGTTCGAACAATTGATTTATTATACCATTATGTACATGAAGCACCACATATCGACTCTACAAGAGGAATGGATACCTAGCGTCATCAGGAATCTGATACGTTTACGTTTTCGTATTACGTAAATAAGTGGCGAACTAACTAGAATCCCTTGCATGAAAATGTGTTAGTGCTTTTAGATTAAAGTGTGTCTGACACTAAATAAGGACTTGGGTAATAATTACCACAATGTCCGCTATGATCTATCATGAATTCAATATTAAAGCAATTGCTAATACTGAGTTTGACATTTGCATAATTCAGTGATTTTTGCTGTCCCTCATACGTTACAATATTGGTAACATATTAAATCAACTGCAATTTTTTAAGAATCTACCTTCAAACCACACATTTGCATCCAAACTTTGATATATAGTTTTATTGTTTTGGTACATTTAAAGTCAACTACTTTTTAATATTTAAAACAACTAGCTCCGAAGAGAACGCCGGAGAGGGGTCACAGGTAAGAGGAGTGAGTAATAAACCTATATAATTGTCATAAGCAATAACAAACCAATAGTAAAGGGTACCAGGTTCAACAACTTTATCTGATTCACTCCGCCGAACCATACAAAGTAGTCGAAAAGCGACGTAAGATATGCTACAAAGAGGTAATAAACACCCACAACGGCGAATATCGAACATCAGCAACAAATGTAATCAAAACAACATTCTTAATATACTGAAAAACATGTTGTTACGTAACTATTTACGAGAGAAAAATTATGTGGGTAGTACACGAACAAATAGTATACCGGAAATATGCATGAAAAAGGATCTAACAAAATAATAGCGCACGGAATCGAGTGAGGGAGGTAGTAAATCGCTTTAAATGAAAAAGTATCAATTATCAATCGAAAAAGCTATAGATTAAATTGACTCGCGGATGTAATCGTTGACAAAACCTTACTGAACGTAACGCATTCATATGTAATTCTTATGTATCGGATACAACACAAGTTCTTCGCATGATAGCCGAACAAGGCGCGAATAACCGTTTACTACTCTTAGCAAATAGAAGGCACAATATAAAATCAGAAAACACACAAATTGAAAGACATTTAATATAGAATGGTTGTAACGCCCAAAAATTCTTTCAAGACAAGTAGGCAGCAAAATTTAGAGTGAAGCTGGACAACAAACATGATATTATCTGTACCAAACACAAATTTAATTAGTAAACTACTGATGGTTGCCGTTTACAACAGTTTCAATCCAAAATTTAAGATCTTCCATAAGCAAGCTATGTATTCTATTCGCAGCGATAAGGGTGTGATGCAACGCCAGGTGTGCGAAAAGTTGCAACAAATAAAAAACCTGGCCTGAATAGCTAGGACACGTGTTGAACATTCAGGAGGGTTTGTCAAGGCTGCCTTGCGATTGCAGGCGTTGCGACGTCCGTCAGCTCCAAATCTGCAATCCAACAGGCAGGTAGAAGAGCAGCGTGGCGCCACTTCAAACATTTATGACGCAAAAGCACAAATAACCAACTCATACTTGAAATTGCGGGCGGCCTACCAGTATTTTACTTTCATAGTAGGTACTATTAAATCCTGAAGTAATCAGATGGGAGCAGCAATTCACCAAACTAAAAAGACCAAATCTGTCCCACATTTTCGGTCCTTTTCCATATTAAGTCACCAAAAGAAATCACAGACAAAGGCGTCCTGGGAGTAGATGTATGACTCTAAAAACTTTCAAAAAGAAAAGGAAGCCGGAAAAATAGCCCCACCCTAAAATTGCATACGGGAATGCCAATTGCGAATTCAAAAGTTGCCGAACTCACAGTAACAGTCGGCAGAAATGCGAAATAACACTTTCGTATCGTAACGAATACCGGCCGTCTGATTTATGTACTCCAATTTTATCAGAACATTTTCGCAGTATCTAAAAAATCGCGAAATTAAAGCATGTAAATTCAGGATATATGAAAAATTTCCAATGCAATGTAATTTTATTTACAAACTCCTTTATATATGATTTGTAACCTATTCTTCAACAAGCAAAACATTTTTTGTATTAAATAATATTCTAAACAGCAAACTTTAGGTCGTACATTTGGTGGCAACCATCAATTTGCTTCAATTTTCAATATAGTAAACAGAAGAATGTTACAGTCTATTGGCTCGGTGTATGTTCTTTTTTTCCAAACATTATTCTGAAGTATATAATGATATTAGTTATTTGGAAGCAGAAGTCGAATGATGCGTCCCAAGAAGTGTTTTTAATTTCTTAAGTACTGAAACTTTAATTCATACGGTATATATGTTTGTGTCGCTCTGTATCTATTGTATTTCAACAAGATCCGTCAATATCAGTGGCCTGTCGACGGGAGGTCGTCCAATACCGGCAATACCAAGTGGAAACCAGGCCTCAGCGCTCCGACCTGACGTCAGTACAGGTAGGTAGAACTGGCCAATGCGAGCCTCTTATCTGAAGGCTCGAGGCGGAGTAAATGCAGTCATTGGGAAGTTCTACCTACCTGTGTTCAAGTCAGGCCAGATCACTGAGGTCTTATTGCTTCGGTAGTAACGGGTCGTCTCATACGCTTTCACAATGTATTGGGCCCGAGAAAAGAGGACGTGGCGGGAAATTTCAAAATGAAATCCTGACATTAACTGTAGATACTTATACAGGACGAGTCATTAGTACGGGAAAGATCGATTGAGTTTACGCCGTAAAATATATCGCAATGAAGCGAGATTGTATACAAGAAGTCAGAGTGCAGTTTGTAAAATTATATTGCACCATACAGGGTGCACCGTTGTTGCAGAACGGCATTCAACTTAATTTTGTTATATTTTTACATATTTGGATTTTTCCTTTATCAAACTTTATAAATAAGTTCAGTTTTAGAAATTTGCTTCAGCCGTCTTGGAGTTGTTCAAATTTTTCTGTAAAAACGTACTCTTGACGCTTATTCAAAAATCAGACACTAAATTTGTGGGATATCAAATTGAGATTCCATTTATGTCTAAAAAATTTTTTGGAGTACCATTTGGCCACTAGGGCGCCTGTATGCATTATGGAGCTACTTTGCTGGATCACACAAATTTTGAAGCTCTATAACTTCATTTTTCAAATGGCAACCCCCATATTTGATTGCTTAGTCGTTTTCTACATCTCATTGTATACCTTTTAAATCCCACATGTCCTATACTAAAAACTGATAGTTAAGGATATAATTTCTATTTTTTTTTAATGCGCACACATCGATACCTACTCAGTGTGCCATGGAAACCAAGCGTTCTTAATGCATTTTTACTTAACATACGCCACAATCACACTCGTTTTGCGCCACGCTTATAATTTGTCGAGAAAAAGATGCATTGGAAGAAACTGAGAAATACCCCTATATGAGACACGCAAACATTGAAAACTTCCGAAAAGTGCAAACCAAGTTTTTATAATAAAGTGTACAAGTATACACAATTACCTAAAATGTACAATAAGGAGCTTATAATATATTTTTTTAATATATTTATAACAAATCGCACTTGAAATTACAGAACATGTTCAAAATTAAGGACCTTTTCCGTTATATGTTTGTTTATTTGCTATAAGTAAATAATTCTAAATTCTTTATTGTACATGTAGGGTACTGGTGTATACTTGCATAATTATGGATATTATAAAACCATGTTTTGCACTTTTTGGAAGTCTTTAACATTTGCGTGTTCCCTATGTCGGTATTTTTCAGTTTCTCCCAATACAGCATTCTTTAATTTAATTTTCCTGACAAATTAAAAACGTGACGTAAAACGAGTGTGATTCTGACGTAGGTGAAGTAAACATTCATTAAGAACGCTTGGTTTCCATGGGACACTGGACAGGTATCGATTAGATATATGTGCATTTAAAAAATCCGAATTATATTCTAAACGATCCTTTTTTGGTAGAGGACATGTAGGGTGTAGAAGATGTAAAATGAGATGCCGAAGACGATTAAGCTTCAATCAACTACGGGAAGTGCTATTTGGAAAAATAAAGTTATGGTGCTTCAACATTTCTACAAGTTAACGTGTCATAGCAAAGTAAACCACAATGCGTATAGCCGTTCATGTCGCACCAAAAATTTCTTTAGGCATATGCGGAATCGCAATTTGATATCCCTAAAATTGAGTGTCCTGTGATTTTTTGAATAACTGTTTGCAAGTGCAACTAACTCCAAAACAGCTAAAGCAAATTCCTAGAACTGAACTTGATTAGAAAGCGTGAAAAAAGAAAATCCAAATATGTAAAAATATGCTGGGAGTGCCGTTTAAAAAAATTAAGTTAAATGCGGCTCTGCAAAAATGGTGCACCCTGTATAGTGCAATATAGTTTTAGAAACTGCACTCTGACTTCCTATATACAATGACACTTATTTCATTGTGATGTCTTTAACGGCGTAAGCACAATCAAACTTTCTCGTACTAACGACTCACCCTGTATATGTTAATTGTCGCTAGGCCTGAAAATAACAGATATAGAGGAACATTTTTAATTATTATTTTATTAAAAATAATAACATTGCAAGTAAAGAAAGATCTTAAATTACAAAAACGTTAAACTGATGAAGATCTAAAACATTGTGTCCAATTTTAATATTTTGAACTAAACGAAGAAATTCCTTTTGTTAACTGATGTTTTCAGAGCTCTGCTGTTCAATATATCAAACTACAATTTATTGTGTTTAAAAATTATGTCGTAGTAAGTTAAACTAGAGTCTCAATGATTGCAGACATGGGCGCCGTTACATAGAGGCAAGGAGGAACGCTTGCCCCTCCCTGGATTTTGCCAAAAATAATCCACCATTATGCCCAACGCGCTGACCGCCGAGCTATCAGAACTCACCGCACAGAAATTATTTTCATAGGGTGTAATGTGTAATAATATTATATGTATAGTGTGCCTAATAACAGCAACGATTTATTCATTTGTCCGCCCTAAGAGCCCGCGGACTCTACAGAACCGATCATTTGAATAAGCCGAAAGATGGCTGAAATATCGACATTAGACGCGTCTATGAATTTGTCACTCGGCGCGATACAAATACAATATTTAAATTTCCGTTTCTTGACGCCTTTATATAAGGGCCGACCGATGTTGGATTTTCTTGTGTTTAAGCACGTTCAAGTAATAAATTCAATGGCTCGCCAAATCCCAGTGCACCTGCACGGAATGTTTGCAAATAGTTAAAATAAATGTATTACTTATCTCAAGTTAGTCTTATTCGCTCCCTGGTTGAGTTACTGCTGTTAAATTATTGTGTCTCCTGGTTTACATTGTTTTTTATTTGGGACTTTCATCCGATCTATACTGTATGTTTTTTGCATCTATTATTTTATTTGTTAATTAATTTGATGTCTGCATTATTATGTATTGCTATTACTAACGCTTCACTATTTTGTGCGCCTCGATGCCCAAACCATAAGGTAATGTAGTAATGTAGTAAAGAGGGTAATTATTTTATTATTTTTGATTTATATCGATACACAAAACGTGTTGGTAATACAAGTATTTTTTTCCAAACAGTGTAACAATTTGTTTTTATATTTTTCAAAATATAATAGCATTTTTTAAGTGCGCATCGAGTGTTTCTTTTTTAGACCCTCTGTGAATTTAATTTTTTTATCTCAATATTGAAAAAATATTGCCCCTCCCTGAAAAGTTTTCTAACGGCGACCATGATTGCAAAGGCCCTTCTATTACTAAAAATATGTGCAGGATAGCCTACACCCATTTTTACTAGTAGCTAGATTCAAAACATGCTCTCTAATTTTCAGGTTATTTCAAATCGAATTTGTTTTCAACTTCAAATAATTTTAGCAAAATTATTAATCACTTCATTATAAGGAAGTTTATATTTTGCAACAGCATTATCGGAAATGTTGATATTATGTGTCATCAGAGCTGAACTTTTTTTACTAAACGAGACGCATCTGCGAAAACACAAATTTTCATTCCTTCCTGTTATATGCAACATACAATTTTCTGCTGTATTTCTCTATGCCTAGTCCTAAATTTGTCCAAATTTTTCTATTTTTGTTCGCCTGTTGCTAACAATGCTCTATACTTTGTAACCAATTTGTTCCACTTGTACTAATATTATTAATTAGGTTATAGGTTTGGTCGTGATCTTGTTCACTGGTTATGTAAAATGCAGTTAGCTGTTTCCAATTTATAAATTAAAAATCACGTTTCATGGTACAATATCCCACAAAAGAACCATGGCCGTAGTCTAATGATTCGTTAGTTTCAATTTCATCTCTAACTAAAATGCAATTTGTCTCTGATTTATGTTTGCGTTATTCGAATTTTTTGGCCAAATATGGAAGAAAAGCTTGTAATACCCCGGAATTAAAAATAATCGCATGAATGTGGCTGCATGTAGTAGAGTATGATAGTAAAGATCAAGATATGTTATTCTGTATGCACTTATAGCCTTTCCACCCAACCAAAAATGTAATCTGGATGGCTTTAGTTATTGTTTTGGGAGTATAAATTAACCGCTTTTTGCTTAACAGGCTTTAAATCAGCATCAAGATATGCAAATTTCGATATTATGTCAGAAAAATGGATAGCTATTCTTATTTTTAACATTCTGAAGTTTATTTTTTGTTGGCGATAATTTTTGCTTAATTTGCGCAATTTCTCAATTATTGTAACTTACATGCAACGTTTTTGAAGTACTAGTTTGTGCAGTTTGTAAGTCATCCTGAGTAGTTGTAAAACTAGTGTTCGTCAAAAATGTTACTTTAATGTATTAATATAAAGCAACATATATTTGCATACCAACGTTTAGACTTGGTCAATTTACTTTTAAAAAGTACTTAATTACTAATTATCAATTACCGCCCAATGAAATAATTGAATGAAACAGTAATTCAATTATCAATTACTTGGTAATTGTCATTGCACTACATAAGTTTCTTTTTGAATTCGTTTGAATATAATTTGTTGTCGTATATTGTACTTAGAAGTATTTAGATAGCTCTCTGCTAGCATATCGTTGGAAACAAGCAAAGTGAAATTAATAAATAGCTATATCATCTGATTAAGCTAGTTGCTACTTGTTATGGAAAAATTAAATTATATTTTTACAGTACTGTAAGGTATTCTGTAATCTGTAGTACTTCCTGCAGACATATTTTTCGCTTCTTACACAATAATTACTAGCCTATACTGCTAAACAAAACACAACATATTTACATCCCATCTAAAAACGTACGCGTTTACACCAAATATTTTCTTCTCTGCTCGTGCACACGTCGTTGGAATTGCACATGTTTAATAAAATCTGATTTTATCTGAAAATTATAGAAATCATAAAATTATACTTATATTCTTGCAGCAATACTCAATTGCGATTTGCTTAACATGTAACGTAATGATTACTTACCTTTTTTGCGTTCTAGAGATTTCATACTCAGTCGAGATCAGTAATTTATTAATTAAATTACCTGAAAGTAATTCAATTACCGCCAGTAATTTCAATTACCACAAGTAATTCAATAACTTTTAATGTAATTTAATTACTCAAAAGTAATTGATTGTAGTAATTAATTACTATCAAATACATTGTAACAAAACTGGTAATTACCAATTACAATGACCGTATTTTGAAAAGTAATTCAATTCCAAGACAAATCAAGAAAATAAATTTAATTGTAAAGTAATTAATTACTGCCCAGATCTGCCCACATTGTTATAAAATAATAGTTTTTCATTATTAGAATGTGATACATTAAACCAAGTGGGAATGAATTTTAAAATCTAATATCTTTTTAGTGAGTACAGTGAGTGCAGCAGTGTAGCGTGTGCCAGATGCGAAAGAAGAAATAATTCATAGAAAATTTACAATAAAAAATGTAGGCAACGACAAACTTATGCAAATAAATAATAATTTAAATGGAAATTGATTCAGAGCCTAAAACTCAGATCAACAATTAAGTATGCCCCCTTAGCAGTTGTTGATGATTTTTCGACCTATAAATGTGTTCCCACTCAGTGGCAAGGTTTGTATGTGGAGAACTTAGAGAAATATTTAATTATGGCGTTAATAACAATAATTTAGCACTTACGATTCTGTATCAAATATCAGCACTACTTGTAGTATAGATTAACAAAATATCTATTTTATGTTGTGCATTTATGAGTGGAATATTGGATATTGTTTTTGAGTGAATTGTTATTTAGGAATGAAAGGATTTATGATAACAATTCAAGTGCTGCTGTTTGTTTTAACTTGTTTTTTTATTAAAGTTCGTATATCAACAATCTGTGCATTTTAAAATTTTAGAGTGCATATTTAACATTAACTGTGCATATCAATACATATTATAGTACTTTTTTAGAGCATATACAAATACATACATAACCATCCTTTTAGTGCATATATTCCGTCCTCTGCTAATAATATATGGTACTGCCAACATTAGCAGGGCTTAAAAATTACTGCTTATGCGACGACCTTTTTTCCGAAAACTCCTGAGGTTGACGGACTTTGACGAACATTTCCCTATGATTTAAAAACAGCATAAGCTATAGGAGATAGCATCAGATCAGAATGTTCTTAAATTCTTCAGTAAAATTTTCAGATGATCAATGTTAATGTCCATGTAAATGTCTATAATTTGTTATAACGAAAATGGGCTTTTGTAAAATCTAAAAACTTAAATGTGTTCTGTACCATCTTATCTGCATAAATATTTATCATTTAAGTATTTAATTGATCTAATCTTAAATTCTTCCAAGTTTGAAAGATTGTTAAACCACCGTAATAATATGTTGAAAGGGTTGTACTTTTGCTTTTGTGCTCTGCTATACCAAACAAGTACTTGCATGCTCTAGTCTAAAAAATGTAAGTATTAGTCGGCAGTAAATGAAAGTACTATTCATTTAAGACTACTCTCAGATTATTGCATACAACTTAGAATGTATTTTTTAAAGAAACACGTTTACCTACGGCTTCGTCCACATATTATAAAATGTCAGATAGGAGCAAGGACACGTTGGCATACACCCAAGTACTTGTGACGAAAGCTTTAACCGATAACACAATTTAGATTTAAACTTATAACTTGCTGATGTTAAATTATTTTGTTTACCTAGACTTGGTAGTGAAAATATCTCCTAGAGATTTCTTAATTCAAATTTTATTATTATTGTTTTTCAATATCTGTAGACACAAGTATGGAAAATAAATGCACATCACCTTAATGCGGTTAACCTGTGGTGATTCAATTAATTTAGTTGTTAATCAAGTGACGGTTTTTATAATTTGATTACTATAATTATATTTCCTTATTTTTGTGGGAGAAATTAATCAATCTATTAAAAAATATATTTTAAATGTCCCAGAGTAAATTTGATATTAATACAGTAATTATCTTGCCAAACTGTCGTAACCATAACAAAGCATGAGCTACCTAATTGGCAAAGAAATTAATTATTTAAAAAACTTGGCTATTATAAATCCCATTGTTTTCATAATTGCTCATTTAAATCGACCAAACTTCCCTGTTAAACGCTATTGTAAAAGTCAAAGTAGTCTAGATAACAATAGAACAATTAGGCGCGAGATATTTCCTCATGAGCTACTGTGTATAATTTTTATGGAAAAAAATCAATTAGTTCCCATAAAGTATTGAAATGCGTATCTATTTGTATTCTGTAAGAAACAGTCTCTGCCGACCTTCGAAGACCCAAAATACGTATATTTTACCAATGATCATCAAAGTGTCGGCAATAATTAAACAATAGGGGTTTGCACAAATATCGTAGAAGTGGCAAAAGATTTGTAAATACACATGTTGATGAAGCTAACGTAATTGTTCATCCCAATTTTAGAAAAATGCAACAATTGTAAACTATTACCCGACCACTTATGCTTCTCTATTATATGGAAAGTTTATAAAGGAATAAATACTAGAGGACATCTGCCTAAAGGAGTATCTTTTTGGAAATATACAGTATAGCAGACGCATTTCAACAGCTCACAGACATCGTGCTCCCTCGAAAAATTTCAACACCCGGAACTGCTCATTGTCTGGGAAACCAAGCAGGTAAAACCTTGCCAAATTTCGAGGGACCTCTGCTACGGGCAGCACAGTATGTTCTAAGCAAGGGCATTTTCGGATTTTTTGTAAAAATATCTTGTTTTCTTCGACAATATTGGTAATATTTTCCTTGATTCTGTGCTCTAGACTAGATAGCAGTGGCGGAGGATCATTTCCCGATAATGTCATTGCTATATGCTAGGTCTCTGAGACTAACAAAGCCAAATCGCATCTACGCACAACAAACTGATAAACTGACTGTAGATTGAAGCAGAGCTCGAGAGGTAGCGAAAAGCGACGGAAATACTCGCTTAAGCCATATTAATCATTGTAAGAACATTATGAGCTTAGTCTCACAGGCCTAGCCGGAGTACTGGAGGTATTATTTTGTTTGCAGAAATTTCTGGTAAATTTATAATCCTTGAAAAAATACAATGCCAATTTTGGTGCAAAGTTTATATCCCTAATAGTAAATCTTTAAACTATTTTCGGGAAAACATTAAAAGGAATATGTTAAAAATTAGTAGCTGGCATAGACAATAACATTTCTATAAAAGGAGAGTGGCAGCTAATGACAATATTCAGAAAGAAAATTTTACAAAATGGTGATATATTTCGACATTCTATGTCTTCTTCAGTCAGGTACACAGGTTACACAGTTAAAAATACACTTTAAAATCTGTAATATAAGAAAAAACAAAAATGAATAAGTAAAGTAAAAATCATAGTCTCAACAAAAAACTTGTAAAAAGGAGTTCCAACAAAAAACACCTTTCATCATCCAGTCCAATGAGATAAATTAGTAGTAAAACTAGTAGTAATTTCTCAATAACGCAAATGTATGATAAGTAATACCTGTGATTTTTTTAAAAATTAAAAGCAAATAAAAACAATTTTAGAGCAATAAAATGTAATGTATATTATATTCACCTGGTATTTAGTAAACGTCTTTTAAGAATAAACATGATGAAGCTTTCTGAGTAGCAAAAAGTGGAAAAAATATATTTCTTTGTTTAACTGATTGGACATCACTTGGTTGTTCAGTATTCTGCAATTATAATTTCTATAAATATTAAAAATGTATGTATTAACAAAGAACAAAGAACATACCTTAAATAAAAAATTAGAATGAGAATTTAAAATTGTAAAATCCTTAAATATACTAATCAAAGCAGAAAGCCATTTTGAAGTCACGGTGCAACAGGTGTTGGCAAAAGTGTCAATCGCATTATGCGAAATCCTCCTAAAAATTATGTACAAATAAAATATTAAATATGTTACAATTATTACGTATTAAAGATTTGAGGATAAATTTACCACGAGAGTGGAATTTTAAATAATAAAACTGGAGAAGTATATGTAAACGTTCATGTCAATTAATTTATGCAGGTACACTTATTATACGCATGCTCAAAAATGTTTACGCAAAATATCAAAATCTCATAAGTTCCAAAATGTTTTCAGGTTAATTCTTATTAATGATAAAAATATTAATGCAGATAAAATTATAAAAATAGTGGATCAGTCTCTGCAAAATTGTAATTAAGAGAGAATATTAGTAAAAATAAACGTTTTTTAAATTTATTTAAATACTAAGAAGGTTAAAATAAATTGTGATAAATAGTATTTAGTTTTTCTATGTCTGTTGTATAATTAATAGCCGTAGGAGTCTTTTTGATAGCAATCATTTCATATATTAATCGTTTATGTAAATTTGTCTATGTATGATTTTTGGAAAAAGCAAAATTATGAAAGTTATCAACAGCGTGATCAGATAGGGCAGTATTAGCTTTATTGGGAGTAGACATTTTTATTTTTATTGAATTTTTATGTTGATTTAATCTTTTATTAAGTATTTGTTTAGTTTTTCCAATGTAATTAGCATCACAGTTATTACAGTTTAATTGATAAATGACATTAGATTATTTGTTTATAGGGGTTTTATCTTTAAGGTTAGTAAAAAAACTGACCAACTTTACTATTATTTTTATAAGCAACTTGGAGGTTAAATTTGTTGAGTTCGTTTTCTAATAGTAAAGATGGAACTCCCTTTTACTAGATATTTTGTTGAGAGTATGATTTTTGTTTCACTTATTCATTTTTGTTTGTTCTTATATTACAGATTTTAAAGTGTATTTTTAACTGTGTAACCTATGTACCTGACTGAAGAAGATACATAGAATGTCGAAGTATATCACCATTTTGTAAAATTGTCTTTCTGATGATTGTCATTAGCTGCCAATTCCTTTTATAAAAATTTTATTAAAAGGAATTGTTACAAGCATATCATATCTTGCATTTTAACTACTTTTACGTAGGCTTCCATGTCTGTCATTATTGTACCGAATAATTGATAATTTATATGACATTAAATAATATTTCATGCAATACTTATCACACAAAACACAGAAGTCCCTCAACCGCAATAAATCATACTTAATGTTGGCTTTTCAATTTCATGGCTTTTCCAATCGACAAAATTTCCAATTCTTGGGGATCTTGTGTTCCAAATAAAATCACAAAAACCAGTATGGAGAATCTGGGTTCTAAAATGTTTCATTCGGCAGTAGTTCTGTATCTATTTAGATTCCTCACATGTAGTAAATTCTGACCGCTGTTTTATTTCACCGGTAATTTGACCGTTATTTACAGAAACCCATAGAGGACTCGTTATTTTTGATAAGAGCACACGTTTAAACGTGGATTTTTTTTTCCAGTCAACTAAGGCCCACTTACAATCTTTGGGTAAGCACGTTTTGAAATTTCTTGCTACCGTATTAGTTAAGATCAAATTTAAAATAAAGACACAAACAGTTATTTTTGAGTAATAATGAATCTTGCTGGTTTTTGAAATAGTATTTTGGAAATTTTCTGTATCATGTTTTCGTTCCATATTTTCTGTGTAGGTGATACGCCAGCCTACATTTGTTAGTTCTGTGCTGCTCAGATTCTGTTTCAGCATTTTTTTCTTTTTGTGTACTATAGCTGTTCTTTTGTTAATTTCAGAAACGAGAGAGAAAGAGAGATACGACAAAACCTGTATAAAAAAGGGGGGGGGGGGTCGTGTAACAGAGTGAAGTATGTTACTTTCTAATATAACGAAAAATAGATGTTTCTTTAGAAGTAATTGAACACAGCTAGAATTAATTATCATCAAGTCGATAATTGCTTCTCTGGGTGGCTCAAAACTATTTTTTTTTAAATTCTGTCTTTCAAATCTGCAACTAAAATTGACGAATAGTTCGACCACCGTCCTGGTTACAAGGTCGTATAATATATCATAAAGAGTTGCACATATTTGCCAAACTCACTAAATTTACGTTTTATATGTTATTTTAACTTTATAAACCATGTTTTTCCATTATTTCTCAGTGTTGAAAGTCCCTTAAGACAGAATTTTGAACCCAGGTTTATCAAAACTTTGTTCTTTGTTTGCTATATAATACACCGTCAACGTTTTAATGATGGCATTTTGGAACGCCCTGTATGAGTTTGATGACGGAGCGGAGCTCACATATTATGAAGTATAATTTTTCTCTTTCAATACTTTCATATGCCTGGCGGAAATACACAAAGAGTTGATGTACTAGCTGTGTTCAATAAAATACCGCACTTTTTTCTATAAAAACTTAATTTCTTCTGGTAGAATTTTATTAAGCATTGTCCCATTCAAAGCAGTTGCCTCCACTCTCAACGTTGTTTCCATTTTTGGAATGTTTCTTGGAACTCGTTTTCTTGGATAGTGAGCAGCTCCCGCATTGCATTTCCCTGAACTTTCTCTGCGAAAACGACATTCTTTCAAGGACTTCTTCAACTTTGGAAACAGGAAGAAATTTGTTGCGACCAAAACCGGAAAGTAGGCTTGTTGAAGCACGATGGTTGTTTCGAGTTTTGACAGATACTGGCAAATAAGGGGTGACTCGTGGCATGGCGAATTTTGCCAAATCGCATGGCATGATCCTATTCCGATGTTCATTTCCTCAGCAACTTCTCGGATGGTTATACGGCGATTCCATAAACTATGTTTACGTGATCGTCGTCTGATGATGTGGATGGTTGTCCAGATTGATGCTCTTTACTGGTCGATATTTTTACTGCTTTAAAATGCCCGAACCACCAAACAAAATTTTATGAAAACACGTTGCTCTTGAAGCTCATTCGTATTTAAATTCGTCGGTAGGTACGTGTGGTAGCCCCCTTTTGCCGGAATGACCCCCACCAAGCGGTTGGAGCACTATTCAAAAAGGTCGATCTTTAATTGAACACACCGCGTATGTCTATGTCATGTTCCTACCCCTTTATAAAATATGTTTGAGATAATAGTCGTTGGAAACATTCTTTCCAAATCTCTTTGATTGCGTCTGGATCTGGTCTTTGTCTCTCCTTTTTATTGCTTTCCAAATTCTTCATCACCTTTCCTTTACATTTGATTTAAGCCGATCTCTTAACAATTTCTCAACTACTCCATCACGGAAGTTCTTTAAAAAAATGTTTTTTTCGATCGGTAGTTTTATTGTATCGAGCATTGCAGTTTCAAACTGTCTTTTATGTTTCTGTAAAACTTCCATTTCATCTTCACGTGTTTGTGTCAATTAATTATACATCGAAATCTGCTTTGCACCAGGTAGTGGTTAGATTCGAAACATGATCCGCGAAAGTGACATCAAACATACTTGTAGCGTGTTCAGGTCTCCAACTGGAATTTTTCTGTCATTGGTTGGCGCTGTTTCGTAACCTTTTTCCAAACTTTGATAGAAGTTATCCTTAATTATGTCGAGGTTATCTTCTGTTGGGGCGTGTGTGTTTAGTATTGACAGATTGAAGAATTTAGTTCTTATTCGACAGTCTTGCATTTATCGCCTCGAAGTTAATAATATCACTTTTAAGATTGTTATCTACGATGAATGCTACTCCGAACTCTATGCTTTTATTTTTCTTGCCAATGTACAGGATAATTAGTATGTGTTCTTGTATCTACTCTACCTTTTCTAAGTCATTTAGTCTTTTGGACTGTCGCTATATTAATGTGATACTTTGATATTTTTTCTAATAATGCCTTTTGTGCATCGGATTTAAACAGTGTCGTGATATTCCATGATCCAAAATGAGATTCTATATTCCGTAGCTGGAATCGTTGTCTCGTTGTCCGTCCGAACCAAGGCTTAATTTGAGGATTTGTGATTGAAATATTTTCAACCTTTGTATCATCATCATTAGTCGTTCCCTTATTTCTAAGGATAGTGATTTTTCCGAATTCTATTAACAAGCTCTCTCCATTTGTTCCGATCTTCTGTAGTAGTTCTCATTGAGTTTCGGAAAAAGCCATCAGTGAGACGCTGTACTTGATCAGTCTAACGAGTTGGAACACGCCCTCTATCTCTGCGTCACTTTGTATAGGGTAATTGAAAATGACAGTGACCTTAAAATTCTTGTAAACGAGAATCGTGAAACTTCTTAAAAATCGTGCTGACGCCCATGTTAAAATCTATTAAATTTATTAATGTTGGTACGCCACTGTATCAAGTTTTAGCAGTAACGGGTTTGACCTGCATAAGCCAAATTCAGGGCTTCTTGTTCAATTTCCTAGCGACCATTCCCGGGCAATAAAGTAGAAACGTGCATGAACTTTACTGCGTATCTCTGGCAGCCGTTCTTTGTTGTAAAATCAAGTTCAGTTAGAACATAAAGTTCTTACTTTACACGTTATAACGCCTCCTCGAGCACGGACAATTTAACACTTGCCCAGCGCAAATTGTGAGGCGTGCAGATAACTCCTCGGAAAAATAACTACTGTTGGCACGTTAAGGATGAAATGTGCCCGAAGTTTAGTGCACGAGCTCAAATGCTGGGGTACTTTACAAATAACATAATGAATTATGTCAAGAATATGCTTTACTTTTATTGCGCGAACGTCGTAACTTGTAAATGCCTTTATAGCTTATACTTACGCCGTCGTTAGTGACATAAACAAGCACTTTTGTTGCGCAAAAGGGCCTTATTAACATTATTGTGATGATTCTTCTTATTCTCTTGTTTTTACGACACTATTTATCCCCCTCCCCCTCATTACATTAATGATTTATATAAAGTGCTTAAAGTTATAATGCTGGCGACGTTTCTTGTATAAGCTTTCATGGGGTTACGTTTCTGTATACAGTGTATTTCAGTTAAATCAACTGATCACTTTGCACCCTCAATATAATAATACCACAAGTCAAAAAATCAGTAAAGGGTTTTACTCGAAACTTCCCTCGCCAGTGAAAGTTTTGAAACTAAAAGGAAAAAAAAAGAAGTTTCATTTTTTAAGGTGTCCAGTCTATACACATTAGATCCAAAATATGCCGATTTTCGTCAAGGGTAAAAACCTGAGCTGTATGCAAAACATTACTTTTATTTAACTAGCAAAATCCATGTGTAGGACACGCTGTAGTATATCTTCATAAAGAAAATGAAATAAAGAAAAAATGGGAAGGTATGCAATAATTGCCGGTTGAAATTATAACAGAGGAACAGCGAAATTAGAGCGTTGGTCTTCTGGAAATTGAGACAATCAGAAATGGCAATTGGTTTCCTTATCAGTTGATGTAGTACCTATTGCAAAACATTGTGGACGAACAGGAAGCCGTAATGGGAAAAGAGAAGCATCAATGACATACGACCTTGTAGCAGAGGGAAAACGGGTGTAAGTTTGCCATAATTTTTTTCTGATAGCAGACATGCGTGAGAACTAGCTCGAGGCAAACAGGAAGTATTACAGAATATAATAAAAGAAAAAAACATGAACCATTTAATAAATCATTAGAAGAAATGAGAAACATGATTCGGCAACATATTTTTAAGTTTCTCTGCGTAGAACCTCTATCTTCACGTTCGTAATTATACTAAAACAATAAAACGAAACACTTGGTAATACGAATTACATTAATTTTCAAATAAAAAAACATTACCGCCAGTGGGATTTGATTTGAAGCATCTGTATATCTGTAATTTCGTCTTTATTACTTTGCAAGACACCATGTTTCACACCCATATAATATGATGTCCGAAATATACAGCTCTTGCCTCCTTTATCCTCTGTGTAATATCTTGTAAGCCTCCTTCGTTTGATATTATACTCTTCCGATACAGGAACTCATTTATTGTTTCCATAGATTCAGAGTTGTAACATTGACATTTGCTACGCTGAATATCACCACACCGTATAGTATAGCTTCTAGTGATCAGGACACATACTTCAATGTCAACTACGTAGCAGCAGTAGATTGAATCTTCCTATTGTAGCAACATTAGTATTGTGACTGGGAATGAAACGAAAACTGGTGCTGTACATTGTAAAACGCAAGAGAAATATGAAATAAGTCTACTTAACATACATAAAAAATCGTTCTAAATTCAAATTTGAGAATGGTGTCAGAAAGATTGGCTAATTATTGGGCAATATAGAACAATACAAGACAGTTTATTTCTAGCAATGTTATAAAAATCTTCCTGAAATATAGACACATAAACAACAAGGTTAGCGTAGTTGCATGTAGTGTAGAGTGAAGTAGTAGAACAAAGGGAAGCGAAGGGCTTTCAACTTAATATAGACCAAGAGGCTAGTCGTCGGTATAAATAGTGTACGGTGACAGTGACACTTAACTATAAGATGTTTGAACAAACAGTTGATTTTTTCGGCAACGAGCGTTTCGGGGATATTTTTGAAAAAATGGAAAATTAAAAAGTTGTTCTGTTTAACGAGATCTCTATGTGGCTATTACGTGGACTTCCAATTCACCCTGTATGGTCCTCTACCAGATTTTCTTAAATCTCTAACAATAACTAAATTTAAAAAACAATTCCACCATATATTGTTAGACCTCCAAAACAATTCAGGCTAAATTACACAAAAAATATAATGGGTTTTAGCTATAGCTACTTAGTTTTTGTACACTCTGCACTGGTAAATATTATGTAATGAATTAATAGGTATAAGGGGTTAGTTAAGTGGACGAGTAGAGGTTTATATCTTCAGAAATAAATTTTCTGAACTTCGAATTATTGACATAGTATTTTTAACTTTTAATTCTATTTTAAATTTTGTCACGCTCAAAAATTTATTTATGATAGTGTAAATGTAAATATTTTTTGTTGTGTATGTTTTCATTATTTTCTTTACTTTTTCAATTAAAGACCTGATTATTATTATTAATAATATTATTATTATTTTATTGTTAATATAAACTAATAAAAAATCATTAAAGAAATTGCAGCAAAACTATTCCAAGAAGAGTTAGGAGTCAATGCGGTTATCAAGGTTGGAGGAAACCAATAATAGCGGAAGCACGTGATTGAGAAACACAGAAAATTATTATGAAGAACAAGTAGGAGTTGAAAAAAAGGAAAATGCAAATAAGTAATAATAATAGAGAAAGCGGTAGCAGAGCAAGAAAAAGGGCATATCGTGCAGAAATTGTTAATAGAGAGTAAACTGTATATATTATTATAATACACGAAGTGGTATGATCAATCATAACAAAGAAATATTTAAAACTAATAAATTTGGAAGATTACTATAATTAAATCTGGATGGGTGTTAATTTTTAAATATTAATAATGAAATTAATTGAGACAATGAGAGAGGTAATTTGATAGTAAGATATTAACTGAATATACAAAGTTGATGGTTGCAGTGAATGTTAATAGAGAACAAGTCAAGGTTACAATTGACAAATGTATTATCAGAATGAATATCCTGTAATAATACAATATTAAAAATTGAAAAGAGTGTCATAAGAATAGTATCTAATCGGAATGAAATTTTTGTTTAGTTTAGGTACATAAATAAACTCATTGAAAAATGTACAATTGGTCTTGAAGTATTTAATTTTGCTTAATAAAAACTAGAAATTATGCCTTATTTGTATAGTGTAAATACTAAGGCTGTTAACAAATTAACGAGGTATAGAAATGAAAGTGAAACATTAATTTTATTGGGGCTGGACAATCTGTGAAGAGATTGACGAATACAGTGAATTACATAGAAAGAACCAGATAACTACTGAATTGGAGAAGATTGGATTTATTGGTGAACGTGACACATAATTAAATATTCATTTTGAACATTGGTGGTTATATGGAAGTAAGGGCATCCATCTAGAAGGAGGTTAGTAGGAGTGCTACTAGAAGTGGAAGGCTTCTGAGGGGATTGCTGAGTGCAGAGGACTATCTAAGGAATACACAAGATAAGATCAGATTCATTTATAAAGCTGAAACTTACCAGGAGTCTATTGGAGTTAAAGTTGACTTTTGATGAGGGGATTGAAGCTGGATTCAGCGGATTCTTGGAATTGGTTGACAGGAACAGGCTGTAGGTATCACACAAGGTGAACATCGGGATCTCTTGAGGGAAGGAGCAGTAGTTTTTGGATATTTGCAGAGTGAGCTTAAGAATTGATAAGGTTTGTGTTAGTAATTAATATCAAAACATTTTAAATAACGAGCAATAAGGGAAAAAGTAAAATACAAAACAGTAATTATTTTAATAAATAAATTAATAATTATGTCAATGTAAAAAATAGATTTGTCAATACCTGGTTTGAGAAGGTGTAGAAGTTGGGTTGACGTTTGATGTCATTGAATAATTAAAAATCAATTTAAAAATTTAAACTTCAACTAATAGAGATCTAGATTTGGCGAACCACCCCTGAAATAAGAGTACTTGATTTGAAAGCAATTATAGTTTAACTAACGGGGCATTGTATTAATTAAGGGCAAGCTTAAAGTAAAATATTGAATACATAAATTATATGACTATTTCAAATATATGAGATAACTCCAATATATAACATAAAGTCACCCAACGTGGTGCAATTGTAATACATAATTAATGACTATGCAGCCGACGAGGAGGTAGCATATCCAAAACAATATGTATGGAACAGAACGGAACAGAAGTTGAAGCCCAAGAACGAAGGCCCTTCAGAAAACAAAGAAAAGTAGACGATGATAGATCAAAAACGATCCAGGCCAGAAAATGGAAAGCGAGAACAGACAACGCTAAAAATAAAAAAGAAAATGTAATAACAATTGAACATCAGAACAATGCTAGCAGTACGCAAATTGGAAGAAGTAGCACGACAGATGATGACACTGACTAGAGATTTTGGCACTGCACGAGTTAAGATGAAAAGATGAAGGGAACATTGGTAAGACAAACTATATTATACTACTCCGCAGAGAACTAACAAGGCCGAAATGGTAGAGTTTTTATTTTAAGGAAAAGCTAAGAGGAAATGTCATACAATTTACGACAATAAATGTCAGACTAGCATATTAAAATTGAAAACAAACAAGCCAATACATCAATAAACGCATACGCACTTACAGATGAACTAACGATGAAGAAAGCCTTCTAAGCTGGAAGAGTTCTGCGAAAATACACTAAGGAATGATGTATTAATGCTAACAGAGAATTTCAATGCTAAAGTTGGGAAGGCAGATGATATAGCAAAACAATACACGATATCATGAGTGATAATTGAACAAGGCAATGTCGACTGATCCCAATAACAAACACATACCATTGTAAGTACGAAAAACATGAAAATAGAAAAAGTAAATGCCGCTGAAACAAACCAAGAATATACCACTGAAGAGAATTTGTCAGCATACAGAACAGTTCACATAGAGCAAAATTGGAAAAATATGCAAAACAGTTTTATATATGCATCAGACAGAGTGTTAAGTCAAAGAAAGCCAAGAATAAGGCAGGAATGGTTTGACGAAGAATGTAAAAATAAGATTAAGTCTAAGAACCAAGAGAAGTTAAAGAAAGTATTAAAGAAATAATTGACAACGGAGATACAGAAGAGGAAGCACATACATGTGAGGAATACATAGAAATACATAGAAAGCAAATGAAACAGCAGAAAGCAGCAGGACCTGATCAGGTCAATAATGAGTTAATTCAAAATGGACGAGGAACTATTAAATAGAATTTTGACATAACTTTCCAGTGGAATGGAGATCTGGAATATTAACACTAATTTTTAGAAAAGCGCCATTTCACAAATTATATAGTCATTTCTCTTCAAGTGACATTACTATTTTGGTAAAATAAAAAATGTCACGTTGCAGCTTCATTCCGACAATATTAAACGTCAAAAAACTTCTAAACGTTTTTGATAATATCGTCAAGCTTTTATCAATTTCAGTTTATAATGATAAAGGTGAGGACGCACGTTCAAATCCCAAGGCATACGTCGAGGAGACATTTTTTCGATCAATAGTTAGCAAGTAGAGAGACAATGCTGCAGTTATTAACATCAACTATCAGGCAATGACTAAGAAAATATACAGAAGTGAAATTAAGAGAGTACCGACAAGGATTCAGGAAAGGAAGATCGACCATAGCTGCTACACATGTGACATAAACAATTGAGAAATGATACGAACATGATATGGAACTCCATAAACGTTTCATTGATTTTAACAAGCCTTCCATAGCAAAACCAGGCAGAAATTAATAGAAGAAATTAAGAATATCGAAATACCTGCTAATTAGACTGACAAACATGGCTGTGGAGGACTCAAGAGCAAGAATTGGAACATGCGAGATGAGCACAGAGACAGGGTGAGGCAAAGTGATACTATATCAACAAAGCTTTTTAACCTTGCACCAAAGAGAACGATCAAGGGGACAGGAGAAGAACAATTGCACAAACCTCAGTGCAGCTGGTAGCATACGCAGACGATATAGCATAAAAGAGAGAGACAGAAGAAGCCTAGAAGAAGAAATGTACTAGTAAGAAAAGCGAAAGGTAGACGACTAAAAAGAAACCAAAACTTTCTTTCTTTCTTTTTGCCTGATTGAGTTCATTTTTGAACATATGGTATTCCATCTATTTCGATCCTGGGCGGCACTTATCCTTAACATCATCGGTCCATCTTGCTTGTGGTCTTCCCCTTCCTCCAATACCAAGGTATGGTCTGCATTGTAATATGATGTTGTTTTATCTCTCATTCATACTATATGTCCACCATAACTCCATTTTAGCATATGTGAGCACCGGTAGCACACATTGGTTGAATACTTGATCTTAGGTTAATAGAGATTTTCTTGTTTTTGAGTACGTGTGAGAGGTTTCCGAAAGCTGCCCACCCTAGCCTTCTCCTTCTTAGTATTTCATTGATTTGATTTTGCTTGCTTATCATAATTTCATTGCCTAAATAGATGTATCGATCAACGTTTTCTATTGCGTTTTTGAAAATTTGTATTTGTATTTTTGAAAGAAATAAACCAAAATAGAATGAAATATATGACAAGCACAGACGAAAACCAACTTGAACCCAATCAAAATAGGTGAATACAATTGTAATAAAGTCGAAAATTTCATATACCTAGGAGTGATTGTAAACCGAAATAATGCGAGATAGAAATAGAAATATTTGAAAGAAAAGTAATAGGAAGAATGCAAGTAAATGAAGGAGAATATAGAAGCCTAATGAATCATGAAAGATGGCTATACTACGGCTTGATCAGCAATAAATGATTGAGTTGGCAATGCAACATTTTACTTGAAGTTGGCAAGGCTGTAAGTCTATATCAAATTCGATGTTAGCAGGTTAGGTTTTGCGTCAGTTTTGACAAAATCTAACCTGTTAACATCGAATTTGACACAGACTTACAGTCTTGCCAATTTTAAGTAAAATTTTGGATTGCCAACTCAATCAGTTATTGCTGATCACGTTGTAGAAGAAGAAGATATTATTAAAATTATATTATAAAGGCTGCAATGGTTTGGAGATGTGCAAAGAAGAGAACCTACAATGTTAATACGAAAAGTGAGTGGAAGCCGATGACGGACAGAACGAGAGGACGATCAGAATCAAGATGGCAATATCAAGTGTATGAAGGACATCAGAAACCTAAATATTACAAATTGGAGAAAGATACTTAAAAACAAAAAGGAGCGAAACAAGATAATACAAGCAAAAAAACTATCTTTAAGCGAGAAATAACAAAAAAGAAGCTCAGTGGAGTTTCACTGCAGAAAATGAACCAGAAGGTTTCCGACTTAGGGAACGGTTACCATTCTGACATGGAGTGGTGTGCAAAACGTTTAATTTAACTATTTGTATTCATAACGGGGAATAGCTATTTCTCAGAACGTTCGCTTTGTTAATAATATCTAGTGTTTGGAAAGACCCATCTAAGCTTTTTGAACTGTATTGGGTTACAAAAAAATCAGACATAATCTAAAAAACGTACGGTGTGTTTCTTCCAGAAAGGCTGAACATTATTTTATCAAGTTAACTTATATAATAAGTTCAGTGTCCTTAATATACCGGGTGATCATAAATGCTCTTCCATCAATGGATAATATGTTGGTTGCACTGTAAGTCTATGTCAAATTCGAGGTTATCAGGTTAGGTTTTGCGTCAGTCGGTGTCAAAACTGACAGAAAACCTAACCTGCTAACCTTGAATTTGACATAGACTTACAGTGAATAATATGTTGGTGGCACTGTAAGTCTATGTCAAATTTTAGGTTAGCAGGTTAGGTTTTACTTCGGTCTGTGTCAAAACTGATTGAAAACCTAACCTGCTAATCTCGAATTTGGCATAGACTTACAGTGCCACCAACATATTATTCATACAACAAATATTTCAAAGGCAACTTGATGGAAAAGCATTTATAATCACCCGGTATGTGTATCTAACCGAAAGTAGAGGAGAGAGAAATAAATATATGTAGTCTCTTAACCATTTTGAAATATGGTTGTACAGGACGCTCTGTGAAAAAAAATGTAATTATTCAACTTTAGCCACTGGTGAAGAAGCGGCCTGACTTGAAGACTTTCCCATCGTAGCATTTTTGTTTATACGATGGGTATGTGTATCGTATGGCTTGTGGTAGGAAGCTTGGTGTCAGAGTTTTCGAGTTGACGACTGTCACCGAAATGACAACCGGGACCGACGGATTAACGTGCTCTCCGAGGTACGGCTGGCTGCGATTTGACTACCGCTATAGGTCGGACACTCACCCGAGTGCCGACCTCTGCTAACATTCCTATGCAACCAGCTGCTTATACGATAGACTCCTGATAATCCTGATAGAATACGCGAAAGATTTTTTGCTAAATTATTAAGCCATCAAAGTTAGCTTCAGCTTACTCAAACTGTTCATATGTTAATTATATTATTTTTTCTTTAAAATGTTTAGTAGTAGTGCATTGTTATGCTTTAAAAGAATTATTGGTATTGCATAGGAAATAAAAAACGTTTTTATATATTCCACGTTGAAAAATGTGAGTGATTCTCTACTTCTGTATAAGTTCAAGGGCAATTACTAATTTTATTTATTAAAAAAAATAAGAATTTTTTAAATTTAATGTTATTTTATTTATTTTGGTACTCATCCAACAGCCGTTAGGCCAATTATAGGCGTCGCTGTACATTTTATGGGGACTTTCAACCCCACTAACGACTGTCATGATGTTATTATGGCATCCGGAACCAACTATTTTCGTGGCAGCCGTACCACGAGGTGTCGAGAGAAGCAGCCATGGAACTCCCATCCAAGTTCTGACCAGAAAGAGCGTTGCTTAACTCTACTGATCGAACGTGGACGCTTGTTCAAGCTACACCACCCGGGACCTTTGTGCATATAAGATCTGGTCATGTTTGATAATTTGATTGAGAAATAGTTGTGTACCAGTAAGGTAGCTAAATAAGGAAATAGGGAAATGCAGGTGCAATAATTTTAATATATTTTCTGCTCCTTCAAATTTTTTAAATTTCGATGTGATGTTCAGCTGTGAAGCAAGTTTCTGCTTCAGGTCTCTATTAAGCCATCGACTCCACCCTCGTCTTTGTCGCTAGTACTTTCGTAGTTCCCGTGCTGTGCTGTTGTAAACAAGTCTTTTAATAAATTCTGCAATAGGTTGTAGTTAATTAGCAAATAATTAAGCGAAAATTCAGTGTATACCGGGTGACAATGAGATCAGGGCCATGCCTCTATCTCCGTTACTTATGAATGCATTTGGATGAAATTTGATACAAGGATACTAGACATAATTTCGAATTGACACACTAATGTAATCAAAATGGCCAACTTCCGGTTTCACCGGAAATAACACTAACTTTTTTTTTGGTTTTTCGGAATCTACAGCTCAAATTACATACAACAGTGTTGCCAAATTTGCTTAGGTATTACACAAAAATATTTAAAAATTTAATTTTCAATTTTAGATAAAGATAAAGTAGTGCATGATAGATATCGTTAGATTGCTAATTAAATGTTATATCTAATGGCAACATGGCCATATGGCCCTTAGTAGGTAGCATTTAAAAAAACTGACTTTTTCTTAAAAAAATTGTTTAGCAAATTTTATGCTTTTATTAAGGGTTTTCATTGACCTTATTGCTAAAATAGCTATTATTATGAGTTTATAGAGTCAATTAAAACAGATTTTTCCAAGTCACGGCCTTCTATGGTAAAAAATAAAATTAAAAAAAAATATTTTTTTGTTTGAAAAAATGAAAATTTCGCAACACTATCGTATCTATTAACAGGGAGATGATCCATCACACTCTCTGGTAGTTTCAGTGTCATTGAAACTAGGGACTTCTTGACCTGGTTTTAGTTACATTTGTATTGAAATTTCATTCTTAGTGCCTTCTTCTTCAGAGACTGTTGCTACTTTATTTGTTGTAATTTTGATATAATAACCAGTAATCTTTATAACGTAGTGTGCTGGCTATTGAATTAATTTTTTTCTCTAATGTGGCGTTATTTGTGAATTTTATTACTACCTCTCCTTCAGCGCTTAACATAACCTCATTTAACCTACAATTTGGAACACGTGGGTTATTACCAGTTTTATTACCAGTAAGTTAATTTATTTACTTTGTACACTATTGTTGCCTCTGTAGATGATCATTTTGGCCTGAAGATGAAATCAGTTTGGTTTCGAAACATGATGTACGTGGAGAAGACTACTGTTTTATTGTTTCATACTATTACATGTAGTTTAACTCGTAGATTCCGAAAAACATAAAATATACAGGGTGATTCATTTAAAACATTAAAGTTGATGTCATTTCCGGTAAAACCGGAAGTCGGCCATTTTAACTATATCTATCGGTCAATCAGAAATTATGTCTAATATCTTAATTTAAAATTTTATACAAATCGATTAATAAATAAAGAAGATATAAGCATGGCCTTGGTCTCATTGTCACCCGGTATACTCGTATATAAAACTGTGTACGCCATCAGTGGTTTTTTAAATTTTGTCGATTAATGTTTATATCTAGTTTTTTTTTGGTACGATAATTTCTGCAAACGGTCAATTTATTAATATCTTAAATGTTTTAGTTTGTCTAAACACGCGTGGTAGAGCATGCAGATTTTTTGACATTGTTTAATAACTCGAATTATATTTTTTATTTTTTCTTAAGATTTTAAGTGCTTTATGCATAGGTACATACTACAAGCAAACTGTTGTATTTTTTTAATTGATCATAGATTTATATGAGCCACCTCACAATACATCTTAGAAAAAACCTTTTAGCATACTGCGTACGTAGTAGAAACCTTATTGCTAACTGTGAGCATGTTCTACTTTATTACACAGTATACACAGAACGATAATAATTCATTTCTTTTTCGTTTTATTATTTTTATACGTATAAAAGGGCCTCCTGTGTGATATGCCAAGCATGCACTATTAACACTTCGAACAGATAACTATTCTTTGTTATTTATTTTTGTAGAGTTTCATTTTGTTTTAGATGTATTACATACTATGAAAATACCTGCGTGCCTTTTATCTCCAGAAGTAATTTCCTGTACAAATTACCACTCCTTATTTTAACATTTACTGGCCAGGAAGAGATTAAGGCGTCGACAATGGATAAAAGATAAAAAAGTTCCGTTTGCTTCTGTCTGACGTTTATCGCTTACTGTACAATTTTTGTGAAATTGCAACAAGTATATGACTTTATAGCAATTAATCTAAATTCTTGAAAAGAAAATAATATTTTATAATCTATTGACTTAACCAACACCAGTAAACATACACAGGATGTTCTGAAAAGAATGGAACGCCGTTTAGGGGATACTAGTTCTGATAAAAATCAACTGATGAGGAGAATATCATTCTAAACGGTGTCCCATTTCTTTCGGAATACCCTGTATATTATATTTAATTATAAATGTATAAGTGGAGGTGGCTCCAGTGAGTGGTAGAGCCACTGATTCTAGATTAACGGCTACAAAAATCCAGAACCTCAGAAGATGAAAGGGCGACATTCCTGTAGTGGGGATGTAACAAGACTGATAACGCACAAACACATGCTCACTTCAATTTATAAACTTCAACTACTTAACTAAAGCTACCGAAAATTAAAATATTTTTATAATTTTCCTTCACGTTTCATTTTACCTTGTTCTAATTAATTTTCAGTCAAACGAGAGGGCGGTAAATTAATATTCTCAGTTGAAACTCGGAAAAATGCAATACCGTTTTTTTTAATGTATCTACTGTAAAATTATTTCTTAGGACACGTCCAAATGGCATAAAACCACTGAACATGTTTAGTCTGCCAATAAATTAAAACTTTAACATGCTGTCATAGTCAAAATAAACATATCTTTCAGTTACAAAAATGATGACTCGTACTTAACGATTAATAAGTTTAGGTACTTTTCATTGCTTAAGTAGATCCGTATACAACTGCGACACTCAAAATAAAATTCTAGAAACGATAGCTCTGATAGAAGAGTTTGTGACAGAATTATCGACATTTTTTGCCCCTTTTCAATGTAACTTCTAACTGCATACATTAAAATAAGCGCAACACTTTAATGTTTTGCTTTTAGGCAGTTTTTAGTTTTATATGTCATTCACATTTTTTCTACTTTTTGGATATTTTACTATATGTTTATTTTACAAATCTGTTTATTATTTCTTAAATTCTAGTAACACATTTTCATATTCTTTAGTTTTAGCAAACAATAAACAAAATTTTAAAAAGCAACATCGGTTAAATTGGTAACAATTTTTTAACAGGTACAAGACGACACACTTCTCAGCGTACAGGGTATTCCAAATATGTAGGTCAAAATTTAACATAGAATTCTTCTATTCATTATATTGAACCCATAATGTCTTCCACATCCACATATTATACCCCAAGAATTTAATTTATTTACTTTTCAATTTGCTCGTTCTGAAAATTTAAAGTTTGGTACAAATATAATGTACAATGATTTGGAAAATTGTTATATTTTGCCCAATTGTGCCCATTGATTATATCTGCAATAACATCTTTTCTTTATCGTGCAATGGCATAGGATTGGTTTGTATATTTATATATATATGGCTGTCAACCCTTTCTGAGGAAGTTTATCTAGGGTCCCGATAGATTTTTATTGTCTACCAATACATCTGACATATAGACCTATAAATATTTGAAAGTACCCTGTACAATACAGTCGCGTGGCAAAACATTCGTTACTAGCGACTAGATACAGATTTCATGGATTGGGGCTACCTCCCTCGTCAGACTTTGGTTTCGCTGAAAGTCTACAACCCCTTGGTTCACCGCATCCGCACCTTCTTCATCATCTGCAGCACTTGGAGTCCAGGAAACGGGCAAGTGGGGTAGAAGTTGTGGCAGCCATTTCCATCCACGCCGGAAATAAGCTGTCCCATGTGCGCAGCAAAATGGTACTTGGTCAGCTCCATGGTCGTGCTCAAAGAGGTGTCTCTGAAACACACACTTCCTGGTTTCGCCGGACATAGACTTGCGTCGTATGACGCTCTTCCCCCATTCTCACCAATAGGCGACACGCACGCTCTGTTGTAATGGGCTTTTGTTACAGCAGAGTGAAAGCGAAGCGCGAAGTTATGCACTCGCAATTACTTTCATTTTCTAGCTGTGACTTAATAGACCCAGTATTCGATAATTCCTTACCTGATGAGCGAGAGGAGCGACTTCTCCGAGTCCGTTAGCTTCTCCTTCTGGGGCGTTGCGTTCAGTTCACAGATGAGCTTAGGCAAACAGGCATTCTTTATCGTTACTAAAATTTGGGCTCGCGAAGCCTGGGACCCTGGAATAGCAACAATTAGCTTGTTTTTGTTTTGACACGTGATGTTGCTCGTTGCTTTCGCAACACAAAAACAAATTGTTTATCAATAACAACCGCCCGGAATTTCCTGCAGCTAACGGCATTGGGCGTATTTGAAAGTGCTGCTTGCCACAATACTACCTTTTTCAAGGACGAATCGAGTAGCACTGTCTTATCTATGAATATGAAGTTAAAAAAGGGCATTAGTGCTAAATTCAGCTTTACTAAGTCCCTAGTTTGGATCAATTGTAGTATAAAACCAACCGATATGTTTGATCTGCTCGTGCTCGATGTCGGCGTCCAGATCAATTTCAGTCTTGACATCTCCATATCCCGGATTTGCGGGCCTGTGGGGACCGCGGGAGGATCCTGGCTCGGTCCTGTTGCCCCCCAAGAGCTGACTTAGCAGCCCCGAGTAGTCGCTGGTAAGGACGATGATGAGGCACAACACGAACACCACTCGCACTACGATTTTTCCGGGTGAAGTCATAGTTCTCCATTAACTAAAACTCTTTGAAGGCATCTTGTTACTGCCTGGTCGCTCTCGCTTGCCTTGCGATTTCTGCCTCCCCGCCCCGTTCTAGTGAAAGTAACCAGCGACCAAAATCGGGCTCGCGCTCATTGCAAAGGCCATGAGCCATATGCTCCCTTCCTCGTCTTGGTCGGAAGAAAGTGAAAACGGTGGAAACAGTTATGTCACTATCGCTCTGCGCTTCTTGGATTCATCGTCCGTAAACACGGCCTTTTAAATTTAATTGCAATTAGAAAATCTGATGCATCATTAATGGGTAAGCGGCTCAGCAGGCTGTGCGCGCGCTTAACTTCGTTATCTAGAGCGGGGTTGCTCCAACTGCTATGAAACGAGTCCGAGGACGAGGTCCATCTGTTTTAACATTATTTCAAGTCCATTACTACAAAGGAACTATTAGGACCCGTTTTCGGTTTAAGATTCCACGATGAGCTATTTATAATAAATTTTAAGTTCCTAAATACCTTGGGGTGTGATTTGAATACAGTACAACTTCATTTCCTCTGTATTTCGAAAAATACTCTGTCACCTTTGTGTTTTTAAATTAGATGCAGTAGTTTAAATTGCATCGTTAAAAAATTACGTAAATACTTTCAACTTTCGCCTTCAACGAGGAAGTAAATTTTTTGTGATCCTTGAAAGATGGCAGCTAAATATTATTTCTTTTTTAAGAGGGCAGAGAAGGTTTTGTCAGGCGAGTGTATGGAGCTATGAGCGGTGGCTTTGATACAGAGTGTTTCATAAGTCGACCGTGTGGAGGTGCATTGTAACATAAAAGGAAGTCTAAAACTCTATAGGGCCTTTACGTGAGATCCATAGTTGCCGAAATACAGCGTGTTTAAGTTTTGAAGTCATGTTTGCATTTTGCTTATAACAATAGGCCGCTTGGTTCGATTTCGATGATATTCCGTATGACGCGTCATACGGGTACGTCATCTTTTGAGATAATAGTGGTTATTATTTGTGGACTACGAGTATTAGTGGTCGAATCACTGGCGGCATGACACAAATCAAACACTAACTATTTAACGTTAAGGCCGATAACGTTTATTCATTTGTATTTTTGTAAATTTTTATATCTTTCGACAGTTCCTTTTGTTAAAAGTGCGTAGCCTACAGATCAATAAATCTGCAAAGCTTGAAAGAGTAATGTCAATTACATCAATGTGCAAATAAACAAAAAACAATGTGGTCGGTGGAATTCGAACTTCGATTCCGACGATGCTAGGCCGGTGCTCTGCCTCTGTACCACGGAATCTCCCTTGCATTACGGACTCACGACAGCGGTATAAACGACGCGCTTACGGCAGGACTCAAGCAGAGTGTTCATCCCGTATATGTTGGGTCTAAGATTTGATTTTTGTGTGAACTTTTATTTAACTTTAAAGCAAAAATAGGCAGAATCCTACTTTTTAAGGTTCTCACACTGTATTATTTAACCACAATTCTCTCGGTTTCGAGGTAGGTGGACATATAACCCGTTTGCAAAGCATAGTCGTCTTCCATTAAATAGTTTTTGAGCTATACCGCCAACAGACGCACAGATAGACAGACATACGGAATTGACTACCTCTGAGTAAACTTAAAAAAACTGGTCTTGGAAACTAACCTATTGATTTCAGTGATACTTGATAGATTCGTAGCTACTTATTATTTAACTTCATTATGCGCCAAAGTGTAAATTTCCAATAGCTATTCTGAAACATGAAATTTACACATATTGTAGTTCATAATAAATTTGCATATTATAATTGCTTAAATTTAAAACATATTAAATACTTCATTAGTTCGAAAGTCTGTCTATGGTCTTTCCTTATATTTCAATAGGCAGATGGTTTTCCAAGTTTCAAAACTTAAAGAGGCAAATCTCTCAGTGATGTTATGAACATGTGATCTAATTTAAATTGAAAGCAAAACTACACTTCTTCTTTGAAAATATATTAATGTGTATATATGTATCTATTTTCTACCAACATTTGATCAAATCCTTGATAATGTTGACATTTGGCTTAAATTAAAACATGTTGCTGTATGAAATACAACCTATTTTAAATAAAACTAATGAATCGAATAAAACATTTTCACATGTTAGTTACTTGTTTAAATTCTTGAAGTTATTTTTTGTGCGTTTAAATTAAAATTATTTATTATATTTTTATATTAAAGTAAAGTACGCATTAGGAGATCCATTTCAAATTATTTTATTTTATGGTTTTAAGTTAAAATTCACTTTCAGAGACAAAAACTTTTCAAAACAACAATTGACAGATTTACACTATGCAGAATTTTATTTGTTAAAATGCCATTTGATCAAAACTGTTCGTTTTATACATTTCTTTAGTGATAATAGTTTATATTAAAAACTAAAAGTGAATTATTGTTTTATAATATATCGCAATAATTATCTAAATTATCAATGTCTATTTTATAATTGTCATTGAATTTGTTGATTTTTTTATTTCAATGCGTTCTAAAAGTAGTCTTTTTGGAAATTTCGTTCTGTAAGTAGTATTTTTAGTTCATTGAAATTAAAATTATGTAAGATATTTGCTGCATGATCTGAAAGTGCTCTATTTGGTTTATTTGGAGTTACTATTTTTGTTTTATTGAGCGTTTATGTCTGGAAATTACATTTTTTAAATATTGTTTTGTTTGCTCTATGTAGTTGGCGTTGCAGTTGTTACAATTTAGTTGACAAACAATATTTTATGTTAATGTTTCTTTCGTTTTCAGCTTTAAGATTTTTATAAAATACCTTTTTAAGGGTGTTTTGGTTTTTCAAAGCATTTTTATACTGTTCCTTTTCTATTTTTTCTGGTACATTAAGTATATACCGAATTGCTGTAGAGATTTGGTTTTCTTTTTGTTGATTATTAAATTCTTTATTTAACCATTTTGTTAGAACTGAACTGATGAGCTTTTTCTATTTCTATTTTTCAAGGTATTTAATCTTTTCTCAAATTGTTTTTAATGATGCAAATAAACCAAATACATAGACCACTTTTAGATCATGCAGTAGATATTTACTTAATTTAAATTTCAACACACTACAAATACTAAACAGGGTGTCCTAAAAAGAATGGGACACCGATTATTAATCGATTCCTTAGGTTATAGGAAATCGATTAAACTTAATACACCTTACAAAGTCACTCCAGTAAGAAGTTATAAGGCCTTGAGTTTTTTCTTTTTTCTTTTTATGTTAATTTTCACGAATGTAAAGATGTCAATATCAATTTTGGCATACAGGCTTACCGTTATAGACTGCACTAGTAAACAAAAAATAGACTAGACTTCAGTGTAAGAGGCAGTATACCTATATCTGAAAACTCTTTTTAGCTCTAACTTTGTTAGCTCTAACTTTGTTAGCTATAACTTTTATTTAAATTTTAGGTTATTATCCGAAAGGGAATTAAAAAGCGTAAGAATAAATTACTCTTAGTTCATAAGCATAAAAGCAACCGTTTACCTTAAAATGCCCACCAAAGAGGTTTTTTGGTTGTCATTAAGACGTGCAATTAGCAAGTAGCCATGATCACAAAAACAATCGGTAATGATTGTGATCTAGTAAACAACAATAATAAATCAATTAATGACGTTGGTGGCATAATTTTTTTCTCTTTTGTGCTTTCGAAAATGCTGCGACATAACGAACATTTCCGCATTTGAGAATTCGTTATGTTGCGGCATTTTCGTAAACATAAAAGAATCAATTGTTATGTTACTAATGTAGTAATGTCATTAATTGATTTATCGTTGTTGTTTACTAGATCACAATCACTATCCATTATTTTTGCACGGCTTAATGATAACCCAAAACCTTTGACGGGCACTTTAAAGTAAAGGGTTACTTTTATGCTTATGAACTAAGAGTAATTTATTGTTACGCTCTTTAATTCTCCTTAGGATAAAGTAACCTAAAATTTAAAAATATGTTACAGATAACAAAGTTAGAGCTAAAAAAGTTTTCAAAGGTAGGTAAAGTTATTTTTACAGTCTAGTTTTTGAAGATTTTATCATTAGTGCGGTACATAATAGTAAGCATGTATCTTCTTCTCTGTTGTATTCTCAAGTCTAAGAAATCGCGATACCATGATTACGTACATTTTTTATAGTGTTTCTCTATGAGTGCCGATCTTGAACATCCCTGGGCATATTTTGTAGTGGACTTCCTGTTATGGCGTTTACTTGATCAAGGCATCTTGTCCATGATCTTGGTCTATTGCTCTCTACGTTGCCCTGCATGCTGAGTTTCTCTAGACTATCTATTTGTTTTCTAACTGTATGGCCATAGTATTGCAGAATTCGTCGGCGACAGATCGTGTAGAGCCTGTCTGTCTCTCCTATTTCGTTCGATATGGATACGTGAATGTGTCTTTCCTTTCACAATACAGGCATCATTCTATGCCAGCACCACATCTTGAATGCATCTATTCTCTTTAAGTCTGATGCTTTGATTGTCCACGTCTCTGCCCCATACATAAAGATTGTAAAGATAAGTGATTTAACTAGAGCTATCTTAGTGTTTCTTGTGATCTATTGATCTCATATTTTTGTCAGGTTGGTCATAGTGCTGTGAGCCATTGCGATGCGTGTTCTGATTTCTTTCTCGCATTCTTCTTGGTTCCTTTCAAGGAACCCTAGGTATATGAACTCATCGACGCTTTCTATGCTATTTAGAAGCCGTCTTGGTGGCAAAGTGAGACCTCTATCGACTATCATGAGTTTGGTCTTCTTTAAGTTTATTTCCAGGCTCAAGTTTCTGCTTGTATATTAAAATTGAAATCGATATCTCTACAGTTGACTTGAATTAACATAAAAATTAAAAATTGAACTTCAAGTCTCTATAACTTCTTACGGGAGGGACTTTGTACGAAGGTACAAGGTAAAAAAGACTCCTTTTAGAATGCACTGGAATAACATAACATTAATAAATAGTACTTATGATGATATAATATAAAATAACAATTCACTTTCAATCTTTAATGTAAACTATTATTACTACAAGAAATTTATCAAACCAACATTTTGTATCTAACGGAATTTTAATAAATAAAATTCTGCTTAGCTTAAATCTGTCAATTATAGTTTTAGGAAGTTTTTGGAGTGTCTGAAAGTGAATTTTAACTTAAAACCATAAAATAAAATGACTTCAAAGAAATGAATCATATCACCATAACGCTTTTCAGTTCGTATGCATCATTTTGTCAATTTTAATTATCTTTTGAAGTTGAATTTATAAATACTCATAATACTTAAAATTACGCATTTTAATATAAGGCACTGGGCACTCGTTTTGATTAATTTAAAGGTCGTGTATATCAATTGGATTATCACATCCTTGCTTTTCTTGAAACTTGGCTAAATTCTATTATTTCTAACCACTCTTTCAAAATATTCAGTTGGAAAATGATAAGGATGGATTACTTGTTTGGTGGATGATTGGCATATTACTTTAAAAACAATATTACTTTTACAATAATAACTTGTGAAAATACGACTTATTATGAACAATTGGTTAATATTCATTTCAACACAAACAATAACAACTATTTAAAATTCTTAGATCTACTCGAAACGTACGACTCAAAGCAATTTATTACGTACACGACTAGAGACGCTACTGAATTTTCATCCACTTTTATTGATCTTATTATTTAACATTTAATACTGATATTATTAGTGAGTGTGGTGTGAGAAGTATGCATAACATATCAGATCACTTTGAACGTTCAGTAACGTAATTAGTAAAGATTCATTGACTCAAACTAATTTTAAAACCTACACAGGCTTAAAAAATTTAGATCAACGATTGTTTAAGCTTGTCTTGGAACCTGTAATATTAATATGCACCTTTTCGCACTGCTCGGTTTACTACACTTTGCAACAAAAATTTAAAAAAACCAAAGATTGTAATGATTTGACGATAAATTATGTTAGCATCACTTGATTCGTTGGCAAACACTCTAAAAAATATAACATTAACGATTACGTGAATACAATTAATTGCCGGCCGGACTAATTCAGGGAGACGGTGCGACGTTCTTTAAGTACATATGGTTAAATTAAAACGCCAAAATGAGCGCCAACGAATCTTTCAATTGACGACACGTGTATCCGGGTATCATAGAGAATTCGTACTCAACTTAGCACAATAATCTGAAAGAAAGCACAAGATTGAGATAGCAGTAACCAAGAACAAGACCAAGTTTTAGTATCACAGTATATAGTCACATAATCAATATCATAACTATAAAGTAGAAGTGATCATCAAAAATAGAGTCAATTCGTAACGTAATCAATAACTGCTAAAATTAAGATGCGACTCAAAATACAATAAACTTGTTACTAAATACAACATGTAACACCGACTAAATGATACACAAATATAAACTACAGTAAATACAGTCACAACAATTAAAAACTGCAACGGACACTAAAATAGACTCCGAGGATGAAAATCAATAAGTGCATTTATGTACTTTATGTACTACTATGTATGTATATAGATTGTTGAGTCTGGAGCTTCTCAAGGCTCTATCTTAGGACCCGATTACTGATAATATTAAGAACTGCAAATGTCATTTGTATGCTGATGATACTAAACTATTCTACATTTCTTTTAATTTATCGGATATTTAAAACGCAAATTATATAATAAATACAGATCTTTCTCATCTTACTAACATTCCAGAAAACATTCTCTTTTTATTAGCCCATTAAAACCGTTGATTCTACTATTTTGTAAATCAAGAGATAGATGTATAATGTTACCTTTAATTAATATAATGCGGGTGCAGTTGTGCCTATCCAGAGTTATTGTCGAAATTTGGGACTAATAATGGGCTCCAATTCCAGATTTAATTGCCGTGTTAAGAAATGAATGCAAAAACCATTTGACAACTTAAAAATACCTTAACAAACAGTTAACTTCTCACTACTAATACTAAAGAAATACTATGCGATCCCTTTGTTTTATCTCACTTTAATTTTGTAGATGTTGTTTATGGCCCTTATTTGGATAGCACAAATACTAAAAGATTGCAAAGTATTCAGGATTTATGCTTAAGATTAATTTATGGTTTACAAAAATATTATCATATTTCTCACAAATTCCGAGACGCTAATGGATTAACATGAGAAATCGTCGTTTTCTGCACTTCGCATGTCTTATTCATTTATTACTTCTGTCTAAAACAACCAGTTATGATTTAAAACAGATGAACATTAGAAACGCAGGGTTTTTAAGTACACCAACTCACAAATATGCACTTTTTGAACGCTCTTTTTCATATCATCCAACAAATATTTATAACTCTTTGCCAGCTGACATAAGAAACCTTCCTATTTCTTCTTCTAAACGTTGTTTGTTAGAGTATCTGTTTGAACATCAATGCAGTGCCTAACTGTTTCTTCGTCTCTTCTCTTCGTTTTCAACCTATATCTCCCCACTATTGCACGTAGGTCTCTCCCAATTATTTCCATCTCTGTCTATCGTGTGCTTTTCTTTTCCCGTATTTTCCTGCTATCTTGGAAATATCGCCGAACCATCGTGTTTTATGTATGCCGACACTTATTTTTCCTGTATGTCTCCAGTTTATAGTTTTCTATCACTCATACCGGCATCTAGAAATGTTGACGGCCCATCTCCACTTCAATTTCGCAATTCTGATAGCAACGTCAGTGACTTTCGTAGAACTTTTAATCCAGTGAGTTGTTTTTTATCTTTCTGCGATATCCCCATGGCTCTGTGATTTAGCATTAATTTTTTTCACCAACCCATTTCTTAGAGATCATGTTTCGGATGCATAAGTGATAACTGGCAGCACACATTCTTTATATACCTTAGTGTTGAGACGCTGGGGTAGTGTCGATTGAAAGCCATGCTTTAACTGAATTTTAATGAACATCAAATGGGGTCCCGTAGAATAATCTCAAATATAGTTCGAATTGTTAGTGTATCATAAAGGGTTGTACAGGGTGGTTCAAAAGATGTGGGCCAAACTTAAGGGTGTGACGTGGGATGCTACAAGAAGCAAAAACTCAACTATTATTTCCAACCGTTATCTAGTTATAGAGGATTTCTTTGTTTTTAACATTGTTTTGATAAATCAAGTCATTTAGGAAATACGTTAAACAAACGCTAATGTTTTATAAAGAAGGTGTTTCAAGCTCGAATTATTGTTGTTTTCTGAATATGGTAATGATGGAGCTCTTTTCGGTACGTGAATATGCAGAAATGCATTTTGTGTATGGATATTGCAGCAGGAGTGCTCGTGCAGCTGTGGTAGAATATCAGAGAAGGCTCCATCATTACCACACTTAGAAAACTACAATAGTTCAAGCTTGAAACATCTTCTGTCATGCGTTTATTAACATGTTTTGCTTCTTGTAGCATCACACCCATAGGTTTGAACCATATCTTTGGAATCATCCTGTATAATACATACAACATACAGCAGTGCTGCAATGGAGTCCATTATAACACTATTTTTGCATTGTTATTTTCATATGAAAAACATTGAAACTACGTAGCTTGTTTCAGACAACTAAGAAATTGTAACATTTATGAAATGTCAAAATTCAAAGTTTTTGGTTAGTTTTTAAAAGTAGATAAAATAGTATATTATAATCCTTTAATAAGAGGCATCGTAGTACTTGTTCCATTGAAGTACTCCACACTACTCGCGTCGTGTCCCAAATTCACTAGTGCTACAACAGGCCACTTATTAAACTAGTATAATAATATACTATTAAACGATACCGCCTTATAATAATACAAGTATATACATCCACCACAAACTACACAGACGAGGAGATCAAAGAAGTTTATGAAGACATTGATAAGGCTATTCAAGAGCATGCGGCATATTTTACTGTCTTAATTGGATATTTTAACGCTAAGATAGGGAAAGCTGAAGAGTAACTGTTTACTTCATGTAAAATGTATTACAATTGCCAATTAGTTCTTAATTGCATTTTATGAGCCAAAAACGACTTACATATCTAGTAGTTATAATTTAATTGAATGCGATTGTAGTAATGATTATTCAGGTTGAGTGGAAGAACAAAACACAACTCCGCCTTTGTTATATTTATTTTTATATGTTATAATGTATTATAATTTGCTTGTGCAAAAATAAAGTCTTTTATTTAGTAATGGGCTTATTCGAATGAAAAATAACCGGTTATCCGGTTATTGAAATAACCTATGTAACTCGGTTTTCGTTCCAAGTATTCAAATGAAAAATAACCTCATGCTGATACGTACTACGCTTTGAATATAAAACCTCTATTCAAAGGTACTACGTGCCATATCTCAGCGACCTACGCAGTGCTCAAAATTCTGTAAATATAAATACGTCATAACTCATGGGCATGGACTGTACTGAAAACACCATTTGGTTATCGCGTACCTACCTCCTATCATAAAAAATATCAAATCATCAAATTCTGGGGATCTGAAACCTGCACGTCTAAAAACTGCAAACGCATCAAGCTATAAAACATTTTTTTATTTGCTTACATCTCCAAAGGTTGAATACAAGAGGCGGCGCCTTTAACCCGCCCAATCGATAAAGATAAACGTTTTACCACTGTTTTTATTGCGATTAGCTTGACTGCTTATTTGCTGCATATTTCTTTCTTTCTACACTTCTTAATAAATACCTCTTAATTTCCAATACATAACACATAATGTACGGTCGGCGCCTTAGAAATCGGGCACTACACACTATTATGATATATTTTGCATGTATTTTTTAAGAGTATAAACTGGGTTTTTACAGTTATTATGGTTTTAATTGTTACGTCAGATTGTTTATTGTTTGTCAATTATGAAATGCCATCTCACATTGATGAAGTAACCGGAGCAAGAATACTCCAAAGACTAGAAGAACATATTACGTGTCCCGATTTCTAAGGCGCCGACCGTACATATTATGTTTTGGTTCCTCTGCTATCTGCAAGTTACGATGTCGATGCAGATGACGGTGAACCGATGTCGATGCAGATGACGGTGAACCGATGTCGATGCAGATGAGGGTGAACCGCCAACCGGCAAACCGGCTGACTTAATCGAAACGAATCGAGAGCCAAAATTTATTAGAATGATTATTCAAATAATCATTCGGTTATGAAAATTGTCCGGTTATGCCCATCACTACATTTATTATTATTATTATTATATCACTGTATAATATAATTTACGTCAAGTCAGTGAGTATAGTAACACAAATTAAAACAAACCAAGTAAAAAATAGCTAGCTACAAATAAACAACTATTGTATATTGTAATAAATATGGGGGCTTATTAGTTTTAATATCAAATTTATTGAATAGCCAAGTATTCCGCCCCTTAATTTCATTAATAAATCTTTATATCAATTGACTAGCTCGGTAGAATATGAACACTCAATCACGGTTGGGTTTTAACACATGGGTAAAATAATAATTTGATTAAATTGGTTAAATAATATTCTCGCATTATCGCACGTGAAACGTTGTTTACACATTCAAATAGCGTCAATTATATTTACTATTGAATAAAGTAATCGGTTTATTTACTTAAGTCTTATCTTTCTGTATTTATTTATCTGCATGTGATAAAGGAATGCCTGTTCTAGGTACCGGTTTTTGTTCACAGGTGTCTTCCTGCTTATGGCGAAGTTACTTGCAACTCTACCGCTGGGCTATGCAGATGGAAACCTTGTACCTGAGTGAAAAGTTCACACTCAGGAATACCAGTGCTCTCGGCCCTCGGTTGCATTCAATCACGAACCACTTAATTACGTATGGTTCGTGCGTTAATGTCTCTTGATATAACCACTCAACTTGAGCTCT
>OW679202.1:73624128-73718168 GCA_940337035.1 Agriotes lineatus
ATGTATCTTCTTCTCTGTCGTATTCTCATGTCTAAGAAATCGCGATACTATGATTACGTACAATTGTTTATAGTGTTTCTCTATGAGTGCCGATCTTGAGCATCCCTGAGCATACTTTGTAGTGGACTTCCTGTTATGGCTTTTACTTGATCAAGGCATCTTGTCCATGATCTTGGTCTATTGCCCTCTACTTTGTCCTGCATGCTGAGTTTCTCTAGACTATCTATTTGTTTTCTAACTGTATGGCCATAGTATTGCAGAATTCGTCGGCGACAGATCGTGTAGAGCCTGTCTGTCTCTCCTATTTCGTTCGATATGGATACGTGAATGTGTCTTTCCTTTCACAATACAGGCATCATTCTATGCCAGCACCACATCTTGAATGCATCTATTCTCTTTAAGTCTGATGCTTTGATTGTCCACGTCTCTGCCCCATACATAAAGATTGTAAAGATAAGTGATTTAACTAGAGCTATCTTAGTGTTTCTTGTGATCTATTGATCTCATATTTTTGTCAGGTTGGTCATAGTGCTGTGAGCCATTGCGATGCGTGTTCTGATTTCTTTCTCGCATTCTTCTTGGTTCCTTTCAAGGAACCCTAGGTATATGAACTCATCGACGCTTTCTATGCTATTTAGAAGCCGTCTTGGTGGCAAAGTGAGACCTCTATCGACTATCATGAGTTTGGTCTTCTTTAAGTTTATTTCCAGGCTCAAGTTTCTGCTTGTATATTAAAATTGAAATCGATATCTCTACAGTTGACTTGAATTAACATAAAAATTAAAAATTGAACTTCAAGTCTCTATAACTTCTTACGGGAGGGACTTTGTACGAAGGTACAAGGTAAAAAAGACTCCTTTTAGAATGCACTGGAATAACATAACATTAATAAATAGTACTTATGATGATATAATATAAAATAACAATTCACTTTCAATCTTTAATGTAAACTATTATTACTACAAGAAATTTATCAAACCAACATTTTGTATCTAACGGAATTTTAATAAATAAAATTCTGCTTAGCTTAAATCTGTCAATTATAGTTTTAGGAAGTTTTTGGAGTGTCTGAAAGTGAATTTTAACTTAAAACCATAAAATAAAATGACTTCAAAGAAATGAATCATATCACCATAACGCTTTTCAGTTCGTATGCATCATTTTGTCAATTTTAATTATCTTTTGAAGTTGAATTTATAAATACTCATAATACTTAAAATTACGCATTTTAATATAAGGCACTGGGCACTCGTTTTGATTAATTTAAAGGTCGTGTATATCAATTGGATTATCACATCCTTGCTTTTCTTGAAACTTGGCTAAATTCTATTATTTCTAACCACTCTTTCAAAATATTCAGTTGGAAAATGATAAGGATGGATTACTTGTTTGGTGGATGATTGGCATATTACTTTAAAAACAATATTACTTTTACAATAATAACTTGTGAAAATACGACTTATTATGAACAATTGGTTAATATTCATTTCAACACAAACAATAACAACTATTTAAAATTCTTAGATCTACTCGAAACGTACGACTCAAAGCAATTTATTACGTACACGACTAGAGACGCTACTGAATTTTCATCCACTTTTATTGATCTTATTATTTAACATTTAATACTGATATTATTAGTGAGTGTGGTGTGAGAAGTATGCATAACATATCAGATCACTTTGAACGTTCAGTAACGTAATTAGTAAAGATTCATTGACTCAAACTAATTTTAAAACCTACACAGGCTTAAAAAATTTAGATCAACGATTGTTTAAGCTTGTCTTGGAACCTGTAATATTAATATGCACCTTTTCGCACTGCTCGGTTTACTACACTTTGCAACAAAAATTTAAAAAAACCAAAGATTGTAATGATTTGACGATAAATTATGTTAGCATCACTTGATTCGTTGGCAAACACTCTAAAAAATATAACATTAACGATTACGTGAATACAATTAATTGCCGGCCGGACTAATTCAGGGAGACGGTGCGACGTTCTTTAAGTACATATGGTTAAATTAAAACGCCAAAATGAGCGCCAACGAATCTTTCAATTGACGACACGTGTATCCGGGTATCATAGAGAATTCGTACTCAACTTAGCACAATAATCTGAAAGAAAGCACAAGATTGAGATAGCAGTAACCAAGAACAAGACCAAGTTTTAGTATCACAGTATATAGTCACATAATCAATATCATAACTATAAAGTAGAAGTGATCATCAAAAATAGAGTCAATTCGTAACGTAATCAATAACTGCTAAAATTAAGATGCGACTCAAAATACAATAAACTTGTTACTAAATACAACATGTAACACCGACTAAATGATACACAAATATAAACTACAGTAAATACAGTCACAACAATTAAAAACTGCAACGGACACTAAAATAGACTCCGAGGATGAAAATCAATAAGTGCATTTATGTACTTTATGTACTACTATGTATGTATATAGATTGTTGAGTCTGGAGCTTCTCAAGGCTCTATCTTAGGACCCGATTACTGATAATATTAAGAACTGCAAATGTCATTTGTATGCTGATGATACTAAACTATTCTACATTTCTTTTAATTTATCGGATATTTAAAACGCAAATTATATAATAAATACAGATCTTTCTCATCTTACTAACATTCCAGAAAACATTCTCTTTTTATTAGCCCATTAAAACCGTTGATTCTACTATTTTGTAAATCAAGAGATAGATGTATAATGTTACCTTTAATTAATATAATGCGGGTGCAGTTGTGCCTATCCAGAGTTATTGTCGAAATTTGGGACTAATAATGGGCTCCAATTCCAGATTTAATTGCCGTGTTAAGAAATGAATGCAAAAACCATTTGACAACTTAAAAATACCTTAACAAACAGTTAACTTCTCACTACTAATACTAAAGAAATACTATGCGATCCCTTTGTTTTATCTCACTTTAATTTTGTAGATGTTGTTTATGGCCCTTATTTGGATAGCACAAATACTAAAAGATTGCAAAGTATTCAGGATTTATGCTTAAGATTAATTTATGGTTTACAAAAATATTATCATATTTCTCACAAATTCCGAGACGCTAATGGATTAACATGAGAAATCGTCGTTTTCTGCACTTCGCATGTCTTATTCATTTATTACTTCTGTCTAAAACAACCAGTTATGATTTAAAACAGATGAACATTAGAAACGCAGGGTTTTTAAGTACACCAACTCACAAATATGCACTTTTTGAACGCTCTTTTTCATATCATCCAACAAATATTTATAACTCTTTGCCAGCTGACATAAGAAACCTTCCTATTTCTTCTTCTAAACGTTGTTTGTTAGAGTATCTGTTTGAACATCAATGCAGTGCCTAACTGTTTCTTCGTCTCTTCTCTTCGTTTTCAACCTATATCTCCCCACTATTGCACGTAGGTCTCTCCCAATTATTTCCATCTCTGTCTATCGTGTGCTTTTCTTTTCCCGTATTTTCCTGCTATCTTGGAAATATCGCCGAACCATAGTGTTTTATGTATGCCGACACTTATTTTTCCTGTATGTCTCCAGTTTATAGTTTTCTATCACTCATACCGGCATCTAGAAATGTTGACGGCCCATCTCCACTTCAATTTCGCAATTCTGATAGCAACGTCAGTGACTTTCGTAGAACTTTTAATCCAGTGATTTGTTTTTTATCTTTCTGCGATATCCCCATGGCTCTGTGATTTAGCATTAATTTTTTTCACCAACCCATTTCTTAGAGATCATGTTTCGGATGCATAAGTGATAACTGGCAGCACACATTCTTTATATACCTTAGTGTTGAGACGCTGGGGTAGTGTCGATTGAAAGCCATGCTTTAACTGAATTTTAATGAACATCAAATGGGGTCCCGTAGAATAATCTCAAATATAGTTCGAATTGTTAGTGTATCATAAAGGGTTGTACAGGGTGGTTCAAAAGATGTGGGCCAAACTTAAGGGTGTGACGTGGGATGCTACAAGAAGCAAAAACTCAACTCTTATTTCCAACCGTTATCTAGTTATAGAGGATTTCTTTGTTTTTAACATTGTTTTGATAAATCAAGTCATTTAGGAAATACGTTAAACAAACGCTAATGTTTTATAAAGAAGGTGTTTCAAGCTCGAATTATTGTTGTTTTCTGAATATGGTAATGATGGAGCTCTTTTCGGTACGTGAATATGCAGAAATGCATTTTGTGTATGGATATTGCAGCAGGAGTGCTCGTGCAGCTGTGGTAGAATATCAGAGAAGGCTCCATCATTACCACACTTAGAAAACTACAATAGTTCAAGCTTGAAACATCTTCTGTCATGCGTTTATTAACATGTTTTGCTTCTTGTAGCATCCCACATCACACCCATAGGTTTGAACCATATCTTTGGAATGATCCTGTATAATACATACAACATACAGCAGTGCTGCAATGGAGTCCATTATAACACTATTTTTGCATTGTTATTTTCATATGAAAAACAGTGAAACTACGTAGCTTGTTTCAAACAACTAACAAATTGTAACATTTATGAAATGTCAAAATTCAAAGTTTTTGGTTAGTTTTTAAAAGTAGATAAAATAGTATATTATAATCCTTTAATAGGAGGCATCGTAGTACTTGTTCCATTGAAGCACTCCACACTACTCTCGTCGTGTCCCAAATTTACTAGTGCTACAACAGGCCACTTATTAAACTAGTATAATAATATACTATTAAACGATACCGCCTTATAATAATACAAGTATATACATCCACCATAAACTACACATACGAGGAGATCAAAGAAGTTTATGAAGACATTTATACGGCTATTCAAGAGCATGCGGCATATTTTACTGTCTTAATTGGATATTTTAATGCTAAGATAGGGAAAGCTGAAGAGTAACTGTTTACTTCATGTAAAATGTATTACAATTACCAATTAGTTTTTAATTGCATTTTAGGAGCCAAAAACGACTTACAGATCTAGTAGTTATAATGCCAATTGACCACCTAATTTAATTGAATGAGATTGCAGTAATGATTATTCAGGTTGAGTGGAATAACAAAACACAACACCGCCTTTGTTATATTTATTTTTATATGTTATAAAGTATTATAATTGGCTTGTGCAAAAATAAAGTCTTTTATTATTATTATTATATCACTATATAATATAATTTACGTCAAAAGTCAGTGAGTATAGTAACACAAATTAAAACAAACCAAGTAAAAAATAGCTAGCTAAAAATAAACAACTATTGTATATTGTAATAAATATGGGGCTTATTAGTTTTAATATCAAATTTATTGAATAGCCAAGTATTCCGCCCCTTAATTTCATTAATAAATCTTTATATCAATTGACTAGCTCGATAGAATATGAACATTCAATCAGAGTTAGGTTTTAACACATGGGTAAAATAATAATTTAATTAAATTGGTTAAATAATATTCTCGCATTATCGTACGTGAAACGTTGTTTACACATTGAAATAGCGTCAATTATATTTACTATTGAATAAAGTAATCTGTTTATTTACATAAGTCTTATCTTTCTGTATTTATTTATATGCATGTGATAAAGGAATGCCTGTTTTAGGTACCGGTTTTTTGTTCACTATACCAACACCGCAGGTGTCTTCCTGCTTATGGCGAAGTTACTTCCAACTGTACCGCTGGAGTATGCAGATCGAAACCTCGTACCTGAGTGAAGTCCACACTCAGAAATACCAGGCTTTCGGCCCTCGGTTGTCAGGCCATTTTATATTTTTCCGTAATTCAATTAACTACATAACCATTTAGAGCCGTTTTGGTACATAATTGGCGAGTTCGCCTGTATTTCAGACCCGTTTCGGCATAATAGTATCTTTTATACCGCAGCTTTTCGCGCCGCGCCAACCTTTACTTTATCGCTTTATACAGCTGCGTGTCCCTTTTATTGTTATTTAAAATTTATTTAATGAGAGCAAATGAAAAAGCATCTGTCGTTCTCTATCGCACCGAGACGACTTGTTCGTCATCGGGCCTTTCTATTGGTCGCATCTGTTAGGTAGGAATTTCAGCGTGAAGCTCTGTTAACGTCTGTGTTGAATGATTTAGCCTCGGGCCGCCGGATAAGACAGTCGACATTGCGAGTTGTGTGGGCGTCTTTACGCTTCGGCGTGGAGACGCCCGTAATTCCGTTTGTGCTGATTCAGCAAAGTGTTTTCTGTTTTTCGTTGAGTGGCAGACGGCTCTTGGTAAAGGTTGTGAGCACTCGTGTTGCATGGGTCGTTGTGGTCATCAGTTCGTATGTAGGCTGTTGAAGCCCGTTTCCTCCGTCGTATGTGAGGCGGGATTCTTTACCTGAGTGACCCATCCAACGGCCACGCTGTTATCCGTGTAATTTCCAAGAGGGCATTTCACTCACGCTTATTGCAAGAGAATTCTGTAGGACGTCGCAGCATTTCGTCTCTGTCACACACACAGGAGCGTAGCGACATGCTGACGCGGTTGCGAATGCCATCGCCCATCTGAAGGCCGAGCTAGCTAATAAGGTAAATCTGTGTAATAGACTATTTCGCCAGCATGTTCTTGTCAATTAACCTTTTAAGTCTGTGCTTGATGCTTAATTAATGCAATAGTACACTCTAGTACAAATTTAACGTTTGTGTTCTAAAAATCAGTGTTGCAAGGCAGCCTTGTTCTTGGCAATTAACCTTTTAGGTTTGCGCTTAACGCTTAATTAATGCAATAGTACACTCTAGTACAAATTTAACGTTTGTCTTCTGAAAATCAGTGGCCCAAGGCAGCCTTGTTCTTGTCAATTAACCTTTTAAGTCTGCGCTTGATGCTTAATTAATGCAATAGTACACTCTAGTACGAAGTTAACGTTTGTGTTCTAAAAATCAGTGCTGCAAGGCAGCCTCGTTCTTGTCAATTAACCTTTTAAGTCTGCGCTTGACGTTCATTTAATGCATAGTACACTCTGATACAAATTTAACGATTGGTGTTTTAAATTGCTTTGCTGCAAGTCAGTGCGTTCTGGTGACTCAAACTCAAACCCAAATTTCATGCGCGTTATACTTGTTGAGGCCTAAGCCGATGTTTAACTAGAACCGATTTGGATTTGTTGTTCGGCTCAGCTGTGCGTCGCAGTTTTTAGGTAGAGCGCTTCCTAGCTGGGTGTTTCCCGTTAAGTCGCTATTTCAAATTTTTATACGTGCCGACTACATCGATACTACTGTAAGTTGTTGTGTGGTTATGCGTAATGGCCCAATAGATGTATTAACTGTACCGGATTTGATTTTTCCCTTGTGTCTTGTGCATGTTTGTTTACAGGGTGACTGTGTCACTGTGTTACGATCAATGTAAGGTGAGGCCCGGACGTTTCGGATGAGCATTGCAGGTAGGTCGTCGTGCTTGTCGCTGCGCTGTGGCTTCCAGAAGTAGCTTTTGAGTATCTTTCGCTCCGTTTGACCCTCAAGGTCCGGTTGAACGTGGGTCTCTTGGACTTGGATCTTGCGGCGCCCATTTTATATAATAACACCCTATATATACACCTCAACGCGCTTGCCCTGTGGTGTCTCGTTTTAGGACCCCGCCCCCTCCCTGAGCGTATCTGAGGCGTGGCCTTTAGCCTGTTTCTTACGATTTCCAGGGTGAGCGTGCACATTTCCCGGACTTGTCACGCAGTCGTGAGTGTCGATAAGTCAGTTTGATACCGTAACACGGTTGCATTCAATCACGAACCACTTAATTACGTATTGTTCGTGCGTTAATGTCTCTTGATATAACAACTTAACTTGAGCTCTTTGGAGCTATTATTTTTCGGCTTATTTCTTAATTAATTCTTATCGCCTAGTGACTGAAATCTACTAGATTCCATTTAATTTTGAAAAATGTTACAATTTGACAGTTGTTCACTTAAACACATTTTAAATATTCTTTTCAGTTGACGCTTTTAATCTTGCTTGCAGGTACCTTTTGTCTTATTTCTTATTTACAATTACACATTCTTTATGTGATTCATGTGCAAATTTTCTTATAATTATCGACTTGGTCACAACCAACATCACCTTTTTTAAACAACTTGTAATTCAATATTAATTTTACCATGTATTATTTAGAATTACTTTTAAGTCATTTTACAGTAAACTTCTACTTAATTAGATTAAATTTGCATACTTATTTGTATTAAACGTCTTATATTGATCTAAAAACAATCTGTTAACATTCATCTTCAGTTACTAGTCCCTCAAATGCTTCCTGCTCCAAATTTAAGTCAAAAATATTCATCTAAAACCCATTTAACTCTTATCTTGACATATTTTTCATCGTTTTTATTTTATCCAATATTAACATTTTTAACCATAACCAATTCTGTTATTTTTTAATTTAATTATTTTTAAAACATAACTGATGGATTAAACAGAACCGCTTACGGGTACAATATCATAGTAATATATTAACAATAATAAGATATTCTAAAACATAGTACAACAGAATACAATTGAAGAAGGACATCATTTCTGCATTAAATTGAGACAGTAGGAATTTAAAATGAGGGCTTTATAACTACGAATATGTCATACTTGGAAACATAAATATTAATGCCAATAACGAACTGATATAATAGTAAGTAATTTGTATACCAAGGCACTGAAGTTTAACTTTTTATCACGAATATGGATTTAATTGCAGAGGCCCGTAGGGCCAACGCAAATAAACCACATAGGCAATAAAAAGGAATTTCAGTGCCGAGGAGTAGTACAGTATGTTTTTTTAAATCGGAAAATGAAATTACAACATTTTAATCAACTTTTCTAGGTTATGTTGACGTCGGTTGACGTTGATCTGTCGCCCCGCCACCTACAAAAAATCGTAAAACAATGGATTAAATTCATTGCCGATTTGTCGTATTTTAATGACGATTTCGACGTTCTTCACTGCCGATTTAAAAAAAAATTAAGTGATTTGTTTGCTTTTCGGAACTGAGTTACAATACTCGAAATGTAATTTAATTAATGACGTATTCAAAGGTTTCCGCCATTTTGTAAAAAATATACGTACGCATCATGTAATATTTTTATACAGTCTCAGTATACAGAAATTCAGGCTGAGCTCTGCTTGTGCAAAAAATATAACAGTGCTTTATTGATACGATAAGGGGCAATGCCTTTGAAAACAGACAGGATAAAATGTGAGGTTTACACCCCTGATTTTTCACCCTCTAATATTTATTTGTTTTAAAACGAAGAAAAAAACTTTCAACACTTTGTGTCAAATGAGGAGCTGATAGCAACTGTAGGGTCGTGGTTGTCAAGCCAGAGACAGAATTTTCACTGAAGAGGCTTAGAGGTGTTGACGTAGCTTTGTTAAAAAAGGGGTACGTTAAATAACAAATACTTTCTTTGTTCCATTTGTATTTCTCAATACACACTTGTAGGTTTATAAAAACACTTTTCAAGCGATTCCTATAGTGTGAAAGTTAAATTATAACCAAATGTTGTCAAAAAAATAATCAAGGAAAGATTTACTTCTAGCGGTTTTCATAACCGCAAAAAACACAGTCGTACTTAAAACTGTGCAAAGCGTAAGAAAGGCAAAATCATCTCCAAAAATAACCAAAAAATCCAGGAAATTTACATGTTTGCCCCAAACAAGTTTGAGGTAACGGTGCTCAATTGCCGCCACATTAAACCACTGTTATTAATCCCCATCGACGCAAAAAGGGCATTATAATTCAATTTAAAAATATAATAGTGGGTTCGCATGTACGGCGTGTGAGAGCCGGCTTATTGAAAACATGTGGTTGCGCTATACGCGGATCTCGTGTAAACAGTGTGATTAAAGTTATTACCCAAATTATGCTCCTCGAATAACTCAATCGGTCAAATATCAAAAAAGCCCGTGCTCATTTTCTGATAACCATCGTTCTGCCATATTCATTAAGCGCATTGAAGACACCGGGTCCTGACATCGTTTGTTTTTGGGGGGCCGATGCGTTATCTGCTTAATAAATGCTACACACATTAGTTAATTATAGCTTCTGCCTATGTTTAAATTGGCAAACTTGATGGAGGCATTTAAGGAGCTGCCCAGCTTTAGGGGGCCATTAAAGGAAAACCAAGGAGAGAAATGTATTCTAGTATCCAAAATATTAACAAGAAATGTACTACTGCTGGTTTAATGTTCTTTAATTCAAAAGTAGATATACATTAATTAGATGACTTTTTAAATGCACAACTAAATAATACAACTGAACATTCACACTAGAAATAGTTTAATAATTTACTAAAAGATAAAAATTGTAAAAAAATATGTTTTTGCGCTCTTGCCTTTAAAGTTGACAGTTTACACGGGCTAATCAATGTTAAAAGTTGACGTTTATAAAATTTTTACGAAGGCACAATAACCTTATCGAACGCATAAAGAAACGTATCCAAGCGTATCGAACGCATAAGAAAGTTCATGATAAGCACCTTCAATCGTGACCAGGTTGACATTGTATTACGTAAAACAATATTTTTCAATCTGTCAAAAATTCATATCGTATTGCAAACGTATAATTACTTCAAAATGTGTTATTTTGTTTGTTGTGGTCTTGCAAACAGTCTTCTATGTAATACGTGTGTAAATACGTTTTATTGCTTTCGTTTGCGGTTTTTCAAAATTGCTCTAGGCGTTGTACCGAAACATACGAACTCAAGCCAAAGAACTAATTGTTACACACTAACTACATAGATAAGTATTATACTTGCTCATCTAAATTATAGCAATTATAAGCTCACACTATTATATTTCTGATATATTTTATGAAGGGTCCGGTAATGATGCGGGAATGGAAGATATTTGTAAAAGTATGAGAGTTACACAAACGTTTTTATATAAAAGTTGTAGGTACTGAAGTGGTGCACATTTTAAAACAAAATCATACAGGATGACTCAAAAAAGTGTGGCAAACCGCAGGGCCGTAACTAGACAAATCTTTATTGTAGGCAAGCCAACATTTTTGAACCCCTCAGTACAAATACGTTATATGTTATATGTGACAAAAAATACTTATGATACTGTATGACTTCTACATTCATCTCCGGATATATGATGTAATATATTCAAAAATAGATCCAACATTTTTTATTAAAACATTTTGAAAATAAACTAAATGTTAAAATAAGAAAATTCAACACAAATAAAATGAGAGCAGAAACCAAGATTAGAAAACGCAATTCTAATTTTAAAAAAGTACGTATTATTATGTAGTTAGTAGAACATTTTACTAATCCCTATATATAAACATACGGTGTACCCAAAATCGGAAGGCGACTGCGTTATTTACACAAGGATAAGCATATTCATTTATCAGTGAACACGGATTCAAATCCCACTGGCTGCAATGTTTCTTTTTAATTTCCAAACTCATGTAATTCGCTTTACTAAGTGTTTCTGTGTTATTAGCAGCATTAAGGCATTTTTTACCTATTTTGTAGAGAATTTTGAAGATATCAACCATAATTCGATCTAGCAAAAGTAGTTTTTCTTGCAGCGCGCTTTCTGTATTAAAGACATTCACGAAGATATTAAAGACGTTGAAAACATTTTCTTTTGTAACTTTTTTATTTTAAAAATACAAAAATTATTTTAATGAGAATAAGACCACTTATGTTGTGCGCTCAAAAGCTGGTAAAGACATATTAATATGTTAAAATAATACAATATAAACAAATAATTACATATTATTATGTAACGTTTCGCTCCTATTTTAAATGCGAATTAGTCTTAATAAGATATTATGGGCATTGAAAATTTCGCGTTTTACGTTACTTGCGCTCCAGGGTGCCCGCGGCCGGAGATTCATCGCGATGCGGGAACAACACGACAGATCGTCCCGCAAGCATTTCCCCTGCTACCTTGATGCCCAAGAGGGAGAGCAGCCACGTATAAAACCAAATTGTTCTGCAGAACTCGGAGAAAATTAATCCCAGAATTATTCCGAGAAATTATCCCGATTCCCTGACCTGGCCAGTGAGCCTCAACTGGGGAGAGCTTTGCAAACCCTCAGTTAGTTATTGGTAATTAAAGCTATAATTATTCAAGTTTGTTTACAATACCGCTAGCTGTCAATAATTGATTACTGTGTTACAGGTCTACAAACACTAGTAAAATTCTTTGTTGATTCCAGCGACCACCATACCGTGAATCACGGACGAGCACGCAGACAATTGAGGTTGCCTACCTACACCATACCGAAGAGAGTTATGTTAAAATAAAATTTACTTTGTACATATTTATGAATTTTCTATTTAGTTATTTTCCAACTGTACTTAGTTGACAATAAATGTTATTTACGTTGAAGTGCCTTCTTTAAATCAGTGTAGGTATAAATATAAAGCGAACCTGGCCCAGTCAAAAAGCTATCATTTATAAGGGCAAAATGAATGAATGCTAAACTACTATAAATAAATCAGGTAGCATTACAATTATGCGTAGTAACATGTGAACGTAGAATAAGGTTCTGTATTCGAAGCGACACTGTCAGACTGTTTTGTAATAATCAATATATTTAAACCGTTTTTTATTAGTACAAAATTATTTTTTTTCAGTGCCATTTTTGCGCCCGTTGCCGCTTGCTCCTGTAGGCAGGAGCCTACTCGGCTTATAAGTAGTTACGGCCCTGGCAAACCGAATCTCCTTTTTTTAAATAAACGCTCTACATTTATGCAGATTAAAAGTTTTCTGTCGCAATACTAATCGTTTTAATACAAAGTTGTTCGGGTCTATATTTATTTGTTTTAGAGATATTAACAATTTTATGCAAAAATATATGAATTTCAGGCGGCTGCTGTTGTAAGTGATCTTTCAAGTGATAAATAGTTCCTTATATCCTTGTCACACCAATGTAGTATTGAATAAGGCAGAATAAAGACACATATCGATTGTTTCGATACGTGGTCACGCCCCTGTCGATCAATTCGAATCACTGTTTATCATATACGGTAATTATTCAAGACCGACCTCAAAGAATGGTTACCTACTATGTTTCTGGTTGTTTCTGTAAATATTCTGTAAAAATCTAGTTTAATTTTAAATCTAGGCTTTTACACGATACTGAAGGGTTGCCACCTTTCGTATACGCTAAAACAGGACATATTTTTTTAGTGTTTGGAAAATAATAATCAACATATACGAAATCAAGGATACTTTAACTGTTAATAATGAACCAGTCTTCTTATTCCTTCACGACAATTTTAATTCATGGAATTAGTCCAAACCAAGTGTCAATACTTAACAATTAGCTAACACATCGAAGTCAGAAAAGTAATACGTAATGATTACGTTGTCATTTAAATGCAATGTACTGCAGATGCAGTAAGCAGGTCAGCCGTATCAATACCACTCAAAGAAGGGCCACAGCTCTCTGACGTCACGGCGTCGTGACTACAAGTAAAGGCCAGTTATGGCCGCAGATGTAAACTATGAGTACATATTCTAACTGAAATGATAATTGCTGACCTTTTTTAATAAACAAGTCACTGAGTGCCTAGTGTTTGAACCATAAGCATTGCATAAATCCACTACGCCTATGCGATTGATCCATTTAACGCTAAATTCTACTGGCTGGTGGTCTTCCTGTGCTGAGGTCACGCCGGAGAGCTGCGGCCTTATTCTTTAGGTGGTGTTTGTTGACCAAGGATTGGATGGTTCTCACGCGATCTTTGCCGTTCGCGTGTATTCGTTATCTGGATCTATACCATACACTGTTTATAATTTGAAGCGTACAGCATGGTATAACACTAGACGGTAAGTAATTTAGTTAAAATAAGTCAAAGCGCGATGAAATAGATATATTGGAAAAAGTTAAAATGGGAGTTTTTTATATTATTAGATTAGCACATTTGGTCCAAAAACCGAACATTTTGCGTCCGGTTTGAGATGAGGATCGGACACCGGACAGTGATCTCAAATACCGGACTGTTCGAGCGAAAACCGGACTTGTGGTAACCCTGACTGAACTACTACCTATATCGTAAATACACAATCTCTTTTTAATAGCAATACGAATGAGCAGAATAGTTAAAAATCCAATGAATTAGAAAGAAACTTGCTGAAACGTAATGTCGGTGGTTGGACCTACACTTTGAACCAAATATTTTGCATTTTGAAATTGTTTACTTTGAAATATTTTGACGATGTACATTTTGTGTAAATAATGAAATATTACACAAATCAAAACTGAGAGTATGTTTAAGCAGAAAATAATATTATATTGATTAATTGGGCAGTCTTTGAGTAATGTAGTATTTAAAGATTATTAACTACCTGGGAGCACTACAATAGCAATTAATGTTTGTATGGTCGTTTTAAAAAATGTTAACATTAAGTGAGCGTATCGGCAATATTTCATAGAAACACGATACTGTGGAAACCTAATAAGAAACTTTAGCTACGTTGTACTAAAAATGTTCTCTTCAAATCAAAGAAGCTGAGCGAACGGTTTACAAAAACGTTTTGAAAAATTGGGTAATAACCTACTAAACCCATTGTGGACGTAGAAAAATTACACAATTGTTGATAACGAGCAGTTAATTAAATCACTATGCAAGCTGAATAAAGATAAAATAGTTGAAGAAGTCGTGGATAACCCAAACCTGTGTATCATTTCTCTGCAGAAATGCCATAATCACATATTTCTCATAGAAGACCTAGATAAAAGAGTTTCAAATTTATGTCTTCAATCATTTTTAGAGTACGATCCGTTCCCAGTTTCCATTCTTTTCTGTCGTAGCACATGTTCTCTTCTAATTGCCTTGCTTGCATGGCCTCATCTATACCTATCGTCTCTCCAGCTTCTTCTAGGGCGACCTCTTTTTCTCCTTGCGGCGGTTATCCATTCCAAGGTTCTCCTTGCTCATCTCGTGTCATTCGTCCTCTTTGTGTGTCTGAATCAAGTTCGTTGTTTTTTCTCAACTTCCTCTATTATGTTGGTATTCATATTCATACTTGTTCTGATTGTGTCGTTTTTAATCCTTTCTATCCTTGATCTTCTACAGTTTCTTCCGTCGTCATGAGTTTATTTCTGTCCTTTTTCATCATATCCCATGTTTTGGCTCCATATGTGACTATACCTTGTACAATACTTTTATATATTCTTTTCTTATTTTCTTTCGTGATTTATTTGTCCCATAAGACCGAATTCATGACCGAGTTGTGTTTCTTCCTTTGTTTATTCTTTCTTTTATTTTATCATTGCTACTGCCTTGTTTGTTGAGGATTATTCCTATATGTTTACATGTAGTCTTACTTTTTATGCTTCTTCAGTTATCTAGTACCAAATTTTCTTGGTGATAATTTCCCACTATGATGTTTTCTGATGTAATCTGATTTCTCCATATTATATGTGAGCCCTGCAGCTTCATATTCTCCTTGGAGTTTTTTGATCATATAGTTCAAGTCATCCTGGTTCTCCGCTATAACCACTTGATCGTCCGCGAAGTATAGACTAAATCGTTTTTCGTCCCACTTCTCTGACTTTCATCGTTCACTTTTTTACGACTTTGTTTAATAGTATATTGTAAACCTAGGCGGTAAAGTGATTATTTTCCAGGCTGAAAGAAGAAATGGACAGGCGAGCTTTAGCGAGCCTGGACACTTCTTGAAGCCTGGAAAATCACTTTACCGCCCATGGTTTACACATTATTTTTCATCCAACAACACCATCCTGCAATCATTTCTTCAACATAGCTTTCATCCAGGTTATTATTTTGAAATTGACAGAGCTGTCAACAATAATAAAACAAATTGCAAATCTTGGCATATCGAATAGCGTTTGTAACTGCAGCGCCATCTACCCGTAGTTAGACATAAGCTTCTACAGAAATCTATCTGATGTTTATTGTATATTAAAAATATAACGAATACATTGCTAAAATTAAGTTTTATTCAGTAAATATTTTTGTAAAAGGGGAATAGCTATTATTTAAAGCAAAAAAGTTAATTATAAATGTGATTTTCTTTTAAATATGGTTTGACAGATTATTGCAGCGTCCCCTACTGGAAAACGGCGAAATTTTTTTTCTTGCCTAGCAATTGGGGTTTGTTTTGCAGGGCTAGCCTTAGAAACGCACACTTTCTCGTCTCTATGGAGATGGTAAAATTCGATTTTCTAATCATGTAGGATGAAAATATATTTTAAAGAGCGTAGGGGAAAGACTATAACCCTGCCTCAATTCCTTTGTTGTATGAGACGGTTGCATGTATGATTTATTCTTGTCGTATTTCCGTCATACAGATGTTTTACTGCTTTTATCAGTCTGTTTCTTTAAGCGCATCCCACAAGACAGGTACGCTATCATATGATTTCTTCAAGTCTATGAGCGCTATATGTAGGTCCCTATTCCTTTGTACCCCTTTCCCGCAAGGGATTAACGGAAAGCTGTTATCCCTATGTTCCTTAAAGGGAATAATGGAAAATATTATTATTATTATTATTTTGATAATAAAAATGTTATCTATAGTGGATCGCCCTGTTCTAAAACCCACCTGTTCTTCTAGCTGTTTGTCTTTCATCTCCTTCTCTATCAAATTCTTTATTTTCTTTGAGTACATTCGTCCACTTGAGCAAAGTACTGCTATTCCTCTATAATTTTTGGGATCATTCCTACTTCCTTTTTTATAGATGGAGTAATATATGCTGTCTTCCATTCTTCAGGTGCTTTGTCGCCATTCACACATTTTAGGAATAACCTTGTCAGCCTAATATATAGTTCTTCCGGTCCGTATTTCACTAATTCAGTATATATACCTTCAATTCCTGGTGACTTTTACGTTTAATTGTTTTTGCAATTTGTTTTACCTCTAATATATGTATAGTAATGCTTTCGTGTCCCGTTACTTCTTCTATTTGCTCTTATTTATGATTTTTCTTCTTTTTTCTGTAAGTAGTTCTTTAAAATGTTCTTCCCACTATTTGTCTGACATACTATTTAGGTGATGTCCATTCCGAGCATCCGAGCTTCTTGCTCCTCTTACATATTGTTCAACGTGTTCGCGTTTCTTCGCCCACGCTTTATTTTTCTTATTTATTACTTGTCTCTTGACTTCTCTGTTCAGTACTCGGTACTCTTTTTCTATTTTCCTGTTATTTGTGTTTTGTATTCGTCTTAAATGTAATTCTTTAGTTTTCTTGGTCAGTTCTTCAATACTTGTATCTCAACAGTATGGTTTTCTGTTCTTTTCTTATATTCCTAAATCTTCCTCTGCTGCTTCTTTGATGCACTTTTTTAATAAATTCGTACTCTTCCTCTACTGTCCGTTCTTGTATTTACTGTGTTGTAAGTTTCTGTTTGAGTCTCTTTTGATATAAATATTTGGTGCTATCGTGTTCTAAGCTTTGAATATTGTATCTTACAGTTTGTGGGTCAAATACGTTTGGAGTTATACTTCCTGTATATGTTGGCTCCAACGATATGGTATGTACATTTTTGACTCTACTAATCAGTGATCTGAGCCGCAATCTGCTCCTCTTTTTGCCCTGACATCTTGTATTTTTATATTTGATTTCTGTCTTGTAATAACTTAGTGTGTAGTTGACTTTAAATTTATAGTATGTTGGTACCATGTGTACTTCTATATATATTTAAGGGCGAAGAAGATGTTCTAAATTTTTAAGTCCTATTGTTCGCATATACTGATCAGTCTTTCCCCATTGTCATTGACTGCATCTTCTCCGTGGGGACCTACCACCTCACTGTTGTTCTGTTTTTCGATTGCAGCGTTATAATCCCCTATGATTATCAATTCCTAAGTATCTGTTTCCTGATCAACTTGATTCTTTAATGCTCTCTTGAACTCGTTTTTGGTTGCCACTGGAGCGTTGTCGCTTGGTGCATATATGCCTAGAATTTATTCACTGTTCCTCTCACTCAGAGCTGGGCAAATTACTTTTAAAAAGATATTAATTACTAATTACCAATTATCACCAATGAAGTAATTTAATTACCAGAGATTCAATTACACAAATAAAATGGCAATTCAATTATTAATTACTTGATAATTGTAATTGTACAACATAAATTACTTTCAATACAAATTATCATATAGTTGTATTTAGCAGAACTTTCTTGCAAGTTGTAACTATCATTAGTGACGTGTCGATTCGTAATTGTAATCTAAAAATGCTTAGTTTTGATGTTTTATTAACTGTAGCAGTGTTTTTTAAACTGTGGGTCGCGATTCCCAGGGGCTGGTGACCATAAAAAATTAATTAAAAAAAAAAGAAAGAAAAGAAAAACAACCAACAAAATTATTTAACCTTTTATTTGAAATTCGAAAATAAAAAAATACACACACATACTTGTAGGCATCAATGAGAAAGGTGTGCCTGTTTTTTTTTAAATAATTTTTTGAATCGTGGTTCTATATTTGAGACGCAAATATTCAAATCTTTTTTTAACTCGAGTCTATTTCTTTTCTTCGTTTTTATATCCACCATTGAAGAAAACGTTAGATCATACAGGTAGGAGGTGGCGAATGGCACTAGTAATTTCAGAGCTTCTTTTGCAAGCTCTGGGTATTATACCTTTATTTTTATCCATAAGACGTCAATCTCCTGCGAATGAAATTTCATATTATGCATTCCATCAGCAGCAAGTTCATCCTTGTGGTGAGATCAGCCAGTTCCACTGACATATTCGAAAAAGGATTGAGTATCCATCTTTGCCCATTGCCAGCTTGAGATTTATCTTCTGGAAAGTAACTCAATAGTTGCTGGTTTAAGTTTTGCAATCCCACAACCATGTTAGGAATGTGATCGCTAATGACCAATGACGGATCAGTTCAAATCTCTTCGACAATCTTCTGAACACAAGATCCTGGTGAGTTGCGCTCTAAACTCGTTAGAATGTACGAGAGAAATGGGGATGAAACATGATCGGCATAATATTGTTACGGACTCCGCGAAGAATGGTAAGCAATATTATAATGTTATACATTTTTAAAAAAATAATTAAATCTATTTTCTTTACTTCAAATACTACTTATACAATAAAATAATTTATCTACGACAGTGTGTATTAATCCTAATTTACATTTAACTTTTTTTATATTTACCGTGTTTTCTAGATTCTATCATAGATGAAATATTGTACGATACACATGCGTAAAGCATCTTTAGTCACTCGGGGCTTAAAACGTTCGCGTTTTAACTCTGCCTCACACGTGACTAAAGACTACCTTTACGCACTTGTGTCGTAAATTACTACTATTAAATAATTAAATGGTATGTATTTAGTTATTTTAAAATATTAATTAAGGGGGAAAAACGTAAGACTACTTTACTGTTCTTCACTCATTGTGAATGAAACAGCTGACCACTGAACGTAGCGAGTCGTCATTGTCTGTTTTGAGGTCAGGAGGGTCGCGAGATTTTTTCTGCTTGTAGAGGGGTCGCGGTTCGAAAAAGTTTGAAAAACACTGAACTATAGTAATCAACATACTTTATCACTTTCAAATATTTTTTATAATTAAGTCTTGTAGCTACTTGCACCGTTCACCAAAACCAAAAGTTTTTAGTTTGATTTGATCTATCATGTAAGTAAATAAATAAAGTCAAAGGTAAAAATGACCTATTGTTTATATTATATTCATATGTACAACATATTAACGAAGGTATAATAAAATAAGTAAAAGTACCAATAATATTACACTCTGTTTGTCTTCATCAGCACCAGTTTTACTTATATACTAAATAACATGTGAGCAAACGAAAATGAAATCAAGCTTGGCTTTGAAAATTGAAACATGTCGATTATTTATTTCACATTATGTTGGATGTGGACTACTATAATAACTGTCATATTTAAATTAAAAACATCTCATTGCAAAAGCAAAAGTTAGTAGTTGGCGTTATTTACAATCCTTCAGGGAAAAAAGATGTTTGTTTACAATTTATGACTAATTTTGAAGATATCTTATTTATGTATTTCGTGCTCGGCCAACAGCCGTTAGGCCAATTATAGGCGTCGCTGTACATTTATTAGGACTTTCAACCCCACTAACGACTGTCATGGTGTTATTATGACATACGGGACCAACTATTTCCGTGGCAGCCGTACCACGAGGCGCCGGGAGAAGTAACCGTGGAACTCCCATCCAAGTTCTGACCAGAAAGAGCGTTGCTTAACTCTACTGATCGAACGTGGACGCTTGTTCACGTTACACCACCCGGGACCCTTATCTGCAATTGTACCTTCAGCTGAACATATATTTTGTTTTAGCGACTTCAACATAGATTTACTCAACTGCAGTGATAATACTACACAAGATTTTCTTAATTTAATTAACGGTTTAGGCCTCACGCAAAGTATTAATGAACCAACTCGCATTACTGAAACTTCTGCTACTCTTTTAGATTTGATACTCACCTCTTCCCTGCCCCTTGTGTCTAACTCGGGTGTTATAAGTATGCATACAATTGATCATGATATAATTTATTGTGATTTTAAATTAGAAAGTGTTGCGTCTAAACCTATTTTTCGAACTTATAGAAATTTCAAAAACTTTAACTTTCAACAATTTTATGAACACTTACAATCTTTACCATGGCGTAATATATATGATTTGAATAGCATTGATGATAATGTTGAATTATTAAATTCGAACATAACTGCACTTCTAGATATTCACAGATGATCTGAAAGGTTTGATGGCTATGAGAGATGCTGCACTTAGAAGATATAAAAAAACTAAAGCACCTGAACATTGGCAATATTATAAAATGTTGAGAAGTTTAACTACACTAACAGTAAAGAATGCCAAAAAGGCATATTATAGCGTCCAATTTAAAAATAATCAGAATTGTCTCTGGAAAGAATTAAAGCAATTAAATATTAATTCAAAATCTAGAACCGTACCTATACATTTATCTGATGTCAATAAAATTAATAAGTATTTTACCAGCTCTGTCCCAAAAAACAATAGCAATACTATGTTAAAATCGTACTATAGTGACAGCCTGGCTGACAGTGATTATAAATAGTATAAAAACTAAAGCAACCGGAGTAGATGGTATTAATATTGTTGTGATAAAGCTATGTATTCCTTTCCTTCTACCTGTGATTACACATTTAATTAATTTCTGTATATTAAATTCTGCTTTTCCAGATATGTGGAAACAAGCTTTAGTTATTCCTTTACCTAAGGCATCTGTGCCTCAAGAGTATAAATATTTGCGACCAATCAGTTTACTACCAGCATCTTCTAAAACATTGGAAAGGGTTGTCGAGTATCAGCCACAGAATCATTTAGTTACGAATAAAATCATACCGGAAATGCAATCGGGTTTTAGATCTGGTTAAAGTTGCATCACTGCTCTAATTAAAATAACAGATGATATTCTTATAGCTAATAATCAAGGTTTGCTCACAATATTAATGTTATTAGATTTCTCATAAGCGTTTGATACTTTGGATCATAATATTTTACTTGCCATTATGCACTACATAGGTCTATTTTTTTCTGCACAGCAGTTTATCTCTATGCCTATCGAACAGATATCAAGCTGTTTTGTTAGCATGAAATAAGTCTAGTTATTCCTTGGTCGATAGAGGTGTGCCACAGGGCTCCATTTTGGGACCTTTATTGTTTACGATTTATATATCAACCTTCTCATCGGTGTTACATTCATGTAAGTGCCATTTTTATGCAGACGACACCCAAATTTATTTATCTTTTTGTGAATCAGACATACAAACTGCTTGCTCTTTATTAAATGATGACTTACAACGTATTTACGATATTTCAAATAATCATGGTTTAGTATTAAATCCTAATAAATCCATGGCAATTTTATTTGGTGGACGAAATATGAGGCAGAGAGCTGCAAATAGTATTGAAGTAAAACTTGCAGGAGAAATAATTCCTTTGCAAGAAACGGTTAACAATTTGGGACTACTAATGGATAATCAGTTAAGATTTAACAAATATATTTCCAACTGCCCGCGTAGTGCTTATGCAGCTCTCAGGCTTATATTTCGAAATCGCCATTTATTTGATAGGAACTCACTTGCGTTGTCGAAATTTAATTACTGTGAGACTGTTTTATACTCATGTCTGGATAATAGGGATGCTAATAGAGCTCAAATTTTGCAAAACTCTTGCATGAGATTAATTTTTGGAATACGAAAACACCATCGGGTTGGCCATAAGCTGAGGGAATTGGGTTGGCTAGAAATGAAAAATTGCCGTTTTTTACGTGCTGCTTGTGTGTACCATTTTATCATTGTAAATTACAGTTCTTCATATTGATATAACAAAATAACATTTAGTACCGACGTACACAATCTGAATTTGCGACTTCTTACACCACTCTGAAATGTTCAAACGATCTTTCTCATACTGTATCGCAAATTTGTACAATCAGATACCTCAGTCTATAAAATCTTTACCAAAAAGTAAATTCAAAAGAGTTCTTCAGAGTTTGCTGTTGGAAGGTCTGGCATTCAATATGTAGCTTTATATGTGGGTATTCTTATAATTATAATTCTTTCGGGTATATATTTTTTTCTTCGTTGCGTGAAATTTTATTTATAAACTGAAGGTTAGTTGCAGATGTCATAGGGTTAAGTGTAAGAGCAGACGGTTCCTTTGAAACCACACTGAACTTCGCCCTATCAATTTTTTGTGTATACTGTGAATTGAAAAAAACATTAATTAATAAAAAATTTAATGACAAACAATTTTCGAGTTATATGCTAATATTCTAGGAAACGCTCCTACTCGTTCTCAAACCAAGATTTTGAGAAAATCATTTGAATTAATATACAGGGTGTTTTTAGAATTGATTAAAAAAGGATCAAGTACTTCCTTTATTAGAAGAGATAACAAAAAAGTATTAAGAAAAGTGCAATTTTCAGATAAATCGGACTACTTTGCTTTTTATTATTTTGTTGTGGATTTTTTTATACCAACATACTTTTTATCGAGGCTGTAGGAGGCACTCTAACTAGTCAATGAACTAAGATGTCAAAAAAACAATGGAGTGCCTTCCACAGCCACGATAAAAGGTATGTTAGTATTAAAAAATAAAAATGAAAAATTTAAACCAAAATAGGCCGATTGGTTTGAAAATTGAGAGTCTGTCATTACTTTTAATTCTAAACAACTTTTCTTAATATTGTTTGTTATATCTTCTAATAAAGGTAGTTTACTCTTGGCCATTTTTAAAAACCAATTCTAAAAACACCATGTATATTAATTAACTTGATTGATTTTCTCAAAATACTGATCATTGCAATAATGAATAGAAGGGCATTTTACTAAATTATTGTACTAAACAATAGATATTATTTTATAGACTTAGGCCTGTATGTAATTTGCTTATTTAATGCAGAACATGACGTACTTATATATTTCTGTAAAAACAATAATGTAGAATGGCACCTAACGGTTCAAATTCTACTAAACCTTTAACACTTTAACGTTGACAAACGTCTATTTTGTCTTAATACAGACGGTGCTCTTCTTTTACAGTTGTGATTTGTCACGAGTACTTCGTTGCCTTTTCGTTGTGTAATTTTTTCATAGCTACCGATGTTGACAGAGTGGCTGTCGAAATACGTATTTAGCAGTTGTTAATATTTGTGTGGTAAGGGGTTTTAACGAATTTGTGACCGTTGTTATTACTTAGCTTATAATTTCCTATAGTAAAACCGCATGAAAACACTGATTGCACTTGCTCACCAAGTAGTCGCCAAATACTACTGAATGCTGCACTCTACGTTGCAGTAGGCGTACAATTAGCCAACGATTTTCTCTGAACGATGCAACTGCGTTATTCTGACTATTTCTAATGGGTAATTGTGTGATCCTGGATTCTTGAAGCGTTGTTCGAGTGACCAAACGCTATGAAGATTCGCCTTTGCTTGTGAGAGATAAGTGAAATGCAAGAAAAATGAAAACGAAATTATAGAAAACCCGAAAGAAATTATCTAATTTTCTTTACACTGTTGTGTGGACAACTAATTAAGGAATGGAGGATTCTAAAAACAAACTTTATATTTCTTAAATGGACACTGTTTCTATTGATTTTTTTACATTAATCTTAATTTTGAAAAAAAATTTAGGCCATTGTTTTTTTTAAATGAGGTGCCCACAAAGTACTTTTCATAAGCTTAACAATACAACAAAAATGTTAATTCTACGTTTACTGGTTCTAACGTAATTCACTTTTTACGAAAAGCAGCGTTTTACTCACATTCATCTCTTTCTAACTAACGTAGACTTATAGAAGGAAAGGAGTACTCCAATTGACGGCGTAAAGTATTTACGTGTGGAGGCTTTAAATGCGGTATTAAGTCGTGTTAAATACCCTTAAAGGGTCTGTACTAAATTTGGCCCCCAATTTTGATTAGACTTTGTTGGTTTAGATTTTTTGAGTATTTGAATATCTATTAGAAATCTAAATAAATTTCCGAAGCATATTATGTTCAGTTAATTTGCTAGAGGATGGGCACATATTTATAAAACAACATTATTTTCAACAAAACGAATTTGAGAATTTATGATTTAATTTGTTGAATTATCGTGCTAGGTAATTAAATTATTTAAAGAAAATGCTAGTCGTATGTGTCAGATAGCGATCTGCAATCCTGCTTTGAACATTTAAGGAACAAAGGTAGCCCTGCGTGAAACTGGACAAGTGCGGTTAAATGCAATTGCACCAGCATTGTAAACTGTATCGAAGCCGGCATCACATCATAAAGTCGGCGATCGCCGATTTGCTGATATGAAACAATTTCGAACGTGACGTATTGGTTTCGGCTAGAATTTCCCAGTGGAATTGCATTCCATTTGTACACAACGGCGACTGAAATTCATCAAATGCGGGTGGGTTTCACTGATCGCTACGTTTAGGAGCGATTTATCTTTTTCACTATTCTGTTGTTTAACGACTATTTGTGAATGTCATCGGTAGTTTTAATGAAAGTGCCATTTATTCATTATCCGATGTTATCGGTTTTGTGATTAATAATTCCCATTAATCCTGCCGTTTATGTCTCCGCGCGCTTTGCCGAAAAATTGCGCTTTTATTGACCCGTTATCGGGAAAGCAGCTGCTTTTATTAGTTTTCGCAGTTTTGTCAGTTAAACTGTGGATGTAATTTTAATTAGATTTTTAAATTGAAATAATCATATTTACGCAGGTCTATACTAATGTGAATAGAGAAACAAATGTCTTCCAAAAATGAGTGGGAACTTAAAAATGTTTAATAAATGTCAGCTAGCTGTGAAAATATATAATTTAAAGCATATAAGGAAAAAATCTTGCAAACAATCATCCTCTTAATGTTCGCAGTGTCACATGTAGTATCTGCAAGAGCATCGCGTTTTTACTCAGATAATGTAGGTATCCTATATTTTAGTGACGTAGCCAGGGGAGGGGATCGAGGGACTGAAACCCCCCCCCCCACGAAATCTAAAAGTGTATTATAAAATCGTCACTTACTTGTCTAGACAGAAAATTGAAAATTCAACTCTGTGTAAACTACAGTTACATCGTGTATGTGAATTTGTACACTTTTGCACCAAAAATGTAAATTTATTCCGGTATTGATTTAGATGTATTGTAATGAACACTTTTAAAGCCTCCAAAATTATGATAGGAATTAATAACATTTCAAGCATTTCAAATATAATTTTTGCAAATTGTATAAATAGCATTGACTTTGAGTTAATAATTTGTAAAAACGGTATTTAAAATAGTATTAGTCTTGATTGAAACATAAAATGTAATCAGAGCAGGCTTAGAAATAATGAATAACAGAATAACAATATGATATTAATGAAAAAAAGAAAAGAAGCGGAAAGCGAAGCCAAGCTGTGAGGTGTGTTATTTTAGCTTCCCCACACATAATCCATTTAAAAGCGAATAAGTACACATTTTTCCCAATTCAGTATTTTTATAATTAATGCAGTGTCTTTAGGATAGGTCTTAGAAGGGTTGCTTTGATTCGTTGCACCCCTACAAAGTTTTAAAAAGTGATGAATAGTGCGTCGATTGGTAGCTGGTGTTCTTGCAGCAATTTCTTGAGCTGTTGCTAGGTTAGCATAGCCCTGCAAGCGGGAAGGAGGCTGCCCTAGGACGGGGAGTTATAAGTAGTTTTGTAGTGATGCAATCTACATGCGGACTTCGGAGAGGTATCTGGCTTGTTACGGTAGCAAAAGAGCAACGGAGCAAAAGAGGAGCCCCTATCCGTCGTGGGATTTGCTGTATGGACGTCTAGTGTCCTATTTTGCATCAGGGAAGCCAAATAGAGTTAGAAAGCTATCCTAAAAATAAAATTTGGTGAAATTTTTAAAGTGGCCTCGATTTTTGCAAATTTCCGAAAGAAGCGCATCGTGCGTGTTTTGTTATGGCGTCTATTTACTTATATTTGTTAAATCACTTAGGTAACGCACTCTTACGTGATCACTGATGTAATTATTAATACGAAGCCAACTTGTTTTGATAAATTGAGATTTGGAGCGCCATGTTTGCAAAAGTTGTTCTCATCAGTTTAAATATCTAATATTATAGCGGTCCCATTGGAGTAACAAGCGGTGGCTAAAGCGATTAGTTTTAAAAATCATAAAAACCACGATAATTATCTTAATAGCAAATGTATTGCCTATAATTATACATTCAATCATGTCTGCTAGAATGTAGCAAACCCAACACTTTGAGATGATAGAGTCATTTATTTAAATAAATATCTAATAACAATAATATCAAAGCATACACACGTCATAACAGTATTTTGTTATTTGAGGCTATTTTTAAACCTGCCGCTCTGGGAATCATGGCAGGAAATAAATCAATTCAAATATACAATTACTAATGTTTCTAATTATACAAGGTGGTTCATAGGAGTGGTCATTAAATTTAAGGGTAATTAAAGGACAAAACGGGCAACAACTTTGCATAAGAAGCTATACGTAATCAAATCAGAACAATCCTACAAAAAATGTAGTTGCTTAAACTGATGGTCACTGCAATAAATAATAATAATAATAAATACATTTATGCAAACATAATGCGCACAGGTGCTCGGGATAAGGCTGAATTTAATTAAAATGCATAAGCAAAAAGAGTTGTTTGGGCATTTCAATCACATTTTGTGCATTACGTGCCAGTCTCAAGCCCGGAAGGAAAAGTAAAGAGAAAGCGGTTAATGTACTCATATCTAATTTACCTAATAAAGGTTTTGGTGGTAGTCCGTTGTTCTCAAAAGTTTGAATCAGACCCTAATGTGAGTTTTCCCATAAGCGATTAATTTTTATTACACTGTACTTCTACTGAAGTAAGCACTATACACAGTATACACCTCTTTAATTTAGTAATCATACTTATGAATCACCCTGTATAAGTCCATCATATGTAGTTTGTATCAATAAATTTCTGATTTAAAAATACAAATAATAAGTTGTAAGATACACCATGAAACATTCACAGCCCCTTGAGTTGGCCGCCGCTGAACAAAATTTGAGGGATAACCCCCCCCCCCCCCCCTCAAAGGAAAATTCTGGCAACGTCAGTGCTATATTTGTAGCGGGCTAACATACCTGACATACATCTATTTATGCTGAAGTAAATTAATTCTATTTTATAAAACTATAGCCTCTACGTAGGACCCTAATATTTCAATTTAAATAATTCAAATACATAAGCCAGAATATGTCATTAAGTAAATTGAGAAATCTTTTAGCTGATCCCGTTTATAACTTATAACAAAAGCCGAGTTCTTAAATAGAGCACCTAATAAGAAGTAGGATATTACGCACTTATGACGTTGGTATTCTTATTTCACTTTGAATTGTTTGATAAACAACTAAAACGAGAGCGATGCTTAATATGGTTACATAACATTTTCTGTGTTTAAAAAAGATAAAATGAAAAAAGTTATTTCAAAGCTAATCTTTCATTTGAAGAGCGCAAACCTGCTATTTGCAAACATAACAACGTAAGGTTGAAGGCGGATTTTTGTTCCATTTCGTTTACGAGTCGTACAAGACCGATTTGTTGATATTTTTCTTATATTGAAACTTTCAGTGTGCAGATTAGCCAACACTACTTTTTATTTTTTTAAAGGTTTTTATATTTTAAAACAATAAATTTAAAATATTTATTTACATACGCTCGAGAACACTAATCCACTTGCAGCGCCCTTATAATTCACCGCATGTCAAATTTTTGAACTACTGACTCGCGGTCTGCTGTCATTTAGTGTTTAACGTTGGAAGTGTATGGATACCTAGACTAATTATACAAATAGTAGGTTATTAATTGTTTATTCATAGCCGTTTTATATTGTTTGTGCAAAACGCCATGGTGAGATACGTTTGCAAATTGTAGCACAAATTATGAATGATTGGGACGATTATAAAGACTTCACTATTGGCATTGATCTTATCGTTTCTCCATTAACACTCCGCTCGATTACGAAAATTTTATATCCCTCTATATTGCAGTGGTCTTAAGCCCTACAACTCAACTCTGATAGCATTACCAAATTAATGGACATTTCACTAAAGCTCAGGGTGAGGTATTTTATGTAACTGCAAGGCTAGAATTTGAATTTAATAGAATGCGGGCATTTGTAAAGAGATGCCATTAATAGCAGTATAAATAAATATAGAACGCAATAAGCAAAGCTCAATTCTCACAAGGATCTAAGTTGACTGTAATATCAATTTAAAATAAGAAGTTTGTGCAAGATAATAGCCGAACCATTAATTAAAAGATGGATTGCAAAGGCAATGAAATGAAGCCTATAATTCAAGTTAAGTTAAACAGTGAAATATTTGTCAGGGTAAAATAAAGGTATGAGAAGCTAGATAAGCTAATGAACGTTGCAACGAGCAGCTAAGAAGTCAGGCATTAAGGAATTCAATGGAAATTGTAAGAATCAGCAAGCCAGGATAAAAAGCCAAGAAAAAGACACAGCAGATGGACCAAAAATTGTGATGACAAGGAGACAGATGAATTCAAAGGACGCCTTGGTGCAGAAAATACTCTAATAAAAATTAATCAGTGCAGTGACTTGTGTGATCAATTAAAAGCATTTAAAAAACGTGCAGTGGCGGAAAGACACGGTTAACTAATTATAAATGTAGACAATAATATTAAGAATAAGAATTTTGTAAATAGTTTTAGTTATAGACAAATTTAGTGTTATAAGTAATTATTTTGAACTTGGTTCATATCCGTTTTTTAGTTAATAGTTAACTTGCAATTGTTTATAGCAGATATTAGGAGAGAACAAAAGAAATTATGATGAATTGACATGTTAAAAATGTACTTCGTTTAAAATCAAATTTTCACTTAATAAATAAAATAATATCTACAGAAAAAGTATACCATTTCATTGAGTGCATGTTTGTGGTCGTATGGGAGTATTTGTAGCCAATTCAACACAAAAAATGGAAAATTTTTCCGAGCCCGGTGTACATAACCTAGAAGCTGCGACAGACCAAGTCCAATCTCTGCGTGGAGGAGTGCAACCTGATACAGCCCAGAGGGGATGGCTCCAGAGCATCGAGCAGACCTTGAGTACGTGTGCCAGGAGTTCCAGCAGGATCCGGCCCATAGCAGCCCAAGAAACTACATCAGCGTGTTCTTCGAGCTCCCGATACAAGATCGGTGGATACCAGGTACTGTTTAGCCTAAAACTAGCTACGTCAGGCCCGCGAAAGTTAGGCATGTGTAAGAAGAGTCATACTCAAGTCAATCCAAGCGATTTTCGTTGCTGTAAAATCAGTGCAGCCTGCAAATATAGGCCGAGTCCATAATTTGAGGTTAGGCGAAAGTCGAATCACAAAACGACGCCGTGAAAAACAATTGGGGAATTGGCGCGCGTCCCTTCGACGAACGCTAGAAAACAAATGACAATTAATGCCGCGAAAGCAGCCGAATTTAAATAATTACCGGTGGAACTTTGATGAATTTTTACATTTTTTTAACTCACTGTCAGCTATCTTGTCAGAGGAATCCATTTTGGGAGTAGCGTTTGACCTAAATTCATGTAGTTGATTGTGCGCAGCAGAGCGAAGACGGAATACAGATCCGTACTCAATTAATTTAAGAATTACACATTCAGCCAGGAACCTAACCGAGATTGAGTGATTGCTTTATCAAATTGAGCTAGCGATTAATATTCAATATTTACAGATAGATAAAATATGATACAGGGCAAATAACAATTTATTTCAACGAGTTAGTAAAATACAACTCACTTTTAATCTACCTAGAATTTTATAGTGTAAATAAAATATTTGCATGGTGGTTCTTAATCAATATTTATTTAATTAAATCAATTTAAACAACCATATCATTGCAATATATCCCTCGATAGGCGCATTCACTGGCTGTCATATTTAACTTTATTTTATAGGGCAGTTATTTACTAACTATAAGTTTAAAATACTTACATAGAGAAGATACTATTAATATTGATTATTATGGCACGGGAAATATTGTTTGTTATTACTTTTCTCTGGATGCTGAACGTTACAGTGTTATCGATATTCGATAAGAATTTGGTGCCAATTGAAATCATGGTATATACTGACATTTCTACAAAACGAAAACCTAGAAAGTGAATATTAACCGTTCACAGAGAATCTGTAACTAAATACGAAAAAGTATCAAGTCAAAGGAATGAAAGAATTTTTAAAATCTATATCTAATATATAAAATCCTAACTGCCCCACTGATAGATCATTAGAAAATTTCAATAACATTTGCAAAATTCTTCCACTAGGACATGGTTTTCCGAAATTCCAACCTCAAGGGATATAAAAGGGGTAAAAATAGAGTAAAAATGATTTGTATTGATTACGGTTTTATCCGCTTGACCGGCAACCTAGGAATCGGGTCAAATCGTTTTCAAGGATGGGGTAGATCGCCATTACGCGGTTGAAGGTACGACGTTGAAATTCGACAAATCAATTCCGTTTGTAAAACGAATGAAACGGCTTTCTGGGTTTTTAGAAATGCATCCCTTCCCACAAAGAAGTTAAATGGGCTATGGATGTAATCAACCCCTAAAAGGTGCGAATGTGGATTTGGGGCAAATTATGTAACGTTTCTTATCTTCTACGGTTGTTAAGTTAAAACAGTATTTTTTAACAGGTATGCGTGTTTCTAAAGTCTTTAGAAATTTTTTAAATGGTTTTTTGCCATTTCACTGCTATGGGGAGTGAAAATAAAAGGCGTTAGATGTTTCAATAACCGCAAAAGCTGGAAATATAACTTTACCCACTTACTACGTACACCCCCACTAAGACGGAGTGTATCGAAATTTCAACCCCAAAGGGTGTAAAAGAGATAAAAATGGCTTTTTATTTAGTGCAATTTTATCCGCTTGGCCGACCTCCTAGGAAGTTGTCAATATCAAATGTGGTCAATGATTTACTTTTACAAATCGGCTTAGACTACTCTCAGGGTTTTTCGAAATTCATTCCCTAAAGAGGTTAAATGGGGTTGATGTATTAGTTTAAATATTTCCACTACTGCAAATATCAAATTGAAATTCAGAAAATAGTTTCTTTGACAAATCGGGTAAAAAAATCCGAGTTTTTCTGAATTTACGCCTCAATGGTGCGAAATGGGGTACACCTGGTTTTCTAAAGAACGTTATTACGCGGTAACTACTGCAGGTAGGAAATTGAAATTCGGTAAATAATTTCCTTCTACTAATCGGTTCAAATAATTTTCAGGGTTTCTCTGAATTCACCCCCCAAAGGGGTTAAATGTAGATTTGTTTTTTCAAAGATCGCCATTACGCTGTAACTACTGCACTATTTGCTAATATCACTTTCTACTACGTACTACTACGCTATTAAAGCCGTGCAAAGCGCGGGTACTCTGCTAGTTCATTTATTATTTATCATCATTTATTTGAATTTACCTTATCGTATTGTAGATTAAATATTTGCTTCTGCTACAAATACGTTGGTAATATGTGGATATGTTTTAAGGAAATTTTGAACACCACGATATGCATTGCAGGTAAATATGGTTTAAACATTATTTTTTAATTTAAACAACATTTCTATTTGCCGGAAAACCTCGATACGGTTGCCAAGACAATTTATGAAATTTTAACAGTTATCTAGTATTTCATATAGTTCTTACCTAATTAAATTTGAAATTATTACAATACTCCTAAAGTAATGAAATTATTTTACATTTAATAGAGGGAAACAACGCCTGCAGTCAGCCAACTTCAAGGTTTTTCATGTTGTACCTATGTTGTATCTATGTTGTACTTTATCCCAACCGATGTATTAATTAAATGAAGTAGGTATATGTGATGTGGTAGACGATGATGTACACGTATATACATATTAGTTACTTGTTTTGTATTTATTAGTTGTCAAAATGCCGTGAAATAGATTAGAAGTTAGAGTAGAAATTATGCCAATTTGGTCTAAAAGCCTCTAAATTTAATAACGAAAGAGGCTAATACAACGCCATGGACTTTTAAGTGATGAAACCGGAATCTGATACTAGAAGTGGGACGTCCTTTAGAAATGTTTCAATGGGACGAAGAGGGATTTTGAGGTTTTTATCAACTTTCGACACATTATTCGTACAAAAAATGCTTGGCTTTAACCTTTAATGGACGAACCTCAAAAAATTACGAAACAGACAGACTAAAATTGCCATATGCACAACTCTTGCATATACAGAGATTTTAATCGAAACCGTAATAAAACGGCTGTCTCTAAAATCCAACATATGGCGTTTTTCTCAGATTTTATTTGACTAAGAATGATGGAAAGATAACGAAGATGTTACAACTACCAACTCTGAAATTCTTTGTAAGGCAATCCGCAATGTTTCCGAAGATGGAAACGGTTTCTTTTTACGAATTCGATCGGAAGTTCTTTAATTAAAAGGGAAAAGAACACTGATAAACTGTTTTAACACCACAGTGGAACGAAATATTACTAGAAAATCTAACCGCAGAAGAAAGTTTCTAAACGACCGCGTTATCATTCACGGTGACAATACGATAAATTCGCAAAATAGAGCAGTCAAGACGCCAAAACTCAATAGAACACGTTTGATCAACCAAGACTGCACGGGATATCACCCGCAAGTTCGACTAAATAGGTTAAACATTGCAGTAGAAAAAATGAATAGTCAAGTAGTGTCACTTCTGAGCGACAAGAGACGTCTCCTCTTTACAGTCAACACATACCTCATCTCCAAAACGTTAAAGCAAACACTTGAGTTACAAACAGGAAGGTATGTAAATTGCCAGAGCTAATTAAATAAAATAACACTTTCAGAGAGGCATAACAAAATTAGGAGACACCACGTAACTCGAGGAGGGCGAGTGGGAGAAACCCAAACCAAACGTATGACTGCATAGACAACCCAACGTTAATAGTGGCAGCCAAAATTACCTATAGCCTTTTAAATTCGCAAAGCCATTAAGTAGATTTTAGGGGAGACTCAGGTGAGTTAGGTCGCCAGGGCTAACGTTGGTAAATCAAGCCAAAAATGTCAAAATGAACGTAACAAAATTGAACTCTTCGTAAGGTCAATAGCATCACTACAGGCGATGAAACGTGGCTTTATTACTACAACGTTCCCACGAAATCACAGAACCTGCTGTGGGTGTTGTTACACTGATTTTGACGTTTCGCATGCAATATTTAAAATAATTAATTAGATTTCACTATTCACATTTATTCAGAAAAATCCAGTACATTTCTACTTAACTGGCTAGGCAACCCTATTAACATCATTCACAATTTTTGAATAAACTACAGCTATATGCTTATCAGCTTAAACTACACTTTGCACTCCTTGGTTCTTCTGATGGTCCACTGTCAAATTTTGAAACTTTTGATAAGTTGAATTAGACTGTTTTTGGGCAAATTTTAGGCCATTTTCTTGCCAGTCCTGTTTCGTGTAAGTTGGATCGCTCCTTATGGGGGCCTTGCCTCGTCGGCTTTGGTAGCCAATTTCATTTTCGAAGGATTTGTGAGGCATCGTAACCCCCTTTGAATGCAAGAGTAATTTGTGTTATATTACCGGCATTCGCTACGTCGTTGGCGGATTTCATTGGAGGGCCCCACTCTGTGCGCTGGACTGTACGATTTTGCTGCTTTACATCTGAAGGTTTGTTGCTTACGGTTTCCTCCCTTTAGCTCGGTTGTGTACTTTAGAAATTTGTATTTTTAGCCTTTTTACTTCACACCTGGAACCTTATTTTTACCTGGGATGGTTTTCGTATTGGTGTGATTTGTTCTGCCTGGGACATGCGATGCACTTGCGAGCCTGCGTGCTATCCACTCCTGTGGCTGGGGTTTGCTGCCATCTCTCTGCGATCGCTGCCCCTGTAATGAGGTTCATCAGCAGCCCGTTGCGAGGCCGATGAACTGCCTGGCTGCCACGTTCAGTTATGTATTGCTGTGTATTTGAATATGACCTATAGATTAGCTATGCCGGTTTTTTGTGTATTGCCATTTGTGCTTCACTTGCGTAATTAGATTTTTGATTATTTGGTATACTTACCCGGTTGTTTCTGCAGCTACTTTTAATTTGATGTTGTGCGGCTGCCTTAGTAATCACTTTCATGTACGCATGTAACCTAGTAAGTTGACGTCAATTTGGTTTTGCTTTAGTTATGTCAAAATTGTACTGTTGCTATGCTACCGCCTACGGGTTTATTATTGTGTTTAACTAGCTGCCCGTTTCTAAATTCAGTGTCAAATTTAGGATTTAGAATGACCGCAAGTAACTGACTTTAACCTTCTCAGAACGCTTTATGAATTTCTTATAGGTCCTAGCACCCCTGTGAGATCTCATGAACTGCAGGTACCGCCCCGTTTAAATTTTGTTTGCAGTAAAGTCAATTTACTAAGCCAACTCTCGGGGTTAAACGTTAGTCTTACTTTATACTTGCGCTACTCGCACCCCATGGATCGCGCTCTGCTTAACGGAGCCCATTTGAATATTTAGAGCTTTTTGTGTTTTTGATCATAGGTTAATTTAGTCATGCCACGTGTTCTGTCAATCTCCGCTTTACGGTGACCGTCGTTATATTGATAGTCAGACATGCTTCTGCGTTTTAACTAGGTGGTTACTAAGCATCTAGCGCCCTTCTGGTTAGACCAGATTACGTAGCACTATTCGTTGTTTTATAGGTCAACTTATATATATGTGTGTATTTATGTGAGTTTTTATGATTTGAGTAAGCACTATAGAGCCAGAGCAGAAATAAATCACGTTAATAGATGGTTATGCTATTATTTTGGTTTGCTTGGTATATCTCTTACCTTGGGGAGGTCCAACCCAAGGATTTGTCTACGTCGAGGACCTGGCGCCCTCTCTCTTGGTTTATTTTTAGCTCTGCTGGAACCCCGACCCTCTCCACTAGGTAGCCAATCTAGGTCGATATTTACCAGCTAGCAAAATACCAAATACAACTTTCACTAACAGTTAAGGGCCGCCCCTCGCCATCCTTAGTTACAGTGTTGGAAGATAAGACACCTCTAATCAGAATCAGAAGGTCATAGTCAGTGAGAAAGACCCTGATTGTCGTGTTCTTCACATGAGCTCAAAAGTCTGTATCTAAAGTCATAGCTCAAAAAATTGTTTTTGCACAACAATAACACCCCTGGCCATTGGGCCAATGCGTGTGTCGTCTATTTGGCACCGATCAGATTGAATGTGCTCGTACAGTTGTATGGCCCTGATCTTGCACTTTATGATTTTGCCTTCTTCCCGAATGTGACGTATCAACTTAAAGAAGGCGATTTTTAACTGATGAGGAGCTGCTAAAGGCATGTGGTGAAGAATGTGCCAAGCGCCTAGACGGAAAGCGGATGGGTTAATTCGCCTACCGGTTTCGAAGAATACGAAGGTGCATGCAATATGAAGGAAAAATCTTGAAAGATCAGAAATACATAAAGTCGTTTTGCAAAACCTTCCTATTGTCCTTTGTATAATTAAAATTGAGTAATCTTTACCGATAATTGACTTGAGAATTATCTAAATGAATGCGTTTTATGAACGCAAATAGACAAATTCGATAAAGAATTGCTGCACTGCAAAGGCCACGTTAATTCTTAGCAAAATTTACCTTTGGCCTTTTATTATGTTATGAATTTCGTCAGACACGCTGTACATGTTTCTAAACATTTATCAACTTGGCAATAATGTTGTATGCTGATACTCCATTAAAGAATTACTTCAAAAAAATCTGCAGAGGGTTATATTGGGAACATACCTACGCGGCGATCGCTACACTTTTCTATTTGTGCTACCTACGCTCTGAGGCCATCGTTGCACATTTCTGTCCCTGGCGTTGAATGCAATACGCGACGGTCGCTACAGCTTTTCCGTTGCGTTGGTTGCGGTCCGCAGCGATCCTTCTTCTTTTCCTCTTTCTACTATGTTGACCCTGTATGTATTGGGTCTCATTTTTATCATAGGTAAAAACCTGAGCTACGTGGAAATTTTTAGTTTAGCGATTTCTGCGTTAAAGCACCGTGTATCTATTTAACCCGAAGTACATTCAGTTTCGGTTCAAGCAGAAATCTAATCCGCATGCAAGTATCGTCTTCCTTCATCAGACAGTTTATATTGCCAACAGACGGATAAACGGACCGACGGGCAGACAGACGGACAGACAGACGGGCACAGACAGAAGGTCGGAAAACATGATTTTCGTCATCTAGGGACCCGAAAACGTGGAGATTTAAAAAAATCTCGGAAAGTAATTTTTCACGATTACATTTTTACTTTGTTCGTCTTTTAGACGGTGAAGTGTGACAGCAGTTGTATTGGAAATTAAAATTCATTTCAAGGTAAAAGGCGGCGGTAAAATGCCCTTGCTTGGTGTATTATTTTAATTTACACCCTCCTCTTGTAAACCTATTCTACCTTTCAATCAAATTCTGCTATTTTTATTTGGACATTAAAATGTAGAAACTCAACAGCACTTCTTTAAAATAGCTGATACACCCTGTGTGCAATCTAGATTAAGCACATAAAAAAGGGTATATAACATTTCCAGTTTTATTAATTTTACTGGCTGAAATACGGATGAAAGTTTTATTACAGGTGAGTTTTGGGGGCGGAATATTCGTGGTCACGAACTACTCGACTTAGACAAAATCCATATAATTTGGTTTCGTGAGTCGGCACTTGGCCATATTTATATAAAAATTAGATCAGCTACAATAGAGGGAACGTGTTTGCGCATTTATTACGAGTTCGATTGTCTCCTGTGCGATAGACTCGGAAAGTTGCGTTACGTCCCATAAAGTCGTCCGTCAGGATAAATCGTTTGTCTGCGACTCCGTTGTTTTCGGTTATTGATGAACAAACATATCCTTAAAAACTACTATAGATCATGAGTGCAGTGGGCTGGAAAATTCGATGTAGTTTCGTCAAAATACACCCATATGACTCGATGTGGATTTATTACTTTAGATGGTGCGCTACGAACCTAGCAATAATATAGGTGGGTATCAGTTTCTGCTCATTCGGGATTTCACTGAGGGTGGCAGCACAGCCGTTTGAATACGTATTTGGACAAGACAAAAGTTGTATTAGGGCTTGAGCTTTGAAATTTAAGAAAACCACTTGGATGACGCGTCCGTTTTTCTTTGTTGTCTTGGAAAAGAGGGGATAGATAACGACCTCACTGCTCAATAAAATATCTGGGTCTAAACGCGCCTTAATAACCGCATTATCAGGCTGGTTCGCAACTTTAATGCAGTTACCCGGCACACCGGTTCAATTATGCCCCAAAAGTGCCTTTATAATTATCTTGGAATAAGCCCTTTGGTCTATGAGCACTTCGTTTGTGTACCCAATTCGGTTAAACACACCCCTTAGGTAATAATCATAACTAACCTAACGTGTGTTTACATTGGTAATACGTATAGATTGGCATATTAATACCGCGCCACAATCCGCGCTTGTCGTCTGTGCATCACTGGATCCGAATGGGCAGCGGTAAATTCCCTCATTCATTTACGGAAGCATGCGATATGCTGCCAAACACAAAGAACTGTTACTAAATGCCACACTTGCATATTTGACTTTGCTGTACTTATAGAAGAATTGTTTTTAGCGTTTGTGAAAACCCTCCAAATCAGTTAATGCGAATTACTTGCACCAAGAGATTGGTTTTCTGCAAACACTATATCGCCATAAAGCCAAAAGGGGTGCAGGCAACACTTTTATTCAGGGTGTTGTGCTTTTGGATATTTCACACACATCTAGAAAGTCTTATGGTTTTATGTGGGCCCGGAAACCACCCATAAATGTTATTTTCGAAATACCCACATATTTTATTCACAACCATATAGATAATAAGGTCATTACCGACAAAAAAATGGAAAATGAGCTTTTACGAACTTTTACTTTCCAACCGGTCAGGAAGTGGGTTGCCACGGCAGCGGTCGGAAAGTCATCATTACCTGACCACCGTCATGGCAACAGATTTTCGCCGCATTGTTATTTGATTAACTTCCGTTTTGAAGAACTGTCAAATCCATTTTTCCAATTCTTATTCAGAGTAAAATGGTTGTAAGTAAAATAATATACATATATCAGTGGAAGTTTTTATTACGTTTACCACCTCGGTACGCAATGTACATATTATAATTGAAGATAGTTTCATCATGGGCGATAGAAGAGTTTTAGGAAAATGTTCTTAGCATATGTTTTCTTCGAATATATAGTATTTTTCTTCTATTATACCCTCTTTTAGAGAAAAAGAAAACCAGATAAAAAATTCTCAATGAAAAGCTATTTTCATAGGGATGTAGTAAATGCTTCCAAAGTGTCTTTGAGAGTGTAAAAACTTTACATGGATTTATCATTTACGGTGATTCAAATTAAAATATCAGTATGTACTAGATTTGAAAATGAGGCTGTATTGTTTGTTGGGTTGGCATTTAAAAAGTATTCTACTTCTTTATCTTCTAGTTTCATCATTATAATGACGGATTAGGTGACTAAACCTTACTAAAGTCTCAGTTTGTTCAACATACATGGACCCTTGGACTTCTTTGGATTTAATTCAATTTTGCATTTGAATTACACATTAATTACATATTGTATATTGTATTTTACAAATAAATGATCTAATATTTAACGTATCACCATCAATTCAAAAATGGCTGATTTAGAATTTTTGTCCTGATGGACTACTCAACCGACCCCCTTCAGATATTTGGGCGCAATTCTATGGCCACAAGTTTCTTAATTCAATAACTATTCAGTGTATTTGACTCCCTTTGTACAAGCTCAATTGGGGCCTTTCAGCGAGGCTTTTTAGGGCATAAAAGGTTCGCATACAGGGTTATCATTCGAGGAATTTACCAATATTCTGCTGCGCGTACAGAGGTGGCAAGGGTGAGCCGTATGAACCGATAGGATGGGGTAAAACCGGACAGGGATGATGGATTACGCTGTCATCTATTTGCACACGTAGCAAATTGTGGCGACTGTATCTACTATATGCAATCGTGACCGGAGTATACTGGTTAATGTTTTTGATAGAATTCGCAGGGCTATCAATCTTCTTTCGCATTCTTCCTCGCCAGTCGGACGATGGAGTGAAATATTACGGAAATTATGGGGTTCTGTCTTCGCGGAGTGAATTAAAATTTTATCGAATGCAACAAATAAGGGCACGTGGTCCGAATCGACCTCGTAGGAAGCGAAATCGGTATCATTACCCGCGTCCGAAATTTACACATTAAATCTTGATTAATCGACACGACAACAAAGGCTCACGACAAACACACACGAAAGACAAATCGAAAACTCGGGCGAAATTACAATTTGCATTTGCATGTACGTTGCCCTGAAATGAAAACATATCACCGCTCATCAAATGTTATTTGTTAGGACCCACATGTCTGGGACTGAATACAGTAATCGGGACGCATGTGACATTCTACCACATATTACTGTATATGCATGCGATGCGAGGAAATTGTACGTATCATTAGGCGCGCCCTAATCAAATAGGGCCATCATCAAATACATGCCAATCATGAATAGAAATTTACTGGCCTCCGCCTGACGTTAGGTGCGCAGCATCGCATGAAAAATGCCATAATGCCTCACGCTGCTCGAATTACCGGAAATTATGCATGCGTTTCATTTGCCGAATTTGCGAGCAATTATTTTGATGAGATATTTTGCCTCCGGACCTCATTGTTTTTATTAAACCCCCGCCGCCAAATACGTTTTCATTTTTACGGCGGAAAACGCACGTCGAAATCCTGCGACTTCCGTAATTGCACGTTGCCACACTGAAGAGGCGTAACACTTGGAAAACGGTAGTTTAGAAGAAACCATTGCTTTCAATTTTCGAACTTCCATTACGTGTTCATCTAAATCAAATTACCATTAGGAATATGCCATATTGACAGAGTAATCTAATAATGCATTTCATTTATTGTACAAACAATGCATGACTTTCTCTTGAAAGAAAACGTCTATAGCAATTTCGATCTCTTAATAATCATATAATATTCATAATTGAAGTAAATAACATAATTATCTCTACTATATCAGGAAGTAACTAGCACCTGCTACAACTACACATTTGTGAGCTGGATGATGATTTTTAATGTGTTAGTAATGCAATTGGTCAATACCTTTTGTTAAGAGTTTTCCGAATTTTACTTGTTGTTCGGTTTGGTAGAAATCTTAACCGATTCATTAGAATATTTGTAATCATCTTCTGAATCTATAAGAAATATGGTTAAAGCTCAATACATTTATGCTTTGTTGCTAATCTCCGATCTTTGTTCTTCTTATTTCTGAGCCGTTTTCAATCCGTTTTATATATATCTTCCTATATCTTCCCAACGTTTGCGATCTTGTGCAACGTGGTACCAATTTAATCCTGCTACTCTTTTAATATCGTGGATCAATTCCCATTTCAGCGAGGCTATTCTATGTATCACATCTGTTACATTGGTTCTTTCCCTGATCCACATGTTAGTCGTACGACCCTTTAAAGTTATTCCAAGTTGTTTTCCTTTCGATCGCTCTTTGGTTTATTCTGAGTTTTATTATCGGTAAACCACCAATTACAACATGTAAGAAGCTTATTGCTGCTTTTGTTATTGTTTAGGGCGCTACCTAAGCTTCCTGGCGATGAGAAATGTGTACAGTGCTCAACCACTACCGTCTTAAATACTAGGCCGGCAGTCTCTGACGTCACGAGCCAATGACGTCAGCCGAATGAGGCCAGTTATGGCTGTCGCAGTGAACTGTGTGCACATTGTAGTACATATTTATTGAAAGTATTGATTATAATTGAACTGTGTTTAATAGACAAGCCACTTCATGCTTTTTTTAATGTTTGATGGGGTTTATGTGAGTCTTAACCATCAGAGTTGCACAAATACGCACTTAAATGACCGGTACAAGCAGGTCATTGCATTTCCAACCAATGACGAGTTGCTACGTTGTCGCACAGGCCGCTGAATAAATTAAATACAGTATATTGCAATTAAATACTATATTTTCTCAAATATTTGCTGAGAAATATTTTCATCATGTGATTAAGTGCCAATTTCTGTGTGTCGAGCAAATTATATAAACGAGAATAAGGTAGGTGGGTAATAATAAAAATTCTTTGGTAAGTGCGGCTTAAGTCGTCATGATCACAAGCATAAAGTCACTTTAAAGAAGTAATACACATATCCCTTACCTTAAAACTAACTCACGAAGTTCTTTATACTACAAAGAAATGGTCCTTGAACTTCCTATTGTATTGTAATTGATATTTTAATAACTTTAAAATTAGGACAAAATTGTAAATCTCACATACACACAGCTCTAAGGTTTAATAATTTTACTGTGTTCGAACTTTGCCTGTCAGTAAATTACTAGGCTGGTTAAAATGTGAAATATACTTAGAAAATGAATGGTTGTATGCCCCTCTTTACACTTTATTTAACTGCAATTATTTAAAAATGCGAGCTCTCGGTAAAAGACAAGCTCCCTCTCAGGTAGGTTCCGAAGTCGACTGTAATTTAATGTGATCTGAATTGTACTATTTTAAGCCAGTAGTTCAAATACGCGTTAGTTCAATGTCCACAATTTCTCAAATCACAAAATGGTTGTCTCGCGCAAACAGCGGTCCTTTAAAAGTTTAAATACTCGTGAAAATATGAGAATTCGCAAGGTAAATTTTCAAATTATTCCCGCTTGGCGCCAAATAACAACTTTTTGTTTTAGCAGTGACGTAGGAATTGTTTCTATTCACTTTCTGTGGCGGCTTCGAACTTCCGCCAAACTACGGTTTTTGATGACGCCTTGCTGATTAATGGAAATACGGCTTAGCTGAAGCCTTGGAAATGATCTCATATTCTTCAGTAAGGTTTGATCTCGTATGCAACTCGTTTTCCGGACTCTGACACTCATTTTTAGGCTAATTTCGTACCTTAGAACCTGGTCGAACTGCACCGATGCTGCTCTGGAGATGACGCCGTTGGATTTTCTCAGCTATCACTGCTCCCCTTGCTGCCAAATCTGGTGGAGACGTTCTTGCAGACCCATACGATGCCCTGGACTGCTGATCTCTTGGCTCCCATACTGATCTTGACCGTAGTCGAAGCTGGTAAATGTTTGCTGATTGGCCCCGATGTCCTCGAAGATGAGATTGTCGAATTCTTAATATTTGCGTTGCGGAACTTTATGAAAATACTCCCACATGTACACTGGCACTTGGGCAATAAAAGGGTATACTTTGTATGGCTTGTAAAACACGTTAACTATCAAAATTATATATTAAATGTGGAGTACAAATCTTAACAAACTGCCAAATTACATTTATTCAATTGTTCTCTCCGTTATTAAACAATATCGCATCTGGTTGCTAAGTTACAATATTAACGAACATTAGGTTTGAAATAAATTTGACTACATAAATTGAAATTAACATTTTGCTTACAATCTAAGTTATTGTCTTTTTCTTATATCTAAAATTGTTTCATTGCGCTATACACACAAACGTTTTATTATTTTAGTTTTAGCCACTGCTCTGTTATTGCGCTATTTGTAAATTTAAATGCACTGATTTATTAGAGTTCACCACTTCTCATTTGATTTCTTCCTGCCCTGCTGCCTGCTTTTCAAAGTGCTCTTTTGCAATGTCCTGTTAGTTGATTCTTGCTTTCTTTACCATTCAGATTCCTCACAATTTTCACTTTGCTTGGCTTTATTGAAACCTACGCTTCTTTTAACATACACATAGCAAACCTTTTTGTGTCTATTGATTTCTTTCGGTTCGGCTTCACATTATTCACAAACCTATTACTTTTATTTATTTAAAATTCAATTTCGACCCCTGTGAAAATAAGCTTTGCTTTTGCGTTCCTTACTCAACTACTTGGCTATTTCTCGCAACTCATTGTCAATGCATTTAATATTGTAATTTTAGTTTAACATTGCAGTTACATAAAACACCCCAACTCTGTGCTTATTGAATTGGTTAATTACGTTGCACTGCTAGCAGAGCCAAGTCGTGGGCTTAATAACATTACAATACATACATTAAAATAATTTGGAAGTAATGCGTTTTAGAGTAATATTTTGTGTAGTTGGCGATAGCAATAAAATTAATAGTATTCTTCTTCTTTCTCTTAATATAGGCTGAGAGCCTGTTACTTCCACACACTGAGTGTGGTTTAATAAGCCACCTTAAGCCGCGGCCAGGGTAAGTTCAGTTAAGGAAGAATGCTCTCACAGGGGTCACGACCACCAAAGGTGTTCGTATGATGGCCGGAGAGCGTTCCATGTTATCAATGTCCAGGTGTGAGGCTCGAACGCTCTACCGCAGACTGCTAGCGCAAGTACTTTACCATCCGGCCACACGCTCTCAAAATAGATAGTATTAATTAATATCAATGGTTTTGCACCAAACAAGAAGCTAACCATCGTAGGCCGTTATTTTATTTGTTTGACTCAGTGAATTTATCAAAGTGTATAAGGAACAACTGGTTAAATTCGAAACCTGACCAACTATCCTGATTTTGAAACAGGGGAACATTGCAACGTTCCACTGATTAAAATCGCTTCACGAGAGGGAACATGACATTTGGTTATTCTCTAAACGTAAAAGCTTTGTATCCTACAAATTTAGAAAGGCAAAATGTTAAGTTAGCACTGAAAATTTGTAATCTATTTATTTTCTAAGCCTTCTTGAATATTGGATTAAACATTGAAAGATCTAAAAATACTGATTTTATTGAAATTATATTGACATGGTGGAAAATTATTAATGTGAAAACAGGTCTTAAAGGTAAACGATTAAATGACCTATATCGAGAACCAATTGTAGCAACAAATTGTATGGATCCTAAATTGATGTACTTGGACAAAATGATAAATTGGCTCGATCTTTAGAAAACTGTCATATAATTTATGGAAAGTTAGAAATAAGTAAATGTCCTTTCAATGAATTCAAAATGAATTTCGAATTGGATAAATATATGCAGACAGTTACACTCTAACAAAGAATTGGAAAATATCTTCCGCTGATTGGTGAACTGTATAACATTTCTTGTAAGAATTATATCAATCCGAAAAGAGATACAGAATTCAGTCATTATTAACTGTAAAATACCGAAAGTTGGACACTATCTAATCTAGGGTAATACATTTAGTGTTGATGAAGAATATAATGTTGGTATCCTGGAGTAACATTAATTGAATCCTCGTATTGCTATTAATATAGAAACTGTAGAAAAAGTTAAAAGTGAAGTATTGCGCGTGATTGCAGGTTATCGCTGTTTCATTGCTTTGAGGAAAATTAAATGCGAACCTTGCAACCACAAGTTAGTTTATGAAGATTAATTAGTGATAGAAGACAATTACAGTTTAAACAAGAATTTAAGCCGTGGGGGGCTTGTTATATCTACACAAATCTGTAGTCAATTTAGTTTTGTTTCATTATTTTATAGTCAATGAATTACTTGATCATTTTGAAGAACACTTTTTAAATGTTTATAACAAGCAAAAGTTTGTGTCGCAGCTGGTTTTGAAATTCCTTACAGAAACGGATTATTTAGTTCATATCCGTAGGTGCCATCGTCAAATATACTCGTATATAATAGCGAATAGTATGATTAATTCTACAACCAATACTTTGATGTATTACTTGTATGTATTACGTAGACTAAAACAAAATTTATTAAATTATTTTTGCCTTGATACTTTATTTTCCATTACAAAAAAAGCGAATGAGGTACGACAAAGGGCTCAGTTCACGACTGATTTAACTGACGCTCGAACTTCTAAGCTGACGTCATGCTGGAGAACTTAGCCCTTCACCTTTAAGACCTATCTTAACTTTTCCACAACATGCAACTTATTTGCTGAACCAGGTTAAAAATTGACGATGATTTACGCGTACAAAATCTTCTTCGAGCCCTTTATAACATACTTCAAATTAATGGTAAATGACACATGCAATGTAAAACAATAAACCATAAATGAGACTTAGCAGGGTGCACTCATATCAGCGGCGTAATGTTAAAACTAAGGAAAGTCACAGGCCTTGGACGTCCACAAAGACTTGGCCGAACGTAATCAATCGCTCTTTGTCAAAGTTAAGCGATGAAAGCGGGCTCGCAGATGCAGTGAGCTTCTGAGTAAGCATTCAGCATGAATCCATATGTGATTAACGTAACATTTTCTTGAAGGATTATTTTCCCTTTGCTGATGTATGGTAATTCTTCTGAGTTGACGTTTGTAATCGTTCTACGTTTTACTGCTTTTTCCATGGCATCGCCTACTTTGGAGCGTAGGTCTATTATAAAATTCTTTCACCACCCTTAATATTGGAACCTTATCTGATTTACTAATACAACTTTTGTCTTTTAGTTTAATAAATTTTCCTGACATTTTTTAAAGATGCTCCGCCTTTCGAATATAAGTGTGCAGAAATCTTTAGTAAGAACTGCTCTATTTGCCATGATGAGGTTTTTCAGTATAGAAAATATCTTGATGAAGACTTTTCCTATCACCAAGATTTCGTGGAAAATCTAAATGAAATTGTAAGAATTGTTTTTAAGCTCTTATTACTGCCTAATGTAACTCTTCAGAAGTTAAATGAGCAGTTCTGTATAAGCTGGCCATTCCTTGTTGCTTAAAACGTTTTGTGTTACTGCCTTGAAAGCAAGTTTATCTTTAATTAACAAATTAATGTAGGGTGCTCTTTAAAGATAGTTACTTACTAAGCTCAACAATTTTTTTTTGACATACCTTCATTTCTTTATACCATGGTTACGTGTAGTAGTGTGCCAACGGTTTCCATCACTGTATGTCTTTTGCTTTACGGATATTCGAATATAGCTGTTCCCCCGTGATTTACTTGATTTAGTATAACCAACGCGACGGGGATCCGGATCTTCCTCTAGGTCTTCTTCCATCTACCTTGCCTTGAACAACTAGTTCCTTGTTTCAGATAAGGTTTAAGTACCGAATAAAAAATAAATAAGATACACTTATTAATATATAAGAAATATACATTGTTGGACAATGTGGTTTACCAAACACCACATCTATGATAGGACCCTAAAAGACGCTTCGAAGAAAACCAACTTTAGGATACATTTTGATAAAACAAAAAGAATGACCAATCTTCAGATGAACGACAGTATAACGAGTAGCAGAGTACAAACACCTGCTCTACAATATTGAAGAAAAGATAATCAAGTGCGTGAACTACAGGACAAATAGGTTCAATTTGGGAACCTTTTGGCAAGTCAAGACATATTCTAAAGAACAACAATACCTTAATATATAAAATAGACGAGGGAAGTAAAAATGTTTTGACTGACTGAACCCAGAAACATGAAATTCGGGGAATATATGACGTAAACACTCACTCAAAAATGGATTTTTCCAAATTTAATCTTTAAGGGGCGAAAATGGATAAAATGCTTTTTTCGAATTTTTCAATATTCTATCTGAGCCCCGATGAGATATCTTCTTATTTACAAAAGTTACCCATACAAATGCCGAAAAATGTAATCATAATCAACCCCTGAAGGTGCGAATTGGTAAATTATAAAACTCTTCGTATCTCCTGTATTTGTTGAGATAAAATATCCTTTTTATTTCCCTCGCCTAAAAGACGAAGGAAGTATTGTAATCGCGAAAAAATCACCTTTCGCGATTTCTTCAGATCTTTACGTTTCAGGGTCTCTAGATGACGAAAAACAGGTTTTCTCAATTCCGTCTGTCTGTTGGCGGTATAACTCAAAAACTATTTGTTGGAGGTTGACGATATTTCGCATACTGATTATATATTTACCTGGCATAAAACTGTGAAAATTTCAGACAAATATATACAGGGTAAACACCTTAAAACATTAAGTTTTGTTTATTTTTGAGTTAACTTTGAAATACATGGAAGTAATAATTTGACATAGGTCAGGCTTTACATTCGCCGAAAATAGGACTCAACAGATACAGGATAACGTCACAAAAGAGTCAAAACGTTTCAACAATAAGACCGTTCTGTTCAATAGAGGCGCGCGCCGCACTCGTTCCAATAATTCTGGATGCCTCAGTACGACAAGCCGATGCGGTTACGATCGCTACGCAGATGCGGTGGAGTTCAAAACCCAGAGGGCTACATTTTTTTAAATTTTCAAATTGATCTAATTCGCGCCGTGGAAGTTTCGTGTAAACCCCTTTACAGATTTTTTCGACACATAGGTGTTCTTTTAAAATCATTAGAAAGTGTTTTTAAGGGTTTTTAAACATTAAAAATAATTGCAATTAAACGTAATTTTCAAAAAATCACAAAAATAAAATGTTATCAAATTAAAACTATTTTTATCCATATGTTACAATAAATAATAATTAAGCAATTTAAAAAAGTCGTAGTGGCCCAATTCTTGCAAGGCAAGCTTTAGCATAAAAGATAATCTATATTTCTTTGGCTCCTCTTTAGAATGTTATATTTAAACTGCCTACTCTTTGGGAAAAAGTCTGGTCATGGAAAAATTGTATTTCCAAATAATGTCGTTATCAAATATTTCAATATAATAACCAACCACCCACTCAGAAACAGTTGAACAACAATAAATTATGTTCAAAAGAAAAGTTGCAGGGATGCTCGTTTTTTTTATAGCAATCTATTTTTAAGAATCTACGCCACTGCGTTGCCTCTAAATTCACTTGATTAATTGTATTTGATAAGAGCTTTGGGAGTAACAAATCTCAATTTAATATATGTTCTAATTTTTTACAATTCTTAAAAAAGAGGTGAAAAAAAACAGAAATCTCATAATATATGTTGATCAGTGGCACTTTTACTACAAAAAAATTGCTTGTTGGTAAAGTAACTAGCACACTATACATATATCAGTAACTGAAGGGTTCCGCAAACACAAAATACTATAAAGCCAGAAAGCCACTTAAGTATTTTCCCATTAATTACATCAGGAGATATATATTCTATATTTACAATAGGGACCACTTCGTAACAATGTCTTTAAAATTAAATAAGTTAAATTTTGAAAAGATAAGGGCAAGGTGAGTAAACATTTATAGCAATTAATAAAAGTAAATAATGAATTATTTTAAAAAGTAGCAACAAGATCTATATTAAAAATTTGCATAAAAAATTAAATGCTTCTTAGTCGAATGCAGGCTTTCACGGCCGTTGTCCATAATAATAGGTTCTTCCGGGTTATGCCGTGGTCGTCCATTTGAACTTGACGTTTCGCTGCTCATGCTGTCAGCTTCTTCAGAAGTTTTCTAAAGACTGATGTTGGTGCCTTTTGCTCCTGGTTATATACCGAGGAGTCGTTACGGTTGGCTGCTCATGTAGATCTTGTATGTTATTCGGATTTGTCGTTTTTCCGCTTGGTTGCTCACGTGAAACTTGCTTATGGATGGATTGGTTTTGCAGAGCTACCTTCCATGTGTTACTAAGGCGATAGCCGTCTTCTCGATTGAAATTGTTTGGATTTTTAATAATTTCTAGGGATTCCCGAATAACACGAGGGAAGTATTTTTTAGTTCTGGCTAGTATGTTTACGGAGTCGTAATTTATTCTGTGGTCCCCTGGTCCTAATAAGTGTTCTGCGATGGCTGATTTTTGTATGTTTCCAAGTCGTGTCTGGCTCTGGTGTTCTTTTATTCGACAATGGATGCTTCTTCCCGTTTGTCCGATGTAAGATTTGCCACAGGTACATTGAAGCTGGTAAACGCCTTCTGTCTGTAGTCTGGGCAAAGAATCTTTGTTGGAGGGGATCGATTGTTCGACCTTTCTTATTGTACCATAGCGGACTCCAATGTTCTTTTTAACTAATACCTTTCTTATTCTGTCGGTTACTCCGGCGATGAAAGGAAGGCAGGCGTAATTAATAGGTTTAGGTTTAGGTTCTTTCGGTTTCATGGTATATTGGCACGCTTTCTTGATGTCTAGTAGACTGTAGCCATTCCTGAGTAAGGCTTCTTCCACATGACTCAATTCCTGTGGTTTACTGTCCTCGTCACAGATAGCGTTGGCCCGATGAATAAGAGTCTTGATCAAAGATCGCTTTTCTTGGGGATGATGATGAGAAGAAGCATGCAGATATCGGTCGGTGTGAGTCTTCTTTCGATATACTGTATGGCTTAATCTGTTGTTAGCGGTTCGTCTCACTAACACGTCCAGGAAAGGTAGGCGTCCATTTTCTTCAGTTTCCATAGTGAATCTTATTTTGACATGGTGGTTGTTTAAGTGTGCCAAGAGAGCTTCAAGAGCTGCTTTTCCATGGTGCCATATAACGAAAGTTGATGTAGCGGAACCAGCATTTAGGTTTGAGATGGCTGGACTGAATAGCTTCATCTTCGAAGGCTTCCATAAATGTGTTAGCAATGACTGGAGATAACGGGGATCCCATAGCGGCTCCTTCCTTTTGCTCGTAGTATATTCCTTCCCAAAGAAAGTAGGTCGTCGTGAGGCACATCCTTACTAACTCAATTTTAATCGAGAAGACGGCTATCGCCTTAGTAACACATGGAAGGTAGCTCTGCAAAACCAATCCATCCATAAACTAGTTTCACGTGAGCAACTAAGCGGAAAAAAGACAAATCCGAATAACATACAAGATCTACATGAGCAGCCAACCGTAACGACTCCTCGGTATATAACCAGGAGCAAAAGGCACCAACATCAGTCTTTAGAAAACTTCTGAAGAAGCTGAGAGCATGAGCAGCGAAACGTCAAGTTCAAATCGACGACCACGGCATAACCCGGAAGAACCTATCATTATGGACAACGGCCGTGAAAGCCTGCATTCGACTATTAAACGCCTCTACCGGGAGGACATATTCAAGAAGACCAGGAAACTGGACAAGTTATGGAAGAAGAAGAGTCAACTGCTTGCATCACAGCCAAATGTCAAGCAAAAATATTTACCCTGCGTCAACCCACTTTACTGCAAAACATAATTATGAATGATCAAACAATAGAATGGAATCCTGCTTTTTTATTAATCACACATCTCTACAGCATATTTTATTGTACTTCGTGCTATTGTGCTATGGATTCTTTGTTCCATATTTTTATGATATGTGTGTTACATAAGTTTGGGTGCAGTTGTTCAATACATTCTCTTGTTTGTCCCATTATGTTGTTTATTTCTTCTTCAATTGTTCCTTTCTTCGATATAGTAAATTCTAAGTACTTAAACATCGTTTCCTTTAATTTTTAGGTTTTTGTCAACTTCTATGTTATTCATTTTTTTATTATGAAATTACCAAATCCTCAGTTTTTTCAAAATTGATTTTTATGCCTGTTTTAGTATAATTCCTCTTATAGCTTTCTGATCATAAAACGCAGATATGCATCTTTCTATTCAATTACAACTGGATCATCGGCGAAATTTAGAATATACAAATTTTCCTACTGAACTGGGATTCCCGTTCCTTCACACTTTCTTTTCCATGTTTAAAGTGTGTTCTCTAAGTAAATTTTAAATAAGGTTGGTGATGCTGACTACGCTTGTGCAATGTGCAAGTCCTTTTGGTGCTCTAAAGTAGCCACTAGTGTTGTGTTCTATTTTCACCGCTATTCTGTTATTCTTGTATAATATTTTAATTGCTTCAGTTAGTCTTATTTTACTCCTATCTCGCTCATGGCGTTCCATAATTTTCGTCTCATACTGAATCGTAGGATTTCTTGAGATCTCTAATTGCTCAGTGTACGTCTCTGTTGTTTGCCTGTTTCTTTTATATTAATTGCAGTATAGTATACAGTGTGTCCAAGATAAGGAGGGCCAGTATGGATATCTCGGTAACTGTAAGAGATACAAATTTGGTTAAATAGGAAGAAAGTTGCGCAATTAAAAGACTAACAAAATTACACCTAGAAATCCTTGATATGATTCTTCGTTTTTGAATTATCTCAAAAAACCGAATTTTTGGATTTTCTATTTTATTTTTTTCTGGCGTTAATATTAAAGTTAGAGCAAAACTGATTAAACTTCCTCAAAGCAACTTTTAGTGGACTTAACGATTACGTTATCAAATTTTTTATCCAACGTTTCGTCTTCGAGAAACCATCATCAACTTCATTTTTTTTAATACGGTTCTAGTTTTTTAATGCTAAATTTGTGAAGTCCTTTTTATTCTGAATTCAAAAATGTACCACATGTTATGGTTTAATTACGTTTTGAGCTATTTTTGATTATCACCAGAAAATTTTTACGATACGGACCTGCATTTCTCATAATTTAAAAAAAATAAGTTCACACAGTAAGTTAGGCGTTTTTAGATGCCGTTAAAATATTGAAATGCACATCATAATGTCATAATTCTGATACATTAATTTAATAACCGACCAATAACTATTAACAATAAACAACAAATAAATGAACAAAAGATAGACAGAAAGAAAAACAAAACGAGCATTGAATCAATGTAATAGGTATTAAATTTACAGAAGATATTCAAAAAGGTTGTCATCATTCTCTAAGCATAAATAACATCTTCTAACTGTAGAATCTCAAACATTATTTTATATTATACGGTGTTCCCAGAGCAACCCTTCTATTTCAACCAGAAAATAAGTTTAAAAAAAAGCAGTCATGGACCAAATAGTGGATTAGAAAAAACTACTTTTGAAGCTCTGCCTGTTACATCTAATTGTAGTTCAACCAATAATTTAAATTGCTTTGAAGATGCCCAACAGCAAGTAACATGTTTAGAGAAATATCCAAGTAAGAGGCTTAATTATAGTTTGAATGACCATCTAGTATGGCTTCGCACTCGAGAATGAACAGGTCAAAGAAACATTGAAAAAACTTCTTTTGTTCTTACATTTAGTACCTGGAAGAAAATTCATAATGATAAAGAAAATAAAAAGCAGACATTGGAAAACGAAGAGGAACGAAAACGAAAACGACTAGAAACACAGAAAGCAAATGCGAAAAAATGTCAAAGTACGGTCAAAGCTCCGTTAACTAAAGAAAGGAAATATCAAGAAACAAAAATTTGATATCTTACATAATGATAATAATAAAAAACGTGATGAAGGAAAAAACGTTTCTGATGGCACTGAAGTAGATAACGAAGCATCTAATTAAACAAAAAGTAAACAAGCTTTAACACCTTTGCGAAGTTAGCACCACAAGTTAACAAGTTTTTAGTTTTTTAAGAGTTCCCGTTGCACCCTGAACAGTTCTAGAGTTCCTTCCTATTTTTAAAAATAGTTCTATGTATTTAAGAGAAAAAATGTGAATCGAAAATTTGGGGTGCTAACTTTTTTCACTTTTCGATAGAACTCACCGGGGTGTTACTAGAACTCTAACAAAAAAAAGACTCAAAAAACATTTTTTTTAATAAACCGGAGAAAAATAATTTTTAAATTTTTTCAAGTTCCGGTAATTCGAATGGGGGTTCTAGTAGCACCCCGGCGAGTTCTATCGTTAACTTAAATAACATTTTTTGATAGTACCCGAAGTAAAAAAGTTACGCCCATTTTTGTATTAGTATTTTTACAAAACGACAAAGTCCTAAGAGCAATTGTTTAAAAGTTCCGGTAGTTCTAATGGGAGTTCTAGTAGCACACCGGCGAGTTCAATCGTTAACTTTAATAACATATTTTGATAGCACTCGAAGTAAAAAAGTTACGCGTATTTTTGTGTCAGTATTTTTACAAAACGACGAAGTCTTTAAAAGCAATTTTTAAAAAATTCCGGTAGTTCTAATGGGAGTTCTAGTAGCACCCCGGCGAGTTCTATCGTTAACTTTAATAACATTTTTTGATAGGGCTCGAAGTTAAAGAGTCGACGAAAATACGCTCGCGAGCTGGTCGGGGTGTATATTAAAACTGTATAATGAGAGTAAATTGTCTCAAAAGATTGTTACGTACTTAAAATTTTTTGGCAACAGTTAACCATGTTTAAATTCATTTTAAAATCTATTACGGAAATTATAGCAAATACATATTTATTAAACCTTATTAGCCAATGAACACTTTATTAATAACTAGCTGACCCGGCAAACGTTGTTTTAAATTATGACATGATGGAGAAAACCCTGCAAACCATTAAGCACAGAATCATAGAAGTATGACTGCAAATAGAAAGTCGTACAGTGTATAGAAAAACACACTTTCGATATTTTCCAATTTTTTCTTTGGATTTTTCCGAATTTTCTTTTTTGCTAAACCACCTCGGGAGTAAGACGAAAAAAAAATCATCCAAATCGGTCAAGTCGTTCTCGAGTTTTTGCGATTGATTTATATATACACAGAGTGGTCCACTAAGTGTGCAACAAATGGGAAATTTTTTTATTAGTTGTACAATCGAAATTTAAATATTGCCAAAAGTTAGTGCATGTTCGATAACCATATCAGATGCCCTTAGAATGGCTTCAAGTCAAACAATATACAGGGCAGGACAAAAAATATGAAATTCGTTCAAGAACAAAGTTACCTTATTTAAAAAAATATAGCAAAATTTTATTGAGAAAAGTTGTTTAGAATTAAAAGTTATGCTCAAATACAAAGTCACGGCCTCCTATTCGAATTTTGATTCTTTTTTGGAAAATTTTGTATTACCCCCGTATGATACATATTTTTATTATTTTGATTTTATATGTATTTAAAGTAGCCACAACCACATCCCTTTTAAATAACTTTTAGCAACTTGAAGCGTATTTGTAAAATTTACTTGGATTTATATTTTTTTAGGTAAGCGTCCACTTCATGTTTGTTGCAACGATATTTAACAGAACTTTAGAATTTCGCAAATATTCTTTTTAACAAGGCAAATGCTTTACTAATAATAATTTACATATGAAAAACGCTTAATAAAATCAGAATAATAAAAATATGTATCATACGGGGATAATACAAAATTTGACAAAAAAAGAATCAAAATTCGAATAGGAGGCCGTGACTTTGTATTTGAGCATAACTTTTGATTCTAAACAACTTTTCTCAATAAAATTTTGCTATATTTTTTGAAATAAGGTAACTTTATTCTTGAACGAATTACATATTTTTTATCCTGTCCTGTATATTGTTTGACTTGAAGCCATTCTAAGGGCATCTGATATGGTTATCAAACATGCACTAACTTTTAGCGGTATTTAAATTTCGGTTTTACAACTAATAAAAAAATGTCCCATTTGTTGCACACTTAATGGACCACACTGTATATAGATAGAAGATTATATTTTTGCACATAGGGAATTGTGTTCGTTAACTGGAAGATAGTACATGGTGAAAGTTGGATATATCGGGGTCACTCAGGTAAGCAGTAGGTTGATGATTTTCGGGTGGTCTCGAGTTTATTGACCCCCACAAATAGGCCTTTTGAGTGGTTAACTTGGCACCTTCCCCTGCTTACTTATAAACAATGATGTAATGAAGAATGCTTACAGCAGACACACAATCAAAGGCTGCAACTAATCTAAACAAGTTACAACGACACACAGCATCTTTTCAGTACTATACTCTTCCGATGAACGGCCAAACGACAAAATAAACTTAATAAAATGCTTCTACCACGCCACCGACAATATAGAAAAAACCGGAAAAAACTAATCTTATATTATAAGAGCTGATGCCGGCCCCCGGCCGACCGACCTTAAGCAATATGGCGCGGGCACATGCCGATCGTAAGCGCGAGTAGCGCCGGCACACGCAGCATGAAGGGCCTGAATACTAGCAAGTGGCGCGCGCACATGCCGACCGCGCACAAGTGGCGACGCAGCAAGCATTTGTATTGTTAACGCTGGCAGGGCCGGACGTCGGCTGGCTACCAGCTTAAGCAAGCATTTTTTATTGTTAACCGTTTCTTTACGCTGGCAGGGCCAGACGTAGGCTGGCCAACGCGTTCTAGTAATTATATAAATTGTTATACAACTGGGCACCGTGTATAGAGTATCACTAACGTATTTATGAAAAAATATATGTTACCTGTTATCTAACGCTTTCTGTATTATACACAGAAATGCCCCAAATTTTCACACAAACTTTAAAAGCTTTACAAAACGACACTTTTCGAACTCAGATCATAAAGTTATCTAAAATGAGACTGAATTGGACATTGGACAAATATAAGAATATAAGTAGTTCAAAGCGGCGGTCATCACTGTGGAAAATAACTTGACATGTATTTAGCGAACCTATGAATGAGGAACTAAGATAAGAACCTTCAAAATTGAATAAAATTATTATCTCACTTAAGTTTCTTATTCTCCTTCAAAAGTAACGCAAAATACGGTACTGTAGAGGCTCAAATAGCTTATAGCAATATTACTTCCAGCACTTCGTCGTTTTGCAAGAGTACAAATACAAAAATAAGAGTATCTTTTTTACTTCGCGTCCTATCGAAAAATGTTATTAGAGTTACCGATAGAACTCGTCGGAGCGCTACAATTAAATTTATAACTCCCATTAGAACTACCGGAAATTTAAAAAATTACTTTCAGGACTACGTCATTTTATAAAAATACTACCACAAAAATTTGCGTAAGTTTTTTACTTCGGGTACTAAAAATTTTTTAAATTAAAGTTAACGATAGAACTCGCCGGGGAGCTAGTAGAACTCCCATTAGAACTACCGACACTTTAAAAAATTTGATCCAGGGCTTCGTCGTTTCATGAAAGTACTAAAAAATGGGCGTAAGTCTTTTACTTCGGATTCTATCAAAAAATGTTATTAAAGTTAACGATAGAACTCGCCGGGCTGCTAATAACAAGAGATCAATAAAAAAAACAATTAGGGTAGGCTGTGATATGTGTTTGGCAGTACTGAAGTGTATTGTCAGTATATGTCAAATTCGAGATTAGTAGGTTAGGTTTTGTTTGTTGTTTGACACAGACTGACGTAAAACTTAACCTGCAAATCTCGAATTTGACATAGACTGACAATACACTTCAGTACTACCAAACGTATAACACATATCACAGCCTACCCTAATTGGTTTTTTTATTGATCTCTTGTTAGAACTCCTATTAGAACTACCGGAATTTAAAAAAAAATGCTTTTAGGACTTCGTCGTTTTGTAAAAATACTGACACAAAGCACGCGTAACTCTTTTACTTCGAGTCCTATCAAAAAATGTTATTACAGTTATCGATAGAACTCGCCGGGGTGCTACAAGAACTCCCACTAGAATTACCGGAACTTTTAAAAAATTGCTTTTAGTACTGCGTCGTTTTGTAAAAGTACTAACATAAAAATGGACGTAACTTTTTTACTTCGGGTCGTATCACAAAATGTTATGAAAGTTAACGATAGAGCTGGCCGTGGTGCTACTCGAACTCTCATTAGAACTACCGAAAAAAAATTGCTTTTAGGACTTCGTCGTTTTGTAAAAATACTAATACAGAAATGGGCGTAACTTTTTTACCTTGGTTGATATCAAAAAATGTTATCAAAGTTAACGATAGAACTCGCCGGAGTGCTACTAGAACCTCCAATTGAACTACCAAAACTTAAAAAAATTAAAAAGATATTTTTTTCCGGTTTATTAATTTTTTTTTTTGAAAATCGTTTTTTTGTTAGAGCTCTAGTAGCACCCCGGCGAGTTCTATCGAAAAATGTTATGACATTTTTGAATAAGTATGACTGAAAAAGAGTTATAGTGGTATTTGTCCGAGGAAAAAGTGAAGTTAACACCCCAAATTTTCGATTCAAATTTTTTTGTCTTAAATACATAGAACTATTTTTAAAAATATCAGGGAACTCTAGAACTCTTTGGGGTGCAACGGGAACTCATGAAAAAAATAACATTTTTTGAACTTGTGGTGGTAGCTTTAACTCAGTTAAACAAGAACATCAATATTATTTCTTGCGTTACCAAACCAATCATTATGAAAAACCTAGCCATATTAGAAACTTACATCTAGATAAGAAAGAATATAATTTTGAGAAGAACAAGCAATTTTAAGTGGCTGCAGTTTGACTTGCGTAAAAAATATATCCAAAGTCAACAAGGGTAGTAAATGTAGTTCGTGTACTAGAACGTATCAGTAAATGTAGTTCGTGTACTAGAACGTATCACACAGTTTGCATTTTGAAATATCAACCACTAATAACTTTTTAGTAATAATTTTTTAAAAGTCTATGCTTAAAATGCCAATAACTGTATTGTTTACCCTATTGTATGTGTGCTTGTTCCTTTAAATTTGTTTTGAGCTTCTTGCCCCCCTAATGTATTGATCTACGTTTGAACACACTGTATCCCATTCGTCATTCTTTTCCTTCGGTACCAGTCTTTTTCTTCTCTATTTTTTCCTTATATTCCTGTAGGTCCTTTTGAATTTTAGAGCTTAGCCATTTATTATAGAGCTTTTTTCTCTTGAATATTTGTTTTTTTCTTTTTTCTGCCGTTCCTAATGCTTCTAACGCAGCTTCTTTTATGACTCTACCAACTTTTAATTTAGCATTCTTTGGTATAGATCCCTGGTTATCTCATTTTGCAGGAGGTGTATTTTGAATTTTATGTCTTCAATTTTTTGTCGTTGATAGTTGTCAGTGACCTAGCCAGGTGATGGGCTCTAGGGGTTGAAAACTAGAGTTACATCAATGTACATTTGTACATTTTTCGTTCCAAGAGTGTAAATTTATGCCAATATTTGCTTCAAATGTGTTCCGTTATTTGCAGAGAATAAATGAAGGAGATTACTTTTGTAAAATTAAAATACCTCAACCACTACTAACATCTCTACTTTGCATAAATAAATTTTTGGATACTTGTGTTTTATTTCTTACGTACCTACCACTGGAATTCCGTTTTAGATAATAGTAACTTGTGGCCAGGTCCAGATTCTGTCCCTCGTTTTACACGGACGTCTTTTATACATTATGAGATCAATTAGCAATAACAATAACTTTGAACTTAGTTTTTAATCTTTTACACTATAAATATATGCAGTGTGTTGCGCTATCATTTGTTATCCTGTTTGTTATGATGTAGTCTAACAAGTATGTTTTGTCATGTTAAATTGCCAAGCTGCAATTTTACTGACAGCAACAAATTTCAATAATGTCACAAGGGCGTTCACTTTTTTCAATAACTATTACCAGTGAATGCAATTACTAAATTTTCTTGAATCTTGCGTCTTCAAATCCATTTACTACTTTAGTCAATAGCGGCTTGTATATCTGCTGTTATGTTTTCAACTGCACATTAAATGATAGTGATTCCGGTCAACGATGGCTGTGAAAATAGCAATTTCATTCTAGCGTAAGTTGGCTATAAATCAATAGTGAAATAAATGAACGCGGAAGAATGAGTATGGCAAACTAATGGAAAGCTTTCATTTCCCCTCTGAACCTATGCTGCTGACTTACCAGTTTTATGAAATTAGCTGTTATTATTTTCGGATTTTAATACTTCAAACATTTGGGAACTTCCATGTTTTATAAAATTTTATATTATATGAAAATGGAATGTACGCTGTTATTGCATTCCTTAATAACGTCTTACAAAATAGTTCTTATTTTTTTCTTGTGTGTCTATTTTAAACCTGAAATCCTTCAAGAATGTTTTTCTTTTTTCGACAAATTAAACCTACACACATTTGCATAACAAGTCTTCTAAAAATAAGTTGAATATGTGACAACGTAATTGTAAAATAAAATCTTAAAATATACGAAACATTGTTTATTTTATTATTTTTATTATGAGAGAAATCAACAAAACATAATGAGTGCAGGATAACGAATTTTCGTGTAGTGAGCGTCATGGGTTTTTATCTCTACACGTATATTGTAATGACTTAGTGTGTACAGGTTATTCGATATCAAATAATTGTTGTTCTTATTATAAACGTTTGTCTAAAGATTAGAGCTCTTTGTACGTACATTTAAGTACCGCTAACTCTTATGGATCCTGCACAGCTACGTATATGTCGGATCGTTAAAAGTTCATTTAAATGTCTAAGTAAGCCTAGCTTAGTTAATAACAAATTTACTGCCTGCAATTAAGAGCAACATTAGTGTTTAACTTCAAGCGATGTGCACTTAAAATGGTAATTATCTAATTGCACAATTTAAGCACTTACACATCTTGACGGCATTATAGATTAGTGTTTTTGAAATCTTACAGAACCAGGTGAAGGTGAGTTTTGAAAATTTGTGCAATAAGAGAAGATGCATTACTTTATCGATTCATCAGGCTGCAGTTACACTAATTATATGATTGTAAAGATATAACATTCAACAATGTCTGCTTTAAAGTTTAAATTACTACCGTTCTAGTAAACTAAACGCGCGCCGTTTCTCGCCCACATTAACAAACAAGTGGAAAAATAAGGTCATAATAAAAAAATAACAGCACTGACGTCAAAGCAATTTGAAACTAATTTGCTACTGTAAAAAATTAATGACATTCAATTTGACTAGATCCTGAACTTAATTCATGTAAATAGCTACAGGTGCCACAATTTTTTTGGAAATTGAGAAGCTAACTTCAATTGATTTAATTCAAGGAAGCTTGCCTATTGATCCACAGATATGCTTGAAAGTCCTGACAAAGGTATTAGTTACTTCTATTTGGAAGCTGTGTCTGGATTTTTTATTCTTAGTTCATCATTCTTTGCTATTTTGAATTTTTGAAGTGCCTAGCAAGGTAAAGCCACCCCCCGCTTTGATAAAATACCAGTCAACATGCTTTCAGACAAAAATAAGTTGCTCAACCTAATATCAATATTTATTTGAAAACAAAACACGATATTACCCAAGCAGTTAAACATCGAATAAAAAAAATACAAAAACATGGAATGTTTTGAGTACATCAAGGAAAAGTTCGACGAAGACAAAAACTTGGAATGTGCGATGAAGCTACAAACAAAAAAGTGTGCTCATAAAAGCACTTTCTGGACTGCACACCGTAGAAAGTAACAAATAAAATTAGCTACTACAATAGATAGATTTACCCCATACAATAAGTGACATCTGCCCCATAAGCTGAATCTCCCAACTAAACCCTGTGTTAGAGCCACAGTTATTGTTCACTACAGATTTCTTACATACTTTCAAATATTGCAACGCTACGAGAGTATATTTGAGCCAGCTAGCTCCACTGGAGACGGTGTGCAGTTCTTTAAATGCTGTAGTTACCAATTAACATAAGCGCCAAAAAGTTTTTCAATTACAACAAATATACTTAGGTTAAGAATTTATAAACTCAGATTAATCGCAGCAAGCAATAACACAATATCCGAAATACAAAAGGTAACAGTAATGAAATCAGACACTGAATGATATAAACATGTGCATTGGATTTATTAAACAACGTTGCATATAGTAAAAGTGTGAACAAAGAGAGTAAATGCTCGCTTCCTAGGCGATTTGCCCGGATTCGATTCTCGGCGGAGAATTAGGCGGATTTTAAAATTGTACGCTCTCCAGATACCACGCTAATCCCCTAAGAAGGAAACTCTTCCTCAATTTTGACCAGAAAGGCTAGCCACCTACCCAGCCTACGGGCAAAGAGGGCTCATAGGACCACTTTGTGGTTATAACAGGCCACTGGCCTATAATAATAGGAAAAAGAAGAAGCATACAGTAACAAGTACAGAAGTATTATAAATTTTGCTTAAGAGTTACTTTTTGGAAAAGTGCACTCCAAATGAATGCTATTAAAGCCATGATTAGCAAGATACAAAATCTAATATTTAACAAGTAGAAAGTACAATTACATATTAAATACAGCTACAGTTCCTTTTATCGTGATTGTGGTACAAATATTATTAACACAAATCATGAACTTGCACTACTTATCCGAGAGCCTCGCGCCTTTACAGGAGGTGAACCAAATGGCCCTCAAACGGGTTCAAGGCTGCGGTTGCAGAAGGTTAACGCCAGCAAACGTCATTAGCAAAGTCCTCAGGTGATGGAACCCAAATTAGAACTAGGCTCTCATGGTGCAAAGACGTTTATGCTGAAATTCTCAAGCAACCGGAATTGTAGGTGGTTTGCACCTCCCAGGTGACGCTAAAGAAAATACCGGACAAAAATTAGCTCATTGCAGTTAAGTTATCACAATAGAAATTAAAGAAACTGCACTCACCCTGTAATTACAGGCGATTAGTCCTGTGATAATAACCCGTCTCAAGGAAGTGGACGAAAATGTCCGATATAATGCTCAAGGTCCAAAAAACGCTTACTAGTAAAGCTTCCTCAAATAGCCTGAATGAGAGTTAAAACTTGGAGCGGAATCACGAAATTTTGCCGACCGACGCCACATTCTTGCAAGAGAAAAAAAACAATTGTCTTAAACAGCTGCTCAGTCTGCCGATAAAACAGATGACAACCCAATCGCTAACGCTGCGTTTACACAACGACCGTGTTCCAATAAAGGAGCTTTCACACGGCCATGAATTGTACACAAAATAAATTCTCATGTTAATTACGCTTTTGACACTGATTGCTGAAATTAGGTCAGGAATCTTCAATAACCTCAATTCCACTAAAGCTCTAAAATTTGGTCTAATGTAGAAGAGTTGATGCCAGAAGGAATAAAAATGCTGACTTAGGGCTACTTTCCGGCGCATTGAAAAGTCGCCCAAATAATCTCCAAAAATCGGAAAGTTTCGTCGTATCAGCGTTTATTATCTCCAAGGTATTCGGGAAACTTTTCTTGCCAACAATGAAACCCCTTTTGTATGAAAAGCGATTCATACCAAGCCACGAATTTGGATTTCGTCGACAATATTCAACAATGCAACAACTGAAAAATACTGCGGCATTCCTCGACCTCTAACATGCCTTTGATAAGGGTCCCGGGTGGTGTAGCTTGAACAAGCTTCCACGTTCGATCAGTAGAGTTAAGCAACGCTCTTTCTGGGCAGAACTTGGATGGGAGTTTCATGGCTGCTTCTCTCGGCGCCTCGTGGTACTGCTGTCACGAAAATAGTTGGTCCCGGATGTCATAATCACATCATGGCAGTCGTTAGTGGGGTTGTAAATCCCCATAAAATGTACAGCGACGCCTATAATTGGCCTAGCGGCTGTTGGCTGAGTACCAAAATAAAAAAAAAAGGTTTGGCATGAGGATAACATCAAGAAGCATCCAGAAGCCTCGAGTCAGGATTCTAATATTGCTTCTGGACTTATGCGAACTCAACTGATAAAACCGAGAAGTAGTTAAGAATGTAACACAACAAAACGAACAGTGTACATTGCACTCTTGTTATCTTTACCATTGAGAAGCGAACGTGCCATCAGTGACATTAAACGGCACTCCTCTGCCACAGAAGAATGAAGCAAAGCACTTGAGCCTGCAGAACCAATATCTAATTTGGGCCAAGTATATTTGGTACAAACATATACAGGTTGGTCACATATAGAGCAAAATGCACCGGCAATTCCCATCTTGAATTTACCAACAAACATCTTATCTACAAAGCTGTAATGGGGCCCTTCTGAAACTACGTGATTCAATTATGGCGATTGGCCAGCGACTACAATATCTAGCATTTTCAGTCTAATGTATTGAGGTGTTTTTGTTATACACCATAGTACGTCCCAAACTATGTTAATCTCTATGATATATAAATAGCCATTGTCAAGGACGCGATTGCGTTTTTAACCCTTTCGAACCTGTTAGTTCAGTAGTGGAACCACGAATTCTAATTTGTTTTACCACCAACCTGGCCTACAACAGCTACAACCACAGCTACTATGTGTTTACTAAGTGCCCTCTATAAATTTAAAATTTTTTTGTTCAATTTGAAATCAAAATTTAATGTTGTCTTTAAATATGTGGATTCTTACCTCTTGTCACGAGTCATTTGTAGTGATACTTACCTTGAAGGTAAGGTTATCCTGAAGTTTTATTTGTATCGATATTAATTTAGGATTAATGTGGTGATTACTCATGTGGTTCCAAATAGTGGTCACTATGATGGATCGTACAGACTGTTTTATCATTGTCTGAGTCATCTCATCAAATTGCCAGCAGAAGATTTCTACAGAATATTGAAAAATGACATTTTATAATGCTTCACTTTTATTTGATTCGGGTTTTAACGACATAGAAAATGCAGAAATTCAACATTTTCCATACTTTGATGGCAGAATTAACATTTTAGATCAAAATTTGCATGCTTGCGAAAACGAAAATGAATGTTTACACATAAAGGAAAACAAGTAACTTATGTCCTGGGCAAATAAACTGCCAACTGTTGTAGGCATCTTGCATCATTTAGTAAAGATAGTGGACCGAAAGTCGATGAGCTATACTAAACTCCGGTAGAGGTATTTTACTGTTTTTCTCTAGAAAACTTATTGAAAAGATATTTATTCAAACTAATATCTATATAATTCAGAAGCATGGTGACCACGTTTATATATCTAAAAACGACGAAGCAGTTCCATGTTACATCTAATATTTTAACTAACCCTATAGCATTTCCTTATAAAAAATTCATAATTCATTGAAAATGTTCTCGCTAACACATATAGTGGTCCAATAATACCTAAAAATAAAAGCATCGCCTTCATTGTGACACCCAAAAGTGTTCGACTAAGCACCACTATAATTTTGTATTATTTATCATTCATTATCTATAGCCTCTTTTATCTTTCGGTGTCGATGAAGATTTATACTACGCTCCCCCGCATTCAAACATACCACACACTTAACAACCTTAAACCTAACTTAAAGGTAACTTGACTACTGAGTTCAAATCCACTGCCGCACCTAGGTTACGGCCAGATTTGAACCCATGTCTACCTGGTTGCTAAACAGGCTCCTGATCCACTTAACCACCCAGGCGGCAATATTCATTTCAAATTTTAAAATTATTACGTTGATATATTTACTATGTTAATACCTTCTATATGAGCCAACTCTTCGTGACCGGCCTATCCAGTCATTTGAAACACCGATTAGCTTCTGACAGTAGGGAAGTAGTCACCTACTGCGATATATTTAGGTTTTCCTGGCTCTTTTGCTCATGCGAGATAAAATATACTATACGCGATTGTGGCTTTAGCTTAAAATTTCCTTGCAGTAAAATATATGTATCTCTAACGAAGGACAACCACTGCAATTGCAATTGCTCTGTTATAAGTATGCAGTGCCTTTGAATGACCATTAATTTTGTAAAGTTATTTGATCATTTTTAAATAGGGGCACATTTGCTTCTAGCAAAATTTTGCTTGTTCAAATACAGTTTTGTGAATTAAGTTTTTTAATTCAAATTCAATGCTGGCAAACGTTTTGTGTTGTGACAGAAATCTAGAAATACCAACTTAACACGCACTTACAGTTGTACATCAAATCATTTTGTGCCCACTAAATTCTTACTCTATTTCCAGACAATCACTTTCTGACAGTTCAGCTAGACCACATAGAAAACTGTAAGTGTTGTCTAAGTTAAACTAAAATGCCAATTTTATCTCTTAGTTCTTCATGATTGTATAAACATATTTTAAGTTTCTCGATCAAATTTATTTTAGGGAGAGTATTTTTAAGTTTGACGTGCGTTTCCCAAAAATTTTCTTAATACTGAAATTCTGAAATTTTGAGCCATTGTTACAAAGGAAACCCCGATTACGACAGGTAACAAGTCTAAGGGGGTCCAGTCAATCAGCGTAAGAGCGTGTCTTAGACCGAAACAGAAGGGGGTTCGCTTGCGATAGCCAAGTGCCAAGACGGTTGTTACTTGGAAAGATACGGGGACAAATTCATGTTATTTATGGGAGCCACTTGGTGCAAACGCCGGTGACTAGAAAATCTTTTTTAGACATAGGAATTATGCACGTACCCAGCTTCGAGATTTTGAGTTACCTTGTTTCGTAATCTCTGAAATATCTTATTTCAAATACGCGGAACTGTACCCTGATTTGCAAATGAAAATCATGCAGTAAATTTAAAAACCCTATTAAGAAAACATTCATAAAGCTATGTTTAAGCGGATTAGCCTTGCACCTACGACCGCAACAAAGAAGGATAGCCAAAACAATTCTACTTATTTCTCGTAACATCACGTAGCGTGATAAGGAAGACCTTCACATGTGTTCGCCTGAGAAAAATTCTGCAGGAGAATACAATCTTGATACACTGACGCAGAGCGTTGAAGGCGTTACTGTATTTCGTACGGAGATATCTCCATAACTTATTATTTCACAACTGCGTTACTTTCTTATTACAACACATACAAAATTGGCGAGAATTTACTCATAAAATACGAAATAATAAAACATAATTCAGTGCACGTTAAAATGCGAAAATCTAGGGAAGTCATTTACCTGGCGCTGAGCGCAATCCTCTTCGGGTGCCCCGGTAGCCCCCCAGAATTTGCGATTTTTGCGAGTTCTAAAATGTAAGCCGCGCTACCCAAGATATAATGGGAGACCATTCAGGACTGTGTCAGCAGGACGATTAAGAATGGAGATCGACAGAGTTTTCTCCGGGGTTTCATGGGTGACGAGCGTTCCTTGACGGAATAGTTGCGAATCAATATATAAGGAGATGATGCGAAGGCTCCGACTGGAAATGAATATGAAATTTCGCGATACTCAAACGGGACAACATCTGAATTTCAGATGGATAAGCTACGCCATGGGAAGCTGCATGTATCAGACAAAGGTCGTAGTTTACCACGGTAGGGGCTTTTCAAACAGATACACTCACGGAACAACAACGCTCACATCACACACACACAAAGCCTTTGCTTGCAAACTGAAGATCTGCCTCCTTCCCCCTACCCGCGCCCAAACTTGTTGCGAGATTTCAACTATACTCTCACCTCTTCCTTTTGCACATGAATTGTCAAACCGACGTCACACCATATAACCACATTTTGAGATATATGACCAGGTTATGGATCACGTGCATTTATAATTCATAATAATTATGCTTGTTGCTATTTGGATGGTTTAATAATGCACGCTCTCCCTTATACCTAGCGCAAATATATTTACATTTTTACAAAATTTGAATTCGCCAGTTTCTGTAGAATTCTACAAACAAACCAAAATTACAACCAAAAGCTTTAAATTTGAAAATTAATAAATTTATAATTTTTTTTAATAGGCAAACTTACAGAAAGTAAAGTACGCTTGGTACTACATCCTAGAGAAATTGAACAGAAATTCTGATATCAGTTTCTGCAAATAATAGAAGAATTAATTTTGGTTTCTATGCATAAGAATTTCTTGCTTTCAATTGATCTTGTGAAAAACTATCAGAAGACGTTAAAAAATGAACTGTATTTAAGTATATCAAGTTTTTCGTAAAAAATTCAAATAGTTAAAAAAATCGCAGGACGTGTATTTCGGTAAACAAACTATAAGATAGTCCCTAGAATATATTTATAATGAATTGCTTCTTCTGTATTTTTGAACAGCACGAAAGTCAAAGCCAAGGCCGTAGCTGGGTATAGGCCGAGTAGGCCCCCGCCTACAGGCGCAAGCGGCAAGGGGCGCCAAAATGGCACTGGAAGAAAAAATATTTTTTTCGTACTAATAAAAAAAAAGAAATAAACAAGTGGGCATTTTTACAAACAAATTAATTAGTAATATTAACCATTTTAGCCTAAATAGTGCTAAGTATAATAATGCGAATTGCATCGAATCTGGTTGATATTTTTACGTTTTACGTTCTGGGGCTATTAAAAATTATACGCCGCTTCTTGTTTTAAGCATTTATTTACAGCAATTTATCTTTACTATTTACAAAACACAAGACTATTAAAGCGGAACACAAATTATTTATAAACTAATCAGGAACTATTTCTAACAACAAATACACTTCATTTATTTTCACGCGACTTAAACATTAATGATTTATCTGGCTAGATTTATTTACAACGCGTGTATTTATATGGCTAGATTTTATGTACACACGGGTTTATTTATGTGACAGCTTCCGCGTACTTTAAAGCTGGAGTCGGCACTCGGACTTCTACTTCGACTGTCCTCTTATATCCTTTTTGCGTATTTATATATGCGCCGGGTGAGTCATCCCGGAAACGTCGAGACCTTGCTCGATCCTTCCCGCAACGCTGACGTGTTCGCGCGCATGAGTCACCAAGGTCGTTTCTCGAAGGGTGTGACTCATCCGTCCGCATGTGAACCGGCTCAAGGTCGTGACACTGCCCCCGCCCTAGGTCGTTCTCCAATGATCGGGATGCTGAGTCATATGTTTGCAGTGGCCTGATCCCAAGGTTGTTACAATATATTACATATATAAGAGTGGCGAGAAGCTAACTTAAATTTTAAAAAACTGTTAGAGCGGGTCCACTGATTGCACATATTACATATACAGTTGGTTTTATTAATATGTCATATTGCATCATTGAATATTTGACATCTGCCAAACAATTCCAAATTAAAAATAATACGACAAAGTAATTTAACCGCTATAAATGCAGTGACGAACAAGAAGCAATGAAAGTAGGATTAAATATAAATACGAATAAAACTAAAATTATGGAAATAGGAAAAGAGGAAAGTAGAACAAATGCAGATAAGAAACAAACCGACAAGGATCAAATAGAAGAAATAGAGAGAATTACATACCTAGGAAGTGTTATTGATAGAGAAGGCGGAAGCGAATGGGATATAAGAGAAAAAATACATAAAGCCCAAGGTGCCTTTATCACTCTCAATAAAATCTGGCAATCTAAAGAAATACATTTGAAAACGAAAATCAGATTATTTAACACAAACGTAAAGACAGTATTGCAATACGGGGCAGAATCCTGGCCGACAAACGAAAAACATGTAAAGCAACTTCAAGTATTCATAAACAAATGGTTCCGTAGAAGCCAGAAAAAATCACAAATGAAGAGCTTTGGGAAAAAATGCAACAAGAACCGATTCAGACAACAATAAATAGAAGAAAATGGAATTGGATAGGACATACTCTCAGCAAAACAAACAACGACATAACAAAACAAGCATTCGAATACAATAACAGAAGGAAAAGAAGGAAGGGAAGACCAAAAGCCACATGGAGAAAGAAGACAAAGCAAGAAATCACCGATAAAGGATTACAATGGAATGAAGTGAAAGAAAAGGCTAAATATAAAACCGAATGGAAGAAACTATGTGAATCAATGTGTGCAGTATAGTAAATCAACAAAAGTGAGATAGTGGTAAGAATGAACAGCGATAAATTAAAGAAGAACTAGTACAGAACTGGCAACTCTGCTACCATATAGGTGGAAACACCAAATGCTGAAGAATCATCGAAAGACGCCCTATGCTTCTACAGGAGCAAAAAGGAATGATGATGATGATGATAAAATGCAGTGACGAAAGGTGGAATAATCGCTAAAATAGACGTCACTGTCCCATTTTTTTTTGGCCTCAACTGTACATTCACTGATTTGGGCTCATCGCTGATACAGTGACCAGTGGCAACAATTACCGAAATTGGCCTGATGCAAGGCTCATACTAGGTGCCGACAGAAAAACCTTCACATTTTAAATACCAGGTGACCATATGGTTGTGATTCTTTTTCTTATATTGGCACTGTTTATGTTGGTGGCACTGTAAGTTATGTCAAATTCCAAGTTAGCAGGTTAGGTTTTGCTTCAGTTTGTGTCAAAACAATTACTATAGTCTGTTCAGTAAACATAAAAACACAAGATGGCCTATGATTTCCAAAATTTCATGTGTGTACTTCCAGAATTTATCTTTGTCTAGGAATGTACTTACAAAAAGTTACTAAAATAAATAGGTTACGGGTGTGACATTTACATCCCATCTATCATAAATGTTGTAATTAACTACTTTAAGGATATCATGCAAATACTGTGTTGGATACTATTGACGTAGCGTTTATTAACAGGTAATTTTATTACATTTTATAATAGTTCAGATGAGAATTTCTAGAAAAATATCTACTTTGACACTGACAATCAGAAATATTAATTGTCATTTTTAAATTAAAATCTGTCTGTATACAAGTGTGGAAACCTTCGCAAAACAAAATACAGAATCCCTAGTACAAAACTTATATGCACATGCGAACTTCAAAGTTTTTAAAATGTTTTTGTGTTTACTGAATGCCCTATACAAGACGGTGTGACAGTGTGCCTGTGAGTATAGTACCTTATTATATGTTCATATGTTACTATGCATAATAATATCTAATTATTTGTTCATATTGTATTATTTTAGCATATTGACATATCTTTATTAGCTTTTGAGTGGTCTTATTAAAATTAAAATAATTTCTGCATTTTTAAAATTGAATTGTAAATGAAAAAGTTTTAAAAGAAACTTTTGTTAGATCGAATTATAGTGGAAGAGTCTTCAAAATTATCTACAAAATCGGTAATCTTAATGCTGATAAAAATACCGAAATACTTAGTAATGCGAATTACATGAATTTGAAAATTTAAAAACATTGCAGCCAATATGATTTGAACTCGTGTTCACTGTAAATGCACATGCTTATCGTTGCGTTATAAATAACGCAGTGGCGTTCCGTTTATGGGCGAAATGCCCCCAATTGGTGCCGATGTAAAGGTGACTCAGAGACGCAGGTACACCACACGGTTATATATAAGGATTTATAAAATGTTCTACCGACAACATAATAATATGTACTTTTTATTAAAATGGTGGTTTATAATCTTGTTTTCTGTTCTTATTTTATTTGTGTTGCTTATTTCAACATTTCAACTTTTGATTAAAAATGTTTAATTTATTTTTGAATATCTACCTGTTCGAGTTAAATACGTTACATCATATATCCGGATATAAATGTAGAAGTCATACAGTAACATTAGTATGTTTTGCCATATACATATACCGTTAGTGTATTGAGAGGCGCAAAAATGTTGGCTTGCCTACAATAAAAGTTTGCCTAGTTACGGCCCTGGTCAAAGCTAAGTATAGAATTTGAGCAAAATTGGCCCAACCGTAGCGGCTACAGCCCTTGTGCATGTAGACACCTACTCATCCCCATAGATATAGATATTTTTTATAAACAGTTGAAATGCTCAGGCTTGAAAACGTGCACTTCCAGAGAATCTCAATTTTGAATATTTGTGTATGACAGCAGTATTCCTCACATACTGATCGTATGGAAAAGTAAAAAGAGTCACAATTCTAAACCATTGGTTGAGAATCGCTGCATGAAGGCGGAAATAATGCAAACATATTAAAAATCCGATAGTAAATTGAGCGTCGTGTCTACTCGACGATGTTATGTACGCTGCCTGAATCCTAAGCATATAAAACATATTAAGCGAGTTACAGTGATTAATATAACATCTAAAACAATAAATAGATTCGCTCAATCATTCATGCCAGCAAACATGAATAAAGCAATCCCTAAACGAAGCTCCAATTGAATCTCATCTGGAATTAATCAAAATGAGCGACACATTACTCCACTTACACGAAAATTCAATTAATCATTAGGCCTCATCTTGAAAAGGGCTACTTTTCTAATCAATATCAGTAATCTCCGGAGGTAATTTAGCAGTATCACACATGGATAGCTCCGTCCCGACGCCGTCGCCGCTCTCGCACCACGAGCGCTCTGAGTGACAAGCGATGCAGGAGTTAAATGAAATGTCACTCAAGATGGCTTGTGGTAAACGCCCAATTCTTGTTGCTCGTCACACTGCAATAATAAATCAGTTTGTCCAGTATCGACTCCTCGGACGCCCTTCTGGGGCTCCTTGTTATTCTACAGGTGCCCTTCGTGAATGCGTGTATTTGAACACAGACACGCACTACATGTGTTTTGTTCTCCACAAACACTAATCCGCCGGTGATAATGGAATCCGTTTGCATCAATCGCGCTCCGAAATTCAATTGTGTCCATTGTGTCGACCGCGACCGCCCTTTCATTATTCCATGCACAGCTCTGATTGTTAACGGCACAGTAAAAATGTTACGACGCCTCTGTTCCCGAGAAGCTGTCGCGGACTTCGCCGCCAAACTTCCCCATATTTAGACGATTTTCCGGGTTCTTCCTTGAATGAAGTAGCCAGTTGCTTGTCGTTCAATGTCGATGGTTTCTACTTTTACTTTTACAACTTTATGACCCGTCTCTCTCTCTCTCTCTCTCTAGCAGGCTTGTTATACACTGTTAGCTTCGGTTATGTATAATTTTATTGTTATTCCAACAATGAATGGATAGTTAGTGATGATCGCTCGTTTCACTGCATCTTGGCTAAAGATAAACTGCTTTTCAATTGTTTAAAAAATAGCTTTACAACACACATGGGTTCATCCTCCTAGATCAACCGATTTTATTTTACTTAACCTGTTCCAATATGTAGCAGATGCTGTTGTAAAAGCTTTCAATAAAGTATCCGGAATTGCTGTAATCTAATGTTTATTTACAATATATTTAATGAGCTTTAAAACAATATAATATTTGAATCAACGGAAATGTTCAAAGAGGCAAAAGAGGGAATGACGAATGCTTACACTTATATAACTGCAAATAAGATTATAAAAGGTATAAACCTGTTATTTTTATATTTCAATTAAAATTTGTATTTTGTTGTAACTGTAGTAACTGTTACATATGTACACAGTTCTAATAGCAAAATAAAATTTAAATAAACCGTATTACTAGCTAAGTGTTGTACGATATTCTTTGAAATAGCCTACTCGACCATACCCAACCGCCAATGAAAACCGGGCGAAAACGGAGTACGGGAGCTAAAAATTCGCATAACAGGGTTTCGATAAATTATAAACCGGAATTCGCACAAGAAGCCTTTTGCGACTAAATTATGGCACACTTTGACTTATGTAAAACCGATTACAATAGACTCAAACACTTCCTCCCTCGCAAATAATTTTATCTCGTACAAGGATCGCTGAACGTGTCCAGCGCTAATTGGTTGCGGCCAAAAGCGTCGACTCTGACAGCTACTATAAAAATACACAAAATCCTAGCATGTAATAACTAACTCGCCGTGCACGTGGCATACATTAAGTAAACCTGCAACCGATTTATTTTTCAACTATCTGCTTGGAATCGTGACTGCAAATCATACAACATCATGACAGTCGTTAGTGGGGTTGGAAGTCCTCATAACTGCACAGCGACGCCTGTAATTGGCCTAACGGCTGGTGGCTGAGTGCAAATTAAATAAATAAATAAATAAGTAAGACACTACAGTAGAGATTCGGCATATACACGAGAGATATTTCTACAGTTCTGCGTCTCGGGGTGTTAGAAACGGCTCGACCACGATGGGAATCGTAAAGGGGGTACCTGGACATGCACAAGTCTATAGGCCCACGACTAAGAAGAGGTCACAGGAAGTTCTGCTCGTAAGTTCTGTGGAGAAACTGCTCCAAAAAACGCAGGGTTGAAGGCCTTTTCCCAGTTGGTGGTATGCAATCGTAAGAGGAAAAGGTCTCAAACGCTTCGGGAAAGGTATTTTGCATGCGTAGCTGGGCAGCACGCCCAAACTGCTTACAAATGTTTCCTCCAGATGTTGCACGAGGTGGAATCAGAGCCCCAAAAGAGAAAACACTGAGCGAGGGGGGATAGGAGGCCGAGGCTGAAAGTCGGCAGGTTTGCCAAAGATGAAATTTGCTTTTGAAATGTTTTTTAATTTTAACATAACGGGATGAATATTAGCGGCTGCATATACAATACATTAATGCCACTCGAAACTTCGAAAATATCGGTGGATTTAAAATCCGCATAAAGTGCATTCAAAGAATCAACCAGGCATCACCAGAATCAATCTATCATTCAATCTGCCCAAAATGCCCACAGGCAGTCCCCCCTATAGAGACCATCTTTCCAAAAATCGCCAAAATGTTCATAGGATTTTCAAAATTCGCACATATATGGGCCAAGGAGTTAGGCAACACCAACGAAAAAGTGGCAACCTAACCCACACCATACTAATTAAATAATAACTGAAAATAGCTAAACTCAAGGCAACTGGATATTAAATTAATTTTAATTAGAGAATAATTTACACGTAACATACTACAGAAATACTGAAAGTACGGTTAATTCAAGAAAGCCACACAGAGTTAGTTTGAGAGCATTCTTATCAACTCTTCTAATTAATGATCTGCCTGAATGCATACATTATGCTAAATGCTTTTCGTATGTAGATGATCTCAAGCTTTTTCGATAGTAGACAATAATGAAGCTTATGGAAAACTTCATACTCAGCATATAGAACTGTTTGTTTTGATGCAAATAAACTACATCTTTTACAGTAATTAAGTGTACAATTTCCTGAATACGTTCGTATAATCTTCTATGCCCCAGTACATGAGGTATGGAGAGGCTATAAAAAAGCAAGTAAAAATATAAAATAAGCACAGAATCATATTAATAGCGGCAAAGTAACAAATAAATATGGAAAAAATTCATCTGCCCCGCTGCATGCTTTATCTCTGGTATCTTATCTACCCATCTTCTGACTTGCTCTTGCTGAAGAGTTCATTGCACTACAGGAATTCACAGTTTTCACTATTTTCAATGCTTTCTTCATCTGCACTGCTATTAATTATTTTCATTTCATTTGGTTTACGTAATTCTGTTCTCTTTTGCATTCTTTTTCTTATTACATTTTCGTTTTAAAGTACCTACATCATTTTTTGTTCTTCTAAAACATCTTTGTTGGGAGGGCTGGTAAGACTATTGGAAGTTTTCCTTTTTCTTTTTATAGATTTCTTCTTGCCTACTTTTGAAACACGTTCAGGTCTTGGTGAGAGTTCTTGTAAAACATATTCAAAAGATCTTTCTTTGTCAAAATCGTCTTGTGCAGAGCTTGGGCCAGGTTAGGGTTCTATAACTTTTTGAACCGAAGAACTATGAGAAGGTTTGGGGACGTATAATATTAAATCAGGAGTTTTGCGTCGCATATTTTCTGAAGCGGACACTGCGGACATTCGTCGGAAACATCAGCGTTGTACAGAAATATTCTGCTAATTTCAAGACCCTTAATTCCGTTTTCAACTATGAAAACTTTGAAAAGATTTACAGCACAATTTAACTCTGTCATACATTGTAATGCCTTCTCCAGGGTGTGAAGCCATATAGCCATCTACGTAGCTATGAAAGAAAACACATAGAGTCTTAAGAAAATTTTATTTTTCTATATAACTCCTTTCTACACTTAGGTATACACTTACTCCATCGTTTTTCCAACTGTCGCATTCCCTCAGCAAAAAATATTTTGGCAAGCCTGCAAAATATTCTTCTACAGCATCTTTGAGTCCATCATCGGAAGCAAAACGCCCTCCCCTGAGATGTTTCTTCAAATGTCTGAATAAAAAAAAGTCAGACGGGGCTAGGTCGGGGCTATAAGGTGGATACCTTAATTCAATGAAGCCAGAATCATTAATAATCCGCTGAACTTTAAACGCTTTATGCACCCGGAAATTGTCGTGCAGCAACATTCTTTTACCTATAAGAACGCGGCCGTTTTTCTTCCAATATACTTTTTGAATTTTGAATTGTATTTCCATAGGCCTCTCCATTTATAGTAGCCTCCCTCTGTATTCAATCAACAAGATTGCTTCGACGTCCCAGAAAACGGTTGCCATCATTTTTTTCTTGCAGACAATTGTGTTTTGGCTTTCTTCGTTGGTGGGGAGCCCTTGTGAACCCACTGCATAGATTCTTGTTTGGTGGGAGGGTCTCAGTGAAACACCCAAGTCACATCCCCGGTGAAAATTCGCGAAAGAAAATTTCGGTTGTCCTCCAAATCAGGCAAATTTTCTTGAGAAATTTCTTTTCTGCAAAGTTTTTGCTCAGGTGTAAGCAATCTCGGAATCCACCGCACAGACACCTTTTTCATGCCCAAATCATCATGTAACACTTGTTTCAGATATACTGACTTCACTAGCAATAACGGAAACCTTTATACGCTTATCTTTCAATACCAAATCTGCAACTTTTTGCTCAATTTCTTCGGTTCTTGCAATCACTGGTTGTCCGGATTTTGGATCATCCTGGATCGATTCTCTACACCATCGAAATGGCTTAGACCAAAATTTCACTTGGAAGTAGGTTGGTCCATTTTCCCTATACACGGCAGTTATTCTTTCGTGGATAATTTTAGGCCCTTTGCCCTGTTTCGTAAGAAACTTTATTACAGAGCGATGTTCAAGTTCAGTATCACTCACTTTATCAACAAAAAAATACTCGCAAATCTACATAAACCACACGATTTAAACACAACTTTGCATATAAGCTTCTAAATGTCACAGCTACTCGACAACAAACAATTGCGATTATAGCTCTTTTGTTTCATGGCTAGGGAGATAACATAAAAATCTTCCATCGTAAGTCACACTCTTTTGATTACTAGGACTTTAAAGGCCGATATGGCTACAGTGGGGCGGTAAAGTTATTAACGCTAATGTTATTTTCTCAAGCATTTAAGATTCCTGGTAATTGTGTATGGCCCATGTTGCCATCAAGTATCAGTAAAACTGACATTTCCTTACTGGACTTTTGCATATTTAATTAAATTGTCCAGGTAAATCCAAAAATGTTCACTATCCATCCATTCAGAACGGTTTGCAAATCCTACAGTTCCAGATGAACCTCCTTTTATTAATAAAGGGGACATTAGTTGTCGATCGAATAAAAATAATGGAGGGAGGTAGTTTTCAGTGCCTGAAACAGCACAGGCTATGCTTATATTGCACTGACAATTTTCCCAACTTGTCTCATCACTGTACGAGCTAGTAATTTACATGGTTTTTGTACATTGCTTATGCTCGATTCATCATAATTATTTCCAGTTTGAAAGCTACATTTCTCCATACCATTCTTTGATAATTAAAAAAAAGTGTCACTCCTGTCTTATTGAATCTTAGTGCTCCCTGCTTCTGGTTTACGGAAAGTTAACCATGGGTTTCTTTTTAAAAATCCACTTAGCCAATCTTCGGTTTTAGAGTTTTATTGAATGGATGAAACAATTTTAACTTTGTTTAAGATCAAATGCATTACACCTAACATCAAACGCTGTTAGTGCATAAAACCGAATCTGCATATCAATCAAATGATCCATCACAAATTTTTAATTTCTGGGAAAATACTGGTTTAAAGTTAAAGTTACCAAACGTAGGACCTTTCACATTATTGCCTTCTTGATTTTTAATCTACCCAATAAACACGTTTTTAGGAGACCATATGTTTTACTAGCTAGATTTTAGACATTCCAGCATTACTAGCAGCAACAGCTGCGGCAACACTTTCTGCTGTCCATTCAAGAGGAGGACAAATAAATAGCACTTTCGACTATGATGTTGCTCTATAGCTATCATCCTAACCATACACATACCGCAAATCGTATTATTTATGGCTTATTTATTAACAAGTTTATAAGAACTTAGCTCGAATAATTGTTTTGATGACAGCTTCTGAAACAATGCACATAGTTTCCAGCAAATGGCATCTAGTGCTAGCTAGGATAATTAGCAAATACTGCTATAAGATTTTTTAGCTGAAAACAAACCAGTTTTAAAATAAACCAAGAGTCCTCTTCGCCTCGGGGGTCCTCAATGTCCCCGCCGCCCCTACCATTATGGGCGACTTGTCACAAATTTGTTGAATTTTTGGGGCACGATTGATCCTCTATGCCCCTGTACAGCAAAGATTTAGTAACGTACCTTTGGATATATTGAAGTGGTATTAAGTCCACAACTTGGCTCTGTTTGCAGTACAAAATATTCAACCAAATCAATAAAGCACAGAGTTAGAATATTTTATATAATTGCAATTTTAAACAAAAATAAAAATATTAAATGCATTGATTATGAGATGCGAGAAACAGTAATTAGTCGGATAAAGGCACGCAAAGGCAGAGCATATTTTAAAGGGTTTAAATTTGGCTTGTGAATAAAGTAATATAATTAAAATGATAGGTTTGAGCACATGTAAAGCCAGACCAAACGAAAGTAATTGACACAAAAAGGTTGTTACGTGCATAAAAAGGGGCGTAGTTATCAATAAAAGCAAAGGACTGTGAAAATTGTGAGCAAGCTGAAGGGTACAGCAAGATGATGGAAAATATAGAAAATCGCAAAGAGCAATTCTGAATGTAGGCAACAGAAAAGAAGCCAGCAACGTGAAAAGTGCGGAACTCAAATATCAGTGCGTTAATAATTAAAACCATAGTGCAAAAGCAGAGCAGTGAAATTAAAAACGTTTGTGAGTGCAACGCTATGGAACAATATTAGTTATAAGCAAAAAGACAATATTTTAGATTTTAAGAAAATGTTAGATTGTAGTTTATATAATCAAATTTTATTTTATTTATGGTAAATATTATCAAACCTAATTGCCAATTAATAGTAGAATAACATCGTATCTTAGCAACATGGTGCTTTTTTGTCATTAACAAAAGGAGAACAATTGAATGAAATTAATTTGAAAGCTTGTTGAATTTGTGTTCCACATTTAATTGATGTTTTATAATAATAAATGGGTGCTTTACAATATTAAAGTGCCCAGTTTTATTCACGAAGTGTTCAAGCAGCACTACTATCGTTTGTGGGAAGTTCCCCAACGAAAAAGTTAAATTTTCAATTTGTCTCCGAAAGTGCATATCGGCAGCGAGCACCTGAAAATTACAATCTTCGACTACGACAAAAATTTGCATCGGAAGTCAGAGGTTAGCAGTCCAGGAGATTAGCCAAGCCTGCAAGAACGTCCGAATCAACGTTGCCGGGCAGGGAAGCAGCTACAACCTGATATATGCCAGCAGCGTCACTACGACCAGCTGCAAAGCAGCAATGAAACGAACTTCACGAGATAGGATAGATCTAAAAATTGAGTGTCAGCGTTCGGGAAAACGATTTAAATCAAAGATTAAACCTTACCGAAGAGGCCTAGCGTTTTTCCAAAAGTCCAGGTACTTCGTGGCTTTCAAAAATCGAGCGGCGTCACCAGGTTTTGGCGAAATCAATGGAGAACAGATGAAAGATCGGCGTGCATTCTAAGTCAGGCAAAGGTTGAGCACATATAAAAATATAAACCGAGCATTGTGTGTACTAGTATCTTTGTCCGTAATTTTAACTTATATTATTTTTATACGGAAAAAAAATAATTACAAACATGCAGCACATAGGGGTTCCTTTGCAATATAGGAAACTTTTTATAGGAAATAAAGCTTAGTTACGTTGTGTAAGTTTTTATTACCTACGTTTTTCTGCATCTTGTATTCGTGATCTTCAACTAGCTGCCCTCTTTTAGTCATCACCCCGAATAACCGAGAGTCACTGAATGTAATGTTATATCTCCAACTTTTTCAAGTTTCTTGGTTATTGAGAATATCTTTAGTCTCTTAAATTTTCTTCCAAAATTAATATTTTTTCTCCATATTATAGGAAACGTTCTACACTCTTAATGTCGCACTTCAATAGTGAAATCAAATCTCCCCAAGGGTCATATTTACTAACAGATATCATATTAGATATTATCAAACACATTTTGGGGCATGCCGATGGCAACTGGTAAATACGGATATTTTATTTTGATACTACATCAAAACTATATATAAAATTTTACTGAGAGTTTAAAATTGATCTTAGATTGAGGGCATAAAGGTCCGAGGAAACCAAATGGCTTCATAATATACATACATTTACGGTTTATCAAGATCAATAACTACTATGTAGATAACACTCAATAACTTGCATATTAGTTTTGTCACAATTTGGCGACATTTTTATTGTCAATATCATAATATAGATTTGTTCAAATGATTTAATATTGTTTTGGATTACGGTCTATTAACTGTGATTTAATTAAAAGTTCTGCGAAGCTTCAATATCTTCAATAGATATTGAATTTACGAGTGACACCCACCGGCAATCTTCTGCTTCCCATTAGTTCTTTGTTCGTATTTATTGGTGTACGTAGGAGAACGGGACGTTATATGCCTACCCTAGTATCGGTGTTTATAGGGGTAGTTAGCAGTAAAGTGCAGTACTCGACGACCGTATCTAGCACATCAAAAGCCACCGGAAACGACCAGCATGACGACACTTCGGTTTAACACCTCGGAGTGGGTTATGGCCAGATTTGGCCGATAAGCTTCTGCAGGGCGTAGGTATTGCGTACTCATCTAAATAAGCGCATATCTCCGGGTCGTTAAATCAGAAGTGGCTAAAACTATCTGATTTTTACGAGGAAATTAAAAAGTTTCCTTTAATGCGCTTTACGGCCAGATAATAAAGAGCTACCATAAAGATGGTCTGTGCGCTAAGTGGGTTTGACACAGTTCGAACTTCAATCACCATAAAACCCTGGGCCTTTTTAATAATGACTTAATACATACATTGTGCGGACCGGACGCCGTTTTAATCGTTTTGCACTTTATTACCAATATATTCATCCATCTCAAATAACGTCCGTATAAATAATTTTATTACCCACACGCTGGTTTGCTGGACCACAGTCGAAGTCGCTCATTTGATCTGGTTAGTTTGATTTATCGCCCTTGTCGTGGCCAGATTTTTCGTTTCGTTTCTCGTCGTATGCCAATCGGCCACCGCGCCAGAAATTCATTAAATGCAAATTGACAATATACAAACAATTACTAATCCCTCGTGCATTAGCAGACAATGGACATTTCATAGTTAGTAGCACGGATGCCATTATAGAACAATCCCGTGCGCGAATATGCCACGCTGTTCCACCAAATTGAATCACTTAGCAAATTGCATTTGTTCAGAATTAAAAAAGACGTGTGGTCAGAATAACCACGTTAGAGTATGTGGACCAGTGTTGGTGATAATTAGCATTTAGATCAATGTGTACGAATGCACAGAATGTGTAGGTAACGCAATTTATTAAATATTTGAGAATAAACTGAAAACGACTTGTTGTGGTACACTTCTCCTAAATTAAGAATAGATTTTCTTAACTGCTGAAAATTATTATAATAAAATTTTCAATTACCGTCTATTACCGTATATAATTCAAATTTTGAAGAAGTTTTTGGCTGTCAAAATCAGGGATCGATCTGAACAATATTTTGATAACTTGCTGTTTACAGAAGTTAATATCGGTAAAATTGATTCTACTTGATACGTATTTATACTACCCTTAAGTGATTTTAATCGAAATCGTAAAAATTGGAAGGCATTGTAGGGTTAAATACGACATGTAAAATCTTGACCTGAATATTACTGAACAAAATGAATAACCCAGTAAAGCACTGATAAAATAAACAGGGTTCAGGGTATGAAGCTCTTGTGTAGATCAAATAGATACACTGAGGTTAATAATAGACGAACCATATGCAAACAACAACAAATACTATTTAAATTTCTAGCCGCTGGGATTAATAAATGGAACCGACAGACTCAACACCATGTTGACAGATCAATATTAGGTACACTCTACAAAAAAAAAAGAAGAAGTGTCAAAGGACTAAACTGGAAAGCAGAGTCAGTATCAAAGCAACAGGAGAAATGGAGATGGCCAGGGCATGCCCTTCGAATGAATCAAGATAGAAGGCCCAGAATAATTACTGAATGGAAACCATGGGGTCAAGGAAGAAGCGTGAGACGACTGTAACGGTCCTGATTCGTGTATCAGAGCTTCTTTTAATTACATACGGTAGAGTAAAGCTAAGCTGTATTTTTTATATTGTAGTAAGTGGGTTACTCTCTTGGAAGTACGGGGAGCACTGAAAAAGCTAAGACACAACAATGCACCTGGAGTGGATGGCATACCGGCAGAATTGTTACAAGCCGGGGGCGAAGATCTAGAAAAAGCAATACGCAAGCTATTCGTGGAAATATGGAAGACGGAAACACTCCCTAGCGAGTGGAAAGTCGGAATCATATGCACCATCCACAAAAAAGGCAGTAAACCGGAATGCTCCAATTACAGGGGAATAACTATGCTAGTAGTCATGTATAACGCATTCACCCACATTATACATAAAAGGTTAACCCCAATCACAGAAAATCTTCTAGGGGAGTATCAAGCAGGCTTCAGAAGCAATAGATTCACCACCGATCAGATATTTACGCTTCGTCAAATACTAGAGAAATGTTGGGAGTTTAACATAGACATTCATCAGATATATATCGACTATAAAAGAGCTTATGACTCAATTAAACAAAACGAAATATGGAAAACAATGGAACATTTTGAAATACCACCTAAGCTAAGAAGGATCATCAGAGCAACGATTGAAGGGGCCAAAAGTCGATGCAGAATAGGTAACCAACTATCAGAGGAGTTCGAAATCAGAAAAGGGGTGAAACAAGGAGATGTCATATCGCCACTGATCTTCAACCTAGTTCTAGAAAAGGCCATACGGCAAATAACAATAAACCCGGGAGGTACAATATATAACTGCCAGTTACAAATGTTAGCATACGCGGACTACATCCTAATTGGCAGGAGAAAGGAAGCGATACAGAATGCATTCGTAGAACTAGAAGAAGGTGGACAACCCCTGGGCCTACAAGTAAGCGAAGAGAAAAGTAAATATATGATTACAGAGAGCAGGGTTTCCCAAGAAAGGGATGATCGAATACAAGTAAGGAATAAAAGCCTCGAAAGAGTAGATGAGTACAAATACCTCGGATCGTACATAAACGAGAATAACAACATAGACTATGACATAAAGCACAGGATGATGGCAGGCAACAGAGCTATGTTCGCCATAGATGGACTTCTCCGATCGAAGCTTTTCAACCGAAAATGTAAAGTGAGACTATATAAAACGCTGATTCGACCAGTAGTATGCTATGGCTGCGAAGCCTGAACACTCAGCATAAGAAACTAGGAATTACTTAATAGATTCGAGAGGGTGGAGACAACTAATGAACTTTGAAATTAGAGAAATCCAAGAAGGACCGCAACTATCAGGGTGGATAAAGGCACAGCGACTGAGATGGCTAGGCCACGTCTGGAGATGCCCATTGAAAGGGTAGTCAGGAGAACGGCGACTCAAACACCAGAAGGACGAAAACCACCAAGAAAGCCGCGTGGAAGATGGATGGACAACGTCAAGGAGGATTTAAAAGAGCTTAAAGTGCGGAACTGGGCTAACTTAACTCAGAACAGCGACCAATGGATGCATGTTGTAGAAGAGGCCAAGGCCCACAATGGCCTGTAGTGCAATAGTGTGTAAGTAGGTTAAGAACATATTTGAAAAGCCCGCCAAGTGAGCTGAAGACAGACCGGATGCGTCTATTATTAGAACGGGAAGATCCCAGGTTTTCGCTGGTTTTGTGAGGAAATAAGGCATTCGCTATCAAGTGGCGACAATAAGCGGTTACGTCCGCAGACTGCGGCCCACACGTGGTTTTCTTAGATCTGTGATGCAGCTTAGAGAGTGAAGTGCAACAGTGAAACGCATCACAGAGGTCCATAGAAGCCCCAGCAGGAGCCTGTACCAGGGGCTTCGGCGTACAACAACATAGGCGAGCAGTGCACGTGCTACATGCCCATTTTGATCACTATCGTCATTAGTGAGGTCAAATCCAGGCGTTTGCGTTTAGCAGAAGAGGAAATCAGGTTAGTGTCTTTTACAAGTAATGTGTTGGATCGAGTACGCCGTCCAGCGCTAAATTGTTATTACGTTTGGAGCAATTGCGCAAGGTTGCATCACCTTTGAACGCGGCGTTGTATGCGTCATAGGAAAACCGGTAGTAGCTAAGTTTACGCCATTAAGTGGGTAGAGGCTCGACGTGAGCCATACCGTGTTAAGTAGGTAGTAGTTGTGCATAATCCATACCGTATTAAAGTGAACTGAGCGTAGTGTTCGGAACATGTTGCGCGGACTGTTTTGTTAGCATTAATACTTGATGTTTTATTCTTTGTACTCGGTAGTTGTAAATGCGTGTAGAACGTAGCCTTTACTACGTAACGATTTGATTAAACTTTACCGTTTATTGTTGACGGCGGATAACATTCATGCATTATCGTTTTATATTTTATTTATATGTATTTATGTATGTATACTTTCATATAGAGTACATAGAGTTTATGTAAAGTCTGGATTTCATTTATAGCAAGGTTAGAGTGTTTATTTACAGGTATATAGGTGTAAACGAGGCAGGCTCTGAGAAAAGCTGTATTGACTAACCCATATCCACACTAAGAAGCGAGACGATTGAGTTAGCTATCAAACCAAGGGCAATTAAAATTTAAAGTAAAGTAAGATAGGGGATCGATAAATATACCGTTACACGACCAATCACTATATGAAGTGATGACTGAGAGCGAATTACAGGAAAAAGATACGCATATAACGTTGCCACAGGACAGAGACCAATGGAGAAATGCAGGGGAATCGTATGTTCAAATGTAAACCAGAGAAACAGAGAAAGATGCTAGGAAAGCTATTTACTTGAAAGTTACGAAATCCTGAAGATTTAGGAAAATAAATTGAAAATGAAATCAGACAAAAATGCATATTATGAGATGACGTTATGCCAAACGCAATGGGAACAAGAAAGTCTGTCTGTCTGTTTGTCTGCCTGTGCGTCTGTCTATCTGTCTGTTCGTCTGCCCGTCTGCTCGTCTGTTCGCGGTATAGCTAAAAAACTACTTGCTGAAGAAGACGATATTTTGCATGCGGATTAAATGTCTACCTGGCATATATATACCGTCTGTTCTATAAAAAAAGGCCCCGCCTTCTAGCTACTTTATTATTTATTTTAGACCCAATATACCTTATATCAAATCAAATGGCACATAAAAACCTACATTTTAACACTATCAAAAAAATGTTTATCTTCAATTGTTTCAGAGTGGTGACGTCACGTGCAATTTTTTTAAATGACACCGTATATATTTGTTTAGATTTTCTGGTAGAGGCTTTTTTTCTCTTTTCAACAATATAAATATTTTATGCCCTTACATTAGAAAATTTTCGAGAAAAATTAAAAAACTTTTTTATCGGTGGGAGGCCACCATACAAAACTATAAACAAAAGTGTAACTCAGAAAAACAAAACAATAAACACTTTAGATTATTTTGAAATCTGACAGTTAAAGCGTTTGGCTACTATTTGTTTTGTTTTTCTGAGTTACACTTTTGTTTACAGTTTTGTACATGGCCTCCCACTGTGAAAAAGCTTTTGTAATTTTTCACGAAAATTTTTTTATGCAAGTGCATGAAATATTTATATTGTTGAAAAGAGAAAAAAAAACCTCTACCAGAAAATGTCAAAAAATATATATAGTGTAATTTAAAAAAATTGCACGTGACGTCACCACTCTGAAACAATTAAAGATAAAAATTTGTTGATTGTGTTAAAATGTAGGTTTTTATGTATCATTTGATTTGATATAAGGTTTATTGGGTCTAAAATAAATAATAAAGTAGCTAGAAGGCGGGGCCTTTTTTATAGAACAGACGTTATAATAATCTTTTTCCGGTCAAATACAAGGTGGGTACCATATAATGGTGTATATTTTTGCCGTAACTGAGATAAAAGTATTAATTTTCACATAGCGCAGGGTTTACTCTTGGCGAAAATGAGACCTAATAGATACAGGGTGAACATCGCAAATGGTATAGCGTCTTTATAACGCAGCAAGAAGCGCAGACAAAGCGAGCGCGGTCGTGACGCAGTGTCTCGTTCCGACATTCGCCTGGAAGCTCGAGTTCGAATCTTACCACGCCTGCATTTTTATTTGTAAATTGATGTAATGGACATTACCAAATGTTTTATTTCATATTTCAGTATTATTACCAATATTAAGATATTTGTAGGTATTTTTTACATAATTTTGAACAGTCTTGTTTTCATATGTTCTATATTTGCGGAATTTGTAGTTTCAAAACTTCCACTTACTAGAGTAGTTCCGAGTAAAGCCGTTTACCGAGTTTGTTTATAGTAAGATAGACTTAAAATGTATGCAATTGTCTATGTAACTTGAGGGATACCGGAAAAATGCTTTACTGTTAGTTGTGCATAAGATGAAATTTGAGACTAAGAAGAGGACATAATGATGCGAAAGATAGTGCAACGGTACTAGATATAATCACTTTATACAAGCAGTAGAAAGTGATTCTAATCAGGAATAAACAACTGTAAAATGCACGTACATTTATGAAATATACATACCGCTTATAATGATAATAAAAAATCTTACCGATATGAGGTAACACGTTTGCAATATTTATATTGCATATTACTGTTTATGAAGACGAAGATATTCGTCGATATTAATTTTTTATATAATCTGTTTTACTAATTAATTAAGTTAAACGCCCTTGCAGATTTCTGTAAATAAAATTAAATATTGATAGTGATAGTGAAATCTAAATTAAATAACTATTGCATATATTTATTATAAAGGGAGCTACAGAACGCAGAATGAAGATAAAGTTAAATTGTGTTAACATGATTAAACTATATAAAGAACATTGTAAGTTTAGTGTGCTATTCTAAAGCAAGAAAACGAGACATTCCAGTTGCTGTTTAAACCAGAAAGTCATTCAACATGAAAATACAGACCAAATTAAATCTCAATCGATGGCCACATTCAAAAGCCGCGTACTTATAAATTAGCTGTTAACAACAAGCCAATTCTTCATGCTTTGAGGCATTTCGAATTCATATATTTCCAATTTGAAACAGTCAGCGACAGAATTTGCATTGTGGTACGTTATACATTTAAAGGGCTTTATATATGGAGCCATAAATATATTACTAATGAAAACAAAGTACTCATTTACAAGACTTGTGTGGAGTTGATGTTGTATTATAGCTCTGCAATAAATACAGAAACCGCAAGTCAATTATCAACCGAAGCGAAAGTACTCAGAACTGTATCATGTACCCGCCAATACATAAATCTTACCCAAGCCATCCACCTTTGTAGGTTTTAACCAAAGAAAGATGGGAATTTATAGCGATATGAAAGTTTTCAAATGAAATCCACGTTTCATTGGGTTTGCTTCATCGAGGACAAATGTGGTAAGAACGGGTAATGAGAACTGGTCTATGTTAGAGAGTGCAAACAATTATCTGATAGGCAAGAACAAGACACCGAAATTAGAAGACTCATAAAATAAGGAGTAGCCTGATTAAATAAATAATAATACAAAACGAACACTAGGAGAAGTATTTATTGAAGAAGATGGGTATATGAAACATCAGAGATAAAGATTGAAAGACGTATTTGTAGCACAAGAGTAAGTTGAATGCACTTTGAGAATGCATATCAACATATTATTATTGTTTTGTTGTAAAGATAGCAAATAAAGTGTGAATATTACGTATAGTTTATCAATTGACTTTAGTATATTGGAAACAATGAAGAGTATATGGGTGGGAAAGAAGTGAGATGTGGATAATAATTGACCTGAATTTAAAGCTCTACGTTGTTAAGATTGACTGCAAAACAGACAGACTGCAGACAAAGTAATTCTAAGAGTTTTGCGAAATCTAATAGGGAAAGCATAAAAAACATCATAAATTAAGAACAACACGACTCAATCAATCCAAAATAAAGTTTCCAAAGAGAAATGTAAAAACTACCATCTGATTGCCTTGGTGTCTCATGCATGCAAAATAATCCTACACATTGTAAATGCGAGATTGAAAGCTCATTTGTCATAGCATATCCCATCAGAACAATCTAGCGTCATTAAGGCTAGAAGGACACAGAAACAAATACTGAATATCAGGCAAGTCACGGGAATCCAATAAACCAGTCTACATATGCTTGGTCGTTCACCAGAAGGCGTTTGACCTCACTTCACAGATTCGACAACTGTACTATGGAAGTACTGCGGTAGTGCACCGACTCTCGAACCCTTGTCATCTAAACAAAGGAATCCGACAAGGATGCAGTCTGTCCCCAATTCGCGTTGATATCTTGGGAGAATATATAATGCGAAGAATTCTCGAGAACTGGGACTAAGGGTTTACAATCAGTTGATACAAAATAAGCAACCTACGATACGCCCATGACACTGCCTTATTTGCAAACAGCGCTGAAGGAAGCAAACATAAACAAAACAAAGGTAATGATTATTGACCGCACAAATAAGAATAAATTGCACATTCTGCAAATAGCGCGATGCGATGTGGTCAATCAATTTGTATATTTAGGCGCCTTTGTCACCAACGAAGCAGACAGTTCCCTGGGAATTAGAAGAAAGGCTACGCGAGACTTGCAGAACATCTGAAACGACAGTGGGAGTATTATGCTATATGGTGCAGGCTCGTGGACTTTACAAGCTAAAAATACTTAACGCCTTGAAAATGTGGGCCTGGAGAAAGATGCTTCGTATTCCATGGACAGCGTGAAAGACTAATGCTTTAATTCTCAACGAAATTAAGGCACCACAACACCTTTCACAAATTATAATCCAGCGCATATTGATAGTCTCTGGACACGTTACTCTACCAAACAACAAAAGTTTCGAAAGGTTAATAGTGCAGAGTAACGTGAAAGGTAACATGGCGCGCGGAAAATATCTGAGAAGATGGTTAGATTAAGTCAAGAATGCCACCAACGGCACAGTTCATCAAGTTGTAAGAAACGCAGGAAATAGAGAAAAATGGCAAAAAATACTCCGCAAAATGGCTAAAAGAGTCAAGAGATCAAGACTCTTTTATAAAGAAAAAATGAAGAAGACCATATAACTGGAAAATATCTGTAGCTCTATTATTTTTTCATGAATTTACTAGCTTTTACAATTTTTCAGCATGAAATTTTTTTCAATTACCGTTGTATGTGAAGCACATTTTACTTGTCCCTGATAAAATTAGCTCAATATTTGCACAAGTAAATGCTGTTTTATTTCTTTCGAAATGTACAAAGAATGATGCAACTGTTTTTTGAAATCTCCTTTGGGTAATTTAATTTTTCAAATTTAGGAGATAAATGTTCTTTATACTGATTTCGGAGGCTTTCAGGGCAATTGTCATAATGTAACGAACTATTTCCGGAATTGGACGAGGTAACCACAAAGTCACACATTTACTCTGCAAATATCACATTTAAACCCACTCTTATCAAACAATCCTTCGTCGCACTAGCCTTGCTCGACTTCATGAACGCATTCATCAGACGAGGTGCCATCTTAATACTGTTTCTAAACTAGTGTTAGATCTTCATTTAGAATTGTCTAGCACCTATATCCTTTTTAACTGGTCTCTTTACGATTCGATCATCTACACACAGGCTTAAAGAATATTAGAAATGACAACTGCAACTATAAGCATTTCTTGGTGTCATCTAGTAAGGTCTCTACAGACCAGAACTGTTCGAAGTCGGCCTTTGATACCCTCTTCCCTAGCGAAAAGTTCATATTCTTCATAGGTTTAAATTTTTCGCTAGCATTCCTACAGAAGAGATTATCAGTTTGATACAATTTTTGGTGCGAACGTTTTCTAAAGACGTAACCAAGTTTATCCGCCTCGAAACTGTCTGGTGTTTACGATCATCAAAACCTCCCAAGGGTAACATTACCAAATGGAAAAGGAATTGCCTTAACGGCTTACATACCAATTTCAATATCTCAATTTTGTCCGCAGATCAAGGTAATGCTACGCTAGTTATGTATTGAACAGAGTACACCAACAAGTTAGGTCTACTTCAAAATTCTTCATCAAAGGTTGATTTCTTGCACTTCAACGGCTCCTAGGCTTTATGGTGTTCCCAAAATTCACATTCCTCTCAGACCTATCGTCAAAACTATAGATTCCTCAACTCACTCATTAGCAAAATACCTAACCAATATTCTTAGGAAGTTCACTAGTAAACCTCCATCGCATGTGTCGAACCTGAAAATTCGATTATGAGCGTTGACGCCACTTCGCTCATTACTGAACTTTGTCTTTTCGAATTTTGTCATAGTCAAACATTTATTATCGTAGCATGATGTAATGTTTTTCATTCTACTTGCTCTTATAAAAATGTCTGATTCGATGGCAGTTTTTTAGACAAATCTCCAATGCGGCTATAGGTTCGCCTCTTTCACCTTTCGTTGGTAATATATTCATGAAAGCTCTTGAAATTGGGGTTCTGGAATCTCCAAATTTGATACCCAAGGTGTGGTTCCGATACGTTGACGAAACCTTTAACATTTGCCGACATAGTAAAAACACTTTACTTGTCTTTCTTAAAATATCTCAATGGTCAACATCCAGACACCAACTTTACCATAGGGATAGAAAGCAACGGTTCTCTTTCTTTCTTGGATGTACATATTTCTTGACAACCCAAAGACAAACTTGGACATTCTGTTTATTGCAAGCCTGCTCACACCGACCGCTACCCACGTGCCGATACCCATGATCATTTAACACGGAAACTTTCCGTCAATTCACTCATTTCTTGATAATTACTACTTTTTGAGTTTTCGATTATTTGTCTAATAAATTTTAACCGAGGTCGACCTCTTGAATTTTTGCCATCCATAAAAGGATGAACATAAAAAATATAATAGAGATAATATAAAAGACAATAGAAAACCACAAAAACCTGAAAATTCTTAGAAGAAAGTTAAGTCAAGGGAAAAACAAAATTCTAAACCTCAAATACAACAGAGGAGAAACTGTAACTAACAAAGAGACTCTACTATATGTGATGAAAGATTTCTACAAAGAGCTGTGTATACGAGCAATTCAAAAACAAAAGAACCAAACTAGAAAACTAGTTAAAACCAGGGATTGGAAGACATCGCTGATATAACCATAAATGAAACAGAAAACGCCCTAAAACAAATGAAGAGATATGTCCTGGGGAAGACGAAATACTAATTGAAAATGTACAATCAGGAGGAAACATCTTGATGAAAATCATAGAAGCCCTTTTAACCTATGCCTATCACACAGCGAAATACCCAGAAGATGGAATAATATGCTGATGATACTCATTTATAAATAAGTGACAAAACTGATTTAGGACATTATTGACCCATCCCCTTACTGTCCCACCTTTACAAATTGTTCACCAGAGTAATTAACAACCGATCAAAACGTAAAGTGGACCTTTTGGCACAAACGACCAATAATGTATATATGCCGGTTCTGGCGCACAGGTAAACACACCTGTACACCTGCACACCTGGACCAGTGAGGTGCAATTACTTGTGCCCCAGAACCGGCATATATACACTACTACGAGCACCTATCTAATACAGCAGATTTCTGACAATTATATTTGTAGATGTCAAAAAGGCGTTTGATACAGTAGAAACAGGAGTTATTCTAGCGGCTCTTGATCAATTTCGCATAGACTACAGACGTACCTCTTACGTATCTACAACATATAAGAACTCAACGGCAAGCGTACGCATTCTCACATAGACTAACTGGTTTCCAATACAAAAAGTTGTCAGGCAAAGTAACACTATATCTCCCAAAATTTTTAAAGCAGGGTTGGACTACTTATTTAAAACACTCGAATGAGAAAATAAATGGATCAGTACAGACGGCAAAAAACTTAACTTTTAAAATTTGCGACGACATAATGATAATATCAGACAAATTGGGCGAAGCAAAGGGGACGTTAACCGAACTAATGCGAGAAACTGGGAAGGAGGACTCTGTATAAACACGCAGAAAACAAAAATAATAACAAATATGTCATTTGGAGAAACAATTACAGTAAACAACGAAATCATAGAAGAATTGAAAACATAGAAATACCTTGGCCACGAAATAACACTAAGTAGAAACAACCAAACACACGAGCTACAACGAAGAATAGATTTCGGAAAGGTAGCCTTCGGAAGACTTAAAAATGTCCTAACCAACCTACCGATGAGCCTAAAGGGAAAAGTGTATTATCAGCGTGTCCTGCCTACCATGACGTACAGAGGCGAAACTCTAACGCTAACAAAAGAGTCCAAGTTGACTAAAAATTAATGCGCAAAAGAATTGGAGTTTGCGACATTATCGAGAAAATGAAATGGAGTTGTGCAGGACACATAGCGAGATTGACTGACTCTACGTGGACTAAGGGGATAGTCGAGCAGAGACCCCGCATCGACAGGCGAAACAGAGGAAGACCTTTAACACGGTGGAGCGATGATATCGAACGACTGGCAGGACGCTGGATGGAACATGCACAAGATCGTTCTAAATGGAAACGGGAGGGGGCGGGGGTTACGTTCAACAGTGGATTCAAGAATAAGGGATGATGATGTTAATGATGGGTACAAAATGGAAAGGGGCGAAGAACATGACAACTGACAGAAAGTCTTCGTAAAGAAAATTAAATAACAAGAAACTACTACCTTGACATCTTAGACTACAAGAGTATACGACTATGTATGTATGTATACTTGTGCAATTAAGTTAAATATAAGAATGAATAAACCAAAGTATATAACAAGTTCCAAAGAGAATAACGAAGTGGAAATTAGAATTGGCAATAAACAAGTCATAGAGTCTTCAATTGCATGTACGTAGGACAAATCACAACAATTGAGAAAACAAACCAAATAGTAAAAATAGATAACAGAATAAGACAAGACTGAGAACATATCGGCAATTAAAAGATAGTGGACACAGAGCTGGGCAGTAATTAATTACTTTGTAATTAAATTACTAATTAAATTCCTTTTTGTTCATTTGCCTTGGAATTGAATTACTTTTCAACATGCGGTAAATGTAACTGGGAATTGCCATTTTTGTTAAAAAGTACTTGACAATTACTTTTTGAATGTAATTAATTACTACATTTAATTACTCAATTACTTTTGTGTAATCAAATTACTCTACAGTATTTAAATTACTTTACAAGTATTTGAATTACCTGTAGTAATTGAAATTACTCGGGGTATTTGAATTACTTTATGGTAATTTAATTACTGAATTACTGACCGCAATTGGGTGCTAAATCTCCAGAACGCCAAAAATACGATAAGGTCTTATTAAGTTACATATTAAGCAAATCGGAATAGGGCATTCCCGAAACAATATAAGCTTAATTTATGATATCCTCTGACGAGTCGAATAACAGCAACATTCGCATTTTGCACCACACGTGCACAAAGAGCACATGGGTGCGTGCATGTAGATGTGACATGTACGTTGTAATAGTGAAGCTAATATTGTGTAAGACGCTAAAACTATATTTGCGGTAAGTGCATTACAAATTACAATAGCTACGGTAAAAATATAATTTAAAATAGCTTCATTAGACGATATTGGTTCATAATACCTATTTATTCATTTCAATTTGCTTGTTTTAAACGGTGTACTAGCATAGAGTTGCACTTCCGTGCAAGTGATAAAGGCGTTAATTCCAGAAAATTACGTTTTTGAGTGAGGAATTGAACTAAACGGCCAAAATCCGATAACATTTAAACAGCGTAAGACACATAAATAAAATATACCTAATTGCAAAATTTCATGCCATTATCCATTCTTTGTCGCTTTCTTGCTTTGTAATGCTCATATGCTGCTTTGTATACTGGCAACTAGGGCATAATTTTGCTACTACAAAAAATGTTTATCTACTCCAGTGGGATAAGTAACTTATTACGTCACTCATTTGACACTATTTCCGTTATGTAATGCAGCTCATTACAACCACTAGTTGTATAATGGCTTCATTACCTAACTGAAGTAGTGTCAAATGAATGACATTTGCCTACTAAAATATTCTTGAAAATAACAGATTTGATATTTTTGTTAATGCACTTTTCTGAATTTTAGGCAGTTGTAGATAAAATTTTGTACAATACATGTGTGATAATGCATCATTAATATACTTCTGTGCTTCATAACTCGTGCTACGCACTGGTTTGTAACTCACACACGTATACTAATGATGCACTTATCCCACTTGTATAATAAATTACTATTACGGTCTGCTGCAGTATGTTAGCTTCGATTATTATTAAAAATCTGGAATAGTGTCTTATAAAAACCATGACTTTCTTATAATTCCGATCATCTCATCCAAAATTACTTCTTTAAGTAATACAGGGTGCTGCGGAGACGGACGAAACATACAAAACCTCCATGCTAACTATGAGACATTCAAATATTGGCTTCTTAATAATTTTACACAAAATTCCATTTAGCTTTTTTAAAAGAACATTCCATAGTGACCCAATTTATGTAATTGTAGATATTTTATTGCCCTTTAACTTAAAATAAATAGGTATTATTAACTATTTTGATACAATTAATAGGTATTATTAAAGATATTAAGACTTTGAAATTTGAAGTAAAAATATGAGCGTATAATAAAAGTAATGTCAACAGCAGGCTTCATTAACTGTCATCACTGTTGCTGCTGTCGTAAGTCATAAGTTTATATTAAACGCTGACATCGTGATTAAAAATTCTAAAGATTGCTGTTTCTAAAGCTTGCTGTCGACATTAGTTTCATTTTCCATGGCCACCCCTTACGTAATTTCTTTTTGCACACATGGTATAGAGGTCTCTTGAATATAAAAATGACTTTATTGTTACGTTCTTGAGCAAATGTCTTTTGTTTTTGTATCTGATGTACGAATTCTTATTTCAATCAGCCGTTTTCAAATATGTAGGTTTATTAGTCACTTGTCAACTTTCAACAGTCCCTGATCAACACCAATTTGATATTGTGTTGAAAGTTAGCTAACACATTTTATATAGCTATTTGTATTACTTGGGAGGAAGGTGTATCATTCCCTAACG
>OW679202.1:73718268-73952871 GCA_940337035.1 Agriotes lineatus
GGACGGATTTTTTTCCGTAGCCTTGACGGTGGCTATCGGGTTGGGTGAGACCATTCAGAGTTGGGCAATAAATTAACTGTGTTCTACTCGAAACCACAAACCTAAAAGATACAAAGTAACAAGGTCAACACATCACCAACACACACACATAAAACAATGGTTGCTATCAAGCTCAAAAGGCGTGCTCCAACTTTGTACCCCGAAACAGGGGCAAGCTGAGCACTGTACCGTCAGATGCTAGCGTGCAAAGCACCAACCTATACATCGGCAGGTAAAAGAGCTTACAGCTAATACATACATAGTGTTATCAATAGGTAACCGTTCTTCACAAGACTACTATAATTTAATGTTTTAGAGCTGCTGTAGCTGTATACGGTAGTATACCTCCACCCTTCTTTTCAAATCACTAATATTGGTGTGGCCCCTAATAAAATTTGCATAAAAACGATTCTGAGAGAACTTTTTGTATTTTCTATATTATAGCAACGCTCTTTCTGGTCAGAACTTGGATAGGAGTTCCACGGCTGCATATCACGGCGCCTCGTGGTACGGCTGTCACGCAAATAGTTGGTCCCGGATGTCATAATAACATCATGACAGTCGTTAGTGGGGGTTGGAAGTTCCCATAAAATGTACAGCGACGCCTATGATTGGCTTAACGGCTGTTGGCTGAGTACTAAAATAAGTAAATAAAAATAAATAAATAAAAATATCTAATATCAGAGCTGACTTCATAATTAAATTCCTTTTTGTTTTCGTCTTGGAATTGAATTACTTTTCGAAATACGGTAATTGTAATTGGTATAAAGTACTTGATAATTACCTTTTGAAAGTAACTAATTATTACATTCAATTAGTCAGTTACTTTTGAATGCTTAAATTACTAAAAATATTTAAATTACTTTACAAGTATTTGAATTACTTTTTTGGTAATTCAGTTACTAAATTACTGACCTCGATTAGTTATTAGATATCCAGAACGCAAAAAATAAGATACAGCCTGATTAAGTTACATGTTTAGCAAATGGCAATAGGGCATTTCTGGAGCAATATAAGTATAATTTATGATTTCCTATGACTAGTCGGATAACAGCTAGTTTTGTGCACAGAGATATTTGGTGTAGGCGCGTAAGTTTGTAGATGAGATGTGTATGCGCTGTGTCTTATGTAGTGTAGGCTATGCAGCATGTAGCATTGTATAGCTAATAATCATTGTGTAAGAAGCGAAATATATGTCTGCGGTAAATACAGATTACAGAGTAAAGTACGTTAAACATGTAATTTAATTTTTTTCCATAAAAATTGACAACGAATAGGGTCATTATACAATATTGGTTAATAATAATAATTTATTAATTTCAATTTGCTTGTTTAAAACATGGCTATCTAAATAGTACTAAATACAAATATACCACAACAATTTCTAGTGACAGTAATTCAAACAGTAATTTGTGTGAAGTTGATAATTGAATTACTATTTCTTTGGGCGGTAATTGGTAATTGGTAATAAATTACTTTTTAAAAGTAATTTTCCCAGTTCTGTCTAATATGCGGTTGGCTCTCAAAAATTCTAAAGAAATTTGGTGCGATTATATGTATTCGGATTTTTAAAATATTTATCATTAAAGATGTTCAACGTTTCATCATAATATAAACTTACAAAAGCCTACAATAATGGACAATTACTTAAAATAGTGTAACAAAAAAAATTCCTTATTACATTCTTCCGTTTTAATATGTAAACCTGCAAAATATTTTTATTGGCGCACCAAGATATGGAATACAAAGGTAAAAGTGCACCCCATTGCTCAGGTTCCTTATCGAAACAAGTTTGGCTCAGTCACTACCTGTTTTCTTTGAAGTAAACTGCAATCTCGATCATGCCCAGAAGTTTTCAAAGCGTTCCTCCAGGTGACGTGGCAGCATTGTTTCTTTTGTTTATTATACATATTGCGGCGTTTTTCATTTAATGCCACTTCTTTATAGTGAGTATCTGATCGATTGCATCTTTATGGCTCCAAACCTCACAACATCTAATTACCACTCTTGTTAAAATAGACGGTTTCAGGCAGTAGTCCGTACCTAAATTACTATAAATTTCTAGAGAAACTGATTTGGGTTTATATGAGCATGTATTTTACTTAGCAACAAATATATGTTATCGTAAACTAAGCTTGTATAGACATAAAACAGATCTGGTGGAATAGATACGATTTCCAATTTAAAATTTCTAAGAGTAAAGCTAGACTTTGCTATATAAAACAAGTTATTTCATGTAGCCATACCTATCATAAATCAGACAATACTAAATCTACTTAGAACTGCTTATCCTTTGAATATTTGTATGTTATCAGACTATTATATTTCACTTTATTAAAAGCAAGCTTTATCTTTACCTTCCTTTTGCAATCAATGTACTAGGAAAGTACACCTACATTCACACGTGAGTTCGAGTTGAATTTTTATCAGCACGCCATTGAAATCAGTTTAATAATAGTGAGCAGAAGCTGTATTTAACATAACAATCGTTGAAATTAAAACTCATTCTCAGATACCGGTTCTAAAATTACTTAGAGGTAATAACTGCATTCATTAAAATTTTGAAAGTTTCATTGTATAGTGGCGTCACGACAAACATGTCCATTTCGCGGCAGTGATTTTTACTGAATACATTTTTTTGCCTTGTTAGCTGTTAGAGAGAGATACGTTAAGGACTGTGCATCGACCAGCTGTTAAACTGATTGATTGGAATTATTGCAATAATAAATTGACTTCCTTTCACAATTTATTTGGGAACGGCAGTTTATTAAAAATTAATTTAAAAAATAAGTGAATTGCTATATATTGCCATTCAGTAGGGTTTTCAAATTGGGTTACTAAAAATATATACTTCGAAATATTTTGATTTATTTTACTTTTCTAATCATTCTTCAGTGTATACATTTCGCTTGAATTACTTTATTAGCTTAAACAATAAAACTCCTACAATTTAAAAAATGCTTCGTCAGCTGATTCCGACTAAACTTTGATGTGAAGCTTTAGATGTTAATTTTACTGAACCTCAGAAACTTCTGGCTAGCTACATTTGTTTTTGAATTTTTGTAAGGCAAATAGATTTTTCGCCCATATTTTATATACCAATATTTTCTTTTCGGGCAAGTCGGGAGGTCGTGCGTTCGATTCCCGTGGCCGCCTGCTCTGATTCAGGTTTTCAGGTGGTTTTCCTCAGTCAACAGAGGACTGCAGAGGTTCAAGGTATTTGTAAGCTAATATCATGTCCTGACGTTAAGTAATTATAAATAAAACATATAATTTGAAGATTCATTTTTAATGTGTTGTTTTACATTTGTATAAATAAAAACTGAAGATAACCATACCAACCAGTTGCTATGTAGTGAAATGAGTACAGGTCACTACAGTACCTTCTCTCAGGTGAATGCCGGGGCAGTACTTCTTGACCTTTCCTGGCCTCTCTTCCATTCTCCACCTTTCCTTTTTCTTGCCTATCTTGAAATTCCCGTTATTGGCTGAAGAGGGACGCAAAGTCCCTATAGCAGCCCGCCCCCAGTTGGAAAAATTGAAATGACCCTGAAACTTTACCTTTTTTCGTGCAAGTTATGCCTCCACATTTTTTTGTAATTACGTGTTTTAAAGACAACTGAAATTTTAGTTACATATTTTCTACTTTTTTAAAAGGAATACAATCAAGTTAAGAAAGATATCCTTTATCTGTGCAGCAAAAGGGCAAATTTGGTTAAAATTCTAGAGCAGTAACGATTAATATGAAAATTCAAGGGGAATGTAAAATGTAAAAATTGATAGTTTTAAGCTTTATAAAACGTGGACTACTTCGATAGACGATCTAAAGCATTACAACTACTGTGCGTCGTATGGCCACGCCCCACGGATTACACTGCACTTGAACCACCAATCAGCGTTACGGTGCTCCGAGCGGTTGGCACAGAGGACAAATACCTCATTCAGTTCTTAGTGCGACTTTCACTCTGATGATGCAAGCTGCAAGGTTTTGTGAAGCGTTAGTCAATATGGATGCACAAACAGCAACAAAGCCAAATCTGCCTAAGTATTCTAAGTGGTGAGAAAATAGACCGTGTATTGTAGTTAAGTTGTTTTAAATACAGAACCCGAGAAGTTTTTGTCCAGATTCGTTCCTCATGTCTAAACCATATCGTCGAATTATTTTATTGTATGTTGTATTTGCTCATCTTCTTGCGTTTATCAAAATTTTGCACTGAAATAGTTTTATACAAATGCTATTTCTTTGCTAGGAATTTGTCGTAAACTTCTTTCAAATTGTTGAAAATATTCTAGTATTTCATCTTCATTACTTGTTGCTCTCAATGCATAGGCTTGGATAATATTTATGATGGCTTGGCGTTGATCTTAATCGTCATTATTCTGGATCTGCAAAGGTTGTAACCCAGACACTTGCTAGTAGTTATTTTAGGATTATCATTACCACTCCTTGCATGGAATTAAAACTATACAACAATTATATCACAATTTGGCATCACAAATAAAAAAAAATGAAAAGCTGTCACAAACATTCCGGATAACTAAAGGATTGTGCTAAAGATGCTGCTTATTACCAGCACTTTTTAAATTATAACGGAATACTGCATTACCCCAATGGCAATGTAAGGGGTGGTAGTGATTGCCCAGGTAGAGGGAAATCTAGTAGGTATACGTTGCAAATCGATAGAGAGAACAAATAGAGACTAGAGGTAAGCTTGGTATTTATGTATTGAAGGAATTCAGGGTAATCTAGTTCTGAAAAACAGTGAAACTATCCAGAGATGTGACGAATGTTAGAAGTGACGATGGATAGCATTGGAAAATGTGAAAGAGAAGTGCATGAAAGGATAACAAAACATGGAAGAGCAGTCAGAGCCTGGATTTCTGCGTATAAAGAAGCATCTGCGAAGGGAGGAAAAATACGTATGCATCTCTACCCTAAAAAGCCTGCGGGTCCAAAGTTTGGCAATTAAACAGCTGAAAAAAACAATGATTCCTAGCGACAGAAATATATTTCAGACGGTGACCAGCAGGAGTATCTCAGTTAGAAAGGCCTACAAACAAAGCAATAACGGAGACGATGCAAGTAGAAGAAACAACAGTAGACGCGATACATAGAAAATAGCCTACATGGTATAGACACGGACACGTTCAAACAATGGAAGAAGAACCATTGCCTAAACAAATAATGTGCTGGACACCTTTAAAAAAAAAGAAACCTGCCATGGTCGCCAGATACTAGTGATGCCGCCGAGACGAGAAAATTCTCGAACTCGTCTGGAGATCGAGATTAATAGTTTTATATGTCAAATTTTCGAGACGAAATTACTCAAATTCTTGAATATTCGAGACGAGATTACCCAAATTCTCGATCTCCAAAATTTTCAATTGTATATTAGAACTTGCATCAAAGCGGCCTGTCAGTAGTGATTCCGCCAAAGCGAGATAATTTCTAATCTCATATTGATATTCCAGATCAAGATTGATTTGTTTCGATCTCAAATATTCACGATGTGTGAGATTAATCAAATTCTCGAATATTCGATATTGACAGTTTTTCAATAGCATTTTACAACCCTCACAATCAAATATAATAGTTATAAGACTTTATTTGATTTTTTATAAGACCTTCACAAGGTCACCTTAAAATAACCACAGCCTCAATTCGGTACGCAAAGCACATATTTAAAATTCGAGAATCGAAATTCTCGAGTTCGAGATTCAACATACGGGAAGTTTCGAGTTCGTGATCGGGAATGGGTAAATCTCGTCTCGTCTCGTCTCGTCTTGAGGCAACACTGCCAGATACGGCTACTTATCGACATTCTGGATACTGTTGTCTTTATTTGAGACCAAGTGTCGTTAATTTACTTGCAGTCTAAGATTATGTTAAATATTGTTTCTTCTTTAGAGAGGTAAATGTCTAGTTGTAATCGTTGAGGTGCCAAAAAAATGTAAATGAAATAGTTTAATAATAACAGATTTCTAAAAATAAAGTAGTAAAGCCAATATAAATGCCTTTTAGTAATATATTGTAAATACTATTGTATGTATGTATGTATTATCGTTAACCTCGTTTTACCTGTTGTAGAGGCTGGTGCTTTATGTGCTTGCATCTGGCGGTACAATGCTCAACTTGCCCCGGATTCGGGATACAAAGTTGGAAAGCTCTTTTTGTGCTTGCACAGCCACCATTGTGTGAAGTGTGTGTCATGTTGATGTGTTGACCTTGTTACTCTATCTCTTAGGTCTGTGAATCTGAGTAGAGCACAGTTAATTTGGTGCCCAACTGTGAACGGTCTCACCTAGCCCGATTCCAATCGCCAAGGCTGCGGAAAAATTCCGGCCCTCGCGGGATTCGAACCGAGGACTTGCTTACTAGCAAGTCTAGCGCTACCCAACTGCGCTACCCGGGTTCTCCTTAAATACTATTGCATATTTTTTAAATTCCTATATTATTGGCATCTTAGTCTAGACTAATAAGAAAATGAAGTAACACTTGTTAGAAGCAAACTGCATGTATAAGAAGTTCGCAGTTGTTCAAATGTTTTGCACCATAGAAATAAAAACGTGTTTTCTCATTGTTTGTAATTTAAACTATCCAGAAAGAGGGCACAATCACTTAAAAAATATTTTCAAATTGTAAAAAAGATCTTTTAAATTGCTCCCCAACTAAATTAGCCGGAAATTGGTATACCTAACCTCGAACTATCCAAGGACAAAATGCAACAAAATGCTTCTCAAATAATATTCTTTAGCTACAGCTTATTATAGTAACTTAAAAGTAGTATTGCCAAAAGGACAATTCACAATTTCGATTTTTCAACATTTCACCAGCATTCAAAATCCACTCTCCTATATTCCTATTAGATTTGTCGCTATTATGTCATTGCAAAAGCTTAAATTAGCATATTAAACGTGTCTCATAAATTATATTATTTTGATTATCAATCATGCAACGCAAGTTATTAATTGAAATGACAGATGAACACATTGATTGATGTATTAGTAACAATACGGATTTGAAGCGTTACTTAGAAAATTAAAGAAATTACAATTTCATCTTGGCCTTTGAACATCTATTAACGCACGCCGCATAATAATTAGGTTAGGGTATGATATCTGACGTATCGATTGGGTAATTTATTATTGCTGATGAGATTATATTATGTTAGATTGGTTAGCTTATTACGAGTGATAAATGATACTCTAGGTTATTTTAGTAATGAAATGTCGAAGATTAGAATAATAATCAGGTCAGTAGTTAAATGAATGTAAAATTATCCCTGGCTTATTTTACAATAAAAACTAAATGAAAGGCTTTGTATCAGAAGTCAACCAGTTTAGGATTGCCTCATATTCGTATTTACTTCAACACACAGTTATTTTATTGCAATGGCTTTGTAAGTTGCACAATAAGAACACAACTGTATAACGTGTTGCATATGATAATGTTTCATTACCAAGTCGTTCTATTGAAATTTTTTAATTGTAGCAATGACAAATGAAACATCTGATAATCACTAAATAATAAATATTTAAATACCTTTGTTTGGGAAATCAGGACGATTATTTTGTTTAAATAAAACATTTTCTTATTGCTATTTTAATATACAATTTAAGTTTTAACGTTCCGACGGTTTTATGGAATCTCAGCACTTGCAGAAACTATTTTGTAGCACATACAGTTGTAAAATTAAATGAGTCATAGCCAGTCGTTCCTCTTTGAACAAAGGAATTGCATGCCAATAAGTATATACCTCAAATCTTGAACCGGAAGTTACATAAAAACTTTATATTTAATTCGGTAATGGCGACCAACCAATCAAATTAGTTTTATTGCATCTAAGTGGGTAGAACTAAAGCAACTGCAGGCGATTTCAAACTCGCACATGTACTAAACCTCGCACAGGCACGGAATGGCCAGTTTGCATTTATTAAAACCACTCGAACACTGTTGGTCACGTTCTAACTTCAGTAAATGTTACTTATTTTCAATCTGAATCAGTCTCAATTTCCAAGGTAGTGCTTGTAAGCGGGTCACACTATATAGGGTAATTGAGGAAGAAACCACAACACATCAAGAATGTGTTCAGGGGATAAAAAAAGAGTTTTAATAACTTCAATAATAATTTTGTTAAAGTTTTCCTTGAGATAGAACAGCAATAACCTTGGTGCCAAAGAATTTTCGGTAGCCAGTTATAATACAAAGTAGTCGAAACTTCTCGTCTGGCTACACAATACTGTGATATCCTCTTCAGAAAAGGGCGAAAATCAATCTACCATCATCAATTTCTCCATTCAGGATCAACTCTTATTTATTGCAAAGTAGTCCACGTGCCACAACTGGGCCTATCTTATGTTACTACTAGCTGTTACCCGCGACTTCGTACGCGCGAGGTTCGTTATTTGTGTATTAAATAATGACTAATTATTTTCTGTCATCCCCTCCCATCCCATCCCATCCTATCCATTTCCTTCCCGTCCCGTCCCGTCCGTTCCCTTCCCTTCCCGTCTCGTTTCGTCCCGTTCCGTTCCCTCTCCTCACCTCGAATCCCATTCCATCTCTTCCCTTTCCTTCCCATCCAGTCCCGTCCTGTCCCGTCCGGTCCCGTCTCTTCCGGTCCCTTCCCGTCTAGTCCTGCCCCGTTCCCTCCCTCCTTTCTATCCCATCTCATCCCTTCTTTTTCCTTTACTTCCCGTCCCGTCTCGTCCCGCCCCTTTCCCTGCTCTCCCCTCCCATCCATTCCCATCCTTTCCCGTCTAGTCCAGTCCCTTTTCGTCCCGTCCCGTCATCTCCTATTTTCACCTTCAGGGGACAAATTTCCAAAAACTTTGAATTACTTAGTTCAAAATTTGATTTTACAAAATTCCAACCCCTTTTTTACCCCTTTAGGGGTAAAAATCCTTTCTTAGCGGATGCCTACTCCCTATGAGAAATTTGCCTGCCAAATTTCAAATGCCATTTTCACAATCAACGTCCCAAAAGAACCTCAATAACGACACTCATATCGATTTTTAGGATTATTTACCCCATTTCACCCCTAAGAGGTTGATTTTTTGAAAATCACGAAATACGTATTTGCTTATTTGTTTTTAGGAGTAGCTACTCCTGCGAAGTTTCAATTTGAAATGTCTATTTAATATTATTTTTCCATACAAAACTGCACCCCTATTTTACCTTTTTAGGGGTTGAATTTCGAAATATCCTTCCTTATTCCTTGCATACATCATAAAGGGAACCTCTGTGCAAAATTTTAGCTTTCTAGGTCCAATGGTTTGGGCTGGGCGTTGATGAGTGGGTGAGTGAGTCAGGACTTTCAGTTTTATAAATATATATATAATATGATCTAAGATGTCCACAGTTTGGACAATAGCATTATCTGACAAGGTAATACATATTTTCAGATAATCTTCATATCTAGATCTTCGTGGTTCTATAGGTTCTACGTATATCTCCATTACAACTATCACACCTCATTTCAATGAAACTTGACATTTATAAATAACGCAACTTACTTCTGATTCCTGTTTCTTTGCATTTGCTGCTGTCAAAGTTATAACACATTTTCTGATTTTACAGCTTAACTAACGTATCATCGATTTTCAGAAAGCTTTGATCGGTGGTTATGTTTTCTTATTGTAATTTAAAATTAAATTTTTAGTATTTCAAACCACGACCGTCAGTGACTGCTACCAGCATAACACCTACTTCGTCTCATCATTACCCCCAACAAAGGAGAACATTGATGAAGACTACTATTTATCGGGCCAACGCTTTTTCTGACGAGGACAGTAAACCACAAGCAATAACAAATGTGGAAAAAGCTTACGGAGGAATGGCTACAGTCGACGAGATATTAGGAAAGCATATCAATACATCATAAAACCAAAGGAACTAAACGTAAAGCTATGAATTACTCCGGCCTTCCCTTCATCGCCGGAGTAACTAATAGAATAAAGAAGATCTTAGATGAGAAAAACATCGCAGTCAGGGGTACAATGAGAAAGATTGAAAAAATGATCCCTTCCAACAAAGATGTTTTGGCCGGGCTACAGACACAAGAAGTTTACCAGCTCCAATGTCCTTTTGGCAAATCTTTCATCAGACAAGGGTAAAGAAGCATGCAATTTAAAATAAAAGAACATCAGAGCCCCACACGACTTGGAAACACACACAATTAGCCGTCCAGGGGACCACAGAATAAAGTACGACTGCGTGAACATACTAGCCAGGACTACAAATTAGTACCCTCGTGTTATTCGGGAATCGCTAGAAATTATTAAAAATCCGAACAACTTCAATCGAGAAGACGGTTACCGCCTTAGCAATACATATAAGATAGTCCTGGAAAACAAACCAAAACATACATAAAATTTACGTGAACAACCAAGCAGAATAACCACAAGTCCAAGTAACATACAAGATTTACATGAACAGCCAACCGTAGCGACTCTTTGGTGTATAACTAGGAGTATGAGACTTCGACAGTCTTTAAAAAACTTCTTAAAAAGCTGACAGCATGATCAGCGAAACGTCAAGTTTAAATCAACGATCACGGCATAACACGGAAAAACCTACCTTTATGGGCAACGGCCGTGAAAGCCTGCATTTAAGCACAAAACCTACTAAATTAAGAGACAAGAATAACGAACTCTTCACAAAGAACTGACACTTGTCAGCAGCACGCAGCTCAGTTCCTACTAGGACATGCTACTGTTGGAGCGCCTCTGGATGATTCAGAAATTGAATGGAGACATACATGTAAAATTTGCAATAAATACCCAGAAACACCAATACACAATTTGGACAAATATGGTTGGTGCGTTGACAAGGAAAACACGTACACTCGTAGATGGAACCCTACATTTCTTACATAAAAGCGAAGGACCTTATCACACCTATAGTGAGGGACCTGTACCTCACGTTACATAAAGTTAAGGCCATGGATTGTTTAAGACCAATTATCAAGCTGAAGACGGACCCTAAACAAAAGAAAAACATGTCAATCAAACGAATTTTTTGTGTTTTTTGAGATATAAAGATATTTATTGGTTTTGGTACAGAATTCTAATTTGAATTTAAATACACTTACATTCTACGGTGTTCGTAAGAATTTTAATAAAACGGCTCACAGACGACGTTTAACGAGAACGGGTCGAAAAATTCAAATACTTAAAGAGCATGGGTAAGCCGCAACGGAAAAGTGGATAGTGAAATTAATGAAAGAGTGGCGTCAGCCGGAAGGATTTTCAATGCGAAAAGGATAACGTTTCTAGGAAAGAAAGAAGTGCCAGACTACCAAGCAACGTAAAATTAGAAGTTTAAAAGAAAGTTTTGTTACCACCCAGCACTTCTATTTGGCTGTGAATCGTGGGCCACTTCAAGTAAGCAAAAGAGCAGACTAGCAAGCATGGAAATGACATTACTGAAGAAAATAGCAGGAAAGACAAGAACAGGCAGAATTAGAAATGAAAAATACTGGAAGGATTTGAAAGTAAAAGCAGTGGATGTGTTCGTACAAGAAAGAAAAATGGGATGGCTAGGACACCTTTTGAGGGTGGACGAAGACAGAACAGCAAGAAAAACAGTAGAGGCCTATAGGAAAACCAGAGGACCAAGAAAGATTTGGGGGGAGGAATTCCAGTCTACAATAGAATCAAATCGAACAAAGTGAAGACCAAAGCACAAGATAAAAAACATAGAAGAACTGAGCAGACGGGAACTGTAGAAGGAACCACAGAATTGAATGGAAATGTATGAACTTCTTCACCGCAAGGTAGAATGAAATAGATTAAGTGAGTCACACATCACCCTTTCTGCTTGCTGTAAAATTCCTTTGTGTCGCTACTCCAAATCCTTCCCCCTACTTTCTTTACATTTTCCGTTTTTGTGGAGATGCTTGTGATCTTTTTGGACAATTGGTCATTCTCATCGTTGAATCGTGTAATACAGGTACAAAATACAAATTTCTTTCTGCTTATCGATTCGGCCCAAAGAAGTATTAGGGTGGAAGTGTAATCGACTATTTCCAATTTTGAAATTCCGAAACCGTCATTCTGGTAAGTTACCTTTTAAACAGTCTCCAACAATATTTTACATTTACTTGTCGTTTAATTGACATTAATTGAAAGTATCTTTCTAACTTTTGACTTCTACCAAAAATGTTATCCACACATCCACATGGGTTAAAAGGCTTATTCGCACAACTAACAATTTTTGGTTGTAACCTGTTTTTGTTTTAAGGTTGTCCAGTGTTTCACATTACAGAAGACATAGGCTAAAAAGGGGTTGATGACCATTGTCATGACAAATAATCTCTCTTAAGATGAGCTTCGTCCATATGGAAAAATCCAAAGCCACCAACGTTCCTACCCTACAGGCAGTAATAATCAGACTGCAACCCTAGTATACAGCATATTACCGCAAACACCAAAAGCTTTCAAAGGCATTACTCGGTGCACGGGGTGCATTACGCTGTCGCATCGGGAGCCACCTTTGCATGAAATCGTAAATTTAAAATTGGACGGGACCTTTAAAAAGTCGAAACTCGCCCATTAGAGCCGAAATTGTCATAAATTATCGATTGAGCTGGATGTTGCGCCTGGGAATCGGCCCGAGCTTTTAGAGTAAGTGCTCGACAACATTTAAATTCGGCCAAGTATAAAGTTTATTTGTCGTTTTTAAATCGGGGGCCGGAAAGACCGGCGTGGGCGTGCGACAGTTTTATTTTAAAAGGGGCGCGCGCCCCAGCGACTCTCTTGAAGATCACCCGTACGTAATTATCAGTTATCGGTCGGGCGTGAAGCGCACGAGCTTTTTAGCACGCTCTTCTTTAAACATATTTATGTCAAAGCTTTTCAGTTCGAGATGTCGATTCGATTTCGTCACGCACGCCTCGATGCACCAGCTGCTTGAAGACGAGTCACTTGAAACCGACATTGCCAACTTAGTAGAATTTCTGCTAAATTTAGTGGAATATGAGGTACATTTAGTGGAAAAAATTTTAATCTAGTAGTTAGTGATATTTTTGGTGGAAACTATTGTCATCATCGAATTTTCAAGAAAAATATTTCTACTTGATTTACTTAAATAATTTAAATAGTAATACAACCCGCACTTCCATTCGCCCAAGTACATACAAATTACTACAATAGCGAACAGTTTAAGTTGCACTAACAGATTAATTATATATTTTAAAAAATTAGATAATTACCTATTTTGTTTTTCTCATTTCGAGCCACATTTAGTGGACATTGAATAAGCTATGTAACTCCACGAAAAGAGGGATTTGCAGTAAGAGTTAGTAAGGTGGATGGCCATGTAGTAACGAACTACCTTGTTTCGAAAAATTTGCAAGAGTTTAACTTTGTTAAAACATTTCTTCGTAACTATTTGTGAAAAGCAGGTTCAAAAATCACTTAAAAGTGCTCCAATTAATAATTCAGCACGTTAAGCGGCACACAAGGCCGCTAATCTGGTATTTCACAACAGTGTCAGCATTTTGACGGTGCGTACTGGAACAAATTACACAGCAAAATTTAGGGCAAGTTACTTCCTAGACAAGTGACACAAACTGCAGCAGTGTGCTGAAATAGCCAATTATGGACATTTGTCCATCTGTCGTCACGAAATAAATAAGTACCTGAAACAGAAGCTGTTAATTACCGCCAAAGCGCGAAGATTTGAATAAATACCTTTTCGAATGTTCATAATTTCGCTCATTTTAATGTCAACAACGCAGACTGCACGACACAAACCATTTTGTAGGTATTTTTTGACAGTATTGCAAACAATTAGCTACCGCGTATTTGAACTAATTCTGGTGTACAGCACCGTTTGAGATCAATTTTAATTTACAATCGGCTTAGGAACCCACCTGAGAGGAAGCTTGTGTACCATTAGAGCTAGCGTTTTATTATAATTAATTGCAGGTAAATAAAATATTAAAAGGGCATACAACCATTTATTTTGTGAAGTGATTAAGTACAGGTCACATTTTAACCAGCCTAATAATTTGATAACAGGAAAAATTTCGATTACAGTTAAATATTAATCAGTGAATTGTGGAGTTTGGATTTGCGCTTTATTTTGTTTATAATTAATTAAAGACTTAGGAGAGGCTATATTCCATTACACTATATAATTTTGCTCATTTGACATAGACGAGATGCTATGCCATCCAAGTCATAATTTTGGTCGCTGAGACTGGTGACCGGCATACCCATCAATCCGTATATCCAGGAGATTGTTTTCAAGCCATAATTTCTAATATGCGAGGCTGCAGATCAGCGCTCTTCTTCAATCAGCGTCACTACAGAAAGTCAGCGATACTGTCACTACTTCAGGTCGGTATATCCCTAGTAAATAAAAGTGTAAATTACCAAAATAGCGTTGCCATGAGAATTAATAGTAACTTTAACTAACCATAGTTTTAATTATGAGGTTAGAATATTTAAATTTATTCCGACAACTTTTCCATTTTCAAAAATTTTTCGAACAATCAAACAACTATGATATTGATTTCGTTAAATTTAGTGTTCTCCTTTTTCACGTGTTTAAAGAGCTAAGTGTGTTAGTCATGCGCTTCTTGGCTAAAGTAATTTTCTCGTTTTTTGGCATTTAAGCACCTCCAATTTTATAAATGAAAGAGAGAGAGGAAAGAACAGACCAATGCCTACAAAATAGAAAAAAGAAAATGATATGTTAATCTTTAAAAAAATATAGGTACGTGTTGCTCTGTTTTTGTTTCTAATTGAAAAAAATCTGTAAAAGGTTTTACCGAGAACTTCCCTTGTCGACATTGTGACACTAAATAATTTTAAAAATGAAATTAAGTTAGGAGTAAAAATATCTTCACGTTTCTAATAAATTAACTAAATTTTCAAATAAAGAACGTTACCAGTGATCGAATTCGAAGGGCAGGCCAACTATTTTGTGCGATATTGCAAGGGAACGAGCTATTTCTACCTGAGCTACGAAGCACCGACCCTTTGAATTCCTGCGTTGCAGCTGTATTAAGTAACGCACTAATTTGTTGCTCCTTTTTGTATCGTCTATTTATTTTATATCTATTGGGGCCCACTTTTGGTAAGAATAAAGCCTGCGCTATGTACAAATTATTACTTGTATTTATTGCTAAGTTAAATCGAAAATAAACAAAATTTAAATTTTTAACGTGCTCACCCTGTATAATGTTACGAACAAAGTAGTTTTGTAACCTAACTGTACCTTTTATTCTTTAAAAGGTTAATCACCATAAAACCTACCTTGTTGTAGATATTTTATTGTATATAATTGTTCACTCAGCTAGCTCAATGTTTTTCTTACTCTGCAGGGTAACCGTTGCATTATATTGACAAGACACTGCAGTCTATTACAATGTACTTTTCAAATTTAAATAAAAATATTTCAGAAGATAATATTTAGATTTTATTAATGTAATCAATTGTATCATTTAAATGACAATTAGCAGTTTTGTTATTTAATCCGTTAATATAAAAGTTAATAATGTTTGTTTTGAAGTTGCTGGTACTTTAACAATTTAAAACAGATTTTGTTGATGACATTTCCAATAATTAAGTAAATGTTTAAACTTTGGGTTTACAAAACCACTCTTACTTTATACATCTAACTTAAACGAATTCAAAATTTCTATAGGCCTTTTTAATCTTTTGCATTTGTATTGTTCATAGCTCAGTACTGAGAATTGATTTTAAATTGACTCACTTTGCGTTTTTCACTTGTAGCCACGTCTCTGCAATCTTCTCTGCTAGAAGTTGCCTTTGGAACTCACTTCATCTACAGCTTCTGTGTTGATGTCTTCCAACTATAAGGACAGTTATTCAACTTAGATAATGTCCACTAATAACTTTTAACATTGTTCTAAGTAAATTCTACCCAGAGTTTGTTAGTTTATACATTAATTCTGGAAGAATAATTTTATATCTGTCAAAACATAAACATTTTTTTTCCTTTCTTGGCACTCTTTTTTAGAGGGAACCTTTATTAATTACCAACTTAAATCAATCTAGTTAAACTTTTGACAAAAGTCATTTTTTTAGGTTATCAATATTTATCTATCATTTCATAAACATATATGAAACTTTCCTAGATTATAAACAAACCGTCACACTAACAAAAGTAAGTTATACTTCAGCACATTGCAACATTCTGCAATGCTTCTCATATAAACAATAAACAATTCTAAACAGTTCAAACCACTTGCTTTGGGCCATTCTATTGTCAACTGAGCTTCAAAATAGTGCATTGAATGAACATTTATACATTATTCATTATCGATACCGATTTGTATCATATTAATTGACTTTTTTTTATTTTTGCAGATGCTATACCAATCTTGGCCAGTTTTAAGTGATTCAACCTTTTATAGAATATATTTTTTTTACCATTTTAATATCATAGCAATATATTTGTCTGGAATTTTCTCGGTTCCATGCCAGGTAGATATTGTAATGATATAAATCCTGTGTGTGTTAGAATCAATTTTAGAAAAGATTAAGAGATTACAATGGGTAAAAATGATTTAGATCTAGTCAAATATAAAGTGGGAATGTGAATGGTTAATATGCAATTACAAAGTAAAAGAGAATTTATAATTGAGTGTAAAAAGGCTGTTTGAAAAACAGATGGATTCGAAAATAAGATAATATTTTATAAATTTGAACTTGAAAGGAATGACAAATACTTGATTGAAATAAATTAGAAATTTAGTAGGTTTAAATCAAATATGATAAGACTAGAGTGTATAAGAAGGAAAATTGATATCGTTAAGTAATTTTGTTTCGATTATTGAGAAATAACAAATTTTGAAAATGTAGAAAAATAACTTGGTGTGAATAAAATATTAAAAATAACCCTGTTTTATTAATAAAATATTTGGATAAAACAAAAAGGGTAGTAATAAAATTTACGTGGTGAAGTAAAATGGAAATTTAAAAATACGAAGAATAATTAAAAACATAAAACTAATGAAGATTACAAGTATATGGTAAAAACTAAGGGCTAGCAGAATTAAGAGTGAATCAATGGAGAAGAGTGGTAAGTCAAGTTTGTTGGAAGGGTCCATTTGACATGGTACATTGGTCGGATTGTATTACGTCAAGCTGCGTGGTACTACGGGAGAGCTCCAGGGGAGGATCATCGGTAAAGAGGCATATTCTAGGAGGTTGGCGGATGCAGTATTGCAAGTAGGTGTCTGCAGATTTGGGCTGTTGGGTGCGTACTGTGGGAAAGGTTGAGTTGCTGATTTTGTACGATTGGGAAGTCTGGTCTGTTCGTGGGGTCATCCATTGCGGGAAGATGCTTGAGAGAGTCGATTGGTAGGTGGAGAGGAGCAGTTTGGTTGACTTCCTGAACGTTGTGCTGATAAAGTGACAGGTGGGTGATTTTAGTATTAAAGTCATAACTACAAAAGGAAATAAAGACTATAAAAAGATGAATTATTTATGAAAGAATTACTTACTTTTTTGGTATTGTTGTGTACGATTGTAACGATCTGGTATTTGTCATTTTGCTGTTTGACATATAGTTGATATAAGTTATATTGACTTATGGGAATGGTAAAAACAAATTTCAGAAATAAGCTATCTAGATAAAGGAATCCACCCCTCATTTTTCAGGAGCTAGCACTAATAACAGTTACTGATTTTCTATAAAAAAGGGCAATTTTAATTTAATAACATAAAAAATATAATTCAAAAACAGATTAAGATCACGATACCTGAAAGTAAATATTAGCTTTAAGGCGCTGCAACGTGGAGATTAACACATCTATGACTGCACAACGTGTGACAAAATAATAAAAAATATTAGCTCATTAACAAGTAAATAAATAAAGACAGCTCACGCCTTGTGATCCAGTGCAATATATAATGTGTATGCAAAATATTGTCTTCTTCCGACAAATAGTTTTTGAGTTATACCGCCAACAGACAGATAGAGCGACAGACAGACAGACAGACAGACAGAAGGACAGACAGACAGACAGACAGATAGACAGACGGAATTGAGAAAACCTGTTTTTCGTCATCTATGGACCCTGAAACGTGAAGATCTAAAGAAATCTCGAAGGGTGATTTTTTCGCGATTACAATACTTTCTTCGTCTTTTAGACGAGGGAAGTAAACAAGAGTACACGTAGAAAGATGATAATACCAATTCAAGAAGATTGTTTTGTAGCTTGCATCTTAGATTTTAAAATGAAAGAAAGTTTTCTCCGATATCTTTATAAATAACGAAGTTATGGGCGGTTAAATGATTTACAAACACTCTGTATGAACTTGGTATTAGACTTGAAAAAAAGTGCATTTTTAGTAGAAAAAAATCCTGCAGTGTAGTAGATTTCTTAATTTAGAGTTGGCAACACTGTTCGAAACCGTTTAGTGCGGACTTATTGTTTTAAGGAAATTTGATAAGGGCGCAAGGGCGCTTGCGAGCATTATGCAAATGCGCGGGGATGTCAACCTATCGCCCCTTTGTCCAAACAGCGGCGGAGCAGCGAGAATGTCGCCTAATAAGTTAATTTATGGTTTGTTATTGCGATCTGCCCAGAATAAACAACGCGATTGTATTTAATACGAGCGTCAATATTTATGTATTTTCCTGTTGCTCAGGTCGCATCAAAGTGCTCGAGTGCGGGGGAGTGCATGACATCCGAATTCCGCTTAATGCATAAAACAAACACAGCGATTCGTCCAAATTACCCCCGAGGGGGCCGCCATAACAATTTTAAATGTAATTTTAAGAATATCCTTATATCCCTAGGTAGCGATTGCTCTTTCTGTTCGTGACGGGGCGACTCGGCTTTATTTACTGGCTCCTGTTCCCAATTGGAGCAATATATCAAATTGTCTTAGAAACCCAACTGGACGTCAATAATTCAATGGCGCTATCGCAGAACCGACGGCCTGCAACCGGACATCCGAAACGCGCGTGTTTCTCGCAGGGAATATGGGATTAAAACGACAACAAAGCGATCAAACCAGAAGCCATTGATAACGCTGCCTCCGATAGAGAGAACATTTAAACAGTTTTTTGTTCTCGTGCGGATCGTAACAAATGGAACGAATTTTCCCTGTTTATGTCCAAATAACGGAAATAATATAGTATTTACTTAGTGCATTATGTCACATGTATGTATATTCGCCGAGAAAAATAATGTCTCCACTTTGCGCGAGATAGCCAACACACTTGACTAAAAATTTACGACAATTCCTCGGCACATTCTAATGCGAGACTATAGTGCATGATTAAAAAACAAATGAACATTTATTTCTCTATTTGATGAATGAATAATGGTTCACTTATTAAAGAAACATTAATTAATTAACAATTTACCAATACATCGCTCGAAGCAAACGCAAAAGGTACAAATGTAGCACAACATACAGGGTCCGGCAACGATTGGGGGGGGGGGGGATGTAAGATATTTCCTAAACTATTAGAGTAACATAAATATTGTGTATATAAAAGTTGTAGAAATGCCCTATATTTAACTAGCATAAAAGTTCTATTTTGGAGATATTAACGATTTTATACAAGAAACTGCTGAAATTCAGGCGGCTGCTGTAATTAACAGAAAACAATTGAATGCAGAAAAACGTTATCAAAAAATCACTTTTTTCGTGAATTACCTTTACAATGTAAAATAGTAGCTGTGCTATAAAGCAGGGCTGTTCATCTTCGTGGCCCAAGGCCCACTATAAAAAAAATAAGGTTATGAGGGCCGCATCGTAAAATGTATCATATACGACTTTGTGAGTGATTTGTAATAAATATAAAATGTGTATATTTGGATACTAATTTTCATTTATTCAAGAAGCTTAGGTTACATTACAAAAAGCATTGATACATAAAAGAGATATACAGGGTGTTCCCTGAGGTAACCGACAAACTTACAACATGTGTTCTAGAGGTGATTAAAAAAAAATCAGATACACTTTAGGTTAATTTCTTTCCGTTCTTGAGATATCGAAAAAGAAAAAAATGTGCATTAATTAATGTAAATTTCCGTATAGAGATAAGTGAGCTAGATAAAATGACATCTGTTCAAAAGTAAGAACTGTCAAAGTAATCATCAATTAACATCAACCAACAACTACAAGAACTAAACACTATTAAAAAAACAATCAAAAACAAGTGCTTGATCGCTGCAGGACCATTCGCATTGGTGGCAATTGCCAGACCAAAACAATGGACAAGACAAGCTTTGCACCGGAAGTAGGCGGAACTGTTTCCTAACACAATGTTGCCAGATAAAGTGAAAATTCTTTTACTAGGGGAGCGGAGGGTAAATGCGGACTTAAGGGCTAATAGTGAACACGCTTATTGTTTTTCTTTGAAACCATTAACATTACAAAATTCAAATTAATTCAGGGAACTTACCTCGATGTATGACTCCAAAAAGTACAACTTTAATTGAATAGACGTTACTGTTCAATCGGTAGATAAAAATACATTTTTTTTGTTGTTCACTATTTCCCCCAGGGGGTAATAGTAGACTTACTCTGCCATTTGCTTCTTAATTCATTGTTCATTCATGCCCTAAACGTACACAATTAACAGCTTTTTGTTTCATTTGAAACACAGTAAATTTAAAAAAGTTATACATGTCTAAATAAACAAAGGCACCAAATTCATCACTAAATTGAATATTATTTTTTATAAAAAAACCTTATAAGCTGCATTTGTCTTAAAGAATAATTGTTTTAGACATAGGCAATAAAGGTAAATATAAAACACCAAAAAAAAAATCCATTAAGTAGGTATATTCATTTGTATATTTGAAGGAAATTAAATGGTACAGTTTGTACCTAATCTAACCTAGGTTAGAAAAAATATGGCGTTCTCTATAAATTTTTGGTTCGGGTAGTAAAGATTTTATTTGAATATATTCAATTATGTTTACATCGAGTACTTGGAGGAATACACATGTATTTTGTTTTTCTTTGTAATTTCGTAAACAACTGATTCAATACTGATCATTCAAATTTGAATCTAAAATTTGAGCAACAAATGTTTTAACAGATTTCTTTTTTGTGTTGCGATTGTATATGAATTCTACTAGAACAAAACTACCACGGTGGATGTTGTTTACAGTTACAGTTGCACAACCATTTATAAAATCTTCTTCTACGTCTTCATTTTCATCTTCACTGAACTCTTCTCCTTCAAACTCGCTTTCTAAAACCATTTCAGCTCCTGAAGATTCAGATGAAGTTGATAGTTTTCGTATTTCACGTTTTACTACTACTTTCTTCTTTTCGGGTCGTCCTTTTATTTTTCAGTCCCTTCCTTAAGCTGCTTTTTACCTTTATTCTTGGGTTTTTCATTTTTTTTTATCTTCCATATCTTTAAGTATTTTCAGGGCAGTGGTAGATGTTAATACAGTCCCTGCATTATCAGTTACTCTTTTTCTCTTTTTAGATTCAGGAGCTATTTTGGACAGGTTTTCAGTTAATTTTGTTCTTATGAAATCTTCGAATTTTGATGGTCCTGCTACTGGTTCCACTGCAGGGTTTTAATCTGGTTTAGGGTTGTTAGTATTGACTTCTTGATCTCTGCTTTCATATCTCGTAAATTTTACAGCATCAAGTTTGTTCCTATATTATTTTAATTTTTTTAGAGAACTCATTGGGCAACAATTTTCCAGGAAATTCTCTATTAAAGGCAATCATTAACCTGTTCCACATTGTCTTAATTGGTTGAAAAACACATTTATCAAGAGGTTGCTTGTAATGAGATACATTGGGGGTAACTTTATCAAGATGACTCCATTATCTATTGCAGATTTAGATAACTTATAACTGGTATGAACACTTGCACCGTCATATATCAGGATCGCTTTTTTACCACCCCTTTCTTCAATCGATTTTACAAAAGGTAGGAAAGCATCTGTAAACCATTTAAAAAACAGGTCCATCCCTTTTTTTATGCTGTGTACAAAGTACCTGGATAATCTTCATTAGATATCCAGTTCTGCCAAACATATTTGCCTCTAAAAATTAAAAAGGGTGGCAGCTTTTAACCACTAGCATTTCCACAGGCTAGGACAGTGGTGTTCTTCTTGCCGGAGCCTGCAATGTTTTTCGAAACTCTCTTTTGTCCTTTGGGTGCAATAAGTGTTACATCTTTTGGGTCATGGCAAAACCCTGTCTCATCGCAATTAAATACAAGGTGTCCATCTGTAGCAGAAATGTTCTCCTTTTCATATAAACTCTGTAATAATTGATACCACTCTTTTATTACGAATGGATCTGCTCCCCTCAAACGCTGTGAACTCATGCTTTCACCTTTACGAACAGAAATCTGAGGGTACCTTTTCATAAATCCTGCGTACCACTCCCGACCAGGATCTAATTTATTCCAAGTTAGTTCAGTAGCCTCACAGAACTCTTTACAAATCGCAACATTTCAGCCTTGGTTAAGCCGTAGCCATATTTACCACCTTCATAAAGGTATTTTGCTAAAGCATCTTCCTCTTCTTTTGGCAATTTTGTTTTTCTGCCAGCACCTACATGGATATTTGAAATATTTTCAACCCCTTAATATTTTCCTAAAGTGGATTTCGGAATATTATACATCTCGGCTACATCTCTTAAGGTATGTCCACGTTTTACTTCTGCTAAAGCTATCTGCTGAGCCCCATCATCATATTTCACTCGCTTGTTTTTACTTTTATATATTCTAGGCATGTTTCTGAAATAAATAAATGATTTTGGAAGCGTCCACTATTATACAAGTAACTTAAACTCGTACGTCCGCTATTACAACCAAAGTTTAAATTTGTGCAGGTAATAGTGGACTAAAACCAGTGTAAAACCGACTTTAAAAGAAAACCTCAAATTTGCTACATACATAACTTCACTAGTTTAGTGATGTTTATCGCCAACGAAAAGTGTGAAGCGGTAAATTTAAATATTTTACAAGGTTTGTCCATTATTACCCCAGTCCACTATTATAACCCGCTCCCCTAATGATATATTTTTGTACCTTTGTTCTATGTACCTATGTTATATTGTTTTCAACGATTTATATTCCAGATTCATGTTTTCTGAAAGTATAGTACCTATCGATCCGCGGGCCGCATGCGGCCCGCGGGCCATAACGTTTACTAATTTAATAATTTCGTCTTTTATTTGAACGCCCTCTATATTTTTCCATCTTTGAGCTTTCTTTTGATATGTTATTTCATACCCCTACATTCAACTGTTTTTAAGATACTTAAGTTACTTAAGCGCAAACGCGTATAACCACAAAGTTGGATAATTTTATTTGTTTTTAAATAGGTTTACCCACAAATGTTTAGAATTAAAGACCTTTACAGCTTACGAGGCACCTACCAGTGCCCTTTACTTCTTAAAGGAGCAATAGGACGAAGAAGATAATTTTTATGTTATTAAGACATTCATGCAATACCAATATAACGAAGATTGTTGAAAATGTAAGAGATTAAATAGTTTTTTAGAGCAACATAAAATAATATCAAATAATCAATTTGGGTTCAGATAAAATAGATCAACAGAAGATGCACTACAAACACTAACCTCAAAAATATATAACAATCTGGATAGATCAAGAGTCTCAGCAGCAGTGTTTCTAGACCTGACCAAGGCCTTTGATACAGTGAACCATGAGCTTCTGTTACGGAAGCTAGAGGCCCTAGGTATTAGAGGAGTTGGATATAATTTATCTAAATCGTATCTCTCCGATAGAAAGCAGCAAGTAAAAATTGGAACTACTTATAGCGATAAACTCATATGCAATTACGGTGTTCCCCAAGGCAGTGTACTGGGTCCCGTTCTGTTTATTTTATACACAAACGATTTGTTAAATATAAGCAAAGATTATAAAATAAATGCATATGCTGATGATACACTTCTATATTTTACATATAATAGTTGGCAAAATCTTTATCATACTGTAAGTACGGAAATGGCAAAGGTAATTAATTGGCTTGATAAGAATTTGCTTACCTTAAATATCGAAAAAACAACTTGCGTCCCTCTTACATCATATAAAGCTAATCTACCTCCGTATAGTACAATAAAAATCGCTAATTCAAAAATGTGAACTTAAATTCGAGTGCTAAGTACTTAAGTGTAATTATTGATAGTTATTTAAAATTGAATATTCACATAACTAATATGCTCAACAAATAAGAAAATTGTTTTACCTTTTTAGAAAAATTCGCACATTTTTAAACTTAAAAGAACTAAAAACGATATACTATGGCTTTGTACAGTCCGTTCTCCAATAAGGAATTATTGGATGGGGAGGGGTGTACAAGACAACGTTAAAACCTCTGGTTGTTGTACAAAATACTCTTTTAAAAATTATGTTAGCCAAACCATCGCTTTATGAAACAAGATTATTGTATAGAGAAGCGCGTGTATGTTTTATAAGGCAGCTATACATGATTTCTGTTACTTGCAGACGTCCAACCGAAACAATTCGTTTGCCATGTCACAAGAAATGTTTCAAAAGAACACGTAGCCACTGAAAATGCTCAAAAAACAATTGGAACAAGAAGTGCAACTTACCTGGCTCTGCGTTTCTATAATCTTTTACCAAGAAATTTGATACAAATAAACTCAGTGCGCCTCTTTCGGAAAAAGCTTACTAATGAATTATTAATTAATAACCTGAATTTTTTATTAGATTTAATTGATTAAATAATTACACGGATTCCTCTAATAATTTGATACATGAATTATTTAGATGATTTTTGAGGCTTTCACGGCCATTGTCATTAAGTAACAAACGACTTCCGGGATTGGACCGTGTCATGATTGAGATCAGAGAACTCAACGTTTCGCCCACTTTCGTCGAGTTTCGCCTCTGACGTGGTTCACACGTCGAGTTACCGTGCTCTTCTGTCCCTTCCCTTGCAAAGAGTTTCGCCTCTGGCGTGGTTAACATGTTGAGTTACCGTGCTCTTTTGCTTTTTCCTCCTGATAAAGCCCCTTACGAAAGTGGGCGAAACGTTGAGTTCTTCGATCTCAATCATGACACGGTCCAATCCCGGAAGTCGTTTGTCACATGAATTATTTGTTAGACAAATAAATCGCAAAAGTAATTTTAATTATCGTCCGCTGTGCTACCCCTCCACTTCTTCTTCTATTCTGTTTTTTTTTGTTCTAATTTTGATTGATGGCCTTAGTGCACAAGCTCTGCTTAGACTAATACCACAACCATATATTCTATATTTTTTACTTTATTTATATTATATGTATATTATATTGAATTCGATAAACTACTAGATGTACTTTATTTTGCATTTCTAGATGTATTTCATTTTGTATTTTGTATCGTTTTTCATTTCGATAAATAAATTGAAATTGAAATTGAAATATAAAAATGCTTAATTAATCTACTATGAACGCCAAAAAGTCGAAATAAAATCGGAAAATTGTTCATTTTTGAATGAAAAAAAAAGTTTTACGGCAATAATTTGCGCTTGTCTGAAAAACTATTTAGCCCCTATCAGATATCCCGAGTGATTTTTACTTAGTTAGAAAATGTTTAAAAAAGCTATTTTTCGGATATTAAGTAAAATTTTAATGAGATTTTTGTAGGGCGTGTTAGTTTTAACTAACTGAACCATCTCAAAACCAGACAACTTTTTTCTTTAAATTTCGCAAAAATTAAATTTTTCTATTTTTTAAATATTTTTCAAAATTTCACATACCAAGACTTAGTTTTAAAATTCAATTCTGTTTAGGTAAAGACCTTAGAGATTTATAATTGGAAAAATTATAGGTAATGTTAATTATTCTTTTATTATTTCCCGAAAAGTAATGTGTTCGCATAATTTTAACGTTTTTCATGCAAGGCGCTTTTTAGGTGAAATATTTTTCAATGATAATTATTAATATCTATTCAAAAGAATTACTGTCGCAAAAATCCTGTAAATGTTCTTTTGTCTAAATGAGGAGATTTTTCTTTATTCAGTTTACACAGTGGCTAGTAAATGCATTTTTCGCAATGATTTTTTGTAAAATTTGACAAATAACGGAAGTCACAAAACAACCTTTGTTTGGCCCAATTGTAATGTTTTAACCACGTCGGATGGCCAGGGTTTCGATTTTCCAAAAAAAAATCCTATTTGATGCGATAACTGTATATTGTGTATACAGGGTGTTTGTAGATCGCTAGACAGCTCATAGCTTCGTTAACAATAGATATATCGAAAAGAACCTTCTTTTGTTTTAAGTGCCAGTATACACCCTAAAAATTGACGTAAACCAATTTTAACCATGGCCTCCTATTTTTACGTAGTGATACACAACTTGGTTTTTAAACGGAACACCCGGTATATTTTTAGATATTTGAAATCAGCACTAAAATTACTTTATGATAGCTATCTTAAATTTAAATTTTGGAACTTCTAATTTTTCGAAATTTAAAAAATACTGTTTAGCCAAAGCAGGCCATGAATTATGCAAAATTACAAACAATTGAACAAGAAATGCAAAACAAACTTCACTTGGTTCTAAAAATGTCTCATGACCGAATTATAGCACCAAACTTACCAAAACAATTGTTTTTTAAATTGGAATAATACGAGTTTCATTAACAATAACATTTATTTTTAACTTATTTTACGTATTTTTGACGTTTTAAAAGCCACTTCTAAACAAAATGGTGAATATGGTACACCGTTGGAAAGCACTTTTACTGTAGTTTTCAACTGTTTAATGCAACGCATATTGTTCCATTTAAAAAGACATAGTTTTCAATCGTTTTAGTACGTTTGGTGCTATAATTCGGTCATGAGAAATGTTTAGAGTCAAGTGGAGTTTGTTGTGCATTTCTTGTTCGATTGCTAGCGATTTTGCATAATTCATGGCCTACTTTGGCTATTTTTTATATTTTGAAAAATTATAAGTTCCAAAGTTTAAATTTAAGAATGCTATCATAAAACACTTTTAGTGCTGATTTCAAATATTTAAAAATATGCAGAATGTTCCATTTAGAAAACCAATGTTCTGTACCACTACATAAAAATTGGAGGTCATGGCTTAAATTGGTTTACGTCAGTTTTTAGGTTGTATACTGGCATTTTAAACAAAAGAAGGTTCTTTTCGATATCTATATTAGTAACGAAGTTACGAGCTGTCTAGCTATCTACAAACACCCTGTATGTAAAAATAAGTATCTCAATATGGCAACTGGGCGAAAATTCATTTCCTGGTATGTACTATGCAAAAAAACTGGGACAGTACGTATGGTCTGTTATGAATGTGACTGCCTTAATATGTACAGTTGTTAGGTATTTCTAACTTAACCGTCAACTTGTTTAGACGTTGTTATAAATCAGCACTGTTATAATAAATGTAATTGTTTAAAACCTCGTTTAAGCTAATCAAATTATGCTAAAATCTCTATCAAGAGTTGTCCCAGTTTTTTTTTGTCTTGCATAGTACGTATGGGGGGGGGGGATTTTCATTAAAATTTACAGAGATGTTCTATAAAGCTTGGAAACGATGGCAACAGACTTTGGTTTCACTACGATAACATTCTTTTGCTAAAAAATGGTTTTAACGATTTTGATAATTTTTACAGACTAGATTACCCTCTTACTCATAAGTAATACCCCATAGTCATTATCAAAAATTGCGGGGAAGGAGACATCTGGGGAGAGGGGTATACACATTTCGTACAGACGAAATTCCATGAAAATTTTCGGAAGTGTTCTACGAAGCTGTAGAACGATAATAGTTTGGTTCCACTGCTATACACCGTTCGGTGTGAGGAAACCTAAATACATGAAAAAATGTCGAAAAAAAATGTTTGCTAAAAATTACTAACGATTTCGATCATTTTCATATTTTTTTCTCTTGCTCATAAGTCATCTACCCAAAAATTCCCTGGACAGAAATATCTGAGGGTACACCTGTCACATGAACGACTTTCCATAAAAATTTACGGAGGTATTTTATAAAGCTTTAGAATGATAATACCAAACTTTGGTTCTACTGTGATACACCGTTTGGTGTGAGGAGGCCCAAATACCCAAACAAAATTCGAAAAAATGACAAAAATTGTTGTTCTCAAAAATTACTCTTAACGATTTTGATCATCTTCATAGTCAATATCTGTTCAAAAATTCCAGGGAGGGAGATACCTGGGGGGGGGGGGATAGATAAAGTTTTAGTACGATAGTACAGACTTCGGTTTCACTGCGTTCGGCATGAGAAGGTCTAAATATCCCAAAAGTGATGTTCCATAGTCAGTATCTACCCAAAAATTCCAGGGAGGGAGATATCTGGGGGTACAAATTTTATTTCGGGGCTGAGCTTATGGGGTACAAAAACTGGAGTTGTGCGAAGTCTATTGATCGTAGAAATACTAGTATTTTTTACAGCGTACTGAAGTAACCTTAAAAATATCATTAACGTCACTTTTGACAGCTGTTTGAATACCGCAGTTATTACAAGGTTTTGTCAAATATACCTTCAACATGCTAAAAAGACTAAGAAAAGAAAGTAAGCGAGCGATTCATTGTTGCCTTCGTAAGTTTAATGCCATTTTTTAATAAATAAATGGAAATTTAAATTCTGATGTACCTAGCTAACTTCATTTTGTAACTAACATCAAAACCACCCTACTGCTGCACCTGCTCAAAGGCTCAGATTAATTAGCCATTGCCTTCATATAAATCTGGTGACGTAAGGTGGATGAAACTATATCGCATCCTGTGAAGGCATGTATAATTATAAAAAAGGCCCCCATATCTCCTATATCATCTTGAATAGCTCTAACATGATGAATCTTATCTGGGTAAGTCTTGGTTCTTTAAACAGGTTTACGGTGAAACGAGGCAATCAGAAGAACCGGTAAATCTATGTCTTCATCAATCAAGACTGCTTCAAGCTAGTTTTTGGCCTCTGCAATAGCGATTGACTCAGTCAGTATATCAGCGTCTACTTTAGATTGAAATACCTGCTCCTTATGAGTGACCGCTCAAAAGGTAGACTAGTCGTATCTTGTTATCCCAGAGTGATATGAATAGAATCTTCCATTTCTACGTCCATGTGGCAATCCTTCCATGATCTACGCAGATGTTCCCCGTATTTTGTGCTCGGTCCTCCACCATATTTATTAAATACGACGAGGACTTGTATGCTGTATGCTGCTGATAGGTATTTTAAAATGTCGCTGGATGGTGTCATACAACACGCTGGAGGGGATGTTCATCATCGACTATGTAGAATATTTAGATTTTGTGCACTTCCTCATTAAACCCCTTTATCAAACAGGGGGAGGATAAGCAGAAAGTTTAAACGTGAAGATCTCAGACAACTGTTCTTCAGTCCTCAGGATGCATAAAATGCAGTGTATAAGCTGGTTGGAGTTTACACAGACTGATTCATTACGTACTGTCATGAATCTCGTTACGCTACCCAGAAACTTCACAGTTAACTTATGTTTGAGATGAATTTCACTGAATTTTTCTCCCTCAATCACCCATATTGCAGCTATACCAACTTCTAGTATCTTGTCACAAAATACAGTTTTATGGGCTAACACGCCAGATGCAAGCTGACACATTCTCTCGGATGGATTATGTTTCCGAAACCAGTCGATGAAGCACTAAACATTTTTGGCGTCGCTATTTGAAGAAAACTCCCACAACAAGTCAACATGTTGTTCCATGGAGGTAGATACAACACTAGTAAATTTCTCCACTGCTTTCTTTATTCTTGAGGATGCAAGCTTGGTGTGCAAACATGTAGTAACAGTGGAAGATAAAATCCCCCGTCCCCGCACCAGGCTACCGCTAATCTTCATAGCTCTCATAAAAACCTGTTCAATTGACAGGCCAAATTCTGCGCCAAAACATTTCCTTTCACTTGATGGTGAAATAAATAAACTCAGTTTCTTCTAAAAAAGTGCTTCTTTGATTAGATCGAGTAACTGTTAGAGCGTTTGACACTACAACCCCAGAAATAAAAACCATACAAAATAGAATAGGTTACAGTCAAGTTCACCACCAGTTACTTTACAACGCGAAAGTTTTCCTCAAATTACTGGCACTACACAAAAGTCGGTCTTTAAATCGTGAAAACCATTGATTCTTAGCTTGGAAGCAAAAGAGCTCTGATTTCACTATCTGCTTCAACCTCACTTTCCGGTTCTACCAATATTTCTCAGAAATATACCTTTAGAAAACGCTCGGTTTCCGTCTGTCTGGGCGCGAGTTGCTACAGCTTCCTCAGTTTTTTTCTGGCGTGGCGTGCGTGTTGTTTTGGGAGTTGGAAACAAGCATTCTGCACTTGAAGAGTTCAGTTGGTGCTTGTGTTGTTGCAGCCGAGCGACGTCGCCCGTTAAGGGGACGGAGTCGCAAGGCAGGTGCGATGTCTGGAATATGCTGCTGTATCGTGCTGTTCAGTGTCTGTGCGAAATACCGCCGTTTTGATTGTCTTTGGGACTTCCGATTATTTTAAGACTTTTGGCAGTGCGTTACGCATTGTTTGGTGCGGGAGCGTGGGTGATGGCTGGATTGTCGAGAAACGTAAGCCTTTTTGGTCTCTAATTTGCCGCGGAACAGCAGATGCAGATTTAGCGTCGATTAGACGGATTCCTTTTGTTGGGGGGCTTATTTAGCAGTGTTTGATACCGGCGTGATATCGTGTTAACGTTCTGCCTTCCGTTCGGACTTCGCCTTTCGTCGAGTATGGATCAATTCCCCATGTGTCCGTCTCACAGCCTCTCGTTCAGTTGTCGCAGTATTTTCTTCCCGTGTCGTCTTATGTAGTATCTGGGACGATGGCCGTTGCAGCGGCAAACGACATCAGTATCGCACAACCAAGCTCCTACAGGTATAGTTTGTACTATTTTCTTACGTTTTATGTGCATTTTAACAGATTTACAGTGTGTTGCGTCGAATTATCGAACAGTTGTTGTAACGTCTCAGTCATTGTGTACTTTTTTGTAATTGTCAAACCGCTACAGTTATGTTTCTGTCTTTTGCAGTTCATTTATTATCAGTTATAATATAGCTTATTTGCCTAGAATGTACTATCCATAACGTTTTACGAAATTATTGTCGATTTACAGAATTAATGTCAATATATGTTAATAGTTTAAGACGTTGCGCAACTACGCAAGTGCCGTATATAATATTTCAAATTTACATGTGCCTTTTATACTCATATTCTATTTGTTTCAATACATGTCATGTTAATTTAAATGTGGTTTCCTTTGCTATTGTGCATGCCATTTGTGTGTTTATATTTTTTACTGTTGTAAGAGGAGTTTGGCCAGTTGCTGAAGTGGATTTTAAAAAGGTAGGTCCAATGTGGCTGAACCGGCTTTCTGTCCAGATTACTGCCAAGTTTTAAATTTAGAAGGTGGATACATATGCTTCCCTTTTTCACAGTGGGTTCACCTGTGCTTTCTCGTTTATCGTGATGGAATTGGGTGGCGTTCAATATTTTCAGATCTGTTTACCGTTGCCCTTGTGTTATCACGTGTTGGACTACCCCTCGCTTCACTGAGTCTAGTCGGCACCTCCTGTTACGCGCTGGGCAGCGGTCCTATGTGAGTTACTTTCCCGATTTTAAGAGATATCGTACACGCTAGTCGTCTAGCTTTTTCGTGACTTTCCGTATGAGCTGGCGCGTTGTCGTAAATGTTGTTTTAGACCGTAACAACAGTTACGGGACGCTTTGTAGTAAATTTTAACTGCAGCGAAGTTGCCTTCGCAGAGTCTGCGAATATCTTACATCAAATGTTCTCGTACTACAATTTCTCGAAAAATCGTCTACATTTTGGTTCAATTTACATTGTGAAAGGCTTTGTGGCAATCTCTTTTTGAAACATGTCTTTGCTATTGTGGCCAGCGTGTGCTTCTAATTATTTGTAAATACCTTGAATGTAGTAGTTTTTGTTCTGCATACATGGTGTTTGTATTTTACGTGTCAAAGCGCTTTTATGTAGTAACATTCCTCTTCTTCTTGAAGTTGTCTAGCTGGCTGTTCATCAAACTATGATTTTGCAACATGATAAAGTTCCATCTCATTATGGTGGCCAAGTAACACATTTTTGGAATGAGCAATACGGCGACAGATGGATCTGCTAGCAAGATCCCCGGATCTAAAGATTATGAATTACGTGTTGTGGAGTTCGATAAAACAAAAGGTTTATTTTAATGAATCTGTAATCCGAGAAGAATTATTTGAAAGAATCCATCATGCTGCAAATTTTATAAAAGAAGATCCATAACCAATTACAGCATAAAATTCATTACTACGTATCGTCGAGTTATGTATAGTCGTTATTGGTAGCATTTATTTTAAACCATATACCTACTGTCTTAAATTTGTTTCGAAATTTGTTTAATTATGTTATTTTTAAATTTTTAACTTTAATTTTATCAAGGAAATTATTTGTTTAACACTTTGTATGTCCGAAATGGATAGGAATCAGACACTTTATGTTTATTAACAAATTCCACTCAAAATTTTCTCCTTTATAACATCCCAACATATTTCGCGCTAATTACCAAACACCGTATATACGAGGAATATAACAAAGTCCTATGTTATTAAAGTTTACAAAATGATAGACTCCAAATTCCATAGTGAAAAATTAGTGAAATTATCAATCATTTGTAGACATTTGCGATAATAGAGGTCGGTATTTTAAAATTTCAGATAATTTTGTTTTAAGCTATACTCACAATGATATTATACCAAGCAATAGCACTTAAATAACTCTACCAACCTGCTATGAAAATAGACAGCATTTTAAAATTTTGAAATGAGGAATTTCAATACTTGGTTTAACATTTTTACAGATATATATTTTTGAATTTTGAATTGTGTTAAAAATACGTATTTCTGAATTATAAAATTCTACAACTAAATCGAAATGTCATTTAACCAACAATCTTTAAAATTAAAAAATGTATAAAAGGATGATTAAAAAATAAGTGCTAAGCATTATACAGTGTATCCCAGGATTGATGTTACAAGAGGTATGGTCGACAAAAAAATGGTATTTCAAATTTATATTTTGGAATTCAGCCCTGATTGGTTCGAAATAATTTTCTCTATATTTAGGATTGTTTTAAATCAAGACGGCCATGGCAGCCAATAATAAAGCAGGCAGAGCACCTTATTCATTCATATTACAGAAAAAAATTTGATTACTTTTATGAAATCATGTTCATCAGAAAACACAATAAGCTCTCTACACTCATTCTATAATACTCAAAAAATCTATTTGGACAGTCACTAAGTTTGTTGAAAAAAAAATGAAATTGTCAGAAGGAAAGCCCGCAGCTATTATAAGGGTGCACACCATATTTTCGAATTTTCTTCCTCTTCACTTAATTAGACACAACAAGAACCGCCAGCAGATCCTCTGATAAGTACGCACTACCACCAAAATTTGCAATACCACCGATGTCGATTTACATCCGACTGAAACTACCGTCGACTTGGTTTACTACAGACTTAAGAATATTATAACAAATATATGAAATGCCACTGAACTAAAATACCACCGACTTGGATTACCACTGATGTGGATTTACATCCGACTGAAACTATCACCGACTTGATTTGCTACAGACTTTAAGAATATTATGAGAAATATATAAAATGCCACTGAACTGAAATGCTACCGACTTGGATTACCACTAATACGGATTTACACCCGACTGACACTACCACCGACTTGGTTTACTAAAGACTTTAGGAATATTATGCGAAATATAAGGAATGCCACTGAACTGAAATGCCATGGGCTTGGATTATCACTGATGTGGATTTACATCCGACTGGAACTACCACCGACAGAAACTACTTCCTACTGGAACAGCTCCGACAGCATCTGACAGCAGTTGCTGCAACACATCTTATGTGAATGACCGTGAACTTGCATTTCATCCGAAATTATTGCTTTACTAATTAATGTTACTATCCTTTGAAATTTTTCATATTTTGTCACAAAATTATTAACCCTAGAAATCCCAAGAAGGGGCGGGGAAAATATTGCCCGCTGTTTTCGTTTTTGGCTACAATTTTTTTAATTATGAATTGAATTGCATGATATTTTTTAAATTGTCTGTCAGTAGTTGTACTACAGCACCTTTTAGTTAGTTCTCAAATTTTTTTGACTTTCATCTTTAAAAAACACATAATTTGAGGGAGGGCATTTTAATTTTTTTTGTATATTACAAAAACTAAGATAGATTGATCGCAATGCACCAAAACGTATGTAAAATACATATGAAAGGCACGATTATTTGTACACATTGTAATTCTGAAAGTTCGAGTGATTAAATGTGGTTACAGTATTTCAATAAAGTTTTAATTAACCCTAGTAACCCCACAAAATTGAGAGAACGCCAAGTACCAAAATGGGTCATTTTTGACCCACTGTATAATTTAGCTATTTATAATTGTTTAAAACATTTTTTGCCCTCCTTACATATATAAAATATCTAATACGTTTCTTATATTTAATATTTATCATGCATACATAATAAATAAAAAGCGAAAATACATCGAGAAAAGACTGTACATTCATTTACATATATAAAATATCTAATACGTTTCTTATATTTAATATTTATCATGCATACATAATAAATAAAAAGCGAAAATACATCGAGAAAAGACTGTACATTCATACTGCATTGTGGAAGTCCTTCCTTTTCAAGAAGTATATTCACTTGTTTAGATTTCCTTTTTGTATCGGACACATATGTCCACATTCTCCCATCTATTTTCTCATTATTAGCTCCAGCAACGAGTTCATCATCCGAGTCTTCAGAACCGGAAACTTCACTTCCAAATTCACTGTCACCGATTCTCTCAACTTCTTCATTATCGTCTACTTCGCTGCACACTTCAGGAACGTCTTCGTCACTATAATCACTTTATTCTAAAAGCTTAGCTAGTTGCTCGTCACTTAGCTGAATTTTATTTGGATTTATTGTGACCAAATGGTAACAGCAAACTGAAAGTAAATTTTGAACCCTGCTTTTATATAGACATACGACAAACATGTATAATTCCTGTAAATTCCTCAAACATTTTTTACCAATAAAATTCATACATGCACATGCACTAACAGGCAAAATTCGCCAGACGGCACTTTACAATGAAATTCATGCATGCAGCGACATGTACGAGCATGCATAAAACATTAATTGACTACAACACGCGAAGTACCGAAATGGGTCAAAATTGACCCTTTGCGCAAAGAAAGTAATAAAAAATTTCAGGTACCGTTTTGTAAATTTTTATTTATCGCATATGGTGACAGACAGCATAGGAATAGCATATCTAGAAGCAAAACGACGTAATAGCATCTGAAAAAAAAATGGTACAAGAAAATTTAAATCCTGGGTCATTTTTGACCCGGTTTTGAAGTTACTAGGGTTAAATATGTTTACATATTAAAGAAAATTAAGCGTAAATAAAGTTATTACAAAATACAGTGCGTTGTATTTATTCAGTACTAATAACTCTTTAAGGCACTGATTAATTCTAAGAAAAATTAAAGCAAAATGAGAGCGGGCAGATAATGCCCCACCTTGAGTATGTACGCATGAATTTTGTCTTGGAATTTATATGGTTAATACTGTAATAAAATGTCAGTCTTGTGTTTTAACTCGTACATAGAATTGAATTCTTTCAAAGTGATAACTTTTTTTTTGAGCGTATGGCGTATTTTGACCAGGAGACCCGGTTCTGCTACTCAAGAAGAATTTAAGCATTTAAGCATAAAAAAATACTTTGCCCAAATTCTGTGATCGCCGCATAATACAGTCACCGTTGCTCCACAGATAAAATGTCTTACGCTGGCAATAATGCTGTGGTTATTAACGAGTACAACTAAAGCCTACCGCTTAGGCAACTTGTTATATTATAATGCGAGCGGATCGGTGGTATTCCATTCGGCAGTGTTTCAGTTGAATTGCAAATTCTAGAAATTTGCTACAGTCGGTAGTGAATCTATACGGTGGTAATTCGTATCGGTGATAGTCCACTGGGTCGTTATTTAAAATCGTCTGTAAACTTAGTCGGTGGTAATCCTTATATTAATAAATTTTAATATACTACAAAATTTGAAGTAAAACCTCTAAGTGGCATTTTATGCTGTGGTGTTTAACACAATTGTAAGGATTCGGAAGTAAATTCCGTGGTACTGTATACAACCCGATCATCTTTACTGAGACACATTTTCTCAACTGACCCGAAATAACGGCGTTTTCTCGTGGCGTCCTAGTCGCAGCGACCTGAACGCAAGTCTGTCCTTGCTCGTTATATTAATTTGAGATCTTCTTCTCAGCGTGCTCTATCATTTCAAGCCGTTAGCAATCCCATTGTCCAATTTTATTTTATCTACAGCTGTTCTAAACAATTCGACCAATGTCATTCCAGACCATCGTCTCAGGTTCTTTAACCATGATATTCGGCGTCTTCTTAGTCCTTTTTTGCATTCCACTTTGCAGTGAATGGTAAGTTGCAATATTTGCTATTGTTGACTTCATGATGTGTTCAAAGTAGCTCAATTTTCGATGTTTGATAGTGTTTAATATTTGAGATGCTCAGTAAAAATACTTTTGCTGGTAGATTTTGACATCTGGCAGCTATTCTAGATTAAACCCGCATAGGTATTTCGATTTTTCGACAAAATGGTTACAATGATCGGCATCGACTAGGAATTACATTTCCACGTAGACGATAAGTATTCATAAACACGGTCATATAATTAAGCATATATTCCTGAAAATTTGCAGTGGCCCATAATTTTACATTGTAAACAACTTTCTCTAATAACTTATCTCTGTAACATGAACGAATATGTCACCTGACGAAAAAATTCTTTATTATTGGCTGTGGCGGCCGTCTTGATTTAACAAATCCAGAATATAAAATAGCTTTAAACCTACCAGGTTCAATTCTAAAATTTTTTGTGGATCATAGCTCTTGTAACAACAATCCTGGTAGCGGTTGTATAAAACGAAAGTATTTATTCAGGCCGACAATTTAAAGTGCGTTACAATGATATGAATGTTTTCGTAGGTTTTAATGTACAATTAAATAAATAAAGGTAATATAAAAATTAAAATGACTCTTATCTTATGGGTCGGGTCTCTACGGCTACACCCTAGCAAGTATTATTAAATTATAGACACTAATTCAAATACATTTGCTATCAAATTCAATATTTGGGTCCTTCCATAATAATTTTAAAAACTAAAAGCTTTGAATAATACGCATTTAACTACAGGGATCGCTTTTATGCGGAAATTATAGCTAATGGGAACTCAAGTTCAATTACGGCGTTCCAACCTAATAAATTGTGCCAAACAAATTCGCTTTGGTTCGAGAAACAGTTCAGTTTTACGTCATGACACGTTTCCTAGGCGACAACAAAAGCGTAAGTAGACAGACGCCACAAAACAAAACACTTAAGAGACGCTCTAGCCGGAACTTGATATAAAAGAGACACCATTTCACAATGTTAAGAAAAATTCTTTTTAGAATAACTTTCCTGACCTGTTCTGCTGCTCCTGCGATGAACAATACTGCTAAAAAACCCGCACTAGATCCCACGTCGCTATAGGCCTCTGCGCTGATAAATATGATCCACACACCTTGCTTGGTTGCCTCCCGACACTTTTTCGGCTGCTATTCTGCCCCACTCCGTCTTTTGCTTCGTCCTAGGACTCCAAACCGCTCGAGTACAAACCGGTGCCTCATTCACAGTCGCCTCAGACTTCAATTACACTGCCTGCTCGTCCAAAAACTGCCTCGGAAACAGCAACTACTGCTCGACCTATTTCTAAGCACTATTTTACTTGGGTGGAAGTACTACCAACACCAACCAAACTTCCACAGTTTCTACAAGGCACTCCCAGTATATTATACAACTTTTAATGAAAACTGGGGTATTTATTTATTGATAATTTAAGTTGAAATTGGGGAAGCCAAAATGATCAGCCATCAAGCTTGGCTTCCTATCCCCAATTGTTTTGTTTACAGATTTTGTTACTGCAAAGCCAATATGATTTTAATACAGTTTTTAACAAAATTATTGTCACATCCTTAGCAATATTGTACAGAGATGAAATTACAAATCAGCACATTATGGAACATTTTTAGATATTATTTGACATTTATAAAATGTTATTAATTGCAGTAATAATTATGGCGTCTTAAAATTGTGGTCATAGCAGTATACGTATTTTCAAAATTTCACAAATTACAGAAAAGTCAATTTTTATTTGAATATTTTTAATTGTTAAAAATTTACATTTTTTGATGAAATTTGTATTATTTACATTAGATGACGGCAGGAAATTAAAAACATCTAAAACCATTTGTTAGTAAAAAATTATAATAGTCTCAATTTTAATAATATCCTAACGCCTAACCTTTAGATCTAGACTACGGTTTAGCGTGATGTGCTTGCAACTTTACAAATGAACAGCTTGAGATCGGCGAGAATTTCAAAGATTTTCCGATTCCAACGAAAATCTCCTTTACAGACGGTGTAGTCGTCATTTATCCCATTTAAAATCTGAACAAAAACGGCTGACCTATTTAAGGTGCAGCTCACGTACAGTTTTCTAAAAATAACATTTATTTCTAAGAACAATTTATGAAATACAGTCAAGTAAAGACAAATCTAGCAATACTAACTTCGATATTTAGATACGCTGCCGATTCTACTTGCATGGAGCTCTAAACTCGAGAACAAATTGCTCATACTTTTGTTAAATTCGTAGATGGTCTATCGCGAATTTATGGACATCATAAAAGCTGATATAAAATGGGAATGTATGTTAACTCAGGATCAGGGGCGGCGAGCGCATGGATGCATTGAGGCGATGTAAATCAATTATATGAGTGCATCGCAGCCATGAAATTGACTCACTAACAATAAAAAATAGGCAAGTACATTTTTCTATTTCTATTTATAACTACTCACAATTAGTAACACTCCATTGTAGTCTTAAGAAAGCGTCGATGTTTGTTGTTCGTGAGTGTTCTTTTTTGCTTTTTACTGTACCATTTAAGTGTTTCCATATAAGAGGGGTATTTTTGCGTCCTGAAACTTTCATCCAGCTATGGGGATCCATTTATGTCTGTGTCCTTGAGAATGTGTCAATATTTGTTATTTGCTTGATTACGTATTATTATGCGAATAATTTATTTATTTCCCCAGAATTATATATTTGACAATTTATCTCTTAGTAATGTCAATGCAATGTGTCATCCATGTGGACATCTAGTTTAAACTTCAAGTCAATTTTGTTTTGCTTAAATGTTAAAAATATAATCATATACTTAATATGGAGCGTTAAATAGAAATCATGATCCACACTTTAAAAAAACTAGGTACTGCTAATGTAAAATTGTTTGCTTAGAACAAATATCTGTTAAGTGTGAACAAGGCTACAGCCCAGCTTAAGTTAAGAGTTTGAAAACAACGGAGGATATAAAATTATAAAATGTGTGACTTTTAGGTGACTAAAGTAACATTTAAAGAAGTAATTTTCTTTAAATATTTTGGTACATTACGATTCAGTTTTTAATAAATATTTTTCGAAGATCTAGCCAACCCAAAAGTCAACCTCACCTACACGTAGTAAACCCTGCTATAAAACTGACGAGGATCTGTAGGCTTAGCATCGGGGGATATAACCTAGTTCAATTATATAGACATAGGCGGAACCAGGGGAGTACCTGGGAGTGCTTAGCACCCCCTAATTCAAGTTAGTACCCCCTGAACCTAAGCTTAACATACGATTGCTGCTTTTACAGAAATTTAGCTATGGTGGGATTACGATTTTTGCTTCACTACAAACAACTAGTTATATAGTGTTTAAGGCTTTCGTGGTTAGTCGAATTGTCAATATTAAAATCCAATTTCGACTTAGATCGTGTCGGATTTGTAGATGAACAACTTAATTTTTTGACTTTATGTGAACCCAAACAAGCATTTGTGTGATAGTTAAGTTTGTTGGTGGCTTTTGAACAAGCACCAGGGCCGTAACTAGGTATAGGCAGAGTAGGCCCCCGCCTACAGGCGCAACCGACCGGGGGCGCCAAAATGGCAGTGGGAAAAATTATTTCTTTCATACTAATGAAACAAAAACAAATCACTAAGTGGGCAATGTTACGGGCAAATTAATTTGTAATATTAAGGATTTTATCCTAAATAATGCTAATTATGATCATGGGAATTGCTGTCAATCTGGTCGACACATTACATTCCATGCTAACGATCATTTACTAAATTATAACAAATTACGAAGTTTCTAAGGTCAATTATATGTCAAGACAGAGTGTCTTACACAGGTTTAATATTAACAGAGAGACCTCTTACAAACTATCTCATTTGAGCTATATACGTATTTCAAAATTTCCAACAAAAAAAAAGGAAAATTTATAACTACAATAAATACCAATAAATTAAACTTTTAAGGTGAGGTGACAGGTACGAAAAGTACCTTTAAGTATTATTATTTATGTTTTGTGTTCATATGATACTAAGCATAATCTTGTGAACTTATTATTTAGAATTGCGTTTTATGTTTTTTATTCTAATTCCCATTATTTTGTTTGTGTTTTTAATTACACTGAAATAGTAAAAGAAGACGCTTAGGAATGCGAATTACATTAATTCACAAAGAAAAAGAAAAATCGCTTTCGATGGGATACGAACCCGTGTTCCTAGAGGGAATATGATTTGTAGGCAGACGCGTTATGCGCGGACAAGGAATGCGAACAAATTGCTCCCGACTGGCAACAATAAATACGTGACAGACGCAGACAGGCAGACACACAGGCCGAACACGCATCATACCTTTATAATAAAGCACAACACTACATGCCATGTTAAACCGGTAAAAGTACCAAGGTTTTATTCAACGGTTTACTATTTTCGGGTTTTTGTAACCAAACTTTTCATTACTTTTAATAAGGATATTATCGCAAAAAACAGTTATTTATTATGCCTATTGGTTGTGTTTTTTAAAACTACGAGCAGCAGTATATTTCATTTAATAATAAAGAAGGTTTATTACTGGATTGTTGAATGCTCCCAAACGCTACGTTTAAGAACACCCTTACAAATCGATTTTCCGTCTTTGCCGTCCGCTGCTAGTTCGAGTGGCATTCGCACATTACAGCACTTACTTTAAATCGGTAAATCCGATCGGCTGCTAGGCGGAGCAACATGTCTTCGCGGGATCTCTAGTCGGAACACCATGTCTTCACTCTCCTTAATTATCAGGTAATCATCCATCACGAGCAGGAACCTCTGGCATCCATCGTTTCCTGTTGTTTCCAAAAAAAAGCTACCAACATGATGAAACCAACTAATATGTGCATTCTACAGTAGCTATCATCTGACGCATTAACTAAGAATACGCATAGCACCGCATTGTTGCAACTCATCCTATTATAATTAATTGTTGCTTCGAGCAATCGCATACGCCAACAACTCCGAAAAATATGACGCTTTGACAAACATCCATCATGCCAGTGCAAGAACTTCAAACATTCTGCCCCGATTTGAATTCTATCCCTGACCAGCACACATTCTTCGACGTGATACATTAGTTGCACTTTCACTTTCGTTGTATTTACCAAGATTGTATATACTTTAGGGTTAAAAAAATTTCAGACATGGTAAGCGTAGTAACCAAAACTTAAAAATAATGCACCTTTACAAACTACCAAATATTTTAAACTTAGCATATATTATTTTACCAGCTAATTGTTTATTTTTAAAACTTTTAAATAAAAAATGTTGGATATCGTTTTAAATACCTACCTATTTGTTTTCAGTATACATAATATATACTGAAATAAATGCAGACGTCATACACTAAAATTAGTATTTTGTCACCGCTATCGTTAGTGTACTGAGGGGCGCAAAAATGTTGGCTTGCCTACAGTAACATTTTGCTTAGTTACGGCCCTGACAAGCACCCATAATTTAGCCCATGTTGTTAAAGTATATTATGAACAAGGATACTTAGGCAAACTTGTCCTTTTTACTATTTGTGCACCCAGATAGACTAACCTTACGCAAGATATTACAGCTTACCCTAAGAACTAGAGGTGGTTCAAGTCCAATGCACTTTGAGTCGGCGGCGTTTGACCGCCTGAAGAGCGGACCAAATCATGGGTAGTTTGTAAGGGTTTACAAGCCACGAGTGGACCTAACCATCACACTAACCCTTGTTTGGGATCACAAATTGTAAGACAAATAAAGCCGAAAGATGATGGGTTAGTCGATATACTATACGTTCAACGCTTTAAACGGACCGATAGGATCTTATACAGCGCTGGCGGACTCTAGGAAGCTGAGGTGCAATCGCGCAGTCGTAATAGATGTTTGATGTTTCCCGCTATCGCGTTTTCTGTTTTCTTTTTTTGTGATTCACATTGATGAGATAAATTATCGGCTTATAAAAATAATAAATATCATATTCCTACCCATGTATTTTTAACATCTATAGTTGGTAAATAGAATAAAAATAATGTTATTTTACGCATGCCATGATTTTTTGATGAAACTTTTAAATTCCTTTGACCTGAAGTAGAGAATTTGTCACTTGTTGGGGAAGAACTGAATAGTTGTATTGCCATAAAGATTCAGTGCCCCCAAATTTTGCATTCTAGTTTCTCCTATGTATATAGATATAGAGAAATTGCCAACACTTGGGATTTGGATGGATTGTTCCAAGACAACAGGTAAGAAATGCGGAATATCACGACGCACAGTAGAAAAAATGCAAACGAAAAATCAGCATTTTATTAGAATGTGAGACTAAACTGCGCACTTTAGAAATAATATAATAATAATATTGTCTTTATTAATATAATAAACATAATATACATAAAATAAAAAATCAGAAGCAGGTGATATTCAACTTTATAGCAACAGTGCTAGGAGCTGCTCTTTCAGTTAACCTTCAAATACGGTGTTCGTGCAAATTAAAAATTAATTTAGAATTTTGTTAAAATTTTTGCTTAGGTGTTTCTTGGAGGTTGTAATGCGTAATATACATTAAGTTAAGTAAAGTTAAATTGAGTTAAGTTGGGAGCTCGATGGGCTAGTAGTCTCGCCGCTCGAAGTCGAGGTCACAGTGAAAATTCGAGCGCTCGGAAGAAAGTTCGACTCGGGACCGGGGAGCTCCGGTTTTCACTTAGTTAAGGCATGATACTTTAAGTGAAGCCCGCACCCTTCTGATGTAATGCGAAAGCGGTTCCAGGGGGGAACGGTAAAAGAGCTTAGGAAAGGTAAAAAAAGTTGGTAGGGTTAACATTATAATTGGTTTAAAGTACATTAAAACTAGACATTGGAATTATTAGAAAGAGATCTGGTTAATTTAATTGATTAAAAAGTAAATTAAAAGCTGACGATTTACATTTATTGAAAGAATATCGTTTAATTTCAGCGAACAAACTGTTGAATACTTTAACAATATTGTATCTAATCCAACGTTTGAAAAATGTAGTTTTATGTGCGGGAATAGCAATTAATATGAATTATTTCTAAGATAAGGAGTGCCAGTATGGGGATCTCGTTAATACAAATTTGATTAAATGGGAAAAAAGTTGCGTAATTAAAAAACCAACAAAATGACACCGAGAAATCCTTGATATGGTTTTAAATTTTTCTTAATTATTTTTGGATTTTTAATACTATTTTTTGCGTTAATATAAAGTTAGAGCAAAACTGACAAATCTTCATTATAGCAACTCTTTTTATCCGACGTTTTTTCTTCGAGTAGCCATCATCAACTTCATTTTTTTTAAAATACGGTCCTAATTTTCTGATGTCACATTTTAGAACCTCTGTCTACTATGAATTTAAGGGTGTACCATACATTATAGTTTAGTTACGTTTCCAGTCGTTTTTGATCATGTTCAAGAAATTTTTGGATATAAACTTGTGGCCTAGAGCATTTCAGATGTTAGGGTAATATGTTTATCATCGGTTTCAAGTAATATATACTCCAGAATTATAGAAAAACTATGACGAAACAAAACGAAAGATGAGAAAGATTCAAGATGAACAAACTGCTGAAGAACAAACGCAGAACCACACCTTTGCGATCGATCGAATATTCGAAAGAAAACATTTAGAGTATTTAATGCTCCAATAGCGTATGGAGAGTTTATGGTACACAAAAATGTAATTATTTAGTGCCGTGAGGAAGCGATTAAGCGAAAATCCCTGGAGTTAAAGTGTGCATAACCTCATATTTAATTCTACTAATTAATACTTTGTAAACTACAAAGAAACGTAAAAGCAGCTAACAAAAGATTCGCAATAATCCTATCAGTTACGCACATAAGTCAGTTACTATTACATAAATATATTCATAAGTTTACTATTAATTAGTTGAACACCGCTAAAGAGAGCTAGTGTTACCAAATTAAATCAATTAAATAAAACTGAAGGCAGTGATATTTTACAATGCAACAGATGATTGTGTGCTGAGTACGAATTATCATAAAATCTAAGCAAAACTGTAAGTAATCTTCATTAAAATCAAATTTTGCGAAGTACCGAGTTTATTTCAGCGAGGAATCTCAATTCCTGTTTACTGCAATATCACGTACGCACGGGAGAGTGGTATAAATATCTCCGACCTTATACCATACTTCAGGAGGCTGAAGGACGCTCTCTCGCACAACCCAGCCAAAAGGTCGGCAGAATAAGTTCGGCACAACGCAGTGGAGGCTTTACCTAGAGTGCCCGATGCTCTCGGACGGGCGAAAGGTGTCATGAATAGCTCTACTAGTAAATTTGTACGTTTACGATGAAAGAATTAATTAGTATACTAAAATAAGCTCCAAACATTCATTTGAAGGCATGAGAAGCAACCTCAAGAATCAATCTTTTTATAGTGGGGGCCGGTTATAGCCCTCCGTAGAACGTGTGGCAATTTTCAAAAAGAAGAGATCAATTGTAAATCGGACGTTGCCGAAATTATATGCTCAAAGATGCTCAAAATGTCTGAAAATTTAATATCCTAGCACTTACCAAAATTTCAAACGTAATAATTTGACATATTGGAACAGACCAAACTGAAACTGTTCAAGTTAAATGGAAAGAGCCTACTGTTATATGGTGCAGAAACTTGGGAAGAGACTCAAAAAATTAGAAATGCAAACTTTTATAAAGTTTTGAGAATAATACGTAACATGTTTTAGCGAGAAAGAATTACTAATTTTAGACTATGGTAGATTACAGATGAAGAAAGGTTGAAGTAACGACCATAACAAAATGTAAGTGGATATACCAAAGCTTGAGGAAACCCCATAACCACATAACACGATAAGCATTAGACGACACCATTACTGGGAAAAGAACATTTGAAAATCCGAGAGATGCATAGCAAAAAAGGCTAAAAACTACTAGAAAAACAAAACTACCTAACACATATAGCGTTGAATAGAGATAGCTGGAAAGAATTTGGAAAAATAGAAAACATTAAATAACAATGACCTGAACTCAACTTGCCAATGTGCCTCCCTTGTTATGTTCCATTGGGAGGTGTGGCGAAAGAAGAATAATGATAACAATAATTAGCACATCGAACTAGTAACTCACATGAGTAAAAATTACATAAATGCATTAAAAAGATTTGTTTTCCTCAAGTGAAATGTGTGATAATAACACTACACTTTCAATGGCGTAGAATTTTATTTGTTAAAAAGACGGTCCAAACTTTTATTTATTTGTATTAGAATCCTAATTCAATTTTTTACTTTCAGTTACAGTGAGCCAAGTAGTTCATACTGCAATACTTACGACAGTTGTCTCAGCAGTAAAAGTCTAGTTTAGAAATTTCGCTGAACGTATAAGGAAGGAATCACTGCCATAATTATTTCAATACTAGGTTAAACAGCCGGTTAGAAGGCAGACCTTTCGACTTTTTTTCTACCACTTTAAGCCTTTCCTCTAGGTTGGATCTTTTTCCGGTCTTCCCTATGTGCCAATTCTACAGAAATTCTTCAGTCGGTCTTTATTGATTAGTTGGATCAAATCCTGCATTAAAATGAATAAATCGTCCTTCTATAATAGCACAGCATCCTGTAGCCGTGTAGCAGCAAAGTTTGTCCCATAACCGTTAGATGGCGCTAAATGAAGCCAGACCGATGGGGACCGATTATGGACGAAGAATTCATAATTAAGTACAAAATAGGTAAACCTATTTTAAAGTTTCTTATACGACTGAAAAAGTCAAACCTAAGCAGATGCCTTAACCGCTCAGCCCGGAAGGCTATCAAGATAAGAGTGACGACATAAGGAAGCAAACCTTATCGTGGATGAAGAACGTCCGATCGGTGACGATATAGTGGGAGACTCGCTTTATATACCTTCCTCTTATTATCATTTTAGGCTGAAGCTTGTATCTTATTAGTGATCTATCCTTGCTCCATGGATAGCCAACTGTTTCGTCACACCTTTCCAGGTCTTTCTGGCAATCTGAGTCCGTGGGGTTTTTCATCTCTTGCGATGTTTGCAATTCGATAGTTGTTCATCCTGTTCACGTGATCATTCCATGCTCTTCTGCTGTCTAGTCCATTTCACTATAGCCTGCATATCGCACATATCTTTTATTTCGGTGTTGCGTACTTTAGCTCTTAACGTTTTCCCGCATACTGTTCTTAACGTTTTCGATGGTTTTTAAGAGGCTCTTTGCTGTTACTGTTTCTGGTATTGGGTGATCTCTATACATCAGGAATGGTCTGATGCATGTTATATACATGTTTATTTTGCATCTTATGTCCATAGCTTTGTTGTTTCATATCACGACCCGCATCCCGACATTATTGCTCTTTTTCTAGTTTGTTGTAGCACTAGCACTACGCATACTATGATTTGATGCGTTTACCCCTTGATATTTAAATCATTAACTTGCTCAATTATTTTATCACCTATGGCTCATTTATATCTTACTGGTTCCTTTGACGCTGTCATGCATTTACTCTCTTCTGTTGATATTGTCATATTCTACGTAGCAGCTATGTTTCTGAATTCGAAAATCATTCTTTGGAGGTTATATTCCGTGTCTGACAGAAGTACCGTAGTACATTATTTTGATGTTTTTATAATTAAGTGAATATCTCTTGCCTCTGTCTAATTCCTATCAAAACTGAAATTTCTTCTGTTAGTTCTATGTTGATTCGAATTCTGGTTTGAAAGTTTGTGTTCAGTTCGACTACCAGTTTTCTTATTCCCATCGGTATTTGTTTGCCTTCTAATATGTTAATTACGTCTTTCAACTTGATACGGTCAAAGGCTTTAGTTGAGTCGATAATGCAGTTGAAAGCGGGGGTATTACATTCTATGGCCGTTTTAATTATTTGTCTCAAAATAAATATTGCATCTAAGATCGATCTATTACGCCGAAAAAGCCTGTCGTTCTTCATTTATAGGCAACTTTCCTCTTAAACAGTTTGCTAGGATACTTGTGAAAAGTTTCGTAATTGTACTTAGAAATGTTATTCTCCAATCGTTTTCACAGTTTTTCTTGCTGCTCTTTCCAAAGATGGGTATTTATATACTTTTCTTCCAATCTACTAGCACCCTTGTGTTATTCATTATTATATTAAATATCGTGGTCAATACGTTCCCTAGAGACTGTCCTCCGTATTTTAGAAACTCGTTGCTTATTTTGTCTTCGATTAGTGCATTTCTATTCTTTTTAAACAAGAGCAACCTGCTCTATTTTTATTGTTATTTTTTCTTCATCGTCTTTTTGCAAAATTTTGTTTTCGTTTTATTCACTCTCAGTATTTGTGTAGTTGTCCAATCCTCCTTACTTATTGTACTTATTTCATTCATTAACTCTAGTTTCTTTCTTTCTCTTAAAAATGTCCACACTTTCTTCTCTGTACCATATACTGTAATGGTATGGTGTTTACAGCAATTCTGATTGTATTTCTAACGTACGAAGACTAAAGAAAGATTCAAATAGGCCCAGAATTGGTATTCTATCTATTGCAACAATAAGTCACTAGTAAACATTGATCATTACATAAGACATGAGTAGCAATAACTGTAATTTAATTAACAGAGGTTAGTAATTGAATATAACCATATCGTCAGGGTTGCGTTCAGTTTATTTTCACTATTTGTGGTCGATCTGGAAAATGTAGCTAATCTATGATGACTGACAGGTTAATTGTGTAACGTCAAGACACGATAATGAATTTTCTTAAGTACAGAGGTGGTTCGAAGCGTGACAGAAGTTTTATGCAGCGTTCTGTATTCATATCATAGTGCCAACAATCAATAACGCAGCTGAAATTTTAGATAACAGTGTAAGAAGGCACAGGAATGCATAGTGCAATTGAAAAGCAATCTGATAAATAAAGAAGACTACAATACAGTAAAAGTGACAAAATGCAATCAAAGTGCGGTTAAAGTGTTCCAGAATGACATTTAAGAAAACAATTTAGTAGTTAAGGAAAACAGATGTAAAAACTTACTTAAAACAGTTGTTAACTTGTTGCTATAGAGACCCAGATGGTCAATTGTTGTGGTTTTTTAGGGAAACCAAGCCTAAAGCGTGTTTGTAATATTGGCTCCCAGTTTTGAATTGATTTCGTACATAAAAGTTTATAATTTCTACCAATTGTCGAGTTTTATTTATTTGCCAGTGTGCAGAGCCCAGTTGTGCTTAATTTCGTAAAGTTTTAAAGTGAAGTCCCAGAGAAATTTGAACCTGAAGCTTCGCTCAATTGTGATAGTTTACGAAACTAAGTTTTGGCAAGTTTTGGAGCTGCGGGAAGCTGAAAGCAGTGTGCAGCATCTAGAGGAGCTCTTGTTTGTGGTATACAAGAAGGCAGCTACGAGGTTGGCGTTCCTTTCAAACGTGATCCAGTACGAACCCAACTTTCAACTCTTATCCAAGAAGTCTGGGGGCTACGAGAGGTAAAGAGTAAGGTACAACAGCTGGGGAAGATTTCGTTCGTGGTCCACAGACAGGTAGCAGCAGCTGAAAACGTTGCAGGAGGAAATTACGAGGTTGGCGTCTCCTTTTTATGCAGAAATCGGAAATGGATTTGGCGAGTAGGCAAGAAACAGATGCCAGTTGGCGTGCCCTATGACGTGAAAGAACACAAATACAGGTTACCCAAACAACTTGATCCGTTAAATTGTGTTGTTATTGTTTATCTGAGGTGAATTTATTAATTATTGGTCGATTTGCGTGCAAATTACGCTGGATTTTTGTGTGTTCGAACAGCTCTGTTTACATTCAATATTCGAGGTTAACTGTCGTTCATTTAGAAGTGAGCATTTGCTATACTAGAGTAAAATTTATACTGTGTTACAACCCAACCACTGCAGATATTGGAGTCTCAAATTGCTAGCCGGCGCATTAATTTAAATAAGTTGCCAATGGGTAGAATATAGAGGGCAACAAACCATTATAATTATAAAAACAAATTAAACTAAATTTCTAATTAGCCCAGGAAGAGGCAAGATTAGAATCAAAACTGTATGGTAATATTTGTGACACCTATTTATTTATTTCAATTAATAATATTATAACAAACTAGTCACAACGTTAATATTAATATTATCATTATAATATATCGTGTACGATGTCGATTTTAAATCTCTTACTCTGGCATTCACTATGTTTCTTACTCCCTTGTAATTGGCATGATCATCTGGGAATTTTGTATTAGGATACTACAAATAAGCTTTTCGTTTTTCTGCAGTTTTAGTCTTTATTTTCTTTGTAAACCATGGTTTGTTTCTCTATGCAACTGTGACCTACATTTACTCTTCGAATTCCCAAGGCTTCTGTTGCTGCTTGGTGTAGGTTTTCTTTAATTTTCTTCCACGCATTGTCTGCGTCATCATTAAGTGTTGGGGTTGTCTTCAATTTTATTTGTTAATCTATTTTGGTATATAATGCGTGCGGTTTCATCTGCCGGGTTTTCCATGTCTAATTTTTCAACTGGATTTTCTTTACTGGGTCTAGATGCTATTCGTAGTTTATCTAGTGCTAACATATGGTTTTATCCTATATTAGCGGTGGTTAAGTTACGTATATCTAATATGCACTTGGGATGTACGGCTCTATTGGTTAGTACATACTCAATTACAGATTTTTGATCTCTTGTATTTGACCATGTGTATTTATGTTGCTATTTAGGTGGGTAAAACGTGTTAGTTATGAGCACATAGTTGTATGAGCACTTCTCCTCTCTCGTTAGATGTATATTTCTTCATTATTTGTTTATGCCTGCGATATCATTTCCGTTGAAGTCCCCCGTTATCATAACTTTCTCCTTTGGTGGTATGCTATCAATTTCATTTTGTAACAAATTATAAAACTCGACGGCTTCGTTGTCTGGTCTTCCAGCGTCTGAAGCATATAGATATTCTATGAAATTTGTAATTATTAAATTTTGTTGTTGCTCTCAGTAATCTGTCATACATCTGATGAATGTCATTGATGCTTTGCTCGTATTCTTGTGAATTAAAATTACTATACCTGAATGTGACCTTTCGTTCGTGTTTTTAACACTATATAAGGGCACATAGTTTTCACAAGTGATGGTACCCTTACCTTTTTTCCTAGTTGCAGATGTCAATTTTATGTTCTTCCATTTCGCGCAGTATTTCATATGTTTTGAGTTCCAGGATACTATATTCTAGCAAGCGATTGGTAAACTATTTATTTTTGTCATTTGTGTTTTTTCTTTGTTTGTACTTTGTTCGTCTACTGCTCTTAAATCATTTTTGCAGTGCAGAATATACTACTTACTACGTTAGCGCCCTCTCAAGGTCTCTCTTAGCAATATTACATAGAATAACACGTATTTGTTATCGAATTAAATAGTAATTAATCATAATAATTCAGACAATCATTTAAAACCTAAGAAAGTCACAGAAACATAGTTGCATTACAAAAAGTTGACACCACCAGGGTGTGCGTTTATACTACTGCTCCCCTTGTGGAGTCTCTAGAAGCGACTACTTTAGTTAAACCAATAAAATAGCAAAAAGTGTCTCGGTTTCCAGATTTACTCGTCGATTCCGTTCTGAGAAATAATTTTATGCGTTTTGTCGCGGTTGTATTTCGATTGCTGACATTCGGGTTCTAATTTAAAGCTGTATTGTCGGAGATATAAATACTTTCAACCGGAGTCGCTAGAGTCGCTATTGCGGAAGCCCAGCGCCCCTCGCAATCTGTATTTGCACATAATAAACACAAAGAACTTCTGCTTCCGGAACACGTTGTTACAACGGAAACTCGTTTTTTACCATGAGTTATCCTTCGATTCGCTGGTGGGGGTGTCTACCCTTCCACGCTTTTAATTTGACTATTTATGAAAGTGCAGCCTGCATCATTAATTACTGTTTCGGCTAGTAGAAGCTAATATTCTTTTTATTAGTATAATTTGTAAGGAATAAAAGAGCAATTTATAAATAATTAGTTACTAAATTATAATTACCGGTCCTCCTCGCTACAAAGCGCCTTTTATTAGAGTAGAAATAATTTTCCTCTAGATTTCTTTGTATGTTGACAGAAGTAATTTAGAAAGATTTGCGTTCTTGTTACATCAATAACACGAGCTAGCAATCTCGTTCTTAGAATCTTATCTATCACTTTTTAAACAAAGACCTCCTATAGATTCCTTGTCTATTTTGTGCCACATTATATCCCAGTTCAAGCTCCTGTTTTTTAGCAACCCCGTGGCTTTCATATTATAATATACTTAATACTATGTCAGATTATATTGCAGCAGGTATACCTACGTTGGTATTGTCATGCCTTATTGTCCTTGTTTCTAGAAAATGTTTGGATGTTCCTGATTTTTTTTTCTTTTTAAATTTACGTATATTGTAAGATATTTAAAAAATTTAGAAAAAAGTAGTTAGATTTTATGTTGTAACATCAACTTTAACATTATTATTTTTGATAATTGTAATAAAATTTGTCCACTTTGTGCTCATTGTGCTGTTAATAAAAAAAATTGCTGCCTCGGTTGTAATGTTTAAACACAATCTGACTGAGATTACAATCGGATCATGTGTTCAGTTTGTGTTCATTTGTGCTGTTAAACACCGATTGCCTTAAAGCCAAGGCCGCGATTCTTGAATCGCAAGGATATTCAAGCGCCAAAGGTTATCAGCATCGAACCAGATAAATTTGCCCTGGTAGATACGCTTATGAGAGATGGGACATTATTCATTTTAAGTATACCATGAGAGGTTACAGGAGGGGAAAGTAAACACAAAGAGAGTAATGATAATGGGCTAAGGTTAGTAACATTCGCCATAGAACAAAAGATGAAAACTATGAGTACACACTTTAAACGGAAGGGCATACATAAAGGGACATGAAGAATACCGGGAATGAAGGAAACAAATCAATTCGATCATGTATTGAGAGAAGAAGAGGAGACAAGAAGAATAAAAAACGTAAGAACGTATAGAGGAGCTGACGCCGATTCGGACCACTTCCTCGTAATGATGGAAATAAAACTATGTAAAATGGAAAGCAAAAGAAAAAAAATAAAGAGAAAATAAAATACAACGTTAAGGAACTTCAGAATACTGAAATAGCACGGAATTATATAGAAAGCATAGAGGATAAGTATAAAGACAAGAACGGACAGGGAGAAAAAGTAGAGTTGAAATGGAAGAAATTTGAAGAATCAATTGTAAAAGCCATCAGAGCGAATTTACCACGGAATAGGAGGATCAGAAGGAGCCACTGGATGGATGAGGCATGTAAAGAAGAGATAAACAAGAAAACGAGAATGTGGCAGAAATTTATACACACACAAAAGGAACAAGACAAGAACCTATACAAAGAACAAAAAAACAAAGTAAAGCAGATGTGTAGGGCGCGAAAACGTAAATATATGGAGGAAGAAATAAGGGATATAGAAGAAAAATACAGGAATAAAGAAATTAGAAATTTCTTCAAAGGTGTAAAAGGTATTATAATTGAGAATATAGGAAAACAAAGATAGAAGAGGGAGAACTGCTAGACAATCCACAGGAAGTTAAAGAAAGGTGGAAAAACTATTTTGAAAAAGAGTTGAACACAAGCGAAGGACCATAAGGAGAAGACAGTGTAGTATAGGAAGAAGAACAAGGGGGAGAAACACAGGAAGACGAAAGTAGGGAGCCCGAAAAAGAAGAAATCAGAGAAATAATTCATAAAATGAAAAACAACAAAAGCCCAGGGGAGAACGGAATAACTGCCGAAAATTTAAAGTATGGAGGAGAAACTGTGATCGATAAAGTACATGAACTAATAAAAATAATATACAATACGAAAAAAATGCCGCAACAGTGGGAGAAAGCAATGATAGTTCCAGTTCTAAAAAAAGGGAACAGAACTGAATGTATTAGTTCTGGCGATAGTGATTAAAAGAAGACTGGACTGGTATATAGAAGCAGCATTGGAAGAATACAGGCTGGATTTCGTAAGAATAGATCTCTCTCTTCTGGTCTAACCCTACGTAAGGGTGTAGTGACATCATGTTGCAAGTCTGTTGATAGCTTGCCTCCAGGATATCCTGTTCTGGGCGTGATGGGCTACTTCCTGTAAGCTCTCCCCGGTCAAGTTCTTTAGTTGAACCACCCATCGGGATGGGGAACGTCCCCTTGGCCTTCGGCCGTCGACTTTTCCCTCAATAATAAGTTTTTCCATTGCCTTGGGTCTCCTGGCAATATGCCCGAAGTACTTGAGGAACTGTTGGTTCACAGAGGTCGACAGTCTCGTTTCTACGCCGAGTTGTCGCAGGATCGAAACGATGGTGCAGCGTGCTGTCCACGGTATTCGCAGCATCCTTCTATAGCACCACATTTCCGGAGCGTCAATCCTACGACGGTCTGCCATCTTCACCGTCCAAGTTTCTGCCGCGTATGTTGCGATGGGAAAAATAAGGGTTCGGACCAATCTTAGTTTCGTCTTGGCGGTGACGGAGGTGTCTTTCCATATCCGAGTGAGTTTTGTTGTCGAATTCCTCGCCATCGCGATGCGCCTTCGAATTTCAGGCTCGCACTCGCCGGTGTTGGTGATGACAGATCCTAGGTATTCGAAGCGACTGACGACCTCATAGCCAGCGACTCTCACGGCACCTGGGTTATTGTTATTGGCGCGGTCTACAATAGATCTACAAATGACCAAATCTTTACGATAAAGCAAATCCTAATAGGGGCATATGAATATGAGATCCCGTCCCAAACGCTTTTTATAGATTTCAAGGCCGCCTATGACTCCAACATTAAAGAAAAAATGTACGAAGCAATAAGAGTAATGGGAACCCCAAGAAAGATAGCAAGACTGGTAAAAATGACGCTAAACGACACCAGATGTGCGGTCAAGTAAACGGAGAGCTAACAGAGAGTTTTAAAGTAAAAAGGGGCGTGAGGCAGGGTGATCCACTATCTACTCTATTGTTTAACGCAGCATTAGAACTAACAATCAGGAAAAGCGCAATAAACAGGAGTGGAAACCTTCTGAATAAGAGTCACCAGTGCCTCGCGTACGCCGATGATATACTGTTAATAGCAAGGAGCAGGAAGAAATTAGAAGAAGTGGCGGGTGACTTGTTTAGGGCCGCGAAACAAATAGGACTGCAACTAAATAAAAGTAAAACTAAATATATGGAATTGAAGAATAAACAAGGATAAAATAGACAAAACAATTTGAGAGTGCAAATGGGAGAAGAGGGAGTCCAGGAATTCGAAGAGGGGGAAGAATACATGTATTTGGGAGTATTAATAACCAACAAGTGCAAGGAAGAAAGAGAAATAGATTTAAGAATGGCCAAAGGTAGTAGATGTGCGGGAAGTGTAAATCGCATAATACGATGAAAGAATGTCTCACGGAACACAAAACTTCGTATTTACAAAACCATACTGAGGCCGACAGTACCTACTATATAGTAGTGAGACATGGACTATGACAAAGAAGACACAACACAGTTTGGAAGTATGGGAAAGGAGGATGCTGCGAAGGATATACGGAGGGAAGAAAATAGATGGAGTATGGGAGAGACGACCAAACTCAGAAATATATAAATTGTATAACGAACCAAATATAATCCAGGAAATTGAGGCCCGAAGACTTCAATGGCTAGGACATATGGAAAGACTGCCAGACGAGAGAATAGTAAAGAAAATAAGGTGGAGAATTCCAGAAGGGCGAGGAAAGAGGGGGAGACCGAGGAAAAAATGGTGGGAAGCCGTGAAGGAAGACTTAAAGGAAAAGGGAGGACACAACTGGAAGGCAATAGCAAAGGACAGAGAGAGAGATGGAGATTATTCATAAGGCAATGGGCCTAAAGAGGCCTGTGAACGCTAATATACACATACATACCATTGCCTATTTTTGCCAAACTTATTTAGAAAACATTATTAAAAAATAATTTAGATAAATACGTTGAACTCCCAAGTCCAAAAATTTTGGGAAGCACTGATTATTTTCAAAAAGTATTGACCTTGCTCTCTTTGCGACTTGCTGTTTCTTATCCACAAATTACGGAACGTAAGTCAGCTTCGTTAATAAAGTAAGCCCGTAGTTTCTTTCTCTCACTACCAGGTATAAAAAAAAAAGCGAGATATAGGTGCAATATCGTAACTTGTAAGTCCCATCGATCATTCGACTGACAGTAATAATAAAATGTGTGCTGCTTCTGTAGAATATTGTTTATATAAATAAATGAGGGGAGGTTTTAACTTCGCGCTGTAGCGATAAGTGAATATCTTTATACCTATATGTATGTAATCATATATAATTTTCTGATGTCACAAAGGTAAAAAAGGTTCAGGGCCATTTCAATTCACCCAACTGGGGGCGGGCTGTTTGCGTCCTTCTTCAGCCAAGAACGGAAATTATAGGATAGGTAAGAGAAAGGAGGGGTGGAGAATGGAAGAAAGGCCAGGAAAGGTGGAGAAGTACTGTCCCGGCATTTGCCCCGGGGAAAGTACTCCGTTGACTCAGGAAAACCACCTAAAAACCTAAATGAGAGCAGACAGCCACAGGAATCGAACCCGTTACCTCCCGAATGCTAAGCAGACTTGATAACCACTAGTCTACAGAGCTCGTTTTGATGTCACATAATTGTGCTCGGTTTTTGAACATTTGTGCCGATAATAAAATAAATGTTCACTATAGCTGACGATCGAGTGACATGCATCGCCACGGAATCTAACACGATATATCCGCTGTTTAACTGCACCACACATTTTCTCAAGAATTTACTTAGAATATTTATTTTTAAGTGTACCTGAACAGTTAAGGTGATTTAAGTACTAAAAAAAACGAGATATACAGCGCCATTAGTACGGGAAAGCTCGATTGCGCTGACACGCAAACAAGTGCCATTGTATACAGAACCATTTTTGCAGAGCCACAGTCAATTTAATTTTATTAAATGGTACACTCTGTCTATTTGACATATTTCGATTTTTTTATTTCTCAAGCTTTCTAAATAAGTTTAGTTTTTCAAATTTACTTCAGCGGTTCTGGAGTTATTAATGTTTTTCTGCAAAAACGTGCGCTTCCAGACATTTATTCAAAAAATCACAGGAACTCTATATTTGGGATATCAGATTGAGATTCCACGTATTCCAAAACAACTTTCTGGAGTATTATTTAGCCACGAGAACGTCTATATGCATTTTGGGGTTACTTTGCTGTGACACGTTAACTTTCAGAAATTTTGAAGCGCCTAACTTTATTTTTTCAAATGGCACCCCCCATATTTTATTTCTTAGTCGTCTATAGCGTCCCATTTTACACCACACATTTTTCTCATCTAGGGCACTTGTGTATACTTGCATACTTGCGTATATTATAAAACCATGTTTTGCACCTTTCGGAAGTGTTTAACATTTGGGCATCCCCTATGTGGGTATTTCTCAGTTTCTCCCAATACATCTTTTGTTAATTTACTTTTCCCAACAAATTAATAACGTGACGTAAAACAAGTGTGCTTGTGACGTATGTCACCCAAAAATTCGTTACGAACGCTTGGTTTCCATAGCACACTGGATAGGTATCGATAAGATATGTGTGCATTTTTTTTTAAGATTCGGAATTATATCCTAAGCTGTGCAAAAGATGTTAAGTGAGACGCTGAAAAAAAATTTAGTGTTTTGTGATTTTTTGAATAAGTGTCTGCAAGAGCACGTTTTTCCCGAATTAATTTGATAACTCCAGAAAGGCTGAAGCAAATTTTAAAAACTGAACTTGTTTATAAAGCTTTATAAGGGAAAAATTCAAATACTTCAAATTATACAGGGCATGCTATAAAAAAAATAAGTTAAATGCGGGGGTTAAAAATGGTGCATCTTGTATAGTGCAATATAATTTTACAAACTGCACTTTGACTTCCTGTATACAAAGGCACTTGTTTCATTGCGATATCTTTAACGGCCTAAGCGCAATCGAGCTTTGTCGTACTAAGGACTCACCCTGTATTTAGGGTTGAGTCCCAAACTTCAAATATAAAGCATGATCAAAAATTATTTTTATCTAGTATGGCTATGGAACTACATTTATACTTAAATGTCAAAGTTGACATTTGATTTTCAAGTGACTTACAGTTGCATTCATAAATTGGAAACTATTCCATGGCCATACTAGATGAAAATAACTTTCGATCGTACTATATTCAATTTTATAATACTAATTTACTGAATTTGCCGTCATTTGCATTAGCGATCAAATTAATTGGGTACAAAGCTTAAACAACTCACTTGAAAGTTGGGATAAAAATCCCAGCGGGAGATTGATTTAGCAAACGAACAGGAGAAAAGGGGATCCACTGAAGCCGAATGATAATCATGAATGAGCTCAATGGACTAGGTAGCCTAGCACCTCAAAGATAGTGTGCAAGTCTTAGATTGGTGACGGAATAATCTTATAATGATCAACTGCAGCAATCACAGCCTCAGTTGAAGAGGCTACTATCTACCTGTCAACCGCTTCGGTAAGAGTGAAATTTTAATCGAAAAGAACTCCTACAAAATCAAGCAATGAGGAATACAAAAACGAAAAGGAAATCTGTACCCTAGGTGAGTAGAGCTCTTAGCCGGAATCTCATACTGATTCATCAGTCACCCTCGTAGATTTTGCGGGAAGCACACACTCGCCATTGTCTTCATCAAAACCAAAAGATACGTACTTTAAAGAAAATTTAATTACATATAAGTACCTACAACACACATACAATGGAAGCTCAGGAAAATCAAATAAAATCGAAGAAGAAATAAAGAGGGTCAAATGGTATATTTTAGAACTGCAAGAAACACGATTAGCTGGAGAGAAAGCTATAGCAGTAAAACTGAACAAACGACATAGTTTGCAAATGATATTAGTATATGCTTCTACTAGTGCGGCAGATGATGAGGATGTGGAACAACTACAATGATATAAAGATTGCAATGAGTTCCAAAAACATACAGGGTGATTTCTTTATCGTGTAACAACTAGATAGGCAACACATGCTACAACTGCATGCATTTCATAGATATCTTAGTAAACATTACATTTTTTTAGTAAACAAAAATCAAAGTAGTTAGGTACTTTAGATATATTAAGAAACTTCACGACAACTACACTGCCTAAAATTCCTCTACATTAGATGCATGAAGCATCTGAATGCAAAAAACTCTTTGAAAAAGAGCTTCTTGAATCCAATGCGGGTTGTTTTACCGCGTAGTAATGAAAGTTGTGTCTATTTACGCACCCATTATGCCTAAATGACGTTTCATCAGAACAGAGAACATATCTTAAGAACTGGGGATTAGCAGTAACTCTGTTTCTTAAGAAATGGCAGATATTTATTTGCCTGACTTGGGTAATCTTCTTCATTAAAGTGTTGCGCTAATGTGACATGGTATGGGTAAAATTGATTTGCTGCAAACATTTTGTAAACTGATGTTTGGCTAATGCCTACTGTTGTTGCAATCGCCCATTGACTTGTATATGGATTTGCAGTAATTTCTTTTATAACTGTGGCTTCGTTTTCTACGGTAATGACATGTTGTCTCACCTTTGGCTTTTTAAATTGCCCGTATTTGCGCAACTTCCTATCCAAACGCCTGAAGGCGTTATGCGATGGATGATATCTGTCTGGATACCTTTGCTCATATCGTCGTACAGCTCAATCTGCCGCTCCTCGGCATTCTCCCAAAATCTACAACATATCCGTTTTTTCTTCATTTGAATACATTGCGAATGCTATTACAGTTTTGACAAGATGACAGTTTATTTAGTAACAAAACGTCAGTTGACATTTGGGTTCCCAAAGCATGCTTAATATTAAAAATTATTTATTATTTTTCAAAAGCAAAGTTCACTATGCATTGCATGCACCTGTATGAAGTGTTGCCTATAAGTATGTTACACGATAAAAAAATCACCCTGTATACTTTAAAATAATATTAGGAAATTTTAACGCTAAAATCGGCCATTAGCCAAACACATTATCGCGCTACGGTGTGGGACAGAGAAACTGAAGTAGAGATCCCCATTTTACAACAAAACAAAAGATCTGGAAGAGTTCCAAAGGAAGAACAAAGAATGAAATAGATTGCAAAAAATTGGAAAATATTTAAGGATGTTTCATACTTAACCAGTTTGACACTGCCATTAACCATGGGCTGATAATAAGAATTAAAGTAGTGTAGAAACAAAACTTCCCCACCAATGGAGGAGTGAGTGCAAGAAAAAAATAATACCAAAACGTTCAGTCTGTGGCGAAAAAGATCTGTGTATAGACAACATAGCCCAAAGATTGCAAACTCAGCGTGAGTACCAGGAAAAATTTCGAAGAGAGAAGGAAATACCGGAGGCTTCCAACTCCTATAACCAAATACATCTAGATACGAAACGAAATACGCCGGAGAACTAAAAACTATAACAACAAACAGAGATAATGTACCACCCTTAAAGGAGGGGGAAGCACAGCCCTAGCTAGCTTTAACTATCGGTATAAAATGGCGTGAATAAGGACCAGGCAGGGGTTCTTAAGGTTACGTAAGAAACGTCATTAGATTAATACAAAATGGACGCCAGTCGTTATACACAACATAAAAATAAATCTAGCTACTAAATCAAATCACAACCTACCTTGTAAGCCTCTTACTTCAACGTAAATCTCAAAAGAAGACGAGCAGGTTTACGAAGGGTCATAGTACAAATATTCAAAGAAAATATAATCAGTAACAGTAAATAGAATTTAATATCAACAACAGTATCATAAATAGTCATCGTAATTAAATAAGAAATATTAGTTAAATAATTTAGGTAATACCTGGCGCTATACTGCTCAAATGTAATTAATTTTGGAGTCAAACCAAATCAAACACAAAAATATGAATTACTAGCATTCAAAACAATTTACAATACAACATATAATAACTGGCATAAGATTGAAATCAGAATGCCATGCAAACATTCAATTAGATTAATGAAACAAAGCGCTCTCGACCGGCTCGGAAAAATTTTAATTTGTGAGAATCAGTGCGCTCAAGATCACACTGCACAAAGGGTGTTGTACAGGGTACATACAAGTATGCTTTCAGCTAATCCCTAGTTGAAAACGCACGAGCGTCTGATAAAACTATGAACTCCCCATGCGCGTTTACTCTCAAAGGCCTTTGTAAGAAAATCATAGCAACTAAAACGCCCCTATCGAACAATCAACACCCTGAATCGCACTTAAGAATGTACTTACTGCGGTAGGAGACGTTCTCCATAGCTCCTTCATATGCATTCCGCAGGTGCGAAGATATCATGCAAATCGCCACATTCCTGGATTGAGATTAACTGGAATGACCTTGGCTCAGAACTCGTGGTGATCGATGTGCTCCAGAGAACTCAAGCTTCAATTGTCGCTATACATTACGCCAGATGATAAAGCATTACGCCGGAGGGTAAGAATAAATAAGCCTACGTACCACTTAATTAGTACCGAAACAAAGAAAAACCTAGGAAATATCTCACCAAAGATGGAAATCAGCCTCACAAGCAAACGACGCCGTTATAACGTACGCCGCGGTTGTTGACAGGAAACAAAATTCTGCTAATAAGCATAGCTTATTGAAAGTAGTATTTCAAATCCTTCAGGAAGCTTAAACTTCAGGCGTTCACAACCGCCCTAGACGAGCACTTGCAATCGAAGAAGGCAACTTGCAAAAATATCGATCCAGGTACCTCTATTATCGAAGGTTGCGAGCCTTTCGGAAAAACCAAAAATTCCTTAGCGCGGCGCTCGACGAAAAGAGGAGCGCGCGTGATGTTTATATTAGATATGCGAAACCGCATCTAGGAGCGAATCGCAAGGAACGCGCACATGAAAATGAGGCGTTACAATAATAGAAAACAACTCAAATATGAAACTACTGAGATCAAATTTTCCACGATCTATAAAAATGAAGAACAGATCATTGCTTATGCGATACAGAAGTTCTATGGCGAACTGTATGTTTTTGTCATACACGAACCAGCCGCTTCCTGTAAATTTCTATTAAAAGTTGGTTCGGAAAAAATACTAGATATAATACTGAACGACATTCTAACTGCACTGAAACATATGAAAGCTGCAGGGAAGGATAGAATCAAGGGTAAGATGCTGAAAATGGAAGACAGACAATTGAACCAGTTTTAAAGATTCTACTACTAACATATGTGTTTAAGAAGAAAAAAAATCCTATTGCAGGGAAACGTGTTACAGTTTAATTGTTTAAAAAAGGTGATATTGCAAATATTCAAACCTATAATTTACTTTCTCGCCTTCAAAAACTATACGTAAGACTAATAAGTAGCAGACTAACCAAGAAGCTCGATTTCTATCAACCAGTAGATCAGCTAGGTTTTAGGAAATGGCATATCAAAATTCTACATCTAAAATTCACTCAATATTAGAAAAGACAACAGAATATAATGTCTCCCTCCACCTAGCTTTAGTTGATTATCAAAAGGCTTTCAACTCAATTGAAAAAACGGACTTTACTGAAAACCTTAGATGATGCGGGATTAGACTCGAGGTACTCCTCCCTCATAAAAGACTACGTAATGAAGCTACCATGCATGTACATATCGATGACGAAATTGTAACGGAGAAAATAAAGGTACAATGAGGAGACCCAATATTACCCAAACTATTCGCACTAGCCATAGAGAATGTGTTTAAAAACCTGAGTTGGTAAAGAATGGAATACTGCATCAACTTGTTTAAGACAAAAGTCGTGCATTAGGAATACAGCGTTATAAAATGTTGAGGAATATGCAGATTTTGGCCATCTTATCAAACTTGGCAACAAACGCCAGACTGCAGAAATAACAAAAAAATGAAGTTTTTGTGCCTGTAATAACTTTTGGGATAGAAACAATTACTCTAACCGCCAAGAGTGCGATTTGGCTCTGTGCTAGACAGCAAACTATAGAATGAACGATGCTAAGTGTAAGTCAAAAACAGAGAATCCGAAATAAGAACATTCGTAGACCAACATGAGTAGTAGATATAGTTGAACAAGTGGCAAAACTCAAGTGGGAATGAATCACTAATGTAGCTAGACATGCCCATCAAAAATGGACGTCTATGGTCACCCACTGGAGGCAAAATTGCAGCTTGCACTCATTCACGAATTTGTTATTCTGAAAGGAATTTTTTTGCACATGATTTAATGATTTTTATCATTTTAAAGCTTAAACAAAGCATGACTAATTTTTATTTAATAAATATAAACTATACGATAAGCGCTTGTTTGTTTTCACTGACGCATTGGGGTCAGATCGAAGTGGCCCAGCATTTCGACAGTTTGTCAGGCATTTTAATTTTTCTGTAATTCTTGTAGCTACATAACCATTTCGTACAGTTTCGGTACAAAGTTTAAGATCTCTTTTGTATTTAGGTTCAGGTTCAGTTCTATTTCACCGCAGAACATTTCCGCTATTTTGCATTTAAATCCTAAAGTTGGCACTCACGTGGCTTTTAGCTTCATTTAACAGTTTGGCATTTCGCGAAAATCTTTGCATCGTCGTGAGTGCAGCTGGTTTATTTCATCGCATGCAAGAAGGTTCAGTTTCTGCTTAATTAAAAACACAAGCTGTAAGAGCGAGCGAGATACCTTTCCCTAAAAATCAATACCTTCAGTCGATCTCTTTCGCACAGACGGGCCTCGTGCTCATCAGGCGAGACGGTCTGTACGCCGATTGGCTGTAGCGGCAGACAGGGTCAGGCGTCTTGCCACCTAAATATGCGCTTGGTCGGGACTTCGTTACGAGTCGTCGAAGCGAGAAGTGCTTTCGCTGGCTTTGGCCGAGGTGTGTGTGCATTGGGAGCTAGTGAATGCCGATGACCGTCAGCCTTGCATCATTCTGTGAGGCCTTTTACCGAAAAGCAGGGTTGTATCAATTTGCGGTCTCATGGTTACTTCTTCTCGAGGGAGACGTGACCTATACTTCGCCACGTTGGCGGAATCTCCACTGGTGATATCTTCTACTCCCACGCTTTCATTCGAACCGACGTCGCAACCAGCAGTCCGTTGTCTACCAGCTTGCCTGACGCTTGGCGCCTCGCTACACAGGTACTGTGTGTGTAATTAACCTAGTAGTTAACTAATTTCACTCATATGTGGCGCTAATGTAATATAATTTGAGCGCCGTCACACATGGTTCATTTTGCTTGCATGTATTGGCCTAACTTCACTCATATGCGATGCAAATGTAATATAATTTGAGCGCTGTCACACATAGCGCATTTACTTGCTTGTATTGCCTTAATCTCGACCATATGCGAGGCAAATGTAGTATAGCTTGACCGCTGTCATACATAGTTCATTTAGCTTATTTGTTGTGGCTTAGTTAGAGCGCTTAGGCCGTTTGATTAAATTCATGACGGTGTACCAAGGCCTGTTGTATGTTTGAAATTAAGGTGACCCCCGTAACTGTGACTAGTAATAAAGCGCCTCCCAGCTGGGCCCCTTATTGATAATCGAGCAACCCCTTGTGGTCCAGTGTATCGCTAAGTTGTTTTTAATAGACTGTTATTTGAACTGAGGCCTTATAATTTACGAATCTGTACATGCCCCTTTTAGGTTGTATTGTGAAGATTTATGTACAGTGAAGCCTGAGCGTTGGAGCGTCTCCAGTAAATTAAACGACGCTTGCCGTGGCAGCGACGAGGTTCTTGAGGCCGAGTTCTCGTATCACACCCCGTTTGACCTTCAAGGTTCGGTTGAGCGTGGGTTATTCTCCTACTTGGACCTTGTGGCGCCCTCTTTTAAAGCAACAACCTATATCTACCGACACGCTTGCCTTGTGGTGTATCGTCTTAGGACCACGCCCATCTTTCTGAGCGTATTTGAGCCGCGGCCTTTAGCCTGTTTCGCAGCGATTTTCAGGGTAAGTGTGGACATTTCCCGGACTTCTTGGAGTATTCAGCACTCACTCATCCGTGGGTGTCGTAAAATCAGTTTGATACCGTAACAAGTTTATGTACTACAGCGAGCGGACAGTGACGAAGAAGATAGCTGCAAGGGGAGGCTGTTTAGCATTGATTTGGAGCCACTTCACGTTTGGCACAAACACTCTGTGTTTCTATCTTTCGCTCGTATCAGTTCTGACGTCTGCTTTTGTAACTTCATCTATTTCTATTTGATCAATTTGATCTTCAGATGTACCTCAATGTCTTATCTATATTATTTTTTGCGTTCGCTTGTATTTAAATATGGTGCCGCCCACCAACAGGTTATTTATTGCAAAAAAATCTAGAAAGATGTTCCCCTTTTCATTGCCTTTTCCAACTCCTGTTTTTCCCATTATATCTTCTCTACTGGTATTATCGGACCCTGTATTTGCATTTAACTCTCCCATTACTATGTTTATATTATTTTATATCTGTTTTGTACTTTTTCATAAACTCTCTGTAGTTGGCCATGAAATTGTTCTTTCGTTTCTATTTATTCAAAATTGATAGGAGCATATAAATACAATCTATTTTGGTGTGAAAAAGGGTCTACTTACGATTAAATTGGAGAAGCACTAACGAAAGAAAATTTTAAATACTTGAAGAATATAAATAAGATATAAAGAAGACGTGTATGGTAGAAGGAACATAATTTAAAACACTACAGGCAATTGAAATAATTTTTGGAATTGGATATTGAACTTAGTTTATTGTCGAATAATTACATCTTGTGACTTGGATAGCTTGGAGTAAGAGCGTTGGGGTTTCTGACAGATCGGGATTCGCATGGATTGGATTGTTAACATCTTGTTTGGAAGGGATAGCGTCTTTACTGCTGGAGCATTTTGTTGAGGTTCGTGTTGCTGAATCGTGTGCTGATTGAGAGTTGGAAGGAGGCATTTCCGAAGGTGTTTGCAGTTCTTGGTCGTAGGGTGAGCTGGTACTGGGGTTACTCAGTAGTTGGCATACATTTGGATCTCCTAAAAGGTGGATTAAATTTCATTGGACTAACTGCAATCCCAGGTAGTTAATAAGCAAACTAAAATAGACAGTAATTGAGTGAAGTGTGGTAAAAACAATAAAAGGACTTATAAAGCAGACGCTTACTGGATCGGAATTAAGACTACCCAAAAGGGTTCCACTTTCCTCACAAGAAACTTCTACTTTACAGATTGAGAGATAAAAGCAGCTAATTTAAATTTTTAACAACGTGAGTAATAAATTCGTTTTTGTGATTACACATAAATAAAATTATCTTTATTAAAAATATTTTTAACGTTTCGCTAATTCATTGTTAGCTTCATCAGAAACATTGATTTAAAAATAGGACAAAGGGATATTTACTATCACATTCTGAAATAATATAGGTACATGTAGACATATGAATGAATAAGTATCCTCAATTTTTTGTCAATTTACTTGTCTTTTGTTTTCAAAGTGGTTTAAGTAGTTGGATATGGTGACATCTTTTATTGTTAATACGATCTCGTCAGATAAAACTTCTTTAGTTTCCATAGTTTGTAGCTGTAAAAAAAAGATAAACAACAAAGTTGAATCTAATTAGCAATTTGTCTTTACTTACAATAGTAATTTTTGCTGGATTTATGTGAAATTGTTGACATTTTGATAGAAAATCAAGATGTGATTTAATCGATTTAAAACGTTTTTGGTAATTTATTCTGTTGAAGCATTTTCCTTTAATGTTGGAAATGGTGTCATACCTTTTTTACACTATTTTCTTCATACTGATATGATCAAAGGGTGAGTTTCCTCTATAAGATTTGATTATATACCTACGTGAAAGTTTAATTTAAGATGTTTGTTTTTTTTGTTTTAACGAATTTTTTTACCTTTTTGTTGTGTTAGTTGTAATGGTTTTTGGTATTTTTTTTCCTTTTTCTTTTTTTCCATTTGGTGCATCTAGTTTATTATCATTGCTTTATTTTTTGTTTGGAGAAAAAGTGGATTAGTAGTTGAAAGGTGTTTTATTTTTGTCTGTTTCTTACTTTATTAGTACTTCTTATAATCAATTGTAAGTTTAAGTGGTTTGTAGGCTGGAAATCACAAAATTTTCTTTAGAAATTGGTTTCGGAGTGGTTGTTCCGCTGTTTTTTCACCAATTTTCAGTTGCAGTTATTTGGAAAATAGTTTATTTTTTGTTTCTGTAAATTGAGGGTTATTAGTTTAAGTGGCGCTTTAAATTATTGTTTACCTACTTGTATTTTCTTAAAATTGTTCAAATTTATTGAAGAAATGTAAATTTTCGTTAAGTTATTTGACTTTGAATTATTATGTTTTTTGAAAAAATATATAAATTAGTTGCTGAGAGGTGTTTAATTTCATTGATTCCTTACTCTTTTAAATCTTCTTATAATTACCAGCACGTAACGCGATTTATCGGTTTGAAATTTTAAATAAAACTTTGGAGTTTAGTCGTGGATAAAATGTAGATTATGGTTTTCTATAAGTTTCTATTGTTGGGTTATTTGAAAAGTATTTTTTTAATACTGTAAAATAAAGGTTTTTTAGTTAAACTGGCATCCCTATTATGTGTTACTTACGTGTATTTTCCTGAAACTTTCATTTTTATTTGAGATAGATGCACGCGTTTTAAAAGTTGAACATTCGTAAACAGTTGACATCTAGTGCCATCTATTGGTTTTGAATTGAGTTAATTATTAATTCTCATTGTATCTAAAATTTTCTCGGGTTAAACTAATGGTTTGTTTTTACAATTGTTTTAAGTTCTAATTATTTTTAGATTTTTTGTTTTATTTTGGGTTTGAATGTTAGTTAATTAAGAAAAATTTTAATTGTTTTAAATGATGTTATCATAAGTTTTGTTTAGGGTGTCAATGTCTGTGTTATAATTTATGGCTTTTGGTGATTTTTTAATTTCAATACATTCTAATAATAGACGTTTTTTGAAATGTATTTCATTGTGTAATATTTTAGGATTGCTTAGATTGAAACTATGTAAATTGTCAATGGCGTGGTCTGAGAGTGCTGTATCCGCTTTGTTTGGATTTAATTGTTTTGTTCGTATTGACTGTTTGTGCTGGGTCATACGCCTCTTCAAATATTGTTTTGTTTGTCCGATATAAGTTGCATCACAATCGTTACATTGTACTTCGTAAATAGTATGTGATTTTAAATTTTTGTCTGTTTTGTCTTTTAAATTTTTGTAAATTAGTTTTTGTCCTGTATTATGATTATGAAAGGCTGTCGAAATATTGGTTTTTTAAAATTCTTTTCCTATTTTTTCTAATAAACCAGGATGTATGGTATAGTTGTGTATTTTTTAGTTATATTTTGTTGATTGTTAAATTCTTCGTTTAGACAATTTGGTTTTAAATTAATTGATATATTATTATTGTTTTGTAATTTTTTTTTATATTTTTGTTGATGAATTCTAACGGATAATTATTCTGTAATAGTATGTTGGTTATGGTGTCTAAATTGTGTTTGTGATGTTTTTCATCTGATAGTAAAATGGCACGATCTACTAGTCCAGATATTACACTTTTTTTGCATTTGATGGTTGTGTTTGAATAGTAATTTAAGTATCTATTTGTTTTGGTTTGTTTTTTGTACCAGTTTGTACTTATTTTACCTGTATTTTCTCTAGTTAGTGTTAGATCTAAAAAGTTTATGGATTTGTTTTTGTTTTCATTTTCTATAGTGAATTTTAATCTGTGATGAATATTGATGAAAGTTTTAAATATTGATTTAATATGATTTTTTTCTGCACCCATTATTATATAAACAGGCTTGGAGAATAGGAAGCGAGATACGGCTGCATCCGTAAAATACTCGCATATATATATATATATATATAATTATCATTGGTAAAAATGCATGTGTCTGTTGTTTTTAACAACTTTATTTTCAATATCCATTAGTACTAATTCTGCTATGACACTTGATATTGGTGACACCATGGGTACTCCATATTTTTGGCTATTGGAATTTTTGTGAAATCATTGATTTTTTCCCAATTATTGTCAACTGTTTGGAATGCAAGGTGTATGGGAATGACACAATATCCAGTGATAATAATTCGTGATTTTTAGGTAGTCTTTGATTGTCAATAATTTTTTTGAACGACCATGAATCTTTTACACTTAGGATGTTCTTTTTAGTTATGTTAGATAGAAGTTTGCCTAAACATTTTGCTAGTTTATATGTAGGACTCATGTAAGATGCTACTATGGGTCTAAGGGAGATGTTAGGTTTATGCAATTTTGGTAATCCGTACATTAAAGGTGGTGTTCCATTGTGTGATATAAATCAATGGTTCTGATGAAGCTAACAATGAATTAGCGAAACGTTAAAAATATTTTCAATAAAGATAATTTTAATTATGTCTAATGACAAAAACGAATTTATTACTCACGTTGTTAAAAATTTAAATTAGCTTATTTTATCTCTCAATCTGTAAAGTAGAAGTTTCTTGTGAGGAAAGTGGAACTCTTTTGGGTAGTCTTAATTCCGATCCAGTAAGCGTCTGCTTTATTATTTCACAATTGGACAAACAGCTGTAGTTTCAAATTAAAAAAAAAATAAAAGGACTACTTACTATTTGAGGTTTATTGAATTACACGTATGTACATGATTTGAAGTAACACTGACGTTCATTGGGGTTGTCACAAAAAATTGACATAAGTTTTCATTAACAAATGATTTTTCAGAAATAATAAACTGTCTTGATATAGCGTGAACCGACTTGTTTTTGGGAGTACATGTTCTACTGAGCTAGTAATATTTAATAACTAAATATTAACGATTCATAAATGGGCATAAGAAGTACTTGAATTCATCTGAATTGAGAATCATTTTTAAACTAAAATAGAATTCGTACAGTCAAATGTCAAATAATTACATATCCAACTCATATTGCAGTGTAGTCAATCAGTGTATAATTAAAATACGTAACGTAAGGCTTTAATAACTTCATTAAGGAGGTGTGACTTTTGCAATACATTCTCTATTTTATACTCAAATCAACGATATCCATGCATGCAAATAGAAAAAAATAGAAGAAAACATTTTTTACTTTGCTGCACGATGTCATACATTTCAAAAAAATAATTTTACTGTTTACTACTTCATAGTACTTTGTTGCCCTATAACCGAATAGGCATTAAGACTAGTGTGAAAAGAACTTATGCAAATCATTATGTAAATACGGTTTAAATCTTCCATCAAGTAAAGTATGATCAAAAACTATTTTCATCTAGTATGGCTACGGAATAGTTTCTAATATATGAATGCAACTACGTTTATACTTGACTTAATCTTGACATTTGATTCACAAATTAAGAACTATTCCATAGCCATGCTAGATGAAAATAGTTTTTGATCATACTATATATTCAGATAAAGCAAAATTTAAACTGATTGATTGTAAAGTTATCCAATTTCTGGGAATTAGTGTAAATTATATAACTAGAAATAACTTGCATTTCTGCTTATCTTATTGTACAAAGTGAGTTTTCTCCACCTTAAATTTTAAAAAGTTTATCTTTGTTTCAAGTTTGTCTAATTTAATTTAGGAGTGAAGTGAAAACAAATACGCTTTAGAAAAACTATGCTTAATAACATCACTGTATCGATTTTTTACATTTTTACATTTGTATTTGTAAAATGAACTAATGAGGATAGATATAGTTGTAACATTTAAAGCAATAAACATTTTGAAGGAGTTCTAGCTGCTAGCAGGCTGTGGACCTTCAATAAAAATTCATAACACAGAAATTCTTTATTTTTTCAATCTGCTCTAGTTTTTGTAATCCCAGTATACCAGAGTGCAATTTCAAAGTTTGAGTTAGTTTGAGAACACATTGTATATTATAGTTTATACAGGGTGTTCGGTAAAGAATGGGACACCGATTAGTCATAGATTCCTTACGTTATAATAAATCGATTAATATAATTTAGTACAAAGTCCCTTGAATAAGAAGTTATAGGGCCTTGAAGTTCAATTTTTTATTTCTTATTTTTGTGTTAATTTCCACAAATGTAGAAATATCGATTTGAATTTTGGTATACATACTTACTATTATGTACTGCATTAATAGGAAAAAGTTCATAAACTATACTTAACCATAAGGGGCACTTTACCTATCTTTCAAAACTTTTGTTAGCTCTAACTTCGTTATCTGTATCATTTTTTTAAATTTTAAGTTATTATCTGAAAGATAATTAAAATACACAAAAATTATGCACTCTTCGTTCATAAGCGTAAGATCAACCGTTTACCTTAAAATGCCTATCAAAGGTTTTTGATTGTCATTAAGCCGTGCAATTATCAGGTAGCCATGATCACAAAAACAATGGGTAATGATTGTACTCTAGTAAACAACTATAAAAAATCAATTAATAACGTTGATGACATCAGTTTTTTGTCTTTTGTGCTTACGAAAATGCTGCGGCATAACGAACCTGTCAGCATTGTAGAACAAGAACAAATTCTTATGTCACTAATGTCATTAATTGATTTATCATTGTTTTTTACTAGATAACCATTGTTTTCTGATCATGGCTACTTGACAATTGCACGTTTTAATGACAACCAAAAAACCTTTGATGAGCATTTTAAGGTAAACGGTTGCTTTTAGGCTTAAGAACTAAGAGTACATTATTTTTGTGCTTTTCAATTCTCTTTCAGATAATAATCTAAAATTTCAAAAAATGTTACAGATAACGAAGTTAGATTTAAAAAAAGTTTTCAAAGATTGTTAAGTACCTCTTACAGTCAAGTCTAATTTATGAAAAAGAAAATATTAGTGCAGTACATAATAGTAGACATATATACCGGATTTAAAATCGATATCTCTACATTTGTGGAAATTAACAAAAACATAAAAAATAAAAAATTGAACTTCAAGGCCCTATAACTTCTTACTGAAGGGACTTTGTACTAAGGTATATTGGGTTTAATCGATTTATTATAACGTAAGGAATCTATGACTAATCGGTGTCCCATTCTTTACCGAACACCCTGTATAATCGACACTAATGACTTTTTAAACAAACATGAATGAATAATAAAATACACTTTCACCTACATATTACTTTCACCTAAAGTGTACTACTGCACTCATCTTAAAACGCATTGATAAAGTGTTCATGGAAAGAGTGTAAGAGAGTGTAAGAGAATAGCGTGTTGTGACTAACAGAAATGGAAATGCAATTATTAGCAAATATAATTGTTATTAAGAGGTCAAAAACGGTGTGCTGGGATGTGCAAGAACGAAGTTAATGCTTTATGGTTCTCAGTAAAAAGTTGTAAGTAGTTCGAAAGTCGCCTCTTACTATAGCTGTAGTTTGCCACTTTGCAAGTGCGCACCACGAAGGCACAATGTGATAAATTTAGTATCAAGCCATTGAATTTCAACAGTCACCTCCGAAATAATCTGCCTCTTTCAAGGTGCTTCAATGGGGTGGTTTGACACGTAGCGATGATGCACTTTAATCGGCCATCCTTTGTTCGCGATCAACAGAGGACGTTGGTTCGTCATGCACCTTTAACTTCGCACATGCTTTTGCAGGCACGGAGTGCAATATTAAAAATGACACCCATTAGTTACTTCAAGTGCTGGGTCGTTTGTTGATAGCAGCAGTAAGGTGAAATCCCGAAACGACCGGTACCCTCACAATGGATGAAAAATTAACGCTGACCCGCTGGTGAAAAGGGTTAAAATCAAATGGCCATTCTCTGCTCGGCTAATCTAATAACCAGTTAAACTGCACCCGAGTAATGAATACTTGAACGATCACAACATTAAAATAATATAATAAATGAATCAACTTCGGCGTTGTGGGCACTGCAGCCCCGTCAAAATAAGGCACATGCAAAACAGCGAGATTTGAATAACGAATTGACTTGTCCGAGCCGGTCCGGTCTCTAGAATATGCTTTATATTCATGTGTTTGCTCTTCAATAAAGACGTTTGATAGAAGATGTGTCATTTATCAAGGAACTAGGTGAGAATAGCGGAGGGTTTCGGCGAGGTCGCTGACCTATCATACCCCTATGCACTGCTTTAAATGGCACTTGTACTTACACATACAATGCAACACTTGGAGCAAAGTTCTCGATTGATGTTTCTATATAACTAAAGCAACGTAACATTTTCACACCCCCCTCGCTCCGTTAATGCCATATACAATGTGTGTCACTTCTCACCTTTACACAAAGTAATATTCCTTATGTATCTTCTGACCTATTTAAATTTTTTACACCACCCTTGAAAGGGTCATTCTTACAATTTTTAAATGCCTACTGCTCTTAACAATAAACGCGAAAATGTTAAAGATTATAGAATGCTTAATCTTATTGAAAAAGGTTACTAAAAAAATGCGCTTTGCTTCTCTGAATGAACGGTTTCACCAAGTGCATTATTTCCACTTTTTCTGCAATCGTTAGGAGCATTCCAACCAGTATGGAACTTATTTAAATTTACAGGAAGCTTAGTTGACACATCATAAACCTTTTCTTTTTCACGGCACTCTTTATTCAGAAATCAATGGAATTTTGATTTATTTACATTATAGTATTATAACTCCTTGACAATAAGTTTTCACTATTTTTGTCATTCTAAGTAACGTTATTTTTTTTTATAGAACGAGTAAATTTTTGATAGCAGTAATAAAATTATATATATATATATATATATATAAAATTATAAAGATGCGAAGATAAGAAACACACGGTATATTAAGGAAAGCAAGTATTGATCGAGACACAAAATAATATTCATTATTATTGATGGCGTTCTTAATTTAACATTTCTTTCACATTTCTTTACTAAAAATGAGACTACTCCAGATCAATTGGAAATATTGAGAGGTAATTAAGCCTCACTAGAGTTTTTTCCAGGTTTGAATTTATTGAAATAATACAGATCTGCAAAACTGTAGATCTATTCGATAAACACACAATTTAAAAATGTTGAAAGGTGAGGGTTCAGTTAATCAGAACTGTAGAAGTAAATACTGGTTTTTTAAATGTTTAGTTTACATAACACCACCGTCCTTTTGCAACTGTACCACCTTTAAACGAGTGGTGCACACGGCCCCGGCTAGCTCAAACCTTAGGCAGAATATGGTGTGAATAAGGACCAGGCAGCTGTTTTTAAAGACAGAAAAACGTAATAAATGTTATACAAACGTAAGCTAGTCCTTATTCACAACAAAAACACAAGTCTAGCTAACAAATCAAATCACCACCTACCTTGGATGTCTCTTACTTCACAACCTAAATCTAAAAACAGTTAGGTTTATGAAGGGTCGTAAGTACAGATAAACAAAAGATATACAGTAACAGTAAGTAAAATTTAATTTTACCCAAAAAGTGTCCAAATTATTAATCGTAATTGAACAAGCAGTATAAAGCAATTCAAAAATAATTCCAGGTAAAAACCTGATGCTCTACAGCGACAAATTTCAATTAAAATGATTGGAATCAAACCCAAATCACAATATCACAAAAATATGCGAAACATTAACACATGCGAAAAAACCACAAATTATAATATCAAACAATTAATATAACTGTAATTAAAATTCGAAACAACATTTGGCAAAACAACAAATTAAAATCAAGCCCGCCAGCAAATATCTTATCGGCTAAGCTGACGAAAGCACGCCAGATTCCCGGCTACGCAAACTGATAAAATTGAACTGAATCACAAAACTGCATTGCAGCTTGTACACGCTTGATGCGTGAGTTCAGTAGATTATCTCTTGGTATCGCTAATGCGACTGATAATAAAGCTAATAAATCACATAATTCGTGCGTGATTGATAACCAAATGCCTTTGTTTTAGATTGACGCATAACTTATTGCTGGCATAAGTGCCTGTCTCGTCAACACAATTCTACTGAATTGTAGCAAAAAATTAGCGTGTACTTACTGCGGTGTTCTGGAACACTCCTACATGGGTTTGTCATAGGAGGAAGCAGCCAAAAAATTTATCTGAAGTTCAGGAATGCGACTGAGAACTTATCTCAGGTGTTCAACGGCCCAAAAGATCTCAGGGAATAATATTCCGGCACATCGCCATGAGCGTGCACAATGAAGATGCAATGGAAATTCAGCTAATGAGTTGCCGCATGATGAGAATTCCGCAAAAAGAGGCTGCCGCAGAAGAGGATTCCGCAAAAAAAAGATGCCGCAGAAATAGACTGCCGCAGAAGAGGATGCCCCAGAAAGAGGATTAATTACCACATTAATTATAACGAAAACTTAATAATTCGAATGAGCTTACCCAAAGATAAAAAACGAGCCGTACAGATACCTGCAGCTCGCATTATTAACCGTGCCCAAGCATTTCTTTACTGAAGACAATTAAACATCGAAAAAATGCAAGGACTACTATGGAATCGCGTGGAGCAAATTTCCTCAGGGTCACGATCGATTCTTTAATCGGCTTCTCTCTAGCAGGGCTAGCGGAAGAAGGAAGGACACTCGAGTTGCAAATTCGGTGACCGTTGTTATCTCCAAGTATGCACATTCGAAAATTGAAATTTCCTCGCGGCAACGCTCGGAAAGATAAAGATGCGAACGTTGCTGCGGAAGCAAAAATCGTTTTTTCTTTTGTAATATTGTAAACAAGTGAACCTTGTGAAATATAACTTAGTTATGATTATGTACGTATTTCTGAAAAGCCAGTATTGTTTTCTTCTTTTATTTGCAAGTTATTGGAAAAGATTTCTAACTTTGAATGAGCTCTTGAAAGAAGTCGAAAGTTTGAATGGTGATGTTGACGTACCTGAAAATATTATAATCTTCCCATCAAAAAATGAAACAATGAAACTACCAACGAAGATAGCGGTGATAAGACAACATGTAACGAACAACCTTTCTGGGGCACAACTAATAGCAAAGAGGAGATTTTAGAAACATTAGAGATTAAAGACGCTTCTGCTGCTGCTGATAACACTGGCAGCGAGAACAACCTTCCTTATTTCATTGTTTTCTTGTTTCATGAGACAAAAAAAACAAAAGAACGCAATAAAAGAAGAAGAAAAAATTAAATGGACAAAAATTAGATAAATTTAACGATGCCAACCTGAAGTAACATACACGGGCTAACAAGCCAGTTGCTCATCCCAGTGCAATATTTTTTCAATATTTTGGCGATTAGGTCATTGGTATGTTTGTTTGTAGGGTAGCGGGTAGATACTCTTCATGATCCCGGTGAAGAGAAATCTACCCTTTGTGAGCATTCGGCCCTCTTCACCTCCATGTCCTGAGGAAGGCCATGTCTTAAACCTAAAATCCTAACCATATCTACTCATAATATATCCCCTCCCCACAAAATCCTTTCGACCTTCCAACCCGCCTAGTCAGCATGGTAAATTATGTCTAAAAACTCCCACAATATATGTCGAGTTTTGGAAACAACAAATCTGGTCGCCAGGTGGGCCAGGCAGGCTACCACAAAAGAAGCATCAGAACATACATTATTCGAAATTGAGGGGAAAATGTCTAAAATAAACTGGGACGTCATCAGATTAAGTGAAGTCAGAAAAAGAGATGAAAAACAAATTAGACTTAAATGAAGGCATATGTTCTATTATAAAGATGACGAGGATTCTTCTAATGGAGGAACCGGATTCTTTTTCATAAATAAAATGTCAGAAATATAATTGATCTAAAAAGTACCTCTACTAGAGTTATTTACGCGACACTAAAGTTGACAACACGGTATAGTTTAAAAATTATTCAAGTCTACCCACCGACAGCAGAAAGTGAAGAAGAAGAAGTAGAAGAGTTCTATGACGACATAATTAAAGCTATCGAGAAAACTTCTACACAGCATTTTCTAATCATCTAAACGCAAACCTTGGCAAAATATCTGACGAGATCGAGAATGCCATAGGTGAAAATGGATTCGGACATAGAAATGAAAGAGGAAAGACACGATTGAACTTTCCCATTCAACAAAATCTATATGCGATGAACTCCTTTTTTAAACCAAATGGAAAGTGAACTTGAATAAGCCCGGACGGCAAAACAAGAAACGAAATAGATTATATTGTAAAGAATAAGAAGAAAATCATACAAGTAGTCTCAGTCCTAAATAATGTCTCAACCGGAAGCGACCGCAGAATGGTAAGAGCAAAAGTGGTGATAAATACAAAAAAGGAGCGCCTCAAAATAATAAAAATGTTATACCAAATCTATCATTACATGAAAACACAGATCCGATCAAATTAGAGAGAGGTGTGATACTAGGTGAACCGATCTGACCTAAATTGTTTGACGCAGCTCTCGAATACCTCTCCAAAAAGCTGACGTCGGATACAACAAACATATATAGAGAACGATTAAGTCATCTAAAGTTCACGGACAATATAGAACTGATCTCAGAAGACCTAGAAGAAGCCAAAGAAATGCTAGATCAACTTAACAATATATTAGAAACAATTAGACTTAAAATCAATGTAAGAAAACAAAAATTATAACAAACTTTTAAGCTTTAAGTGAAAATATGAGAATAAGAGACGGCATGCTAGATAGACCAACGCATTAGTTTGGCATTGGTGCTGTTTAAAAGGCTGAGACATACTTAAAAGCACGATACCGGTATGCATGAAGAGGAAAGTGTGGGAACAATGTGTGATGCCTGTTCTGACGTACGGGGAGGAAACCCTTACTCTAACACAAAAAATGGGAAGAAAGTTAAAAGTGGCCAAAATAAGTATGGAGAAGGCAATGCTAGGACTAAGAGATAGAAAGACAAACGAATGGACAAGGCAACAAACTCGTGAAGTACCCGATGTATTAGAAAGAATAGCGAGACTAAAGTGGATTTGAGCAGAACACGTGGCAAGGATGACCGATGGGAGATATAGCCCAGGATTATTAGATTAAAATTAGGCAAATATACAAAATGCGTCATAACCATCTGAATTGTTGTACATTTATTCTATATGTAGTATTGAATCATTACCTGAAACTCCCCATCCCTCCCCCGCTTGCGTCCTGAGATATACAGGCTGTTCGGGGGAACTTTTTTACATAATATTATATCGAAAATTACTATGAAATAATTCTCTTCTATTCTATCGCCCTATCCATTCCAATGATGGAACATAGAGAAGCAATGTCCAATATATTATGGAACAACGCCTTTTCAGATAAACTGGCCGAGCACTCATCAGCCACATCAATCACATATAATAGCAACCATGCCGATATCAACGTGTATGTTGTTTGCTACACCTGCGACGCATATCTGTCGCTAATGAGTGCCCAGCCCAAATTTAAGATGTCAGGTTATCAGCCCACAAATTGCCGGGATCCAAGTTGATGAACGGAAGAAATGTTACATCACTGATGTCATATTTTCTCTCAGACTGCAGACCCATTTGCATGTAACCGTTCCAACTAGGTACTGGAGATGGATCAAGACAATATCCGGAGATGCATAGGTAATCCAAAAGTACAGCTTGTATGGATAACTTTTCATTTTTTAGTAAATCTACCTCTCGTAAATTTACACGTGGCAAGCCGTTTCTTGGCGGATTTGTGTATGTTTCTGATGGCCGCTCATCATTAACATTTCTCTTCACTCTAACTTCTTCCATTTTTTCGAGTATCTATTTTTATGCACCCCATATTGTGAAAAGTGTTGTTGCCATCTATGGTACGTATATTAAAATCAGCATTATCAAAAGCAAATTGAATAAATGCTTCCGAGGTATGTTTAGTAGGTGCTGCCCTTAAGGATTTCTCAAGCTTCTGCACTTCAGAATATGGCACACAAAAACCCAAACTGCACAAGATATCAATTGCCATTCGAGAGGCAACATGGCGATGTATATATGTAGCAATGCCTAAAAGAATTGGAGATACAAATGATCTAGGACGACAAGCTGAAATAAGGGCTTCGCTTATACTTTGGCATTTTCTTTCGGCACTTTGAGAATTGCTTTTAGATTGAATGACAATATTGGTGAAATATTGCACGGGTTGTGGAATAATATCTTTTTTTCTAATGTCACCACCGTCGGCAGAATAAGATGTCAATTCCTATACTTGAGACCGTATGTCTTCCCGTATTATAGCTGTTGCTGCCGATACTATCCTGAGATGCTCTTCAGACTTATCAGAGCATGTCTCTTGATACCAATTTTTGTGGATTATGTTGTCCATAGTCTCACGATAACAGACGATTGCAGTTCGCCCGCTACGGCTGGTGATTATTATATTGTTGCCAAAATGTTTCATAAGTTTTTGTTTCAGGTATTGAGTAGTATACCCATCATTTCCGTCAAGGATTGGAGACACGATCTTCAAGTTCTGTAAGTGTGTATTGACACCAGCTTCTGAAACGCGTTTTCTTTTATATTTAATGGAGGGCCAGTACTAGGCTCACATGTAACTTGTAAAAATTTTCCATAGCAGTCCTTGTGGTAACGGCCTTCTGCTGCCACTACCTGTCATTCTGTTTTGAACTTCTCTTCCCCAGTAAACGTTACGTTTCCCAGCAATAGATTTTAATTTATGTATTAATTCTAAGGTGGTTATCTATATGGTCTATATTTCTGAGGAAGGTTTCTTCTTTTTGTTCATCTGCTTCATCCCCGAAAATAATGCACGATTTTTTAGAACCAATAATAGATACATTCGATAGCGTTGCTATAGTATTTAACTACGGATTAGCAGTACTACATTTTCTGCTTAATTTTATAGACGAGGGCCGAGTATAGTTCTTTCTGTGTAGGTCGTGTACACTAAGAGGACGGGTTTGTTTAAACACCTCTTCTAGGCTGTCTCCACGGGCTATACTAGCCTTTATTAACGCATCAATACCACGATTCACTGTTACAACCTTGTCACTATCAAGTGAAAGATTACACAATAAGCAGTAATCCATTGTTACCTACGACGAGGCAACGCAAGCAAGAAAACAAAAAACCTGGATCACACGTACACCCGTTGTTTTTACATCATGACGTACACCACGCGGTCTGTAAACGCTAGTAGCGGAAAGGGGGGGGGGTCTTTATACGGTCACACGTGTTAATTAAAACGATGCCAACGGCCAACTGAATGCACATGGAATGCACGCGCTCCCAGACAAACAGACTAAACGCAGCAAGCCGTGGTACGAGGTGGGGGTGGGCAGGGGGACTATATCTAGAGACGCAAGCTGGGGAGAGGTGGGGAGTTTTAGTATGTTGTTTGAGACATTATTCTGAACACGTATGCAAATTTTTAGCTGGTTATGAAAGATTTTGTATCTAAATCTTAATACTCCTGGGCTAATAGACATCAAGAAAAATGCAGTGGAGACCGCGTGATTTAAAAATAAGTTGAGGAAGACCATGTTCAGAAGACATTAAGAGAGTGTAGTCTAACGTATAAGTAAGAAAAATTGTTTATATTCTTTTGAGCCAATGAGTGATGAGATACTTTGAGGATACTTGATTCAAGTGTCAAAACGAAATTTATTTTGATTTTAATGGGAAGGTAAGAGACGTTTAATGTAGCTGTTAAAATTGGTGCATTTTTGATACCAATCCAAAATGATAGTGTTGTCTGGAGTTTGTACGACCTTTATGTCAAGAAACCAAACCGAATTATCTTTCCCCGTTTCAATAGTGAACTAACTGAATGTGGCTATTATAGCTGTTAAAAACTTATAAGATCTTCTCCACACTATTTGATGGAATAGATAAGATAACGTCGTCAACATACTTCTTAATGAAAGGTATTTAAAATGACAGTTTAGGAATGCAGTGATCCAACAGAAAATCCATGATTAATTGTGCAAGAGTTAGACTAAAATTACTACCCATCGGATATTTAAAAGGTGTGCATAAAATAAAATTTATAATTTGTATGAACTCTGCTAAGGATAAGCCACATTCTCCTTCAATCTTGTTCCAAATGTTAATTAATATTTTCTATAACCAGTTTCTTGGGGATGTCACTATAGACTGACACTACGTGAAGGCCAACAATTATGTATCCTTCAGTCTTCTAGTAATCTATACCCATTCGTTAGTAAACCGAAATGTTTTACAAAATACTCATTTGATTTCAACCATTATTTTATTATGTCGGAAATGAATTTAGACAACTTTTCTTCTTTATGTACCTTAGGAAAGCCATATAAACGAGGAGCTACACTATTATATGTGTAAAGCGTTTTACAGGTCTCTTCTGATTGCTAGCGTGTAGAAGTTGTTCACTATAGTTCCTCAAATACTTTCAAGTATTGCAACGCCACGAGAGTATATTTGAGGGCCCGCCAGCTAGACATCAGAGGAAACGGCGTGCAGTTCTTTTAATGGTGTAATTACCCAATATAAAATGGGAGCCACCTACTTTTGTAATTACAATAAATATACTCAGATAGGTCAAGAACCTATAAACTCAGATTAATCGCAGCAGTCAATAATATAATATCTGAAATGCAGAAGGTAGCAGTAACGAAATCAGACACTGAAGGATATACGCATGGGCATTAAATTTATTAAACAACGCTGCATATAATAACCAGTACAGAAATAATATAAATTTTGATTATGCGATACTTACTCGAAAGGGGCACCCCAATTTAATGCTATCATAGCAGTAGTACGATACACAGTCGACGAAGCCCTCCGGGGATGAGGCCCAAACTCTAACTAGGCTCTCATGGTGTAGAAAGAACGCAGTAGCATCCAAAGTCCCCGGGTGACGTTTGTAGTGGAATTCTCTAGCAACCGGAATCGTTGGCGATTTGTACCATGCAAGTGACATCTTTTAACCTGTAGGTGACGCTAAAAACCCCGGACAAGAATCAGCTGGTTGCAACTACATTATCACAATTTGAAATTGAAGAAATTGCACTCACCCTGTATATTGCAGGCGATCAGCCAAAACGACAAAAAAATTGTGATAATAACCCGTCCTAGGACGCAGACAATATGTTCCAAAAAGTGCCCAATGCTCGAACCCGCATACCAGCAAAGCTTCCACAAATAACAATCTACGATATCTGAAGCTAAGAACTAAACTTGAAACACAATTCACAGAATCCTGCCGAAAATAATGCTACATTTTTTCAGATAAGGACAACCGAAAACAAAAACCTTGTTACCACAACAGCTGCTCCGTCTGCCGGTAAAACAGATTACACCCTAATCGCTAATGCTGGGTTTGCACAACGACCGTGTTCCAATAAAGGAGCTTTTACACGGCTATGAATTACACACAAAACAAATTCTCATTTTAAATGAGTTCAATAACACGCCCTTAAGCTATGGACCTCGCGTCATGGGACACCCTGTGTAAGATTTAGTTTTATTTTTTCTTATAATTTGTAAAATTTTTCATTAGTTAGTAAATTATTGACTTTGGTTGGATAATCATCTCTTGAGATAGCACCTGTTGTGTTACCTTTATCGAATCTTAGAATCAATAAATCTTTGTTTTATTGAAGGAAAAATTATATTTTAAATAACAGTGTGTCTTTTGGTAAATTCATTAACGACATAAAATGTTAATACGTTTATTCTGAGTTTAACTAAGTTTAAATTCTAAGTTATAGGTTTCGAAATATAATAGAAGTTTGACTATTAAGTATTTTGTTTTTCAACCTGTTAGTCAAGTTATTGATGATATGAACGGTTTTCCCACCATCACATTCAATAATATTGTAAACGGCTGGTTGATAAAACAAAATAGTTATAACTGGGATTCTTTCTTTATGGCAGCAATTTAAAAGAAAAGTCAGCAAAGGATCATTTACCTAACTGTCAGGCATATAACGAAATTCGGCAAAAATGCTGCGTCTCGTTCTAGCTTGTAGGTTAGTTGCAGCCTTTGATCGTTTTTTGTGTCTAATCGGCTTTCTATGCACTAGGTATTTATCACATGGCTAGGCAAATAATCATTTGCTTGAATTTACTTTATACCTACGACATATATAAATGTCCAATACACTTACACATCTTCATGTGAATATTTTTCCCTAAAATCACCTGAAGGCTAACCTCCTTAAGTTATGGATACTATTTATGAAATATCTTGCGTATATATAGCTTTGTAGCCCTTTAAGAACGATGGTTTAATTTATTACTTTCCTCCAATATCTTTCTATTATGCGTCGCTCTATTCACTGCCATTTGCGTATCTACCTTTAATCCTCGTATATCATCGTAATCCATCTTCTTCGCGGTTTTCCACTTCTTCTAACTCTTAGGATTTTTTCCCACCTCTTCAACAGGTCCTGTTCCTTTTTGCCAAATAGCCGGGTTTCAGGTGTATTTGTAGAATCAGATGCCGAATTCGCTCAACTGCTGAAATGGAATACAGTCTGGGAACTGTGTAAACCCTAAATTCGCCCAATTGCCGAATTAATTTGCTCAGTTGCCGAATTGGCCAAATTCATTTTGGCATAGCATATACAAAATACATGGGGTCATATCATTGTTTTTTATATCTTCGTCCTTTGTAACAGTTGTTTTCACCTTGTTATGGGTATTAAGCTGCTTCATTTCCGCTTACTATTCTTGCTACTATTTCTTTTATATTGTTTAAATCGTCTATAGAAGCAATTTGAGTCAATTTTTAAGGTTATCATTTAATTGTTTTTCTATGATATCCACTGCTTCTTCTTTCATCGTGTCGCCCATTTTCATAGATTTCGATTTGTACTTGTAATGGTTTTTTGCACTTTCTGGGTATTAGCTATCATAATTGAAAATGATGTTTTGATTACTTTTGCTGCAACGCGTTTTGCTGGTATTTAGTTCATTGTTCTTTATAGTTTTCTTCCATTGCTTCACTAAATAGCAAAACCACCATTGGAGTAGGTACTTTGCTCTAAGACCCTTTTTACCTTAAATAGTTTAAATTAATTCTTACTACACTTTCTATATTGTGCAGTCTTATTAATTTACTTACTATGTATTTTTAACCCGTAAATTGCTTTGTAGAATTTTTGAGTGGTAATAAACCTGCATATATATACTTGTCTACAAACATTACCTGTGGTGCCAGTTTTATGTGTTATATAGCGGTTCGTTGAGATGAATTCACATTTGGCAAGAAAAATATAACCTAACCATTCATATGTTTTTTGACATTCAACAGCAAATGTAAACTCAGCAATATTTGTTTTCCAGGAGACACTTGAAATTATGCAAGACAGCAATTTGTGCGTGACTGTACCGTAAGCGATATCCCCTAGGGTTGACGAGCTGCATTGCATATACATACATTAATTGTGCGTTTCCATGGAGTCGAGTGCACTGCCATTGTATGTATGTCACTAGGTATATAGGTTATGTAGGCATTATCTCCTACGTACAATTCGCAACGATCCATTACATAAGAGGTCCGCAGGGCAAGGATCGCAATGGCGGTGTTCTTGACCCTGCCGTTTTTAATGGACGTTTAATGGATTCAGCGACTCTGAAATGTGTTCAAATGCTTTCCATGGCCATAACGTGCATTAACCAACAAAGATCTTTTCAACAGGATACGCTGGAGCAGTCAGTTCTTTTTCTATTTTCAATGCTGCAGTGCCGGGGTTTATAGCTGACTTATGGTCTATTTGGATGTCAGTGTAAATCAAACTGCGAAATATCTGCCGGTTTATTTTCCACTCGTTTCCAATTGCGGCGTCGGTGATCTCAACAATATTTTTGTATTAAAAAAACATATGCTAAAAATAAAGGTACTGTTACGACCAATAGACTAGTGGCGGTTTGAAAGGATATCTATCAGCAAAATTTTTATATTAATTAGAACGACTACGTACAAACTATTAACTTTTATGCAAAAACAGGTTTTAAGGAGTTTGCAGTTTGAAAAAACTGAATTAGAAAGATGTGTATCTAAAGGTAGGTTATTCAATTATTTAATTACTTTTTGTGTTAGCCGATTATAGATCTGGTACTCGTTGACAGAGGAAATAGAAAACTTTGTTACGGTGTTGGTATGTGGCGTACTGCGATTATCTAGCTCATACACTACCACATCTTAATCAAAGGAATGCTATAGTATTTCTTCTTTATGCCGATTAATGTTAGGTGCAGGTGCATTTAGATTTTCAATTATTTACTTCATAATGCATACATTATCAATACATAATCTTCTGGTTCTCTTTTGGAAGTCGAGACGCCAAGAACCTAACCAACCTGAAGCACTACAGGTGGTACAGGTTCGAAAATAGCGAGCAGAATCTAACCAACAAGCCAAACAAAAGTAATTTACAGTTGAATTACCCTTTCACAACCCTAATCTCAAAAAAGCAAAGTTTCGCAAAGATACGAATATGTATATATTTCAAACAATTTTAAAATTTAATTCTAAAGTACACAAATAGAATAAAATTTAACACAACTGAAGTGTGTAAACAATGATAGCGGCTTCATTTTCTTAATAAAAGAAAATGAACCAATCACAAATAGAGAGTCGCAAAGATACTCACTTGCATTTCGAGCAGTAATTTTGTTTCAGCCCAAAAACATGTTAATTACAATTACAACTCGAATAGGTAAAAATGTATGAAGCTTCTACTAACTTCATTCGAAGTACAGGTAACATGTAAATAACACCAAATTTATTATATTCAAACGGAACTCAGGAATCAAGTTTACTGTTCAGCTTCGAATTGTTGTTACACACGCTAGGTTAGTGGTATTAAAAATTAATATTAGATAATAGCGCTCGGAATAGATTCAGCAAAGTATGGAAAACCTATTTGAAAAAACATTAACTTACATTCTAAAAATGAGACGAGACCTCACCAAAAAATGACCCATTTATAAATTTGGCAATGTTTATAGCATTAATTTACCAATCTTCGCACAATTACACGGTGGTGCGCATATGTCAGTCAAATTGGCATTTTATTATTCTTGGCAAATAGAAAATTCAACATAAATTCGAAAAATCAAGTGAAAATGGTAAACCCTGTACGGAACACTGAAAGAATAAACGTCTTTGGTATGTCCTCTCTTCATCTATCTAAATTACGAATTCCACCGTGAGTAACAAGCAATCTTTGGCATCTTTTCGTATTCCAACCTCTTCTCTGCTGAGGCGGACTTCCGACCTAGACATTGGTTCTCTACTGCCAGTAGAGGTTGGATATAACACATAGATTTTTGTCATCTATACCTGCCAGCGGCAGTACTTCATTCATCTTTTCGGTTGGAACTTTGTCAAATGCCTTCTCAAAATGGTCGTTTACTAGCTATAAATTATCATAAATTTAAAATCTTAAGTAACCTCCAAGCGGAACGTGATCCGACAAGCTATGCTGTTCCAATCACCGCGCGAAACGCAAGGGTTATATGCCCTCGAGTAGGCATTCAAAAGATGGAATAAAAAAGCATGACCTTCAATCGATAATTTGACTAATGTAGGAGGTTACTATATACATTTATATATATATACACTAGACGAAAGAATGGCACAAGCAACAATACGGAAGCAAGCCAAAGAAGAAGCAGCAAAAGGAAAAATAATTAAAGTGGGCTACCGTAAGATGATAAGCGACAAAGAAACCTGGACCTGGAACAAGGAAACACGAAAACTGCAGCTAACAAAGCCAGCACAGGGGACATCAAAAAACGATTAACGCTAGACGGTACAGGACGGGGCAAGGAGAAAACGAACAAGGCAAAGAGAATGAAAAAAAAACGAGAATGGACCGAATAGAATAGGAACATGGAATCTTAGAAGTATAAATGGAAAGGAAAAGGAACTCATCCAAGAATTCAAGAAATACAAGATACAAATACTGGCAATTACAGAGACGAAGAAGAAAGGAGTAGGAGAAATGATAGTGGAAGAATATGGCTTCCTATACAGCGGAGTAGAAATGAATAAAAGAGGGAAAGCAGGTGTAGGATGTGTGATAAGCCCGCAGTATATGAAGAAACTAGTGGAATGGAAAGCATTGAGTAAGAGAATAATGAAAGTAACATTCGCACGAAGTAACTTTGAGAAAATGAATGTAATGATAGTATATGGATCGGGTGAAAATGACACGAAGAATGAAAAGGAACAATTCTGGGAAGAGCTACAAATGGTATATGAAGAAGCAAACAAATTAACTATACTTACTGGGGATTTCAATGACAGAATAGGGAATGACACTACAGGAAGACACGGAGTGATGGGCAGCTACGGGGAGAACACAAGAAACACGAATGGGGATAAACTAGTAGATTTTTGCATTCATAATGGACTGGTGATTCAAAATTCCTTCTACCAACATAAGGATAGTCATAAATACACTCGGAGCGAACCAGGAAGAAATGAAAGATCAGTTATAGACTATATTATTACAGAGAAAACAAACAGAAGAAGCATTCAAGATGTAAGGGTATATAGGGTTGCCGAACTATCGACAGACCACTATCTACTAGTAGCGACAATAAAAAACAACGAGACAAAAGAATGGCCGAGGGAAGTGGAGCAGCTAAGAAAGAAGAAACAAAAACCATCAAGACATACAAGCTACAAGAACAACGGACAAGAGAGGGGCTTGCCAAATGGATCACAAAGGAGGTACCTACATGATACAGCAGATGAATGGCAAAACTTGACAATAGAGGGAAAATGGTTGAAATTCAAGGAAATCATATCCGCGGCTGGGACCAAAGCTTGCGGTTTAGCCATAACAGGAGGATCCAAGAAGAGAACGAGTTGGTGGAGCGAGGAAGTCAACATTTTGACCAAAACAAAAAAGACAGCGTGGAGAGCATACCTACAACAAAGAAGTGAAGAAGCCTATGAAAATTATAAAGCAGCGAGACACGGTTGGCAAAGAAGAAGATCAAAATAGAAAAAGCCAAGGAATGGGAAGATTTCGGGATAAAGATGGAAAAAGATAGTAAATCAAGTTACAAGCTTTTCTATCGAGTTCTCAAGAATATGAGAATCAAAAGAGAACAACAAGGGTTGAGGCACATTATGGACAAAGAAGGAAACATAATTACTGAAGAAAATGGAGTTATGGATAGATGGAAACAGTATTTTCAGGACATGTTAGAAGAGGCTGGCATAAGCCGAGAGGAAGCAGAAACAACAAAACGCAATAAAACCAGGATCCGGAAATGCCAATACAGAACTAGAAGAAATGAGTGACAATATACAACTAGAAGAAGTAAAGAAAGCGATAGGTAAACTGAAAAATGGGAAAGCACGAAGAGTAGACGGCTTAAAAGGAGAATTATTAAAATGCATGGGAGAAGATGGAATGATACTACTACATGTAATTATTAAAGAAGCATGGGCAACTCTAACAGTACCCAAAGACTGGAACACGTCCATAATAGTTCCAATTTACAAAAAGGGAAATCGTACAGATTGCTCGAATTACCGTTCCATTGTTATGCGCAGCCAGCAAGGTGTACGAAATGATCCTGGAAGGAAGGCTTAGAAAGGGGGTAGAGGACAAACTGCATGAGGCACAAGTGGATTTCGACCTGGACACTGTACCCAGGATCATATATTTACAATTAGAAATGTAATAGAGAAATCGCTGCCCTATAACAGGGAAGTATATATTTGTTTCGTTGACCTGGAGAAGGCCTTCGACAAGGTGGAGAGACAAAAAATATGGGATGTGCTAGAGAGAAATGGTATTGCAAATAATTTGATAGAAGCCATTAAATCACTGTATAAGAAAACAGAAAATATGGGTGCCTCTTCTTAACATTTTTAATATAAATTTAAAATGTATATTTTTGTAGCTACTCAACATTCGTTTATATAAATACAAATTTAATTGAATAGCCAAGTATTCTAGCATTTAATTTAATCGTTAAATCTTTATACTAATTAACTATCTCAGTAAAATATGAAGATTAAATGAGGATTGGGTTTTTACACTTGGACAAAATAAATTTTTTATAAAATTGCCATTAGATCCAATGCAAACTTGGTTAAATGATATTCTCGCATTTTTCACAAGCAAAACGATGTTGATACCTTAAAATAACCTCAATTATATTTAATATTGACGAAAGCAACTAATTACAATCTGTTTATTTAGGTAAGTCTTATCTTGATGTATTTATTTATTTGCATGTGAAAAATGAATGCTTATTTTAGGTACTACGCCACACCAATACTGCACATGTCCTTTTCCTTATGGTGTGCTTATTTCCAATTGTACCGCTGGGCTATACATACGAAAGCCAAGTACTGCAGTGCCGTCCCTAGTTGGTAGCGATCACTACTGCAACGAACTCCTCCTCAGTCCAGTTATTCTGCCAGCGACACTATACCTTCGCAGACGAACTCCACCAATGGCCCCCGCTTGAGTTCAATCACGAACCACAGTTACGTGTGGTTCTTGCGTTAATTTCTTTTTCTTGATAAAACTTTCATAAATAAAACACCATTCAACTTAATTAATGGCTTCTATTCGGGTTACGTATAAAACTAGCCCCAACAATAATAATTGCTACCCGTTGGATGTATTAATTTTGTGGCTGGTTATTTTTAATAATTATTTCTATTACCTAGTAAATGACATTTCATTTACTTTTACATCCACTTAATACTAGATTCCATATACTTTTTATAAACACATTTTAATTAGTCCTTTCAGTTCACACTTTTAATCTTGCTTGCAAGTACCTTCTGTTTTATTTCTTATTTACAATTATGTGATGCATATGCAAATTTCCATAAATTATGCTTACATTCGTGTAATTATCAACATGCTTTATGTGACCAACTTTACCTTTTTTAAACAACTTGTAGTTCAATATTAATTTTAGCATGTATTAACATTATTTAACATTACTTTTAAGGTAATCTTACAGTAAAATTCTACTGTATTGGATTAAATTTGTATATGTATCTTTAGTAAATGTGAAACCGTTTTGTATTGATCTAAAAGCAATCTGTTAACATTTCTTTTCAGTTTCTAGGCCCTCAGATGCTACCTGCGAGAAATTTAAGTCAATCATATTTACAAAAAATCAATTGAATTTTTACCTTGACTAATAATTCATCGTTTTATTAAACAACTTTTTTATTTTATGCAATATTAACATTTTTAACACTTAAACCATAACCAATTTTGTTAGATTTTTATTTAATTATTATTAAAGCATAACTGATAAATTAAACAGAACCGCTTGCGGATACAATATTATAGCGATATGTATACTGTAATTGAAGTACACCTTGCATTGCCATAACACATTCTGTGGCTGAGGTTGTGTATGTCCTACAAAAACATTTTTGGGGCATTTGGCAATAAAGTGTTCGACGGTTTGCTGAGAAAATCTTCATCTACACAGGGAGAGTTTCAGAAACTCCATTTACTCATTACTGTTGTGCAGCTTCCATGGTTTGTCCTGATGCGGTTCAAAGTAGTCCAGCACATTCTGTCAATGTCGAACCCAGCCATTTCCGGAGCCGGACATTTGGGCGCGGCCGTTTGGGCGCGGCCGTTCGGGCGCAGCCGTTTGGGCGCGAAGACACTTGGGCGCAGGGCCACTTGGGCTCGAGACATTTGGGCGCGAAGAAATTAATTAAAGTGTATTAGTATTAACTAGCTTTACTCTTAATAGGTCTTATTTTAAATAACGAAAATTACCTAAAGCACATCCAAGGAGGTGGCGGGTGGCAAAAATTTTCTATAGAAATATTAATTGTCGAAAATTAAAATTTTATTAATACAAGTAGGTTCGACGAAAACAAGTTACAAATTTTAACTTTCCGGTAAATACTAACAAATCTTTTGCGGAGATTATTACCTTAAAATAATAAGTAACAAAGAATACATGAATAGAGTTTGGGTACAAACAGAGCTATCAATGAACCATCCAACGATTTGGAGATTCATCGACAGCCTGAAAACTGTTCAACGAGGAAGATATGTTGCTTATGAACAGTTACTTGCGGGAAATGAACCAACTCAAAAAAAAACAAAAATTTATCCAGGCTTATAGAAGAATAAAAAATTTGGTTGAAGATTATAATAATCAATATAATCATGTAGACGGGGCAAACAATAGGAACATTGTAAAAATTTTATGAGGCATTTCGTACAATTATGAAATGAATGCGTAGAATGCTTCTTGTTTATATTTTAAAAGAATTAGAATAATATGTATTATAATGGTAAAAATGGCAAGAAGAAATTTTGATTATTAAAATTAATCTTTTTATATTATTATTTACTATCATTCTTATTTCTGCTCTTATCTTCAGTTAGTCGGTTCATAACATAACAAAAATAATAATTGATTACTTTAAAATTTAACAGTTTATTGTTAAGTATTATCATTATAAACAAAACTCGATGTAGACTAGTTTCGGTCCAAACAGAACACATATTAGAAACATTAAACATTTGAAGTATCAATCGATTAAATATAGCATAGTATTATTCATTTACCAGTACAATAAATGTATTTCTATTTAAAATTATTTTCAACACTTAAGTATATACATATAATCTATTTCCATCTTTATTTCAATTCAGAATTATTATTTCATATCTAACATACTGCTTTTTTATGTATTCAGAATTATTTCAAAACGTATCTAAATATACTACCTTCTTTATTTCGATTCGGATTTATTTCAAAATTGATCTAATATAGGTACTAACGCCTTATTTAAAATTAATCTCATAGAGGTTTCAATAAATAATTGGATTATTCTTTTAATATTGTTTGATTAATTACAGTAACTTCTCAGGATAAATAATGATTTAATAAATGTTTGTTCATTTATGCCAAATTTAAATGATTCACACTTAATGTGTTCCTAAATCCCAACGTTGACCCTTATTCGCGCCCAAGTGTCTCGCGCTCAAGTGTCTCGCGCCCAAGTGTCCTCGCGTCCAAACGGCCGCGCCCAGACGGCCGCGCCAAAACGGCCGCGCCCAAATGTCCTAGACCGAGCCATTTCCTATATTGAATCCTCAGTGATATGTTTATTTGAACCGTGAATATATCCCACATCTTTTTCCAGTTTTCTACTTCGTCGAAACCCTGTTTTAGTATATAAGCAGTGATCTAAAAGGGATTCCTTAATTTAAACCTCTTGCTTATTGCTCTAGTAAATTATTGTTTATGAAAACGGCTGAGTTTATTTCGATTTTCGAGACTTCTCGAAGAGTCGCTGCAGCGTGCCTTCTACTAGAATGCGCAATGTTACATAATACTGGTAACCATGGTAGGGGTGTAGTTTCAGGGTACCGAAGATTATTTTAATCGCCTGATTAAGTTGGACATCTACGTTTTAGAGTGTTTGCTATTTATTCACAGTGAAGCATAATATTCTGCATTTGAAAACACTAGCGCTTAGGTTCCAGTACGTAAAGTATTGGCGTTTGAACCCTATGCAGTGCTTGCCAGTTTTTGGATTAGATTTACTTGCGTTCGTGTCTGTAAGACAATATTTGATAGGTGAGGTTTATATGTGTGTGTCCTGTCGAGGCTCGGGGAAAGAAAGAAGAAACAAAAGGCTTGAAAATAAATTCGACTAAACGTCAGATCCAGTGAACATAGAGATAACGGTGCCGTACATGCGAGATTCGGCAGCCAACAAGTATTTACTTCCAAATGCTATCGAATCCTGATTTAATCAAACGGGGACAGTAATTCAGCAAAGCAATAAAACCTAATCTGCACTAGATTAAGGAAGATTTTCGGGGTACTGCTTCAAAGCGTCATCAAAAGAAGTCACGAAAACTACACTTTTTAGCATCGGAAGTAAATTTAAACAAATTTAAAAAACTGAAAACCGGAAAATAACTCCACAGAAGTTGTTTACGAAAAGTTAAAAAAAAAATAAACGCCAATTGCACAAACTACATAAGTAACCTGATATACACAACGACGTTTAAAGTTGCAGAATATGCTATAAAAGGAATAATGGAGAAAACATATTTTAAGACGTCCCAAATCCTTGCATCTATATTCCATCCGCAGAAGCGATTACGATAATACCCCTAATGCCTGTAGTTATTTATTTCTTGATAATTGAAAATATATATTAAACCTGTTTTCATTTTTTGGAGTATTGCTTATGTTTCAGACATTTTAAAATTATAATGGCAAGAATGCTAAACTGTGGAATTGGAGCAACCTTTATTAGCTCCCCTTAACTTTTTCGTTTTGGTTATCATCTTTGCCATGTTACCGGGTCCTATTTCTATAAGGTCATTCCCAAGACGACCTTTCGGTTCAACCATTTTTTTTCTTTCGTCTGTTAGTAAATTTTTCTATTTTCTTTATACAGGGTTATTTGTAACGGGCGGGCCAAACTTCAACAGTTTGTTGGGGAGGTCATTTTGAGTAAAAAATGTAAAGGTAAAACCGCTCAAAGTAGCCAATGTGTCAAGCGTCATATCTACTACATATGTGGACCAATCATAACAAACTTTTTTTGTATGATAGCCTGTAGTTTTACCTGTCAAACGTTTTCTCAAAAACGAAACATAAATTTCAAATTCTGTTTATGTCGTAGACTTATCTAGCGAATGAGATAATTTCACAAAAATCGTACAAAAGGAACTTGACTTTATCAAACTTATTTTTGACATTTTTTCAGAATTTATTCTATTTTTTATCTCATACACTAGAACTGTGAAAAAGAATAATTCTGATATAAAAAAGACTAAGATTGGATAAGCCGTTTGGGAGAAAAACCTTTTGGAGATAAATTGAAAGGTGTTTTTAAAATATTTTTTAATGACCTTTCTACCAATAAATTGCCATGAAATCCATATCGTTTGACAGATAAAACTACAGGCTATCATAAGAAAAAGTTTGATATGACTGGTTCACATACGTAGTAGATATGACGCTTGAAACATTGGCTACTTTGAGCGGTTTTACCGTGACCCACCCCTTAATGAAACTTTGATCTCTTGTAGTTAGGTAGCCGTAGGTAACTAAATGGAATACGACCTATGTTCATAAAACATTTTGTACTCAAAATGACCTCCCCAACATACTGTTGAAGTTTGGTCTGCCCGTTATAAATCACCCTGTATACTTATATAAGTAGCAATAATTAGATCTATGCATCCTTTGGCCTAGTTTTCTGTTCATTTACTCTTCGTATAGTCCGTCCATTCAAATCACTAAGTAAGATTATTTCGGTTCGAGTGTTAACTCAATTTAGTACGGCTATTAATTCAGTATAGAATTCATCTTTTGCAATATTATTAATTTTGTCGCTGGATATGTACACTGTGGCTATTTTTATATTCTCTTTCTCTCTCCTATCTGGGTATTAGAAACTGCATTGTGTATGTGCAGATAATCTTTTAGTGGTAGAGACTTTGATTCTTGAGCTTTATTTCTCTGTTTAACGCTTGTGCTTGCCTTGTGTTTGTATATACTGCAATGCACGTAATTTAAGCTAATATGCAATTATGATAGGTATTAATATAATTCAAGCATTACAAATATTATGTTAAAAATATTCCATAAATATCATAATCTTCAATTTAAAACTGCAAAGAAATAGCATTAGCCTTGAAATAATTTTAATTTTAAACCGTAAAATAGCATTGGCCTTGACTTAAAAGTGAAACTGTAATCATAATAGGCGTGCCTTAAAAACAAACAATAAAAGACACAATTGGGGAGGGGGTAGAAGCCAAACTGGTGTGTGTGTTTTGGCTTCCCACAAAAAGCAAAATCAAATAAATAACAATTTTTGCATTATTGCAGTGTTGTTGGATAGGCTGCAGAGGTTTTGCATTCATTTCTTGCGCATCTGTAGATAATAAAAAGTGTTGCACTGTGCATCTGGTTTTGGGATGTTTTTGGTGGTTGTTCGTGGTCCAATAAAAAGCGGAGGCCTTGAAGCCCAGGGTAGGCAACAACCATTGCATCGCAGAGGAGCCCTAGCTGTAGGCACTGAAACTAAGATTGGGGCCGAAAGCAGCGATCAGACGACGAGCAGCACATTGGCGAGTCATCAGGAGGCTTGCAAAACAGGCTAGCCGATAATAAGGGCGCCAGTCTCCGAGGGAGTTTTTGGCTCGGTAAAAGCCTAAACATTCGTTTGAGAAGCAGGAAATTAAGCTCAGACGCACGTTATCCTAAAATCAATTCAGTGGATGTTGCTACTTACGTTATATCACCTAGGCAACGCATCAATACGTAGCAGCAGACGTAATTGTTTCAATTTAAGCCTACTGTGACTTCTTTCTGCATTATAAATGTGAGGTTAGGTTACTATAAGTTGACTTTGAGAATACTATTTCCCATAATTTCAAATATCCCATTAGTTAAATAGGCAGGGTAGAAACAAGTACATTTAAAAAAAATAACAATTTATGTAAAAGCCAGTATATTAGCAAATAATTTTATATTTTTCAAATAATAAATTGGCAGGATGTAACAACCGAACCCATGAGATAATCCATTAATAATAATTTTTAAAAAATACAACACAATAGCCCAGCCGTTTTTATCATACTGACTGTCAATACAACACTATAATCTAAACAGTATGCACTATTCGGCTGAAACAATGTCATTCCAAAAATTGTCGCCGTATCTTGAGGAAATCGTAAATATTTTGCTTTTATACCTAATCGCTTTTTCAATCAACCTCTTCTTTATAAGTGCTTAGCACCGGTAAGTAGATTAACTACCCTTATTGCAGTCAACCCACCCATGTAAGGGAAATTCAAATAGTAATATATTCATTTTCTCTCTTTGTTTTTTTTTGAGACCCATGTTATTCCACATAGCTTAGGAACAGTGTAAGTTATATGAAGATGCTATATAATCTTAATATATATAAAGCAAAGTCCTGACTTACTCACTCACTCACTCACCCAGTCACTCACTGACTCATCAACGCCCAGCCCAAACCCTTGGACCTAGAAAGCTGAAATTCTGCACAGAGATTTCCTTTATGATGTATACAAGTAATAAGAAAAGATATTTTGAAATTCAACCCCTAAAGGGGTAACAAGGGGGTTCCAATTATGTATGGAAAAATAATATTACCTAGATATTTGACTTAAAACTTCGTAGGTGTACTCCTAAAAACAAATAAGCAAACACGTATTTCGTGATTTTCCGAAAATCAACCCCATAGGGGGTGACATGGGGTAAATAAGCCTAAAAATCGATATGGGTGTCGTTATTGAGGTTTTTTGGGACGTTGGTTACGAAAATGGCATTTATTTTTAAGTCCAAGACGGTTTCCTGCCCGAGCGAAGCCGCAGGCAAAGCTAGTATTATATACTGTTTTAAATTTCGCTTTTGAGTATAACAATATGTTCCTAGCTTTCCAATTGGGGTTCAATATTCGTTTTATTCTGATTTTGTTCAGCCCTACTGCAGCTCTATTTTGCAAATTATTGGATATTAGTAGCATCAAATGCAGCGCACACATCGAAGTAACAAATTTAGACATAAATGCTGGAAATTGGATACTAAAGTGCATAATGGGGAATCGTTCCGATAGCGCCCCGGTATGTCTGTGAACATCACGCAGTGCAATGTTGACATTTTCATGCATATATCTAGTCCCATTTATCGCAGCGGAGTGCACTGTAATTATCGCTGCAACAACGCATGACCCAATCAACTTGTATAAAGCTCCCCGTGGCGCTGTGTTACAATGTTCATTTTTCAATATCCATCTCAAACAATAAAAGTTCGATTGCTTCTGTATTAAAACGCGCTAACATTATTGTCAAACCAAACGAATCTGCCCCGATTAAACAGATACAACGTAAATTGCAGCACGGGTGCTTTACTCAAACCATTCCCAATGTCCGTTTCCGAATTAAACTCACAGCTTTTTCACCAGTGCAATGTTGATTCTTGATTTTCCGTAATAATGGTTATAGCTGATATGTTTGATTTTATTTTTAACAATATTTGCTGGAAACTGTACCTGTAACCATTATCTGTATCCAAATAAAAAGTTAAAACTTAAAAATATACATTAAATAAGTTTCCTCTACTAGATTCCTATTAAAACATGCCTGTGAAACATTGTAAGTCAATGCTGGCTCGGTTGATTGCATCTTGGTTCTTATATACAGGGTATTTTTGAAATTTGATACTATGTACTCTTTGTTGAAATATGAGGTGACTGTTTTAAATTTGTCATAAGATACTTAATTGCTAAATAGATTGTGGTAAAATACCCTCCATATATTATTCTGTTTTATAACATCTGCTGGCGTAAATGAAGTAAATATGGGCAACTACAAAAACGATATCAATCAAACGCCAACCTTACCTTTAAGTGGTTCCAGCTATCTTTATTAGCGAGGCTTTAGCGACCTAGTACCGATGGTGTAATCGACGAACAAGACTGTGTAAGAACGCCAGCACGTATTTACTCGTAGTTTCTATTCTAAGATCGGTACAAAACGAGAAGAGACACAATGGTGTCGATCACATTTTCACCTAGTAAAACCATATTTCATCTTTCGTTCTTTTACGACAAACTATTATATCAAACAGGAGAAAGTCATGGGAGAATACAAGTTATTGAATCTAAATCCCACCATATTACTTCCACGATGAAAAGGAGTAACTGTCAACCAGTCTCTCTCAATGGTCAGCAGCTGAAACACATCGAAACTGTTGGCCTCCGTCTCGATCGAAAACTTAATTGGAGAAGGCACATCTTTACCAAGCGTAAGCAACTGGGACTCAAACTTAGCACACTCTACTGGCTAATTGGAAGAAGCTATAAACTGTCACTAATTAATGAACTGCTAGTTTATAAAGTCACCCTCAAACCCATCTGGACATACGGAACATCCATATGGGGAACAGCGAGCAAGTCCAACGTGGAGATCTTGGAACGATTCCAAAATACAGTGCTTCGTGTGATTGTTAACGCGCCTTGTTACGTGACTAATAGGGTTATACTGAGTGATCCGAATGTTACGATAGTGAAAAACGAAATACAAAACTAAGCAAAAAAGTACAAAGACAGAGTCATCCAAACGAACTCGTTCATACCTGAAAACGACGAACCAAGAAGGCTACAAAAATTTTAAACTTCAGATTTGCCAACTCGATTTGAGTAATTCTGTATATCACTCATTATGTCAAAATTCTTAAAGTAGTTGTTTACTTAAGACATTTTTGTATTGAGAGGGCTCGCTGGAACCCTTTCTCGCAAGACTCTTGTAAGGCAGCTCAGACTGCCATAAGTTAGTTTTAAACATATATATTACTAATTTCCCTTAGCAAAAGTAGATTGTATACTAATGGAGTTATTAAAAAAAACTTTTGGAATATAAGTTGCATAAAACCAATTACGCTACTTAATTAATTCATTTGAAATGACTAATTATTAGGTGATGACTACAATTTATAAAACAACTTTATAGAGACCATGGCCATACAAGAATGCAAAAGTCGCCCTCTATAGTGACGGTCTCATGAACATACTTTAGATTTCCGTTAATAACTGGATCACATAAAATGGAATATTCCAAAAAGCATGTAGCTTATCCCAGCCCACGACTTTATGAAATCTAAGCAGTATCTCGATTAACAAAATAAAGCCTGTACCCTGTACTAAAAAGCGGGTATAAACCATGTCTAAAAAATAATATATTAGTGAGGTGGAATATGCATCAAATATGAAAAATTTAAAGGCCAGTTGTAAAAAATTGTTTGTGGAAACCTATATATTTTGAACACAAGCCGTTGCCGCTTTTTATCATTCTTTTTTTAGAAGAAGCATGGCTGAGAAAATATCATAGCAATGAGGAAATGACAAGGTAAGCCAAAATGAACAATACATTTTTAAAAGCAAATGTGCAATACTACAAGACAGTTGGAAGTAAAGGTTATTAAAATCCAAAAGTATTAGACTAAAGAAAGGGCAGACTTAGGTAAAGTATTTGGTCTTCAATGACTAAAACACGCCTCTGACCTCCCGCTTTTGCAGTTTTTGAAGTTTCCAACCCTGGTGCATCTGTACTGCCTTTGTTTGAAAGATTCTAGGTGCGGTTAATATTAGTAGACGTTTTAATATTTTAGTTTTTCCTTATTTGACATATTATTTACTGTGTGTACAGCTGGGCATAACCATTTTTCCATACGAAATATAAAGCATTTTTAGGAATTAAGGTAAGTTCATACCCAGATAGACCAGCTTTCCCAAAGCCACGAAAAGTTGTTGTCCTCTTAAAAGGCTGTTTACCCACCTTCAAACTTTAGATCAGAAGGTGGCCCTTAACAAGTTCCCAGATTGTCCTGTACCCCTTTATTGCAACTCTATTTTTAAATTCAACCCCTCTTCGTCTCTGAGCTATCGGTCTGTTTTGGTGCCGTAAATCGGTTTTCTAACGCACCAACTGTCTATAGTGAAAAGACCTGGCTGGAAATCAATGTGCGCTATTTAGATTGCAACCGATAGAAATATTTTAATATTCAAATGTGTGAAAATACCTTGACCTGTTTGTGGTCATCACTGGATTCAAGTTTTAATAACGTTTATTGACAACCCATATATCATGAATTGCATTGGCATCTAAGGCACTTACGAAAAATTAAACAGTCAACCTTAGGCCTCGTTTAAACCTTGCTTAATAAGACTCACGTACAATAAATAACTATTAATCATAATATTACTTAAGATATAGAAGCAATATTTTACTAAGTATAGGGAATGCAGAGGTACCCATTTATATCCACTGTTTTCAACAATACTTCCACTTATTGAGATTTACATAATTCAGGCAGTAAAGTAATTCAGTTCTATTAAATGTTAAAACAAATCACTACTATAAACAAGTGATAACAGAAAGCATACTACTATGCTACTACTATAGCTAAAGCTACTACGATGTATTGGGTGTAGCAGAAGCAGACACTCTACAATTTTAATATTTTGAGAATGTTTACGTGTTGTTTTCGGTAGATATTAATTTCAAGTTTTAACGAGGGTTAATAAGAATACCACTTTGAATATGGTAGTTAGCGTTTTACTAGATATAGAAAATGACGATTAACTCTTTTAGCCTCGATATATCTATCACGCTAACATCATTCTCTGGTAGTCATTACCCCAGGGAATTCTTTCTCAATTTCGACGGGCAAGGCTACCCACCTACTCGTCCTAAGGGCAAAGAGAGCTGATAGAACCATTTCTTGGTTATTACAGGCTACTTGCCAATAATATTATTATAGTATGCGACCTCAGAGCTGAACGGACGTGCGCGTGTAGCTGCTGATATTTGTATTTCTATTGTAAAAAATTTTCGTTACTATACCCAATATGAGCCGAAGAAGAGTCCGAGGTGTTATCGCCGCTGAAGATAATAATGACGACCTTGCCCAGAAGATAGTAGGAAAACTAATGGAAAGTGGAGATTTTATGGAGAAACTGGAGGGCATAATCAATAAATCTATAAAAAAACAATGGAGGCGACGATCAAGCATCTCGAGGAGAAAGTTGTGCAACTCGAACATAAACTTGAAAAAGCGGTAGCAGAATTTGATGATATTCTAGATGGTTACGAACAGTATACACGAAGGAACAGCGTTAGAATTTTTGGTGTACCTGAAGTTCCACATGAGAATACCGAAGAAGTAGTAACCAAACTCTGCAAGGAGAAACTTAACGTTGAATTATCTGCTAATGCAATCGATATAGCTCACCGTTTGAAAGGTAAAGAAGGAATGCACCGGCCGATTATAGTGAAGTTCGTACAAAGAAGTGTCAAAAAAGAGGTTTACAGGAAGAAGAGCAAGCTCAAAGGTTCCAAGATAATTATGCGGGAAGATCTAACATGGAAAAGAAATGAACTTGTGAAATCAGCTGTAAACAAGTTCTGACATAATGCTGTGTGGACAAACGATGGGGTCATCTTTGTCAAGGTAAACAATTTGATTAGAAAAATTTATACGTATAGTGAAATAAATGCTCTTTCAACCTGATTGTGTGCAGTGAACGCGTGCACTGATAACTTCTACGTCGATTAGATACTCTCATACTCGCTAGTATAAGTATTAATTTTGATTATTATTTATTTATGTTTACATCTGTGAAACCGAACTGTACGAGCAATTATAATAACACCGGTAATTTAGCAGTAGCGCACTTGAATATTTGGTCACTTGTTCCCAAATTAAATTACATACAGACTCTTGCAGCTGATTACGATATATTATTGCTATCCGAAACATATCTTAGCTCTTACATAGACAACAAGACCGTTTACATACCAAATTATAATTTAATTCGTAAAGATAGAGCTACTCATGGCGGTGGTGTTGCTGCTTACATACGAAATGATTTAAATTATAAAATAATTGAAACCAATGATGAGATTGAACAGCTATGGGCTTCTGTGAAAATAAAATCTAATTTACTGGTATTTGGTGTAGTATATAGACCTCCGTCTACTAGTTATAAGACCTTTACTGACAATTTGGAGCTCTCGTTTACATTATGTTTATCTCTATCTGATAGTGTTTTTTGTTTGGGTGATGTAAATATTGATATGTTAGACTGTGCCCATCCAAGCACTAGGTATTTTTCTGAATTTTTGAATTGTCTTAATTTGTATCAGCATATCACAACTCCTACTAGAGTTACACAAGATTCACAGTCTCTTATTGACGTTATAATCTCCAGTAATCCATCTTTAATAAAAACATTCCGGTGTTCAACTGAATTCGGAATCTGATCACGATATAATTTACTGTGACATTAATGTAAGTGTACCCAAACAACCTCCAGTAGTAAAAACCTTTCGAAACTTTAAATTTTTTGATAAATATTCTTTTCATAATGATTTCCAGTTACTCCCATTACAACAAATATACTACGTAAATGACGTTAACGAAAAACTATTTATATTAAATACTAATTTAATTAATATTTTTGAGAAACATGCACCCTGGAGAACAATAAAGTTTACTAAAAAACCAGCACCTTGGCTGACAGACAATATTAAATTAATGATGAAGATGACAGATAGAGCTAAAATAAGATTTAAAAAATCTAAAAATGTAAATCATTGGGAATACTATAAATCACTCCGAAACTTTACGAGCCAAAGTATAATAAATGAAAAAAAGCCTACTATTTGCACAAAACTAAAAGTCAAAATTCAAAACAAATTTGGCAATCTCTTAAAACTTTAAATATTCAGAATTCCTTAAATTATAAAATACCTGAAAATCTATCTCAACCGGATGAAGTAAATAATTATTTCATTAACAGCGTACAAACACTTTCAGTTGATTCAGAAGTTAATAATTATTATTTAAAAAATAAACACATAAATGTAACTGGCGAATTTAGATTTGAAACTGTAACGGAAGAAACAGTTACTAAATTAGTAAAACAAATCAAAACAAATGCAACTGGCTCAGATGGTATAAATTTAAGAATGATTGATTTTATGGTATAACGATGCTGTGCGAAGCAAACGCCCGTCTTTCATATTAAGCCACTTAGATTCAGATAATTTGTGTGATACATGGTCATATTTACGCATACCGTAGATAAATCTTAGGCATTAATTTTGAGTACGTTGTATTCTATTGGAAGTATCAGAATCTAGGCTAGGAAAAAATATTTCTGAACAATAAGAGAACTGAGAAAGCACTAATGATTCGCACAACATTTTTTTAATTGATGGATCCAAATAATGTTTATGGGGATATAACAGCTTTAAACTAATGTAAGCTTTTTGTATGCATTTATTAATATGTTGCCTGTATCTAAAGGTACAGGGTCCGGCAATGAAACGGGAAGATTTCGTAAATAATTTTATTGTTGAAAAATTATTTTTTTAATAATTATTAATACTGTATTATCTAATATCAAACCTAAATTTTTCATACTATTTTTGAGAGGTAGATTAGTATTATTAATTGCGACGCGTACCATACTTTGGATATCAGGCCTATCAGCATCTCTTCCAAATAGAAGAACACAAGATTTATTGGGGTTAAGGATTAGAGCATGTTTCGATGACATCTCAGCCAACCGATTTAAATCATCAGACAATTGTTCCAAGGCTGCATTAAGTTGAGAAAGATGAAAAGATATATATATTTATGTGTCGTCTGCGTACATATGAATTTTACTAAACTTGATATAATTAGAACAATTTGAAGTGTAAATGGTATATAGTAACGGGCCTAAAATCGAACCTTGCGGCACTCCTTGAAGTATTTGCTGGGCCTTAGAGATTCTATTATCGATTTTTACACATTGATATCGTTTATTAAAATAACTTCGAAGTAACGTTATTGCATTAGGTGCAAATCCAAGATAGTGAAATATAGAATACAGCAATTCATGGTTAATAGAATCAAATGCTTTGCTGTAATCTAAAAGTGTAAGAATAGTGACTTTACCGTTATCGGTTGCCTGTAATATGTCATCTGTTATATTGAGAAGAGCGGTGGTACAACTATGAGATGGACGAAAACCTGATTGATTTTCAGAAATTAAATTAAAATTGTTCAAATAAAATCTCATCTGATCACTCATAATCTTTTCCAGAACTTTTGAAAAAGTTGGAAGGACACTAATAGGTCTAAAATCAGAGTAATCTTGTGGATCACTAGACTTTGGCAAAGGTGAAACCAACGCGATCTTCCAACAGTCTGGAAAAACCATATCTGTAAGGCACGCATTAATAATGCGTGTTAAATATTTACTAATTAAGGGATAACATAAATCAATCATTCTTAAATTTATACCATCTGAGCCAGTTGCATTTGTTTTGATTTGTTTTACTAATTTAGTAACTGTTTCTTCCGTTACAGTTTCAAATCTAAATTCGCCAGTTACATTTATGTGTTTATTTTTTAAATAATAATTATTAACTTCTGAATCAACTGAAAGTGTTTGTACGCTGTTAATGAAATAATTATTTACTTCATCCGGTTGAGATAGATTTTCAGGTATTTTATAATTTAAGGAATTCTGAATATTTAAAGTTTTAAGAGATTGCCAAATTTGTTTTGAATTTTGACTTAGTTTTGTGCAAATAGTAGGCTTTTTTTTCATTTATTATACTTTGGCTCGTAAAGTTTCGGAGTGATTTATAGTATTCCCAATGATTTACATTTTTAGATTTTTTAAATCTTATTTTAGCTCTATCTCTCATCTTCATCATTAATTTAATATTGTCTGTCAGCCAAGGTGCTGGTTTTTTAGTAAACTTTATTGTTCTCCAGGGTGCATGTTTCTCAAAAATATTAATTAAATTAGTATTTAATATAAATAGTTTTTCATTAACGTCATTTACGTAGTATATTTGTTGTAATGGGAGTAACTGGAAATCATTATGAAAAGAATATTTATCAAAAAATTTAAAGTTTCGAAAGGTTTTTACTACTGGAGGTTGTTTGGGTACACTTACATTAATGTCACAGTAAATTATATCGTGATCAGATTCCGAATTCAGTTGAACACCGGAATGTTTTTATTAAAGATGGATTACTGGAGATTATAACGTCAATAAGAGACTGTGAATCTTGTGTAACTCTAGTAGGAGTTGTGATATGCTGATACAAATTAAGACAATTCAAAAATTCAGAAAAATACCTAGTGCTTGGATGGGCACAGTCTAACATATCAATATTTACATCACCCAAACAAAAAACACTATCAGATAGAGATAAACATAATGTAAACGAGAGCTCCAAATTGTCAGTAAAGGTCTTATAACTAGTAGACGGAGGTCTATATACTACACCAAATACCAGTAAATTAGATTTTATTTTCACAGAAGCCCGCCCATAGCTGTTCAATCTCATCATTGGTTTCAATTATTTTATAATTTAAATCATTTCGTATGTAAGCAGCAACACCACCGCCATGAGTAGCTCTATCTTTACGAATTAAATTATAATTTGGTATGTAAACGGTCTTGTTGTCTATGTAAGAGCTAAGATATGTTTCGGATAGCAATAATATATCGTAATCAGCTGCAAGAGTCTGTATGTAATTTAATTTGGGAACAAGTGACCAAATATTCAAGTGCGCTACTGCTAAATTACCGGTGTTATTATAATTGCTCGTACAGTTCGGTTTCACAGATGTAAACATAAATAAATAATAATCAAAATTAATACTTATACTAGCGAGTATGAGAGTATCTAATCGACGTAGAAGTTATCAGTGCACGCGTTCACTGCACACAATCAGGTTGAAAGAGCATTTATTTCACTATACGTATAAATTTTTCTAATCAAATTGTTTACCTTGACAAAGATGACCCCATCGTTTGTCCACACAGCATTATGTCCGAACTTGTTTACAGCTGATTTCACAAGTTCATTTCTTTTCCATGTTAGATCTTCCCGCATAATTATCTTGGAACCTTTGAGCTTGCTCTTCTTCCTGTAAACCTCTTTTTTGACACTTCTTTGTACGAACTTCACTATAATCGGCCGGTGCATTCCTTCTTTACCTTTCAAACGGTGAGCTATATCGATTGCATTAGCAGATCATTCAACGTTAAGTTTCTCCTTGCAGAGTTTGGTTACTACTTCTTCGGTATTCTCATATGGAACTTCAGGTACACCAAAAATTCTAACGCTGTTCCTTCGTGTATACTGTTCGTAACCATCTAGAATATCATCAAATTCTGCTACCGCTTTTTCAAGTTTATGTTCGAGTTGCACAACTTTCTCCTCGAGATGCTTGATCGTCGCCTCCATTGTTTTTTTATAGATTTATTGATTATGCCCTCCAGTTTCTCCATAAAATCTCCACTTTCCATTAGTTTTCCTACTATCTTCTGGGCAAGGTCGTCATTATTATCTTCAGCGGCGATAACACCTCGGACTCTTCTTCGGCTCATATTGGGTATAGTAACGAAAATTTTTTACAATAGAAATACAAATATCAGCAGCTACACGCGCACGTCCGTTCAGCTCTGAGGTCGCATACTATAATAATATTATTGGCAAGTAGCCTGTAATAACCAAGAAATGGTTCTATCAGCTCTCTTTGCCCTTAGGACGAGTAGGTGGGTAGCCTTGCCCGTCGAAATTGAGAAAGAATTCCCTGGGGTAATGACTACCAGAGAATGATGTTAGCGTGATAGATATATCGAGGCTAAAAGAGTTAATCGTCATTTTCTATATCTAGTAAAACGCTAACTACCATATTCAAAGTGGTATTCTTATTAACCCTCGTTAAAACTTGAAATTAATATCTACCGAAAACAACACGTAAACATTCTCAAAATATTAAAATTGCAGAGTGTCTGCTTCTGCTACACCCAATACATCGTAGTAGCTTTAGCTATAGTAGTAGCATAGTAGTATGCTTTCTGTTTTCACTTGTTTATAGTAGTGATTTGTTTTAACATTTAATAGAACTGAATTACTTTACTGCCTGAATTATGTAAATCTCAATAAGTGGAAGTATTGTTGAAAACAGTGGATATAAATGGGTACCTCTGCATTCCCTATACTTAGTAAAATATTGCTTCTATATCTTAAGTAATATTATGATTAATAGTTATTTATTGTACGTGAGTCTTATTAAGCAAGGTTTAAACGAGGCCTAAGGTTGACTGTTTAATTTTTCGTAAGTGCCTTAGATGCCAATGCAATTCATGATATATGGGTTGTCAATAAACGTTATTAAAACTTGAATCCAGTGATGACCACAAACAGGTCAAGGTATTTTCACACATTTGAATATTAAAATATTTCTATCGGTTGCAATCTAAATAGCGCACATTGATTTCCAGCCAGGTCTTTTCACTATAGACAGTTGGTGCGTTAGAAAACCGATTTACGGCACCAAAACAGACTAAAAAGGGGCTCCGATAGCTCAGAGACGAAGAGGGGTTGAATTTAAAAATAGAGTTGCAATAAAGGTGTACAGGACAATCTGGGAACTTGTTAAGGGCCACCTTCTGATCTAAAGTTTGAAGGTGGGTAAACAGCCTTTTAAGAGGACAACAACTTTTCGTGGCTTTGGGAAAGCTGGTCTATCTGGGTATGAACTTACCTTAATTCCTAAAAATGCTTTATATTTCGTATGGAAAAATGGTTATGCCCAGCTGTACACACAGTAAATAATATGTCAAATAAGGAAAAACTAAAATATTAAAACGTCTACTAATATTAACCGCACCAAGAATCTTTCAAACAAAGGCAGTACAGATGCACCAGGGTTGGAAACTTCAAAAACTGCAAAAGCGGGAGGTCAGAGGCGTGTTTTAGTCATTGAAGACCAAATACTTTACCTAAGTCTGCCCTTTCTTTAGTCTAATACTTTTGGATTTTAATAACCTTTACTTCCAACTGTCTTGTAGTATTGCACATTTGCTTTTAAAAATGTATTGTTCATTTTGGCTTACCTTGTCATTTCCTCATTGCTATGATATTTTCTCAGCCATGCTTCTTCTAAAAAAAGAATGATAAAAAGCGGCAACGGCTTGTGTTCAAAATATATAGGTTTCCACAAACAATTTTTTACAACTGGCCTTTAAATTTTTCATATTTGATGCATATTCCACCTCACTAATATATTATTTTTTAGACATGGTTTATACCCGCTTTTTAGTACAGGGTACAGGCTTTATTTTGTTAATCGAGAGACTGCTTAGATTTCATAAAGTCGTGGGCTGGGATAAGCTACATGCTTTTTGGAATATTCCATTTTATGTGATCCAGTTATTAACGGAAATCTAAAGTATGTTCATGAGACCGTCACTATAGAGGGCGACTTTTGCATTCTTGTATGGCCATGGTCTCTATAAAGTTGTTTTATAAATTGTAGTCATCACCTAATAATTAGTCATTTTAAATGAATTAATTAAGTAGCGTAATTGGTTTTATGCAACTTATATTCCAAAAGTTTTTTTTAATAACTCCATTAGTATACAATCTACTTTTGTTAAGGGAAATTAGTAATATATATGTTTAAAACTATCTTATGGCAGTCTGAGCTGCCTTACAAGAGTCTTGCGGGAAAGGGTTCCAGCGAGCCCTCTCAATACAAAAATGTCTTAAGTAAACAACTACTTTAAGAATTTTGACATAATGAGTGGTATACAGAATTACTCAAATCGAGTTGGCAAATCTGAAGTTTAAAATTTTTGTAGCCTTCTTGGTTCGGCGTTTTCAGGTATGAACGAGTTCGTTTGGATGACTCTGTCTTTGTACTTTTTTGCTTAGTTTTGTATTTCGTTTTTCACTATCGTAACATTCGGATCACTCAGTATAACTCTATTAGTCACGTAACAAGGCGCGTTAACAATCACACGAAGCACTGTATTTTGGAATCGTTCCAAGATCTCCACGTTGGACTTGCTCGCTGTTCCCCATATGGATGTTCCGTATGTCCAGATGGGTTTGAGGGTGACTTTATAAACTAGCAGTTCATTAATTAGTGACAGTTTATAGCTTCTTCCAATTAGGCAGTAGAGTGTGCTAAGTTTGAGTCCCAGTTGCTTACGCTTGGTAAAGATGTGCCTTCTCCAATTAAGTTTTCGATCGAGATGGAGGCCAACAGTTTCGATGTGTTTCAGCTGCTGACCATTGAGAGAGACTGGTTGACAGTTACTCCTTTTCATCGTGGAAGTAATATGGTGGGATTTAGATTCATTAACTTGTATTCTCCACAGTTTAAGCCATTGTTGGATTTTATATTTAATGAAGAACTGTCAATCAGATAAGACTTGATAACGTATATTCGGTGGGAAAATATTTTTTTTAATTTTTAGCATAATCATTGACAGCAGAGCAAAATCTGTTGTCTTCAAAATCACAAGATATCTTGTTTACCAGCCGGTAAATTTGCTCAATTGTTGGTTTCGGAAGCTAAATTGGTGATTTAGGATATTCTCTTGTTCGTCCAATATAGGCTTTATTCTCAGCAGGATAAATTTCCCAAGTATTTCCACAGTATAGGAAGAAGACTAATGGGCCTATGTTACTTCTCCAGGGGGTTTACCTGGTTTGGAGACCATAACTATCTGGGCTATTTTCCACAGGGAAGTGTTCTATTCTTAGTATAGCATTATAGATTTGAGTGCGGATTCCTTTATCGGAAAATTGTTTGACAAGTTCTTCGGTTATTATATTATAACCTGGGGCTTTTTTGGCGTTGGTCTTATAACCCATCACTTCTAGTACTTCTTTCCCCGTAAACGGTTTGTGTGGTAAACACATTTGGAAAGGAGATTCAAGGAAGTTGTTAATTTCTTGTTTCTCTTCAGAATTATTATTTTTGTCCGTTTAATTAAGTTGAAAATACTTATTCAATAACTAAAAGTACACATATAAATTTTATTAAAATAAGCATCACTTTAGCAACATGCTGTTGATCATTACAGCAGGCTGCAAACATGAAAAATGGATTTGACCTAGTTTGAAAATCCTCACTGGATACTCGGCACCCCTTGAATAATTGCAGAAAGCGCTCGAGCACTCAAGCACCCCCGCAGTTGGCACCAATGAGTTCTATTCTCTTTACCCTTACTTGTTACAGACCGTTCTGCATTATCGCGATTTTATTGCCCCAGTTTTAATTGCTTAGATACAAAAAGAATATTGCAGAGATAAATATAGCTTATAGGACTGGTATTAAAGGGCAGCTTTCAAACAAGCTTTTTTAAATAACGTGATATTTTATTGAGTTATTATTGTTCCTTTAATGGAGAATGAGAAAATAAATGTAGAAAGAACTGCTTTAGAGCACTTAAAAATTAAATTATGATTTTCTACTGGAAGTTTTGATGCAAACAATATATCTATAATACTATAATATCCCTTTTGTCTACATTGGTGGATCGCAAAAAAGAACGCAACAATAAAAAGTATCCATCTTTATTTGTACAATGATATGTAACTGTTCTAGTTGGATGGGGAAAACAAAACCAACTTTCCTACTTTCTGTTATTTTAACGTTTGCGTTGACACTGTAAACTTTAATAGCTTGTCAGAAATTAGTATTAGGTGATTTTAAATTCAAAATTAATTACTCAAAGGGCCGGTTTCATAATCAATTTACAGGCGCCTTTAATTTTAAAACAATAACGTCAATGACATTTGTAGATTTGAGTTTAGAAAGTGTTATATGAAGCAATATTTCCTTAGTAATGGAGAGACGGTATACATATTCTAGTGCAAGCAGTAGTTCATCTGATGATGAGGGAATTATTGTGAGAAGACAAAAAACAAATTTCAAAATACATGATTACTGAAAATATGATGATATAGAAGTTTTTGATAGATTTCGGTTAACAAAAACAACATTTTGGAACAGTGGAAGCGCGTTATTTGTAGCAGGGGATTTTGTTGGGGTATCCAAATCATCTTCCAGTCCGATAGTTAAAAGAATATGTAAGGCAATTGTTAGATTAAGCATTAGATACATGAAGATGTGCAATGGAGAAAAATGGAAGAAGTAGCTTTATATTTTATAGAATAGCAAAGTACTATTGATTGTACTCTTATAGAAATCCACTCACCAAGTGGATTTGATATAATTACAGGCGAGGTCTTAAAAAACCTTCCAAAAAAAGCCATAATAAAACTAACTCATCTGATTAATGCTTCGTTCAGATTAAAATACGTCCCCAAGTTATGGAAAGTTGCCGAGGTAATAATGGTACCGAAGCCTGGAAAACCACCGCATGAAGTATCTTCTTATAGGCCTATCTCGCTGTTGCCAGTTATATCAAAACTTTTTGAAAAGATACTACTGAAAAGGTTAAAACCTATTATTGAAGAATACAACCTAATACCTTCACATCAGTGTGGGTTCAGAGAGGGCCATTCAACTGTCGATCAGGTACACAGAATTACCGACATAATTGAAAAAACGTTAGAAGAAAGAAAAGTCTGTTCTACAGTCCTATTGGATGTAGCACAGGCGTTCGACAAAGTTTGGCATGAGGGACTAAAATATAAAATGGCAAAACTTCTTCCTCGGGAATACGTAGAAATTTTGGAATCATATATATCAGATAGACATTTTAGAATAAAACAAGAAGAATCCTATTCTGATCTGAAGAAAATTAGAGCAGGAGTCCCACAAGGGAGTGTATTGGGTCCGGTCCTCTACCTTTTATACACAAGCGATATTCCTGAACTTGAACATAATACGATTGCTACTTTTGCAGACGATACTGCAATAATGGCTGTAGGAAATAATCACGACGAGGCTGCAAGAAATTTACAGTTAACAAGATAAACAGTTGGACCAAAAAGTGGCGCATTAAACTCAACGAATCGAAGTCAACTCATATTAACTTCACTAATAAATCAGATCAGTACCTACCAATTAGCTTAAATAACACCCAGATTCCATATGAAAATACTGCAAAATATCTGGGCATTACTTTAGACGCAAGGCTTCGCTGGAAAGCCCATGTCAAAAAGAAAAGGCAAGAACTTGGCATGAAATGCAAAGAAATGTATTGGCTAATTGGAAGAAACTCCACTTTGTCCATATACCTATAATAAATTACTATTGTATAAACAAATCCTCAAACCCGTATGGACGTACGGAATACAGCTCTGGGGCTGTGCCGCGAAGAGCAATACAGAAATGATACAACGTTTTCAAAATAAAGTGCTAAGGAACATTGTGGATGCGCCGTGGTACGCTAGAAATAGTGATCTTCACAGGGACCTGGAGGTAGACACTGTTGATCAAACTATTGTCAAATTTGCAAGAAGTCATGAACAAAGACTCCTTAAGCATGAGAATGTTGAAGTCATCCAGCTTCTTGACAACTCACAGTTAGTAAGACGACTCAAGCGGATAAAACCTTTTGAGTTAGTTAAGTGATAGTGATAAAAGCAGAGTATAGTGTCTGTGAGCTTAAGAATACACTTCAGGATTTAGTGTAATTATGTTATTAGATCCTAAGGAAAACTAGTGAGTAAGTTCTTAGTTATAGGTATACATAGCGATAGTAAATTAGGTTAGAAAATAATTACTCTGAGCCGTATTGAACAAGGGAAGATTAGAGAAAAGGATTAATCAATCATTTCATAGAATTATCCCAACGATGTTACATAATGTGAGGCTCGAATTCTGCATTTTACAAAATGGAAGACATTATTACGATGATACATTCGAATTTTATTTATGTTTACAGTTAATTATTTAGCTATCAAAAAGTTTATTTTGTTTTCCACATACAACTAGTATCGTTATAAACCAAGTACATACACAAGCTTCGTGATTTTTGTTGAAAGATTAATTTCTCAAATACTCTTTGTAATAAAGTATAACATATTAAGGTCAAAATTAAAATAATTTCCGACTCTATGCCTGTAATAAAATACGGGAGTCTTCCATTTAAAATAATTGAAAAAATAAGGATTAAAGATAGAGAAACTAAACAAGTATTTTGAACACCCTGTATAAAAAAATCTTGTTTTTATAAAAGTTTAGCATTCGTCTATTCTATTTCACAATAAATATTCGTGGAGAAGATGATTTGGTTTTATTGCTTGATATCAAGGCATCTCCGCTATAAACATGACAGATCACCTTCCTAACAAATACAAGGTGTTCGATTAAAAAAAATAGAATAAAATTTTTTGGAACGCCCTGTACATATCAAACCAATTTTATAATGTGGCCCTTTCAACCGCATTGGAACTGCCTCAATCAAACTTTTATCGGATAAAACGTAAATGCGTAATCAAAAACCAGTGGAGTGTAAGAACACCCTGTATAAAAATATTACTACATATAGATTTGAACACAAGGTTTTCGAACAATGCCCTGGTATTCTTTTAGTAACAGTTTAACTAGTCAAAATTAGCAAATAGTTGTTGTACCTACTTTAATAATTATTATTACTTAAAAATTATGCCTATGCATTGTATTAAAAAAAATCTGGTGTGATACACTCACACAACTTTCTTTTATAGTGATCTTATAATTTGACAAAAATGAGATTTTTTATTTTTAAGCATTTGCCAAAATTTTCAAAAATTACAAATTCTACAGAAACCGTACCAAATAGAGCGTTACTTCAAGAGACAAATTTTCTTTAAAATTTAAAGCTGAATTCAAAACTGTTATAATATACTGGGTATTCTATTTAAAATAGGAGTTAATTAAAAAAATAGGAAAAAAAACAAAAGAAGCCTATTTTAGAGGTATTCAACTGAAAATTCACTTATCTCACATCAGTTCACATTAAAAATGTAATAAAAATGTAAAGTTTGAAAAAAAATCCTTAGAGCCGTTGTTGAAAAAATCGATAAAAACTGAAAAATTACAAGAGTAAACACCATACTTCCGGTTATGCGATTTTTTTCAAAAGCTTGCTGTCAGATCTAAATAGTACACGAAACTTATATATGAAGTTTCAACGCCATACCTCTTTCCGTTTTTGAGATATTCTGTTCACAAACACACAGACAGACAGACCAATAAACAAAGACATGATTCAGGGGACTCCAAAACGTGAAGATCTGTTGAAAACTCAATTTCTAATTTTTGGGGTGAATCCAATACTTCCTTTATCGTAAAAGGAAGTAAAAAGCTATTTCAAAATCCCGCTTCCGTTTCTGAAACTGCAAAACCCGTAAAAAAGACTTGCTTTTAAGAGCAATAAAATGTAATATACAAATAAAGAGATATTAAAGTGGACATTATATAAAGTTCTGACCTAAAATATAGAGTAACAAGGTCAACACATCATCCAGACACACACCTCACACAACGGCTGCTGCACAAGTAGAAAGGGCGCTCTCCAACTTTGTAACCCGAATCCGGGGCAACTTGAGCATTGTACCGCCAGACGCAAGCGTATAAAGCACCAGCTTTTACACCGCAAGGTAAAATGAGGTTACCGACAATACATACATACATACATGAGGTTCTGCATATATGTAAGCATACGCTTTTTTTCACTGCTAGCCTGTAAACATGCCATTATTGACCGATTTTCGTATTGAGAGGCTAATTATTATATACCAGTGGTCAATAATAATTTATTGTTAACCGTCGTCAAGCCCTTTCCTTAACGACGGTCAATAATGGAGTCAACTGGCGAATACAACTGGTCACTCGGAGTTCGCAAATACGCTCCTAGCTCGAGCCTAATTAACAAAATAAAATAATTTGACATTCAGCCTACTTAATTTTCGTTGGTATTAATAAACTCTTATGTTTATCGCGGAGTATGAATGCTAAGATTTAAGGTACTAGTAGTGCAAACAATAGTATATACACCAAAGTTGAGAAGACTACGCCAACGCGTTTCGTAACCCTCGGTGTCCGCGGGGTACAATTTTGGCTATAATGATAGTCTTCTCAACCTTAGTGTATAATATCGATTATCGATTCGATAATATCCAAACTTGTGGCAGGTTGTAAGCTACCTACATTAATAAATAGTAAAACGACCCACAACTTAAAAAGAGACCAAGGCGCTGAACAATGAGATTACGTCACCCCGTTTCTTGTTATAATAATAATGATAAAGGTATTAGGTCGATTGAAAAAACTGACGCCGCCACTGCTTTTTATAGACGCAAAGTGGGGCAATGTGTTGAATTTCTTCACGCTGATAAATTTTAATGCCAGGGACACAATGTTCCAGAGAAATGACAACTCAAGGTAAGGTAAATTTATGCCCTGAACGAGCACACACTTCTCATCGTCGAGGGGTCTTTTTTCTGGTACAAATTTCTCCATTACACCACCAGCCAACACACATCAGGTAAAGCCCATTAAAATAACATGAATTTTTGGCGTATCTCCCATGTACAATTGTTTTGAATATCTCTAGCGAGCCCGTATTCTTGTAGCCTATGATCCACCACGCTCACAAGCTGGTAGAGCTACCTTCAAACTTGTTCCATAACGTAGACGAAGTTTCCCTTGTAACAAAGACTACAACCTCCATACATACCATATAAAATTTATGCTACCGATATAACTGTGATTGTTGAGAAATAACTGCAACATGCGACAGAAGTGTGTAAAAAAAAGCTGGATAAGGTACGACTAAATAGACTCGGATGATTGCCGGTGGCCCTTCGCAGTACGAACCACTGCAACATTTGTACAGTTATACTGCTTCTTTCTATATTTATCTACTTTGACGTTTAAAGCTGAATGTTAAAAATAAACATAAGTTTACATACCTAAGATTGTATGGACATTTATGTAGTGTGCAAAATGACAGAACTAATATAATACATAAAATAGCAGTTGAAGATGGAAGACAAAAAGAGATATGAGGTACTTGTGAGAGAAATAAGTACAAGAAATGCCTAAAGTGGAAAAACCAGCATGATCGTAGATAGTAAAAAATGCAAGCATTGGAATCTAAAGTTCTTTCTCCTCAGATTTACTTTATGCAACATCCAACAAAAAAATGGGCTGATCTATAACCAATCACCGCACTTGGTCCAGGCCCTTATGTAAATTTTTTAATACATCCTTAAATTAAAATACTCTACTGACATCATCAATTGGTTTCCAAGCAGTTTTAGAAAGCAATTTACTATGGGGCCACGTGAGTTATTTTTTAATACAAAGTGGTACATATTCATTTTATTGTTTTTTGAGTGACAGGGCTTAGATATGCAAACTGCATTATGTCGTGCATATAATCTGGCTCACAGTGAAATACTGATTCGTACCGAGCCACGTCAACCACATATATATGTTTGACACATAAGTGGGATTACGTTTACATGCGAAACTGCAAAGTGAGGTTATTATTTCACTCTTGTGACTTATGGGAGTGTTAAATAAAAATGATAAGTGAAATGGCCGACAGAAAGTACTTAACAGATACAGAATTGCCAAATATATAATCAACTGGAAGGATTCGGTTGAAGATGGTAAGAAAGAAATTAAATAGATGAAAATCTACGAAGGCCTTTAAGAAATGCAAAAAGAAACAGGGATAGTTGGAGATTTATAGAATGACAGACAACAATGGAGAGTGGGTATCGGAGGACGTAGAACGTTATAAACCGATATATGTTGAAAAATAAAAGCCAATCTGTAGCGGAGTAGACACAATATGCATAGAGACATAAAACATTTCCTTTTACAGAAGAATTGAGCCTAAAAATGAATGTTACTGAACTTAGTAATTAATGAATGATGAAACGGCCAACCTTATTGTTGTGGAAAAGAGATATGCTGAGATTCGAAACATTTGTGGTTGTCTTTTGTATTCCAACACAGTGAAAAGGTTGTATTCGTATAGTATCAAAAACGTTTTCTTGCATATTTAATTGCAATTATTTTTTTTAAAACAATTTTGATGGTGTTGTCAGAAGATACTCAGCGGCCTCCATTATTTAGAATATAGTACTACTCTAAAACATTTTTTAATAACATAGAGGAAGAGCGAATAGCCGACTGGTAAAGCGTTTGCATTTCCAGTCGGCAGGTAGTGAGTTCGAGCCCCACACCCGGACATCAGCTACAGCGTACGCTCTCCGGTCACTATACCAACACCTTTGGTGGTCGAAGAAGAAGAAGCAACATAGGTACTACAAGTTCCTATCACTTAGATTTTAGCTTCGTCCACCATACTGAAAAATTTTTCATTGGTTACTAGTTTGCATCTTTCGGAAATTGTTGCATTTAGAAAAACATATCTCAGTACAATAGTAAATAATACAATATATTCTACAAAAGGTAATTACGAAATGGCATCGCCTTGGCGAACTATTCTGAATCCCTAAACAAAGAAAATTTCAATTTGCAAATGTCTGGGAGTGTCTAAGCGTACGAGTGGACGTGTTTACGATTTTGAGTGAACTATCTTATTTTCCACTCTAGTGAAGTGACCGCCGCAATTTAAAGTACAAATACAAATTCAGCTGCTATGCAATCATCGATGTATTATCAACCAGGCTATGCAAATTCACCTAACCAGGCTTTTACCGAAGCACAATTTAAACAAACACATTTTCAACACCCGCCATCCATAAATGCACAGTTTGCACCTGTTTTGGCTTGTTAAATGCCAAATCAAAAGCATGTTTCCACGTTCTTCCAAACTGCTGTTGGGGATAATACTGAAAGTGAAAATGCCAGTTCACACACGTAGCAAGTTATAAAAAAACGAAAAAGATACACCAAAATAAATAAAAAATTATCCGAGTCCTGTAAACATGGCAAATTTCTGGCGATAATACAGATGCAAGCAACACCAATAATCATACACCCAAAATACACAAACCTCCCGCTATCTACATTCACGGAGTGGAAAATCTTGGAGACATGGTGAAAAATATTTCTACGGTGTTAGCAAAGAAAACAATATCATCCAAAGACCTTGCCAAACAATACTGTTAAAGTCAATACTCACCAACCAGAGTCTTACAGAAATGTACATTCTTCAGTTCCAATACAAGATATCAAAAAGAAGCTTGGAAAAAAACATCATAAAATACAAAACATAATGAATAGACGTCATAGAGTTACTAAACAACCTTTACCACGTTCCTTCATCGATTTAGAACCAAATAATAACAATACAGATATTTACAAACTGGAATTTCTAAATAACCAAAAATTACAGGAGAATCCCCTAAAAACGAAACACAACTGTTCAATGTACGCGATGACAACTATATGGACATACTAAAACATACTGTACTAAGCCATATAATTACGTGAAATGTGGAAGAGCGCATAATACTAACGATTGCAAAAAACTTACGGAAACACCAGCTACATATGTGCATTGCGGTTGGCAACGATCCTGCAAATTATAAACGTTGTTCCGTATATAAGAACCTTTACAACATTAGAAATAAACAAACACTAGGAATTTTAAACAATGATATTGTACACCGGATTCCAGTCAACGGCTAGGTAATTAATTCTAGCTAAAATATAATGAGCACCAAAAACCGAGCTATTCGCAAATACTTTCAAGAAGGAATATTGCGCAAACAACAAATGAATCACCACTTTACTGGCAGAAGTGTATACAGTATACCAAAAACCAAATGGCACGGCGCATGAAGGTCTGGAATCCTTGTGAGAAGATTGATTTTATGTCATGAGCTATCTTCATACCAAACTGACAAAATACAAGCCAAGACAGTTCAAGTTAGTCTCTGGTCGTGGTCATTTACAGTAGCACCAATATATAGCCCACCCAGACATACCGGATCAAGCAAAGAATATGAGCATCTCTTCTTACGTTGGGAAGAAATTCTGAGCTGCAGGTGACTGGAACGCCAAGCTTAGGTACTGAATCGAAGTTGATAACAACAAAAAGAAGAAACTCACTACGCGTTATAAAAAACACAATTCCAGACATGCCTCAAAAGGAGAGCCAAGATATTGGCCAACCGACCACAATAAAATACCGGACTTGTTGCATTTTGCGTTAACTTACGGCATTTCAAACGTATATACTAAAGCCGAAAGTATTCAAGATCTATTAACACATCATACACCAATCATTATAACTCTCAGCAAGAACATCATAACCAAACCTACGATTCTAAAACTTCACTCAAAGCACACCAATTGGACGTAGTTTCAACAGTTCTTAGAAGCTAACACAGAACTGACAATTAGAATAAAAGCTCGGAAGACCTGGATACTGCAGTGCAATATCTTACGACATTGATCCAAGATGCGGCGTTTCAAGCAACATCAGCAGAAGAGTACCAAAGGTCCGAAATATTAACATACCGCAACATATACAGGACCTGATTACTCAAAAACGACGAACAAGGAGTAAGTGGCAACGAACAAGAAACGAATCAGATAAATCCCATTATCACAGACTTAACCGTCAGCTCTACAAAGCACTTCAAGAGTCACGAAATACTACTTTTGCCCATTATATATCGAATCTCTCCAGTAAAGATCGATCGATATGATAGGCCACAAAAAAAGTTCAAAAGATTTAAGCTAGTAGTACCACCAATTAGGAAAATTAACGTCGAGTGGGCCACTTTCACCCAGTCCCGTCAATGATGATGACGAGATTAAAGCATTTCCCAATATACCTAGTCAAATGTCTCTACCGATAAAACCATTTTCTCCGACAATAGTACAAAAGGAAGTTAAACTGCTCTATAGTGTAATTTTTAAGAACTTGCCTAGAAAACCGTTAGTAATGCTCGCAACCAGATACAATGAAATACTCCGGCTATCTTATTATCCATTACCATGGAAATTCGCTCCGATGCTAATGATACTCAAGCCTGGTAAACCACCCAATCTAGCTGACTTATATCAGCTTATTACCAATCATGTTTAAAGCTGGAGAAACTTTATTAAGAAATTTAAGAGAGTAGAAGTAAATGATATTATTTCACCATCCAGCAAACTCATAAAATTGTAATCATAATAGCAGCAAGTCTTGAAGAACGTAAAGTATACGCTGCAGTTTTCTTAGATGTAGCAAAAGCTTTTGACAAGGTATGGCACACAGGACTAATTTCTACTCAATCTACGAGCTCCTTACCACATATGGCTTAAATCATTCTTATCAGCTTAACAACACTACATCAAGCTACAACTAAACAAAATGCTTTAGTTATTGTATACCGCCGACATTCTATCAACTAAAAATACAAAAATTTCCACATTCGCAGACGACCCAGCCCTCTTATCCATAAGACGATTCCATACTAGCGGCGAATAATCTACAACACCTAAGCATATTGAATAATTAGTAGTAGAGAATAACAGTGAACCAGGAAAAAACAGCACAGATTACATTTACATTCAAACGCAGTGATTGTCCATAAACAACATTAAATAACACTCCAATTCCAATCAAAACAGAGACAAAATACTTGGGACTACATTTCGACAAGAGGTTAACTTGGAAAAAACACATCAAAACAAATCAATCACAATTAAATATCAAATTAAGGCAAATGTATCGGCTACTGGGTCGAAAATTTTAGCTCTTAGTTAAGAACAAAGCCTTACTATATAAAGTAATCTGAAAACCAATCTGGACGTACGGAATCCAGCTCTGGGGTAGCACCAAACCAACTGCTCTACTTCTTTTTCTTTCCCTTATGCCTTACAGCGTCGGGTTCTTGATCCATCTCCGGAATAGGTCACGATAGGCCGCCATTCGCCTCACTTCCCTCAAGTCTTTCCTTCGTCCCATCACTCGTTTCTCTAAACTTCCTTCCCATGTTTCTCGTGGTCTGCCTCTTCCTCGTATTCCATATCGTCTTGCTTCCAATGCTTGCTTTGAATATCTGTTTGCTCCCATTCTTACTACATGCCCATACCACTTTAACTGCTGGTCCTCAATTTTCTGTATTAACGGGTTCACGCCTACTTCCTCCCGTGTTATCACATTTCTTATGCGATCTCTTCTTGTTTGTTGCCTCATTCCTCTTAGATACTTCATCTCCTCTGCAGTTATCTTGCTTCTTGTTCTGTCTTGTATGGTCCAGCTTTCCAATGCATACGTTAATGTTGGTACATATATGCTGTGATAAACTCTAAGTTTTGTCTGGAAGCTTACTTCTTTCTTCGCTATTATTATTTTGTTTAACGTATAGTATATTTTACTGGCTTTATTTGTTCTATTTAGTATTTCTTGTTCTGTTGTCCCAGTCTTGTTGATAACTGTTTCCAGGTATTCATAGTTTTCAACCCATTCTCGTTGTTTTCCACTACAGAATATCTGTGTGTCTTCTGGCGTTTCTTTCTTTGTTATGGACATTATTTTACTTTTATCTGTGTTAATTTTCATTCCCATCTTTCTATGACTCGATTCCATTTACTGACTATTTGTTGTAATTTGTCAGTTGATTCTGCCAACAGGACTATGTCATCTGCGTATACGAGGCTCTGTATCGTTATTTCTTGTAAGTTCCAGTTTCCTAATTTCACGCCAGCTCTCGGCTCCTTACATTCCTGTATTATCTGGTTCATTACTGATATGAACAGAAGTGGGCTATAAGTGAGTCCCCCTGTTTTATGCCGTTTTCCACTTCAAAGCTTTCCGACTCAGATCCTTCCGTTTGTTAGTTCATATAGTCTTTTTATAGCTTGTCGTAGTTGGTCGGTTACATGTAGTTGTGTAAGTGCTCTCCATATATTTCGTTTGGGAATAATGTCAAATGCTGCTTGTATATTTCTTGGGTCTGTCTTCTTGGCCTAAAGGCAGCTTGTTCCTCACTTAGCTCTTTTTCTACTTCCTCCCATAGCATTCTTTCTAAAATTCGGAAGTAAATTTTCTGTATTATGGATGACAGACATATAGCCCTATAATTATCGCCTTCATTATTTGTGCTACCTTTTTTTGTTTATAGGTACTATGATGTTGTCATTCCAGTCTTCTGGTATTTGATCTCCTTTCCAAGGTTCTTGGCATATTTCCTTTATCCATTTCTTTGCCTTTTCTCCACTATATGTGACCATTTCTGGCGATATTTGGTCTCTACCTGCTGCCTTTCCCACTTTTATTACGCTAATAGCTTCTTCTACTTCTTCTATTTAAATATCTCTCTCCTCTTCCTCTGCTGCTACCGCCCCTCTTCTTTCTCTGGTTCTTATATTGTTATGTTCTTTAAATTTCCGACTATAGTATTTTATCCATGTTTCTAGGATTCTTTTTTCTTCTACTTCTATTTTTCCTTCACTGTTTCTTATACTCCATACAGATTTTCCATATTTTCCTCGAGCCTTTTTAATTGTTTTCCAGAATTCTTTCCAGTTGTTTGTATTAAATTTCGTTTCAAGGTGCCTGCAAATTCTTCCCATGTTTCCTGTTTTGCTCTTTTAATGGTTTCTTTGGTTTCATTTCTTTTACTTATATAATTTTGTCTATCGTTTTCGCTCTTAGTTTGCATAAACTTTTTCCATGCAATTTTCTTACTTTTCACTTTTCCTTTCACTTTCTCATTCCACCAAACCAACAAACACCAAAATACTGCAGAGCTTTTAATCAAACACTTTACGGATGATAATGGGCGCACTCTGATACACTGGTTTGCAAAAAATCGCGTACACCTATTTTTCGTTGTATTAAGTCAATCTTGATTTTTCAGTTGCCAGTGTCAAAACGTTAAATTTCAAGATTCGCAAAAAAGGGAAAATGTTTATCGTTTCTAAGTTATAGGAGAGGTTGTAAGAGCAGTAGCAAGTACTTGATTTTTAAAGTGTAAGCGATTTTTTTAAAGCCAGTGTACGTCAACAACCCTCCACAACGACCTGCGAATCCCATTTATCACAGATGAAATACGAAGATTTGCAATCCACTATCATAAAAATTTACCAAACCACGACAATAGTCTAAGACTAGTTCTAACCCTAGGAAGAGATCTTTTACATGCTATATATCGTTAGCCCAGGCACATTAGACAATTTTTAAAGGATACCTAACAAACTGTGTCCTGATTTTTGGCAGAAAAGTTCCTGAGTACCCTAGGAGCGACTCCTTAAAAGTTGCCGTCTCTAGGGTGCCGGCGTCGTAGTTTTTTGGGGCAAGAAGCAGACGAAGAAACCGCGTGTTATTAGAAATGATCATGATAAAGAACCTTATCTGTTCATATTACGGAAAAATATTATTAGAAGTAGTTGTTCATAATGTAAAGCCATAGCCTGCTGTAAAATTTCAGAAATATTGGCCTACTTTTATAAAACCGGTTGTATGAGATAAAACATTTTTGCAATTCCTTCCAATAAACATGGTTTCATTAAAGTCATTCGATCTTTCTGAAATTTTGGGTGGCGCCATACTTTTAGATTTTGAACAACTTTTTTTAATAATGTTTTTTCGTGTTCAAAATAAAAAATGTACTTTACCTGAAAATAGAAGTTTTGTAACTACTGCCAAGGCCTCCTTGATACCACGCCAGCACCCCAGAGTCGGAGACTTTTAAAAGGTCGCTCCTAGAGTACTAAGGAACATTTGTGCCAAAAACCAGGACTACATTCTTTTTTTTAGGTAGATATCTATTATGCCTTGGCTACGTAGTAACATGAAACCCACGGCTTTACATCACTTTCGAATGATAGCATTCTGTAGAGGGTTTAATCTGCATTTTTATTTTTAAACACCTCCCCGGGGCCAGGGATCGAACTCGGGACACTTAGAACAGTAAGTCAGAATGCTTAACTACTGAGCTACCAAGCCCGAATTTTGATGGTTTGTTTGTTTGTGGACATACAGAGTACCAGCTACCTTAGACACCGTCTGCTGTGGTCATATGGTCAAAGTCCTACTTAGAATTTTGCAGAGAATAAGGAGTTTTACATGCTACACATCGTAGTAACATGGCACCCACGGCTTACATTACTTCCGAATGATGGCACATTCTGTAGAGGCTGTCATCCGCATGTTTTTATTGTTTAAAAATCTCACTGGGACCGGGGATCGAACTGGCTACCTTAGTCAGTAGGCAGTATGCTTAACCACTGAGGAACCAACCCCGGCGCTCTTGATAGTTAATTTATAAGTTAACCAAAAAATCGAAATTAAAAACCGCAGTAGCCATGATCTGGAAAAAAATACTTGTCAGCTAATTGTCAAGAGTACAAGAGTACGCTGATATTGTCTTCGTATGTGGATTGTGCACTGGTATCGCACGACAAGCAGCAAGAGAGTATCAGGAAAGATACCCAAACAGGCGTCACTCGTATCATCGAGTATTTACCAACTCTTTTTAAAAACTTAGAAACACCGGCAACCCTGCTCCACAAAAAAATGTGCGCTCTTATGAAGTGAGAATGCAAGGCGAAGATGTTATTGATGCTGTTCCTGATGATCCTACCACAAGCACCCAGCGTGTATGAACAAATTTACAACTTTCACAAAATTTTGTATGGCGTGTAATAAACATGTAGAATGTACAGGCGTTGCAGCCAGGAGACCGGCAGGCGCGTTTAATATTTTGCCAGTGGCTTCTGCAAGAAGTGGTTCGATATCTTGATTTTATATCTCATATTTTGTGGTCTGATGAAGCTACATTCCCGAAAGATGGAATAAATAATCATCACAACGAACACGTTTGGTCATTACAAAATCCACACCAGATACGAATGCGGTGTTTTCAGCGACGTTTTAGTAGGTGTAAATGCTTGGGGCAGTATCTTCAACAACAATTTGCTCGAACTGCATATTATGGACGATCATTTAAATGCAAACATTTACACACGTACAGAGATTTTCTTGAAAACAATCTTTTGAACTTAATAGAAAACCTGCCTGTTAACATCGTCCAGCACATGTTTTATCAGGACGATGGTGCACCACCACATCGCGGAAGCCAAGTGGTTGAGTGGCTAAATAATAATTTTCCCAACAGATGTATTGATCAAGGTGGTACCATACATTGGCCCCCACGATCGCCAGACTTAAATAAATTGGATTTTTATTTGTGGGAACACATGAAGCAGCAGGTGTACGGTACTGAGGTTACCACTCGTCTACAGTTATTGCAACGAATACAGGACACGACCAATGAAATAAGAAATACTCCAGGCATTATGTTATTTCGAGTTAGAGATTTACTTATCCACCTATGTCAGGAATGTATTCGAGCACAGATTGGACATTTCGAACATCTGCTTTAAGCTGAATAAGTTTTACCTTTCGTTTTTTATTGCAATTACCCTTGATTGTGTTTATAGTTTTAATTTTGTACTTTTTTTTTAATAAAAAGATTTTTATTTGATTTAGTCATTAAATGGCTTTTCCCCAGTGTGAATTTCAAGTAGCTATATTATATTAAGGAAGCGTTTAACCACAAAAGTTCATCTACAATGTTTTACTTAAAATATAGACAGCAATCATCTGTCGAAGTTTGTACCTGACCTTGTAGATCACCCTGTATAGTAGATTGTAAATACGGTTTATGGTTAATAACATAAAATATAAATGCTGCTTATGTAATTGGTTATAGTTTCTTACTGAACCGTGTCATTTAGAAGATCACAATATAGATATAACACCGTTGTCATCTTCAAAAGCACAAAAATTACAAAAGAGCAAAAAACGCTGCTACAAAGACCACTTGGTGCAGCTGGTTCACACCGAAACTATAATAAATTGCTCAAATCAATCAAACAAGACGTGCCTAGGAAATTAGAGGCACATAATGCAGGCTTCCTATTATCTGAAATATTTAAAAAGCAAAGAATTACTTTCAAATAACAGAAATATGCCAATAGCTTAACAGTTTAAACAGCTGTTAAGATAAGAAACTCTAACCAACAAATTGAGCTGTTGATGTAGAGGAGAAGGTATGATATTGAATGTAGCACTGACATCCTCAAAAATATTTTTTCACCTTGAAACTCGCATTTGCTAGTTTATTAAAAGTCAAATGAAAATATAGTGTTTTTATATATATTTTAATTACAAGCCAATTACATATCTTGCTCGTTTCTTCTATAAGAAGCGCCCTAAAACCTACCACCAAAAATAGCATAAATGTTTTGTGATGTCAAAATAGTTTTGAAATCCCATGACTTATAGGTTACACGATTACTCCTACGATAAGTATAGATAGTTCCTCTGTGAAGAAAATGTGTGCTTTATTTTTGTACTGAAACATGTTTACTGTAAATGCGGCCGTTTTCAATAAAATTTCAAGAAATTCATTTTTGATTACTATTTTCACATGTGACGGACGAAGTTGCAATCCAATCGGTGGAAATTGGTGTTAAAGAAGGGTCTGTAAGCAATTCATCTTATTTTCTAAACTAAAGTGCCAAATGTAAACTAGCTTTATATGTCTTTAATAATCGAGATCTCCATGGTAGGTAGCTTCTCGAATTTCAATCACTCTAAATATATTTCAGGCACTATGCGTATATAACTTTTACTGTTTTAGAATATGAGTTGCACTAACTAAATTTTGTCTGTATTTTTGCAAATACAGTATGTATCACCGACACATAATTTAAATTACAGTTCAAGGCAAGCAGATGCAAACGCCAGTAAAGCTTTGTAGGGAATCAAACCTCGGACCATAGAAGATATACGACTGCTAAACCGCTCGGCCTCTTTGATTTTTTAAATACATTTTATTAACGTCCTTTATAGCGTTATACTAATATATCAAGATGTACTGTACGTACGCTTGATTAAAATAACGTTCCCAAACAAGTTTTTTTTTGCTACATACCTGTCGATTGTCTACTGTGGAAGAGTATCATTTGGTCATTGGACTATGATCACATTGCCTGTGAATTTAGTTTAGGTAATGATTTATGAGCTTATTGCTCATGCTGTTTAATGGATTAAGGCAGCCCCGCCTAATAAGATCACCGTGGTGTAAGAAGTACCTGGCAATGGACACCTAGCTTTGTATAATGGAATGTAACACCTGCAAATATGATGTTCATTTACGTTAAGAAAAACTAGTGGTTGACTTGGCTCACCTTCAGACGCTGATTTGAAACTATTATCTTCAAAAGCTCTCCCCCATTGTTGATGTTACTAGTATCACGGGCTGTGCACATATTTAATTCTAGTTTCAATATTTAGGTAGCATGAAAATGGCATTTACCATATATGTATGTATAATGTCATTCATGAGTATGAGCACAAACTAATCTTCAGCGCTCATAAAAATCCTTTACACCTTTTTGTTCTTAACTTTTGGAAACTTGAAACTGTTAAGTAAGAACTTAATAAGATTAAAAAAAATATTCTCGGAAGCCATTAGAACTTACTTATAAGATATATCCAAGAAAAACATACTGGTTACAAATATGATCGAATTGTGATCTAAAATAAAAAGATTTTATATGAACGCGTATTGCAAATTTAGACATGTATATACAAACTATGTATATGAAACTTAGTTTGACGTATGTCTTGAAAACCTTAAAAAAATTGGCAGATTCGAATTGAATAGAAACTGTTCAAAGTGTGTGTAATATCTGCATCAAAATTAAAAAGAATATTGCTCAAAAACTTCATAAAGGAGGTCTGCAGTGTGCCATGGACCCACACTAAGCAATGGTATCACAACTGATATGTGACAATAGTATCCGAGGAAGAAGCGCGGAAAACCCTTAGAGGGAGATGTAATAGAAGTAAGAAAAAACAAAGGTCACGGAGCAAGTGGTTACAACACGTAGAAGAAAGTTTAAGATTACTAGAAATAGAGAGAAGGCAGATAGAATAGGCACTAATAAAAGATGAAGGTGGAAAATATGTGCTCACGCCAGCGTGTAATAGGTTCACTGTTCAGAAATACTATATTTGAGACGTGTACGTCTGCAGTGGGAGCTAAATACCAAATTGAACAGTAAAATTATTAATGCTAGGTGCAATTATTGTCCACCAAAGTATACATATTTTTATTGTTTCATTCAATCTCTTAGTTATTCTATCGTTAAATATTGCTGCGATACCGGCTTATAAATTAAATTAATATTTGATTGGGAGAGCAGATACCTTTGCACCTACAATATTTATTTTGGTATCTCCCCTTTGCAAGAAAATTAATTATTCTCGGCACACGAAACAAGTTTTTCACCAGAAAAAATTATATGAGACACTTGTATTACAAACGTAGCTACTCAGAGTTTATAAAATACAAAACACACATCCAATAGGTTCGTGGGTTCATGGAAGTGAACAATAATAAAATTATTTGAGGATCAAATAAAGAAACCTTTTTTTATTTCTGACTCTTTCAAACACCAATTTTCGTCAGCTTAAATATCGTTATAGAGCTCAACATTGAAAGGAAATACGAACACTAAGCACACAATAAGTCGTAAGCGACTCGAAGATGGCCGTCGGCTGCAACTCGAAGAAGCCCAAAAATCTTTGGAAGTAGTTGTATACTCACCCCAAAACAGGAAATATCAAGCATTAAGTTTGGATTAAAACACCGTTCACAGATGACAGCTATTCATTTACCCGTCAGTAAATATTTCACAACAAATTCCACAGACCTCAGGTCAAAATATCTAACTTAACCTCTAAAAATGAACGACAACAGGGGCGCAGTTACCCCATCAAATGTCAAATTATCAAGTCTTTAATTCTCGGCTCTGTTTCCTTTTATAGCCACCGAAAAACAAAAGATAAATGCTTGAATCTAACTCCTTTAATTATCTGAAAGTGACATCAAGTAACAACTATTGTAAAGTGAGGCTTTAAAATAAAATAAACAAAATCTAATCGCTAAATTATAAAAATCTTTAAGCTAATTATACAAAAACTTCACATCTAATGCAAAACTAATTACACCATCGTCTTCAGCGCATTCCGAAGTACAAATATCCCGTTTTTATATCGATTTGAGCTGATGCCATGTTGATATGTTTTAAGCTCTAACGCACGTGTGTGAGTGTTATCTACAGGGTGAAATTTTATTAACGAAAATCAGCTTACATATGCCAACGTGAACTTTGCATCCTGCAATCTCCCACGAAGTCGCCAAGTCCACCAGCTCTGCCATAGGATTACGGGCCCAATATGTCCAACAACACCTCCTCCAAGAACGTGACTGCTTTATAAACTGCACGGACTCCTCTGAAGCATGTTTGATGCAATAATTTGGTTCATAACAGCTCTAATTTCTCTGGTACGTAAATTCATAAACCTAATGTGCACAATATTCAATTTTCTCTGTTTCCAGCTCCTCAGATTTTGGACACACATATGTTCTTCAGCTACGGCCCTTGAATTCTGCAGCTGCGGCACCAATTTTATGTTGCTGGCGACCTCGGCTTCCATCCGACCTCAGACCAGTTCCGATTAAAGTTCCAGCGTACAGCAATGACGCCATCTACTTTGCCAGTGCACCGAGTGTATAAATTTCTGGTGATCTTGCCCGGTTTTACACGTAGTTTAATTGTAACTACACTGTATGCCTTAGTTTTTATACGCGCACTTTGACGCACTGTGAAACGCACAAAAAGTTCTCCAAAATGTTTTAGTCTGTACCTGCTAAAACTAGCATGTGGCCCTATACGTTTGCTGGCTTTTTGTGTGGCTAAAATGCGATCTACAAGTGCATTTTAATTTGGTTTTGCCAAAATATAGCACCACATATTGCCGGCAGAAAATGACTACTATATACAAGAATTCTCTAAATTTTACTTTTGAAGCAATCTTATGCCTTCAGTGTAAGTAATTACAACGGTTGATAAATGTCAGCAATTTTCATTTTGTAAGTGAAACTTTGTTAGTTATTCACTACATTAACTTGCAACATCTGCAACGTCCAAGCGAATATCACAGCAATATATTACGGTGAAAATCTTCAATGCCGTTATTGATCTATACTGTACGTTAATGTTCGGTCTTTCACGTCAATTTTCAATTATGATGGACAATGGTGTTATTTAAACCTATATGAAATTAGAACAAACGACAACGCCTGAATATTAGAATTATATTATTGGTCATTTCTTAATGGACAAAGTTAAAGTTTCAAACTAAACATATTGGTTTACTTATCGTTAAACTTTATTGATGCAAGATCAGCTTCACTGACATTTTTCAGTTGATCTACAAGCGCAATTTTTTTTTATTATTACATTTGATAATACAGCAACAAAACACAGACTCGCTGCACGCTTATTAAAAACAAACTAAGATCCTTCAGATACAAACGTTATGTGTCACGTATGTCCGTAAGTACTCTGGGCATAAGGATAATGTGCAGATTTGTACATGGTTCGTCAACGAAGAGGGGGTGAAATATATTTGTGAAAGTATGAAAGTTATATAAAATTTGTTTGCATACAGGTTGTAAGTACAAAGATAGTACACATTAGTAAAATATTTGAATTATATAGGGTGGCTCAAAAAGATGTGGCCAACTAAACTTACTTTTTTTAAATAAAACACCGTATATTTGAATACCTAACATAAAAGTTTTGCGCCTAAATGCTAATAATTTTAATACCGTTATGAACCTATAATTGTTTTGGAGATAATAACGATAACAATTGAATAACAAAGCTATCCAATCATTTTTTCTGAACTATATTTTAAATGTAAAATGGTTCCCGAGTATAAATGCTATACAGGGTGCTCAAAATTTGTAAATTGAATGATTTTTGATTTCTTTAAAATGGAACACAGAGCCGCAATTTCACATTCGAAGGATAATTCACAGAAACACAAAACGGCAGAAACAGCGAATTTTGGTATAAAATACCTACGAGGGGGCTTAACTGCTTGCCAACTAAAAACCTAATTGCTTTAGCTACTGAAGTTCAACTTTCCCTTATATTTTCTTTACATTTATCCAATCAATAGCTAATCACAACATTTGGATCTAGCATGTTTGAAGAGCGCTCGCTTGTCTTCCACTAGAAGAAACAAAAATGTAAATTAACAAAAGCGGTTTATTACACCTTAAAATGGCTGGGACTGCAGAACAGAAAATATTCAGTGTAAACACAAATGTGCAACACATATACCAATTTATAAAATTTCAAGCTTCGTTAGTTAATAAACAGCAGAGATCAAAACCTTAATAGATCGAGTAAACAACACAGCAAAATTATACCTAATGGCGAGGGCCATCTGTAAATGGAAAGAGAGCTCGACTCAAAATAGTTAACTTCGAGTGTACAAATCAAAACAACACACCCCGAGTGTACAACGTCGAGATGTTTTAGTACACAAAACAAATCTTGTTAAATACCGACACAATACATAGGTCATACATATGCAAGTATTACGAATTTCTATGAATTCTTTGGTAGCGGAAGAAGTACTAAAATGTTCAAACAAAAACGTACAATGACATTAAACCATGTTAGTTGCTAGTTAAATGATTGTTCCTTAATTTAGACACGTCACTGGGAAAATTCACGTTTCGGTAAATACGTTAGTATATAATACAGATAAGTACCTTTAAACTGGGGAAGTTTGCCATCAAAGGGGATGCTGCAAAATGTTAGATGTTACCCAAATTTAACTTTTGCGGTCGTAGCAGATCCACGTTACAACTGGTTTTGGTGGTTCTGCGAGTTATAAGATGATGCATACGCAAGCATCGCTCTGGCAATTCTCGGCGCAGCTTCAAAAACTTATGAAGCCGCTGTTCAAGCGAAGAAAAAAAGCACCTGCGTAATTATTAATAGAAGGATGATCAGTGAAATGTAAATCCGGAATTTTATTCGTATAAAATGGGTAACAGTCAACTACAATATATCAACTCAACACAAGACTTTATTTGCACAAAACTTCCAACAGAGGCCTGAAGAATTTCGATGGGCCCCCGGGGCTACCTTTTGCACTCACAATACATCTTTTGTTGCTTCTCTTACCAGCACAAAGGCCAGTCATTGCAATCGGTATACAACTTGCACAAATTAGCGATCATTCAAAGTTGGGCCACCCCGAGCACATGTAGGTGCCCGAAGCGACACTCTCGCAGAATAAACGTCTTGACTAACCAAGCTCTCGGCAACAAGTTAAGCTCTATTAACTAATTGACTCACGCTTTGGTTACCCTATCCCTTTTTAATTTGGGATTTGCGTTTTTGCAACTTTTTTATACTCGCCGCGCTTTGTCGCTCTTACAGCGTGGAAATTTTTTAAATAAACGCTGGTTTCTACTACGCGGTTACGAAATGCGGAGGAATTCTGATAAGAAGCGCGCGTATGACGGGTAATTTTTACCGACATATCGCAATTCGTTCCTGGGGCGAGCGCCCAGTTGGAGCCTAAACGCTATAAAACGCAATTCAAAATCACACGTGTTGCAACTGGAAACAATGTGGAATTCTTCTTTTTCTTAGTATAGGTTGAGAAACTGTTACTATCGCACACTGAGTACGGTTTTATAAGTATTTCAAATTGAAGTCTTTAAATGCGATATGAAGCAACGGCGTATTTGATAGGTGCCCAGGGGCGCACAAGTCCAAAATTCTCGAGAGAAAAAGCGCTTAAATTATAAATTAATATAATAGATTATTTTACAATTCGAATATTTCTGTTAAACACTGCAAAATTGTTTAAAACTAACAAACACCATCTCACTGGAAAAGAAAAACTAAGATGTAATTTACATATACGCTATGATAATTCATACAATTTTGAACGGGCTAGCTAACATACTGTCTAAACTTCAGAAAGTGTTCTTTGAAACATGTTGAGACCTCCAAACTAAGTTAGACCATTTCGATATCTTAATTCGTTATATAGCAACAAGGCTCTAAAGCAAAATTATATCGACTCACTGCTTCAGTCTCGAAAAAAACATTAATTGTTTAAAATTCTTATTATAAGGGTGATCAGCTCAATCTAATTAGCAAAAAGCAGTGTGTATTTACTGTAAATAAATTAATCCTAAGAAGACTAGACCGCCTTATTTCGTAGAGAAGACAATAAACGAAAAACAACGTTGTATACGGAATACATAATACATATATAATCTAATTTATTTGAAATGCTATTGTGAAAGTTTTCTCATAATTCTTAAAACTGGTCAAATGACAGGAAGTTCGCGGGCTTCCCTAAAAGTTTATTAATTCTGTAGCCACAGTTCGAAATATATTACTTGGAAAAAATAAACTTTACCCTACTGAACATGATTTCAGTTTCATTCTTTTTCGTCTTCTATAATCCATAATTCTACTGACAATCGAATTATATTTGCTCTTATAAAAGTAAATTACTCATATTCCTGAGAGCATACAGTTAACGCTAACCTCTCTTTGTAAAATGTAATATGATTTAAATATTAAAGTGTACAGAATTTGCAGTTGGTTATATATTAATTGCTTACTTCGATAGTTGTTATAGTTTTTAAATGATTAGCTATGACCAAACCTAAATTTTTTTCCGAATCTGGTAAATTTATTTATAAATATCTGCTTGATATATTTTTGTAATTGCAGGTCTTTCATAGAGGGACTAGTAATTTTGGTTTGAATCTTAACTCCTTTTGAGGCAACTATAGATGATTTCCATGTCAACCGTATAAAGATGTTAGTATTTAATTGGAAAAACTGTGATGCAATATGGTTTATGTTCTAATTATGACTGCTTGCATGTTTCTAAAATTCTAGAGTATATAAACGTTTTCATAATAACATTGATACATACAACAAATTCGTTAATTTAACAATATTACATGTAACGCTAAACAGTTTTGTACTAGACGAGCTGTCAGCCAGCCATCAAACGATTGTGCGGGATGTCGATGATTTATGGAAAACCAAAAGGGTTCTATTGTTTAACGCTAATTTAGATAGATAGATACAGTTTAATGGATTTTAGTTGGCGATTAAATCGTCAGTTTCTATTGTGCGCTCTATTTTTATGTTTGTATTCAGCCGGATTATTTATTAGCCCGCTAATGACGACGCGTTAATCAAACTGAAAACTATTGTTTGTTATTAACAGAACACGGCGAGCGACTGGAAATGCATTTTCCTGCTCCCGTCGATTTAGCGGCGTTATAAATCGCCTACGCTCACCTGCAATCTTTAATGTCATACGCACACTATTATTAAAGTTATTGCGCTAATAATCAACGTTCCACCCTCGGTAATATCCAGCACAGATAATATCGTTTCCGGAGCACAAACGTGCATATTATGCGTGTATGGGGACGAGTGCTGTTGCCGTAGATCGACTTTAGTTCGAGCTTTGTTTGATATTAGATATTGCTGGTTATCGCTAATTACTCGTTATATACAAAGGATTTCTCTAGACAATCACTCACGCAACACGTAACAATTAGCATCTCAATACATTCCAGTAACACTATGCACACGTACTTGTAGAACACCATTCACTATATCAATGACAAATTTTAAAAATCGCTTCCGGTTAACTACACGTCGCCCACCTACATTAGAAAGGCATATCGTTACATAATCTACCTGATAAAAACACATCGCTGAGAATTCCAACACGATTTATTACAAGGTGGTGAACCCTTTTCGATTTTTCAAGTCAGATAATTTTCCAACCATGTGGGAAGTGAAGAGATGACTTACTACAACATATATACCATTTGAAGGAATATTAAAAAGACACCCATGCTACAGAGTCTAGTACAAATTAAGACATAAACAGCAGTAGCTAAGCTGGCATGAAAAGGGGAATATATAATTCTATGATAGTGCAATATGGAACGCTGCTCCAACTTAGTCTACATACTAATAACCTGGATGGATGATGAGAATTTAAATAATCTTGTATTATCTAAATACAGACTGCCAAGATTTACAAGAGTCATGTAGGTATCTTCAAAATGAAGAGGACTGGGATAACCTTAAGAGATCCTGGCACCCCTACAAAATTTGCATGTGCAACTAGTAGAATTTTTCTAGCCTGGAGATGCAAGACTTCCTTTTATGGAATATCTACATGATAAAACCTCTTGGAAGTTCATTTTTATGAATCTAATGTAGATTCAAAAGAATTACCGTCCCCCTGGTCTTACAGTACTGTAATTTCAATACAGCGAACTGGAGGACAGCGCCTAGAGTAGTAGCGATTAAACGCCTTACATGGGACATATTCTCATTTGATCCGTACATAAGCCCAGGAGTAGATGAGGTGCTTTCGGCACTTCTGCTACAAGGTTCATAAATATTAATCAGAATTCTATATCACCTACTACGTACGTGTATAGATCTAGGGTACATTCCCCATGCCCGTTAAGGTGATTTTCATCCTCAAAAAAGGGTGTCTCGGGTGTGATAATGCATAATCATTAAGACTATAAGAGTGGCCTTCTTTCTGGTCAAGACGCTGTAAAGATGGTAGAGGTAAAGGTAGTCGATGATTGATTTATAGCACTGGCTCATTTTTAGGTATCTAAATGATATTTGCTTAGCCGCTAGTAGATATGACACTAATTGCACCATTCTAAGATGGTTAAAGTTCATGCTATCTGAGCTGAGATGTTTTCGCAAAAAGAATTTACTTACAGGGTGAGCGCGAGTTAAAAAGCGAGGCCGCACAAGGTTACGTGAACTCCAGACCAGTCAGCGTGCTTTCTTATCAAGGGGTGGTACATTGATCATGATCTAAGGGCAAGCTTCTCTAAGACTGAACTGCTCATCCTCGCCAGAAAGCGACACATAGATGGCTTCATCGTGTCAGAAATATTAGCTGCCCAGTTACAGCCATTCTGAACAATAAAGTAATTACGAATCGTTCTAGATGCCAAACCAGTATGGATGATACGTAACAGTACGTAACAAATCAGAAGAGGCTCTAAAATACTAGAAGAATATAGAAAGAGCTTTAGTAAATCCAAATTTACATTGTAGACTTACACAGTAATTATAAGATCTATGGCCGTATCTGCTTCTTTGATATTGTGAACGGTTATGTCGCGTATTTACGTCAAAATACATTTTAATCGGCCAAAACATGACGTGCGCATGTATCATTACAGTATTGAGCACTGTAACCGTAAAAGCTCTTTTGGACCCGATGTCTTTACACTTGGTGATTGAAGTGGAGGCATGAAGAGCAGCTCATAGGTTAAAGCGTTAAGTCGAGAACGAGCAGTGCTACAGTGCAGACGTTCCCTGATCTGGCGATGTACAAAACGGTAAGCATGGACCTCCCAAAAGTCATTAGCAAGCAATAAATTCTACCTACCAAAAAATCTAGAAAAGAAGTTAACTAGTGGAGAATCCCCCAGCAACAACACCCCAGGGGTAGAACAACAATAACACCGAATATAAAAATTCCACCAATCTAGTTACCGAATTCCGTAAATCACAATGCCCTAATTGAAAAAAAAGGAACTTTCACTACAATGTATAATACAACTACATTACGCATCAACCTAACAAAAATTGAAGATTTTCGAACTTTAACCAAGTACTTTACAGAAAACAATATTCCATATCATACCTACCAAAATCCCAATGACAAACCAATAGCAGTAGTTATTAAAAATGTTCCATTATCACTCACTGACCAAGAAATAAGAAAGGAACTAGCTGGTCAAGTACCAGTAATTAAAGTAACACGCCTATACACCAAAGATAGAAAGCCTCTGCCAGTATGTGCACTAGAGCTAACCAACAACGAGCAAGCAAAACGAATATACTCTCTAATATCAATATTTTACTCCATAGTTACAGTAGAAGCCAGAAGGAAATCCAAAAACATCCCGCAGTGCCACAGGTACTAGCAGTGGGGCCACACAAAAAACTATATATATATATATATATACAGATACACTCACCGGCACGAAAAACGGAGCACTTGCATTTTTTGATTAGATTTAAAATTGTATCCCTTTGTGATGTTTTATTGTTACATTTATTATTATACATTTATTATACATGTTATAATGTTAAATGTATAATAAATGTATAATAATAAATGTAATAATAAAACATCACAAAGAGATACAATTGTAAATCTAATCAAAAAATGCAAATGCTCCGTTTTTCGTGCCGGTGAGTGTATATATAAACAAGGGTAGATCGAACCCTTTAGTTTAGTAAGACAGTCGGTCCACGGAAAGAAAACCGCAAAAGAAAAATTACCCGGCCCTCCAGGATAGGGGTTGAGGCAAGAGGCCAGCACCCTCATACTCGTAAAATTATTATTATGCTAAAAATCTCAGTCAAGGACGGATCAAACAGACGACAAAAAACTACTGCAGCTTAAAACCAACTTGTGTAAAATGTGCAGGGAACCACTTACATACCGACTGCGAAAAGAAACCCCAACGATCCAGCAATATGCGCCAACTGCAGCGGCACTCATAGCGCAAATCACCGCGGCTGCCCTCACCACATTCAACTACTAAAACAACGCAAACGAACTCAACCAACAAACTCGTACGTAAACAACACGCAGACTATTTCGGAGGCCTTCACGGTCATTGTCATTAAGTAACAAACGACTTCAGGGATTGGACCGTGTCATTATTGAGGTCGAAGAACTCAACGTTTCGCCCACTTTCGTAAGGGGCTTCATCAGGAGGAAAAGAAAAAGCGCAAGGTAACTCAACGTATAAGCCATGCCAGAGGCGAAACTCTCCTCCCTGTATACAAATAGAGAACAACGAAATACTCTGGAATCCCAAAGAGAGCGCTGTCAAATACTTGGAATTATACCTTGACACTCGCCTAAGCTGGGGGTACCACATAAATCAGAAGCTTATCGAAAGCTATACTAGATTATACCCACTAATTAACAGCAAATCTACACTAAAAACAGAATACGCAAAACCCTACTTCGACCTCTTGTCCTATATGGATCGCCGATCTGGTGCAACACCTCAAACACCAACATACAGAAAATAAAACGCCTCCAAAATAAGATTCTAAGAATAACAGTCAACGCACCGTGGTACGTTAGAAATATTCAGCTGTACGAAGAACTCGGCATCTTACCCATTGACCAATATATCAAAAACTGTTCGGAAAATATCATCTCAAACGCGAGTGCACGTAGTGGTGCGGTATACTATAAACTCTTCAAAACATTCACCTCAGGTTTAGACGCAACTTACCCCAGGACCTAGTTCTAATAAACCAAAGACACAATTAAACAAAATGTTAACTCACTGCCCCTGTTACTCTGTCGCACAATGTCATAATGTATAGTCTAAGTTACTATTATGTCACAAAATGTTTTACTTATGCCATGTATAAGAAATGGTTGTTGCTCTGGCAGTAAACGATACTTAAAAAGAAAAGGTTAAAGCGTTACGATGAGCTGTACAAAAAATCTACCACTCTTAATAAAAAATCTGGAAGCAGAAAGCGACTGCATGTTACCCTCGTTCTACTTCCTAGAAACTTTTGATATAGTAGTTTTTGTTCTCTGAATGTCATTTTTTGGCAGTGGTCTGTTATGATGTGTTTTTATCGGACTTTTTCCACTGTCTAGGGTGTATATCACACAACGTTTCGGGAGTTTTGATCTACTCCCGTCTTCAGGTGTTCCTGGTTAGTCCAGAGAAGGACTGATATTGTACGCTGGTGGCCTAGTGGTAAGTTTGACAGACTAGTAATCACAGCGATCAGCGGTCCCGGGTTCAAACCCGGGGGAGGCAAGAGTTTACGAATAAAAGCGTACAATATCAGTCCTTCACAGGAGACGTTGTGTGACATACTCCCTAGACAGTGGAAAAAGTCCGATAATACACATCATAGCAGTTTTTCTCAGGAGATATTTCTGTCACACTATCAAGGATCACCTCAGGACTGCTGATCGCGTCTGGTTTAAGGACGGACCAAAGACCGAGGAAGAAACGAAAACTGGAATGTATGGTGAAAGGTTTTGGGCAAACTTACCACTATTTTTCAAGCAGAGCTGTCTTGGACTGTGTTCAGGAAAACCTCCAAGGAAAGTATTTCAGCAAGCATATTCATCTACCTATGGACATACAGTTAAGCTGTTCGCAGAACCCTTAAATCTGTTAAGACCAACCCAAACTTGGTTCAAGACGTCCGAAGGAACTAAACTAAAAGAAAGGAAGATGCCGATATTTTGGCTAGAAGGAATTTCTAGTGGCCACTTCTTGACTTGAAGCTGTCACTTACTTGGTTTCTGCAGGAGCAGAAGTGTCAAACTAAAAATAAATAATTAGGCTTGATCGCTGTTTATTGTAAGTTGAACTTTGTAACCGGATCAGGTGTCAGACAAAGCTTAAAGTGTTAAAGTCCTTGTCCGGCAAGTATTAGTTATTTTTATTAACAGCTCGAGCCTCATGCCTGTAGTAAATCTGTATCGACAAGCTTCCGCATCCAATGTAGTTTTTATTAAAGTCCTATCTCACTAACATTAAACGTCCAGTTAAATTTCAAAAACTTTACACTGAACTCTACCCAATACTATCTGGAGCTCCAGAGTGAAGTATTCCTTTATACTCACTGCATGCAATAGAGTTGCAAGAAACCAGGTAACTAATGATTGCTACCTGTGTTGATGATACCACTATTTTAGCATCACATCATTGATGCTTCTAGAAATCTGCAAATACATTTAACTTAACGATTTAATAAAAACAACCATCAGCAAAGATTTTTCTTTGTTTACTTCTGTTTTCTAAGACTTCTAGATTGTAATTCGAATTTCCATGGAAATCTAGATTTGATAAATGTTTAGAATCTATTGGCAGTATTTTTCACTAAAACCCTAACTTATGTTGTACCAGAAGAAATATAATTAAAGATCCTAGATCCTATCAAAATATATAAAAATATCTAGGGTCTTCCATTTAAAATAAAAAGGTTGAATATTGATAGTCGAAACACTTGACTGTAATCTGCAAACTAATATTGTCAAAATCTAGGTAAAAGTATACCATATATAATTTATTGGGTCCACAATCTTTAAATAAAGGGTTATAAGATGGGGCGTTCTGTAGATCGGACGGTATACAGGGTGCCCGTTCTTCGAGGTTAAGCATGGGGTAATCTTAAGAGATACGAAGCCGGTTAAATTACGACAAAGTGGCATATTTTTCTGGTGATTAATAAACTGGAAATAAATTTGTGCTGTCATTTTTAGTTTTTAGCAAAAAAACTGAAATTTTCAGTTTTGGTTTGTATTTTTTTATTCGAAAACTAATCAAGTTACCCATTTTTAATCAAAACATTATTCAGACACTTTTCAACAAGGAATTCAAAAATAATATTGTAACTGCTCTAGCGTTTAAGATAGCAAAAAATCGATAGACATTTTTTTTTATGGACGCCATAATGGATTTTCTTTTCTTTGAATGCAGATTTTTTTCTGATTGCTCAAATGTATAACACTTTATGTTTTAGTAACCACTTCATCAAAATATTGAGGTTCTAGTTTTTTTAAGAGTGCCAAGGACAGAGAAACGCCACCTTCGTTTGTAATAACTGATAAGTTTTATTTTGAAGCAGGAAGAAAATAAGAGCACCGGAAGCGAAACTGACAAAAGTGTTTAATTTTTATTGACAAAATTTTTTATAAAGGCAATGAAAGCAAACAGTACAAAAACATTACAAAATAAATAATTAAAGCAAATGCTCAAACTGTCCGCCTTCCATCTTTAAACATAACTCTGAATGTTTTCTTAAATTGGCAGTTATCCTCCCGATGTCTCATCTTCTGATCTGTTTCAAAGCAGTCGTGATATTTTGCTGCAGTTTGTTTATATCAGCTGGTACAGTTTTATAAATGTTATTTTTCAACGTGCCTCATAAGTTGTAGGTAGTCCAACGAAGATAAGTCCGGAGACCGTGTTGACTACAGTATGACACAGCAATTACCCGATTAGGAAACATTTCTCACAACTGATTTGTTACTCTTCTGCGTTTTGGTGAAACCACTCATTACTGAGGCGGGGAAGAAAAATATTCTCATAGTTCTCAAGTTCTTAAAAAGTAAGATACCTATCCGCAGTTAAATTCTCTTCAAAAATGTATGGACCAACAACGGTTTCACTCACTAAACCGACTCATTAATGTAGTCCAAACCGCACCTGAGGTCCCCGTTCTTGTGAACCACACGTACTCGTTATGTCGGTTGATCACTCCCAAATTTGTAAATTTCGATCCATGAGTCCATATGACGTCATTAAGGTATGTAATGTCGATTTTGCTATACCTGTAATCACAAAAAAATCTGCATAGAAAGCTAGACAGCTTATAAGTGTGTTTATAATAAATATTTAAAAAAAAAAATTTAAATTACAGTATTCAGCCTACAAACTGTCATAAATCAATTTAAGTCATGGCCTCCTATGTTGGTGTAGTGTATCAAGCCGTTTTGATATTTTACCGTTATGCGACCGTTTAGACTAGTTTCAGTACAAATATTACGATTTCACCTGTATATAGGTCCCTTTTCGTTCATATTTTCTCGTACAATACTTCAGCTAATTGTATCTAAGATTCTAAAGTTGTCCAGCACGTAGCTTTCGGTTTTCTAAAAAGTATAGCGAAACCGCCCTAATCTCCATGCCGTCATCTGTGCAGCTGTTCTCGTCCCGTCGCATTTAAGAGCGCTGGTTTGCAGCATTTTCAAAAACCCAGTCAATTGGAGCAAGCGAGATACCCTTCCTTAAATAATAAAAACTTCAGTCGATCTCTCTCGCACGCGGTTTGCTTCGCGGTCGTCAGATAGCGCGTTTTGGCGCGGAAGTTGGCTTCGCTTCGCTTTCGAGTTAGTTGATTTACGGCTGATGTTTGAGACGCAGGTTCGTGAGCGTGCCGTTCACGCCTTAGGACGTGCGCCTCCCCTTCGTTTTTGGTGCTGCTACAGCTTCATTTCGCTTTCTGTGTTAGACTTGTGTTCGGGCTGTAAAAGGGAGAGGTGGTTTCGGGGAGTGGAGTGAGGTGTGGTGCCTTGTGCGTTCGGATGACCGTCAGCTGTGCATAATTTTGTGGTGCCGTAAAAAAGCCATTCTCCCAAACTGGGGATTAATATCGCGGAGCTGTCCAAATCTTTGGTCTCGCCGTTTCTTTGTCCCGAGGGGGACGTAATTCAGTCTTCGCCACGTTGGTGGAGTATGTTCAGATGCCGCTCGCCTCCCACGCTTTCGGCTATGCGTCCGTTGCAGTAAACAAGCCGCTAGCTGCCGTCACGCCAATGCTCGGCGGGTCTAATAAAGTAGTGTGTGTGTAATTAGCATTAATAATTAAACCCTTGTAACTGTATTTGCTGTAACTGTCTTTCATAACTAATTTCATTTATCTGTGCTGGCCTAATTGAGCGCATTTGCTGTATAACTAAATTCATTGCCGCCTACCAAGGCCTGTTGTATAACAAAATGTATTACGTCGTACCAAGGCCTGTTGTATAACTAAATTCATTCATCTGCTTACCAAGGCCTGTTGTATGACAAAATTCATAACTGCCTACCAGGGCTTGTTGTACAACTGAGTTCATGTGACCACTTAATTATAATTAGAGATAAAGCGTCCCCCAGCTGGGCTATATACTTAGTTTAGTCTATATCTGTGTGCTAACCCTTTGTTTTTCTGTGTACCGCCAATTTTACATGTGTGAGACCAATAGACCGGTATTTTAAACGAGGCCTTATAATTTACGACGGGTCTGTGCATGCCCACTTTCAGTTTATTGTGTAAAGATATATGTACGGCTAAGCCTGAGTGCTTGAGTGTCACAAGTAAGTTGGCGACGCTTGCCGCTGCTGAAGGTCATGGGGCTGCTTATATTTTCCATTCCCGTTGCGTTCTGGATTTTGGCCAAGGTGCAAAGTTAGAAGGTAGGCTCACATGATTTCCCGGTTTTACTCTGGGTCTATCCTTGTATTTTCGTTTATGTCAATGAAACCGGATGGCACCCTATTCAATTTTATCAATGTCTACCGACCCTTTGGCCGTTGCCCGTAGGTAATCTCGTGAAGAACCCTTCCTCGCTCTACTGATGTTTAGCCGGCATTTTCTTGTTGCGGGTTGGGCAGCGGCATAGGTGAGTCTTTGTCCCGATTTTGTAAAATATTGTCGGCGCCGGCCATCTAGTTTTTATATGTGCCGGCGCGGTGTCGCAAAGCCTGTTTTAGACCGTAACAAGTGATACACTGTAACGTTTCGCCCCGCGCGAACGCGTTTTTAAATTAAAATTAATTAGCGCGTTCTCCCTCAGCGATTTTTGATTATCAGGGGCTGTAGATCTGAAACGCCCGTCCAGCGATAACGGCGCGTCATTAACGGATCCCCCGCTCCACGCATGCGCATCTCTGCGCCGGTCCCCCTCTTAAACCCTCCGAGGAAGTTGTTCGCTGCACGAAGCCCGAAGGCGAACACTTATAAGCAGTTCCACGACCGCTCCTGAAGGCATTCATCCACTCGTCCACCGACACCGTCACCAGCATCCATTCCCCTCCTAGATCCCGATCCCTTTCCGTCCTGTCTAGTTATTTAATGACGAATTAATGTCATTTTCCGACCTGACTCGTAGTCGGCGATAAGCGAAGACTTCTCCTGGAAGTAGGCCGCCTTCACGATTACAAACTTAAACCTCTTCCTTATCCTGCAGAATAGGTACGGGACGAAGTCCGCTGGGAAGCCGCTCCGCCGTTCTGCACCTCCTTTGAACCTGTATCCCCGAGACATTTTAATTACGGAAATCTATGTTGGTTAATAATTTAATTTGACAAATCCTTGAGACGTGTTTGCAAGCGAAGACTCAATTTAGAGACCGCCAGGCCCGTCTATTTAAATAACTTGCTTATCAAGCAACCTAAATGTCATTTTGCGAATAATTATCTCCCAAAAGTCCATGCAATTAAAATACGACAATAGCATCTCGTAATACCTATTTTAAAAGCCCGAATAATTACTAAATTGCAGCCCTTGAAAGAATTGGTTAATGTTGTTATTAGCTACAGAGTTCTACCTACCAGGGGAATCTGATATCAACATCTCCAGGCCGTCTCGTCGTGGAGGAAATCTCCTCGTCACCGGCAACCGGCTCGAGGAAGCTCACTAGGTGGATCTTTCCACCAAATCCTCGTGGTACCGCACCTTGCACAAAACACCACGCCGCGAATTTCCCGAATAAGGGCAAACATCCTAAACGCCACCATCACGTAAGCGAAATCCCGGTATTTGGTTAATTAAATTGTCATTACAGCGACATGTGCTCGTACACTTTCCGCCGAGTGCCAAGTGAAGAACGCCTGGGGCTAACTTCAAGCAGTTCCAGAAGCTACCAGCGTCGTCTCCGCCAGAATTCCCGAGGGGGCTAACCAGAAACCACCGTTTACGCGGCTGTACGACGGGTTGCAGCAAAAAGAAGCGACGGGAGGCAGAAGATTACTTTTATTATCAAAATACATGTTAATTTTCAATTATCCAATTATGATTACGTTTGTAAATAGTTCTGAGCACCAATATTAAATTGATTAAAGCTATCCTGTGTTTGGTTTGCTACGCTTCTTATGTATATCTGGAAATCTTGACCCTGTCTCCGACTCGACTAGCTATCAGAAAGTTAATTAGTAATTATCTTTATACCGTTAATGAGCACAAGGGTGAAATATTATAACACGACTGTGGTTTTTTTTAATGGAACACCCCCTATATTTTTATTATTTGAAATCAGCATAACATTTACTTTAGAATGGCATGCTTAAACAAACATTTTGTAACTCATTATTTTTTAAATTAAAAAAAATAGCTAAAGTAGGCCATGACTTATGTAAAATCATTAAAAATCGAACAAGAAATGCAAAACAAATTCCACTTGGCTCCAAATATTCCTCATGGCCGAATTATCGCATCAACCGCACTAAAACAATTGAAAACTGCTTTTCAAATGGAAAAATTTTCTTATACTTATTTTTCATCATTGTTCTCATTTTAAAGGTTAAAGAAAGCAATTTTTACTTCATGAGTATGAACTGTACGATAATTACTACTTCCCTTCACGGACGCATTGGTGCTAGATCTAAGTGGTCCCTCAGCTTTTTGACAGTTTATAGACTGCAGCGGGTGCAGAGCGACAAAAAATAAGTCAAAAGATATTTTAAGACTCAACGGAGCCATCACAGCAAAGGCTTAAGCCTCAGTCTGACCTGGCTACTGCTATAACGCCCGCATATCGACTGTCTAAAAACAATTTTGGCATATACGCTCACTTCTTCGAGTTCATATGAAGAAACGATGCGCCGCGTCGCTTAGTGGAGCATAAAAAAGGAGCCGTGTGTATTATTCCGACAGAAGAGACGTACGTTGGGATTTTCTCAAAATTATTACGGTATGATCTATCTTATTATACTCATAATTTACTGGTAAACTGTCGCACATCTTGAGATAATATTTTTTATTAGCCTGTAAAGTTTGGTAAACTGTTTCACGGATGCTTTAGCTTTTGCAAGTCCATGTAGAAAATTTAATATATAAATCTCGACATATCACAATATGTTTCTGTCTATGAGGGGGTAGAAAATGCATTTTACGTTCGGTGCTTGGCTCTATCATCAAAATTCGAGTCGCCAGTGATTTGAAGGCTGCTTAGATCAACTTTAGCCGTTCATGCTTTTTATTATGGCTTAATTCTTGCACTGCTTGTTCAGATCCTAAGATATAATATATCAGGAAGGCTTACGCGATAATCATCTGCTCATAATTTGATGCATTAGACGTGTTCAAATCGTGAACAACCTGATTTATTGCTCGGCATTGATTAGCTGATGTCACTTAAGCTGAGATGCAACGCGTTGTTTAGCATAATGCACTATAATCGGTAAACGGTTCTGCGTCTGTCAACATCAAAGCTATTAGCTGTTAACTGTCCAGCTAAATTCGTTAAGCTATGCGTACGGTCATTTGCATATTAAAACTGCCAGTTGCGGGTCGTTATTAGAAGCTGATACCTTCCCACGAAAACTGTCATGTGGAAACATGCTGCTTTCATTCGCATAGAATTGGTAGGGTTTGCGGTATGATAGAGGCAGAATATGAATTTATTTTAGAAATCGTTTCGAAAAGCGAGCACCCCGCAGGTATTTTTCCATTGCGAGAATAAATAATAGCCGGTTGCTGCCAAATTTGGATAATGAAGTGTGTAATTCAATAATAGGCACACTGCTGCTTCAAGAATTTGCTTTCTATCATCTAGTCCATACAATAGTTTGTAATAACTTCCAAAGAGAGCATTTGTAGTCGGTAGGTAGTAAATGCAAACCTCACACCCGGACAGTGGTTAAGTCTTACGTTCTCCGGCCATCATACTAATACATTTGGTTGTCGTAACCACTGTGAAAGAGCATCTTTCCTACCCACGATCGAAGATGGCTTACCCAGTGTGGTAATAAAAGGCTCTCAGCCTATATTAACAGAAAAACCATTTCCTGATTTTGTAACAATTTATTCGCTGATACAGGGCTTTTGCAATGTGAAGTCCTCGTTGGGGCGTTTGTAGCACCGTAAAATAATTGAATGGCTAGAACAAGACGTGTTTACTTAAGTATCCATGTTATACCTGCATGCTTGCCTGCCTGACGGCATGTGTTTTTATCGTCGCGGATTATATTAGACTAACTTCACCTGCGATCGGTTTTACATCTTTATGTCATCACCCTTCCCGTCATATATATTTGTTCTTTTGGTACCTAGGTGGAGCACAAGGCAACATTTGATCTTTCTCGTTTTAGAAAGTGTCTGATCCAATTCCATTTTTGGCGTTTTATCTCGGTTTTCAGATCTATTTGACCCGCTCTTTGTCATAACTCTTCTTTAATAACGAACTCCGTCCATCAGATCCTTAGTATTCTGCGTAAGCATCTATTGAAAAACACCTGGATCTTGTTATTTGTTGCTAGTGTAGACTTCCAAGTTTCACATCCGTACAGTAAAACAGATTTGACATTGGTATTAAAGCTCCTAAGTTTAGATTTAGTGGCCAATTGCATATGTTTTTTAGACGTATAAAAGCATGTCTTCTCATGTATAGCCATTCACTGTAACTATGCTTTCTAACTAAATCCACTAAATGGTGTAATTAATTGTGGAATTCACAAGTTATGCCAAGTTGTTCGCAATTCGAATTCTTTATTGTCCAGTCTAAAGCGATATTGAATAATAAGGGCGAGAGAGAGAATCATTTTTGCTTTGGAGGTATCCCAGTTAGTTCTAAGATCTTCTAGATTGCGGGGTGTTTGATTGATTCAAAATCACGTTTGTAGTCGATGAATGTTAGATTTAATAGGCTTCCCCATTCTATAGATTGCTCAGGAGCTATTCTCAATGCGTTAATGTGATCCACGCATGAACTGTTAGGTCTGAACTCACATTGAGCTGTTGTTAGTTTGGGTTCCATTTGTTCAGAGAGTCTGTTATTGATGATATGTGCAATACATTTATTGATATTTAATCATGTTATGCGTCTCCAGTTACTGCGTTTTGTGAGATAGCCTTTTTTTGGAAGTTTTATTATGATTCCATCTATCCATTCCGGGGGGGGGGGGGGGGATTAATTCGTTATTCTATACCTCCCGTATAATTGGCTCCAGAATTGTCACTGTTCTTGGAATGTCTATCTTCATGAGTTTTATTGGTATTTTGTCCGGCCCTGTGGCTTTGGCTTCCTTCAGCTGTTTTAGCGCAGTTATATTTTCTCTAATATTTGGAGGATTTGAATCTATCCGTACCATTGGTGCATGTGTCCCTTCAATTACTATTTCTTCTGTTGGTGTTCTCAGGATCTTGGCATAATATTTTTCCCATTCCTTTATTTGCCCATCTTCTCATCCTGTGTCTGTTCGGTGAGCTTGTCGACCCACCTTATTTTGTCTTTTCCAGCCATTCTTTTACCCTTCTGTTTATCTCATGCATGCGTTTATCTAATTGTGTGATGGCGCTTTTCAGTCTGTTCTTGGTTTGTTTCCTATCATTTATTAAACCCCACGTTTCGTCAGAGATCCACTCATCTCGTATCCCTTTTTTGGTGCCTAGTAGTTGGTTGGCAGTTTTGTGTATATTTTCTTTATGCTTCTCCCAGTTTAGCTCGGTATTTTTTCAGATGGTTCTTAAATTCCCGAACGGGTATGAACGGGTTTTGGAGTTTTCCGAAATTGTATTTTAAGCTAGGGAGTTTCATGCTTTTCCGTTTTGCTGGCTGTAGTTTGATCTGTAGTGTACCCATCAGAAGATAGTGATCACTTACCATATCCGTGCCTCGTTTGTTGCGAACATCCAGGAGTGACCGTCTCAATCTTTTACCAATGGTAGTATTCATGATCTATTTGGTTGCACGTCCTATATTTAAAGGAGGTCCAGGCAACTTTGTGAATGTGCTTGTGGAGGAATACTGTATCTCCTATTCGACATAATAATTTTCATTGCTTGCTTGCTTGACGCCACTTTTAGAGCGAACCCGTGGGCCGAATTGGTTGATTTTGGTGTCAATCGACTCAGGGCGACGCAAGTAAGCCAGTAGTAGGGTTTTCAAATTTTTATAAGTGAATTTTTTTTATGTGGATTTTTTTGTTGATAGCTAACCTCAAAATTAACTCGACACACAAAATGGATCACTCTTGTACAAATTGCATTAAATGAATTATTTCGCGCCCAATTTGGGTGCAGAACTCTAGTGACTAAATAGTTTGTTAGACACAATTCTGTAAACATTTCACCATTCTCATTGCAGTTGCATACCCCGCACGTGGCCATTCTTGTTTCCATGTCTTGATTGTCACTACCTGTTTTAGCGGTCAAGTCTCCTATTACTATCAATATGCCAACTTTTTTTGCTGTCATGCCGTTTCGTTTAGTGCTTCATAGAAATCGCTGTGGGTTCGGTTGGTGCGTAACATTGGATTATTGTTATATTACAAGCTTTCGTGTAAAAACTTGCAACAATGATTCGGTTTGAGATCTGGATCCATTTTTTATTACTGAAAGCAAAAGAGAGTCCCGTGAGGCGAGGTTCCCAAACAAACGTGACACGGTTAAATAATGTGGCGATCCCAAAGACAAAATGACCCGGAATAATAGAGTACAGAGCAAGCACAAGCATCTGGCTAGCCTAGAACCTAGTGAGCTAGCATGTTTAGGGGCTGTTACGTCGCTCAAAATTTAGTTGGGCGGACTTTTTCATTTTAAGAGGCCTCGCAAAATTAGAAATAAATCCTATAGAAAATGCATATTATGTTGATTAATCTCCGCAAACAATCCGCTTGTTGACGCTCTTAAAACACTACATTTTCATTTACGTAACGGGCGCACAAAATACGATCCCTTAAATTTCCGCGGGCGGTGATATAACTTCAGCCGAGCCCAAATTCTAAATTGGTATAGTTTTGTGAGGTTAAGCGCTGCGTGTAACAAGACACAAAACACGGAAGCGAAACGGGTAAGAATTCTAGATAATTTGGCAATTAATCAAATAGCTAATAAACCAAGGTATCGCCAGATAGCAAAGCTGAACTTTGAGGCGGGCAACGCAAATGCCACCGCAAAAATATAAACTACAAGAGAGCAGGTACAAAAAATCTGTTCGATGTGTAATTTGTCACAGCCGGGATTGCGAGAGCAAATGTGTAAGCATACTATGTAACTACATAGGCATCTAAAACCCTAAATTAATTCTACGGATATGTAGCAATTAAAACGTTCTAACAAACAAGAATAACCTGCACATCAAAGCGTTCTAAGGACTACATTCGACTGTTCATGGTTAAACTAACGAATAAACCTTGCAGGAAGGTAGTGCACGAAGCCGTTCGAGTCAGGCCGGGGATTAGCTCTCGGAGGTCTGCGGGTATCCTCTAGCGAAGCCAGGGGGATGGGCTCGTCGGCTACTAGCTGATAGTGTGGCTTCACACGTGCCTAACGCCGGTGCCGAGGACAGGCATACGGATCCCATGCGACACGAAATGTTTCCAGCTGAGGAAAATTTAAAAGCGTTCCCAATGGCAGTAGAACAAAACAGATTAGTAGAAGGCTAAAAATACAAACTTCCAGGTAGATTACGGAGCTAAAGGGAGGAAACTGAAGACAACAAACCTTGAGTCGGAAAGTAGTCTGCTGATATTTTTGCCAACGACGAGAATGTGGGCCCCAAAAAATTCCGAAAAAGCGTCGAACGTAAGAATTTCAACCACAAATAATTATCCTAACCCTCAATGGACTTCCGGAGCTTCCAAATCCCTCCTCTCAAAGGAAGCAAGCAAAACCAAGCTGGAGAAGCCCGAAGCAAGGGGGCGTCCAACTTACTCGCACGAAGGCTCAAATGGAACAGACCGAGAAATCTGCCAAGCAGTGCAAACCTGGTTATCAAAAAAAAACTTCCAAAATATGGAAAAGGGACCACAGAAAAACTACTGCAATGTGGAGTGTTCTAAATTGATAAGTATAACTGTAATTTTGGCTGAAAATTTGTTATCACAAGATGAGAATAGGGTTGCCTAGCAATTCGGGGGGCAGCTTTGACCAATAAATGCTTAATAATAAAATTCAACTAGTTAATTTCAATAATGCATGCGAAACAAACATTAAGCGTAACAATGTTCAAACAAAAGAAGTCAGCCGAAGAATAAAGCTTGGATGGGTCGCATTCGGAAAACTTAAGGATGTATTCAAATCTAAAAGTTATGGTCAATATTTAAAAACGAACGTCTTTAATTAGTGTGTGCTACCAACCCTTACTTTGTTAGGCCATTTTCATTTTTCTTTAATTCCTATACCTACATAACCATTTGGAGCAGTTTTGGTACAAAGTTGGCGAGTCTGCCTGTATATCGGGTCCGTTTCGGTAATATTTTATCTTATAACACTTTAGCTTTTCGCATCAAACAAAAATTCAGACACCAGCGTGGCTTTTGGGTTCATTTAAAGGTTTAGCATACCGCGTCAATCTTTACATCGTTATTTCATACAGCTGCGTGCCCCATCAGTTGTAAGAACATCTATTTTCAAGTTATTCAAAATTTAGCCCATAAGGGCGAGCAGGATAGCTTCTACCTCTGTCGCTGCTATGGATCACGCTGTGATTGAACACACCTGGACGTCGCAGACAGCGAGTTTGAGCGCGAAGCTCCGTTGAGCGTCTGTTTTCAAGGATTCCGTCTTCGGCCGCGAGACAGGACAGTCGCGTTTCGGGGTGCTGGTGGTGTCCGCTTTGTTGGCTTTAGCCACTTATTAATTACGGAGGCCTGTTGGCCTGAATAATCCGTTGTTTTGGATGGGATTCTCGCGAGTGAGCTAATTACCGGCCACACCGATGTTTGTGATTGCCAAGGGGCAGAGCACATTTCGTCCCGCAAATAATGCAAGAGATCCCTTCCACCTACATCATTTCAACAGCAGCAAGCAACGCCACGTTTTGAGGCTGACCCACTAAATAAGGTAGTGTGCGCTGTGTTGTATATAACATTTGTGTAATAAACCTGTTTGCCTCAAGCTGGCTTTGCATTGCAATTAAAGCTCGCATATTTGCCGTCCGATGATTCATTCAAGCCTGGTACATTCACGTACAAAATTAACATTTGTGTAATAAGCTTTTTTGTCGCAAGCTGACATTTAAAGATAATTGAATTTGACTTATCGTTCGGCCGCCGTTTAACGGAGACGAGGTAGACTCACTTACGAAAGTTAACCTTTGTTGTACGAGCCAACGCTTGAGGGCTTCATCCGCTTTAGTTGTACGTAATAGTTATTAATTAAGGAGTCTCCCAGCTGGATTTAATTTCTTTTTGCATTTACTCCTTTATAATTTGCTAGATTGTTGTACAGGGTGTCCCATTTTCGATGATATTACGGGGTATCTCACTTACGAGTAAAAATAGAGAGTTGCGGTTTTCGCAATACTTTGCTATTTTTTTGTGAAAAAAAAGATGGTATAAACAAAACGTTTATAGCCCGCTTAGTTTCCGAGATACAGGGCGAAATTGAAAATATTGCATTTGGAAGCCCCCTCATATCTCCGTTATCCTTTAACATATATCAAAGCCAAAAACTGGCTCTTATACAGTTTTTTACGTAGAATCCAGTGGAGTAGTCAGATTTTTGCTGTGAGCTGTCAATTTTTAGCTATAAATCAAAATTATGTTTTTTTAACGAAACACTTTGTATATATTTTTGTAAAGCTTCCAAATTTCCAATTAAACGAAATAAAAATATACAGAGTGTCCCGTTAAAAAAACATATGTTTGATTTATAGCTAAAAATTGACAGCTTACAGCAAAAATCTGACTACGCCACTGGATTCTACGTAAAAAACTGTATAAGAACCAGTTTTTAGCTATGAAATATATTAATAGATAACGGAGATACGATGGGGGTCCCAAAACGCAAATTTTTCAATTTCGCTCTGTATCTCAGAAACGAAGCAGGCTATAAAAATTTTATTTATACCGTCTTTCTTTTTACAAAAAAGTAGCAAAGTATTAACAAAACCGAAACTCTCTATCTTTACTCCTAAGTGAGATACCCTGTAATATCATCGAAAATGGGACACCCTGTACATGCCAACCACGTCGGCACAGCTGTAAAGTTTCGCCCATGTGATGTGGCTTAATAGATATGTTAACTATAAATGAATTATGATTTTTCCTTGTTCTTGTGCATTTTTGTTTACAGGGTGACTTAGTTACTGTGTGAAGATCGATGTAAGGTGAGGCCCGAACGTGGTGAATACGCGTTGCAGGTAGGTTGGAGCGTTTGTCGCTACGCTCCAGAGTTAGTATTTGAGTATTTTTGCCCCGTTTGGCTTTCAAGGTTCGGTTAAGCATGGGTTTTCCCTATTGGATTTTATAACACCCTATTCATATCGACACGCTTGCCCTGTGGTATCTCGTTTTTAGGACCACCCCCATCTCCCTGAGCGTATTCGAGCCGTTGCCTTTAGCCTGTTTTGTAGCGTTTTCTAGGGTAAGTGTGGATGTTTCCCGGACAGAATGAGTATTCGGCACTCGCTCATCCGTGAGTGTCGCAGAAGCAGTTTGATACTGTAACAAATTATGCAGCCGAAACGTGGGTTTTGATCGAAAAGATGATAGAAAAAAGGAGAGCAGAGCAGCGGGCAATGGAGGGATCCATGATGGGAATAAGTCTATGAGATAGAAAAACAAAGTATAAATCAGAAAACTAGAGTTACCGATATTGCTCAACATATAGCTAAGTTAAAATGTACTTGGCAGGTCGTTTAATAATAAGACATTATGACGATGGATCCGAAATGTCACGGAATGGAAACCGAGAACTGGAAAACGAGATATCGGCCCATGATGCGGTGGCGAGACAACATTGTAAAAGTAGCGGGGAACAGATGGGCAGACCTTATAAATGACAGAACCTACTGGAAAGAATTGGGGAAGACGTGCATCCAACGATGGAGTAACTAAACGTTGAAGGAGAAGAAAATGTTTTTAAATTATAAAATTATCAGAAAATATTATTCTTGATAAAAGTGTCTGCATCCTCTAAAACTAAAAATTCAATTGCCAACATTTAAATATCTCCTATCGTATACAGAAGAACTTCAAAAATATGAAAATGCTCAAGAATAAAGTATGCTTATTTTTGAATGCGCAATAATGTTGTTGGAAAAGTTACTTAGAATTATAAAGGAAGTTGTCAAATATAAAGTTACAGTCACCTACTTTGAAAAACAATTTTTACTGGTTCTCCCTATTTTTTTTGCTTACCACCCTGTGTATTATGGAAAATGAGATACTTTAACGTTAACTTATTATAGAATACGATAAGTATGTATTGTCGAACTTCAGTTTCGCTCACTTAGCAACCAGAAAATTACGTTAATCGAAATTAGTGCTAAAAAATCTTATTTTTGTGTTTAAGAATAGAATTTTCTGATAAATTGATGGTTTTGTATTTGTTGTGTTTATTGGTTTCGACAGTGTTTATTTCAAAATCCGAATTAAATCCGAGCGAGCTGGCGGCTCCTTAAATTTAATAATAAACAACTGAAATGAGATAGGCGCCCGAGTAATTAATTTGAATCCTATTAGCTACTAATCATTGTCAAAATAAACCAATAATGGAAACTAACAGCGTACAATGCAAATGCCTGCTAACAAATGTAATTTTAGTGAAATATCCTAATGGTTCAAACAGATTTGTCCATGTGACAGTTCGCCGCTAATACAGACGGACTTAACGACAAGCAAAGCTTGATACATTGGAGTACATTTGGAAACAAATTGACCGGCGCGTGCATATTCATGTGTTGCATTAAGCGGACGCAGATGATTATGCTATATCGTAATAATTTATTGCCGTGGACAGCCGCGATCTATTCCGCTAATGCGCAAACTTAATTATTCCGAAATCTGTCTCCCAACGAGCGATAGTGCTTTCGCGGATTCCAGAAATTATTGCACACTAGTTTCGAATACTGCATAAAAGGGCTCGACTTGCACCATAAAAGTGCGTTATCGGCAGAGCCACTCGTTGCACATCTGCATTGTGCAGCTACTCGCCAGTGCAGATGGGGTGTAGTCAACACGGTTTTAATTACGAAACAGCGGGTTCACTGAATTCCGCAATCATTTCAAAAGCGTCGAGGCTATTTCATTTTATTAATTCGGAGCGGCGTTTTCATAAAAATCCCACGTAAGACCCCTGCTCAGGATCGTGTTAGCCAAACGGCCACCAGGCTATGGCTTACGGCGATATTTTTATAGGCATCAGAATCCAGAATAAATATGTTATAATTAAATATAAGAAAAAGGAAGGGAATACCGCTATATGCAAGTTACTGTTACCAAGGATAATAGAAATAAAACGGATACAACAAACAAAACTGACAAAGGAAAATTACACTCAGCACTGTGGGATAAAGAAGAACAAAGGAAATAATATCCATGACATATCGCTGTAATTAACAATTTTTTAGAGAAATAAAGATGCTACAATATTGTTAGGCCAGGTTAAAAATCAACGCCGCCACTTGCTTTTGTATGCATGCGATAAAGGAATGAAAAGACCCCGCAGGGCGGTGATTAGTTCAGTAGTGGGCCTGCGATCATGGAGCAGCAAGCATTTGCATATATAACCATAGCAATTTTGGCGTATTACAAGGTTTGAACAATATACCCATCTTTTCAAAGCAGTTTACTCATCCGAAATTCCAAATCCCGTCTCGTTTGTGTGCCGCGAAATTACATATTGATTTTCGATCAGATATTTTCAGAGCAACCCCCTTATCGTTTGCGCTTTTTTATGTGCCGACACCCTGTATACCAACACGATGATCGCTATCCCGACGCAACCTTGGCGAAACATCTCGTTGTCATTATATAGATCGACGCTGACGCCGTAATCAATCTTTGATCTGTCATTATCCATTCCTTGTTCGACAAGTCGACGCAACCCTGAAAAGTCCATATCGCCATATCGCCTTTAGACAATCTTGAAGCCACGGTTTCTATTATCGAGCCCCTGATTTTTGCATCTTGGTGTCGATTTAAGTATGCACAAGCTTTATTTATCACAAGTATTTTTCATGCCTAAACTCCTGCAAAATTTTGTGTGTTTACATTTATGTAATACATTTTGGGGCATATCCCCTTTCGAAGTGCAATAACGCCTTGAGCGATCTGCGACAGTATATAAATATTGCTTTCCCCTATGGAATCTGTATTCCAGGCGAACATTTGCTAGGATTTTGCTTATCTTGCCACATGACGTCACGAGCAGGTAGACTTTTTAAAGATTGTTTAATGCGGTTCTCATTCTTAATAAAGTTCTTAAATTTATTTTCAAAAATCTTGCAGGGTGAATCATATCTGTAGCCGAGCACGCAGATTTCCCATGCCGAAAGGAACATTCTCACGGTACTCATGCATCACCAGCACAGAAAACAACTAGTAGTGCCTTTTAAAGTAACACGAGTTTGTCCCTATATCTTTTTAGGTATAATCGTTTTGACTATCGCGAGCAAGCCTCCTTTTATGTCAGCAACAACATAAGGAACTATTCTGTTTTAATGACCAAACCAGCTATCCGTCAACGGAGTAGATAACTATCTATTCTGTGGGGTTGAAAAAATACGAAAAGTAAAATGTATATACAGGATGTATTCAAATAAAGTAGTATAAATGATACGGGTGAATCCTTGAGTCAAAATAAGATCACGCCAAACATACCCCTGATGACTTACAGTCCACTAATAGTCAAGAGGAAAACTTATATTCAAATTTGTTAAAAAGAGCTAGTAACAAACATTAGATTCATGGATGACATATTATTCGAGTATTTTTACGTTTGGGGACATGTTCAATGCTCGTTTATCTTGAAAACAAAAATTCTAATCAAAGAAATTAAAGAGAACAAGTATGTAGGGCACTAGGCTAGTGATTAGCTGCAACAACGCTCTCTGCGTATCAATTTCCAAACCATTAAGAGGCTACATTATTCAAAGTATGCTAAATATGAGTACTCTGTATCCAAGCATTATTGATTAATGTATTTACATACTCGTATGTATTTTCTTCTTAACCTTTAAGGCGATGTATGTCATCAGGGGTGCGACTTTGTACTAAGGTATGTTTGACTTAATCTTCTTATTTTGACTCAAGGATTCACCCGTATCATTTATGCCACATTTGAATACAATCTGTATATTTAAACACAGAAACATTGTTTAAAATAAGAAACTAGCGATATTTAAATATGTAACATAATATAATGTACATCTTAGATAAAAATAATCGAATTAATTAACACAAAAAGGAAACAACAAATATCAAACAAATCAATATTCTTAAAATAACATGAAAGAAAATAATGCATTCTCAAAATATGAACATTTATAACACTCACCTGCAGACCAATTACTCTTGTCTGACTTTTAGAATTACTTTACAAATCAGCTGTTGTTTGATATAAATACCTTCAGATGTTTATGTTCTGTGTATCGTTGTTTGTGTTCTGGGTAATTAACTCGTTTACTCACCGACCCCCCCCCCCCATGTCCTCGCTTTGCTATAAATGGTCGTTACGGTCCTAATACTATCAAACGTATCGTTTTCACTGTGAAGCGAAGTGAAGGGTAAAGGCATACCTAAACCTAGACTTACTCTAATACAGAGTGTATTAAGGTCCGAGAGTGTTCGAATGTTTGCTCGCTACGGGTTCGGCAACTTTCTAGTGACTTCTAATGCATAATTGACATTCTTTTCTTTGAAAGTTTTAGAGTAAAAATATTTTTCCAGCCTCCATTTCTTATTCAAAAATGTTGAGGAATCTTAATTTTGCTTTCGAAGTTATACCATGTGTTTGTTCGGAATTTTCTTTTGGTTTGGTAAATTTCTGCACTCATCTAGTTACTACAGATTTGATAATATTTCGAAAATACATTTGTTGGCCACCCACAATCTAGGGTACTATTTGGTGATCTCTGCTTTCGTATGGTCTAATGTTCTATCGAATTTATTTTTAGGCCTGTTGGTTGCACTTTTGATTTTACGTTCCTGATCCAATATTTCTACAAGGGTCTTAAAATTTGCTGTGCTAAAGTTCTTGGATGTGTAGCTTCACGTTGCTGTTCCACCCACCTGTTGGACTTAAGATTTAACGCTGAGAAAAGCAGCTATCCCAGCCCAACAAGCTCTTCGCGTTGTTCCAACTTTTCGCTCACCTGGCATCACTTTCACGCTTCTCGTTACGAGTGAGCTACATGGCTTATTGAATCGCCCCAGTTATATAAATTACCCATCGTAGATCTTAAACCGATTGAAACTTTTGTAAGCAGTAGACAACCTTGTGGACGGTGGACAACCATTCATTGAATACCAAATGTCGTGTTTTCTGATTTTCGACTGTACCATTTTATTTGTTAGGAATAGTAAACGAGTAATTTTATTGATATACGTGCGCCACCCGGCGATTACGCGAAGAACTCGCTTTTTTCTTGATACGATAATTTATATCTTACCTACATCCGTATCCGTTTGGGGAGGCCTCACTTTGCGACGTCTTTAGAGCGAATGAAGTTAATATCAATGATGATTTTCACACTTTGCTCAATCGATTCCGTGCTCTTTTATTAAATCGTTAGTGTACCGCTCATGTAATTGCTCTTTTCCAAAAACTTATGTAAAAGCTTTTCTTATATTAAGGTCGTTGTCGTGAATAAATATATCGTTGATGTTTGACACTGTTGTTGTTTTTGGCTATTTATTTTCTTGCGTCGCATCTCCACTGGTATACATGGTTCAGAGTTCCAAGCGAGCATTCATTGTGGACAGACGTATTTTGTGAAGTCTGTGCGTAGCTGTGTAATTACGACACTGAACTAAACCTTAACTTACTGATAAAGTATTTATTAAACATAAGTTATTACTATTACCGGCCGCCGGTTTCATCAACTATCTGTAACCCCAATGTCACAAAGCAGCCACATCAAACAACCTACACTAATCAAATCCTAACAATAGCAAAACATTTCAACACTCCCAACAAGAAATCAGTTTAACTAATGTAGATAAAACCATATGGATGTTGACTTTTCACTCCCTAGCGGAGAAAATAACAAAAGACTCTTTAGTAGTCCGCCCGCCGAAAATACAAATAAAAAATATGCCTTCGACAGCGAGGCAATTCTAAAATTAAACAAATATTATTTACGTGGCAGTAGCCAGAATATAGCAGAAATCGAATCGACCACAATAAAACCAAAAATTTCACCGAGTTATTTGCATTATGCTGATAAATATAACGAAGTGATAAAAGACATCCAATCGGTAATACAAAACGAATTTACTACAAATTATAAAGGTAAATTTCTCAGAATAAACCTTACATCGATAGCACGCTATCGCCTCTTAACCAAATACTATGATGATAATAATATTAAATATCATACCCATCAAAACCAAGAGGAATCCAACCTGGAAGTAGTACTGAGAAATGTACCCATTGCAATCACTGTAAAAGAAGAACTAATCAGAAAATAATATACGGTAAACAACGTTATGCGTATGAACAATGTCACACAGATTGTTTCACTGTGTAATAGAAGTAGAACCGCGACACAAAACAAGAGATATCTCGCAATGCATACGTTGCCAAAGATACGGGCATACAAAAAACTATTGCCGCTTGGATCCAAGGCGCGTTAAGTTCACAGGCAACCATCTCTACACTGAATTCCCAAAAAATACCAAGTCCCAGTGCGTTAACTGCGGGGAATTTCATCCTGCTAACTATAAAGGATGCCAATATTATCGTAATATAATTAACAAAAGAAACCAAACACATACAGGTAACTCAAGAAGAAACATCAACATGCAATTTATCAATTGCTAATTGGAATGCCAATGGCATAAAGAAACAAAAATCAACTTTTACAGCTTTCCTAAACAGACACCATATAGACATAGGCTGTATCACTGAAACACATCTAAAATAATCGAAAATCTGCAAAATCCCAGGATATACAATTTTTCGTTTTGATCGTCCAGACCCTGTTGCCTCAGTAGGGGTAGCAATCGTCGTCAAGAAACAACTAACCGTAACTGCTCTACCAAAAGACAAAGTCCCCAATATGGAAATAATATCAGTCAAACTATGTCTTGATGATAACAATCAAGTAAAGATTATCAGTGGGTATAAACAACCAAACTATAAACGCTTGTTAGAAGACGACATCACCACAATATTCGATGACAATGAAACGATACTGCTGATGGGAGACTATATTGAAAAAATACAATATGGGGTTGCAGAGTAAACAACCCTGACGGCGTCCCTACCGAATGGATCGTCTTCCGGATATTTTGGACATAGTTTTACAGAAAAACTTCTCCCAACCAATACAACAAATGGTAGTTACCGAACTTGACTTCGATCACTTACCAGTGATTATTACATTCACCATAGAACCACGAACAATTAATAAACTTCCAATACTTATTAATGGCTGAGTCGACTGGGAGAGCTTTCAAGAAACTTTGGACATCAAACTCAAATGTTCTACACACATAACTTCTACCGAAGATATAGATAATTTAATAGACCACTTTCTCGAAACCATAAAATACACAATTGACAATACAACGAATACCAGACAAATTAACAGTAGACACAAGCAACTTGAAACAATACCAGTATTTATTACAGACCTTATAAAAAAACATGCACTATGAAGACAGTGGCAAAGAACCAGAGACCCAAACATCAAAACTAATCTAAACAGCCTTACATAAGAGAATTACAACCTGGCGATCCAACAATGTCGAGAACAACCAAAAGAATTCTAAAGCAATCACCTAAATCTTACTCCATCAATTAAAATAATATAACATACAACTCGGACAAGGAAAAATGTTATGTATTCGCGAAACACCTCGAACAGGTATTTACTCTAACACGCAACACCAATAGAGAATTTCGCGAAGAAATTGATAACTACGTTAACGAACATTTACCAAGAAACTTTGGAAAAATAAAACCATGCTCGCCTCGAGAAATAGCAAGACGCATTTATAAATTACCCGCAAAGAAATCCCCCGGGTATGACCTAGTACCAAATATTATCTTAAAACACCTCACAAAGAAAGCCTTAGCTTTCCTGGCATCTCTCGTTAATGGCTGCCTAAGACTAGGTTATTTCCCCATTACCTGGAAACATGCCCACATTTTATTATTCCCTAAATCAGGAAAAAATCCTCACGAAACAACTAGCTACCGGCCGATATCCCTTCTACCAACTCTCTCCAAATTAGTGGAAAAAATTATATAAATTTATTCACGCCTCGGCACCTTCTTAGAGACTAATAAAAGTGGACGTGACTACCTCCCTGGACTTTCCCATACTGGAAACTGTTCATATCGTCTTTATTCAACAGTCTTTACAACATATCAAAATGTCAACTCGATGACTCACGTCTTCACCGTGATAAGCGTTTACACTTTCACGTAAATTGCGGGTAAATATAAAAGAATGTGTTGTTCAAAACGTGACCACCGAGCTTCTGTAGATGGCGCCAAGTGGACAATCCGCCACTGTGCTAGTTTATGTATTATTTTCCTCAAAACGGCTGTAGCACCGAGGTGAAATTTTCTAAGTACCTGGAAATTAATTTTCTAGGGCATACAAAATCGATTTTTTTATTTTCACGGAAAAAGATTCTTTGACGCAAAAATATAACAACCGTTAGAATAAAAAAATTTTTTTTCAAAAATAGAGGGGGGAGGGGGCCGGTGCGCTTACATATATCCACGAGTGTAATATTTTTTTGCATATTCATATGCTCCATTATGCACTGAGCAATTCAGTGAAAACCGCAGCTACCTATCTTGTTTTGTTTATTAATTAAAGGGGTTTAAATTTTCAAACTTCAAAGCTTCGTAGAGGGCGCCACAAATAATTCATGAGATTCTTTAAAAAAACAGATCGATAGCCCTTTTTGGGGTCTATCAGTGTATGAATTTTAAACAAATTCCTGTGGGCAGTTTTTGAGAAATGATTTTAGAAAATTTCCAAAATTTTGAAAATTTGTAATTTAGGCCCCTTAATATTTTTCAAAACACTTTTTATATCACCTCATGTTAGCTTTCATATACTATTCAGAAAAAAAAATCAATTGAATCGATTTATCCGTTTTTGAGTAATAGGGCGTTAAACTCAAAATTTTGAAGAAATCATAGCGCCCTTCATTTTAAACCTAGCGAGTTCGGCAAAAAACTAACAGATTTGTCTTATGACCCTCTATCGTTATCCGGGATAAAATTTTCAAAATTTTAATCACGAAAACAGTGATACCAAAAAAACATGCGTAACTTCCGCTTCCGGTTTCGGATTTTTTTGAAAAGCTTATTTTGTCGATGAATTTTTGATACACCCCCGCATTCCAAAGCGCATCAAAATCGGAGCAATACTTTCGGCTGTAGGAGCGTCATCCACCCACACACCCACACACAGACAGACATTTTTTAAAAACCACTTTTTTGGGTTCCTAGAGGCCCAAAACGGATATTTCTGTGAAAATCTCGATTTTCAAAATTTTCATGATTCCAAGACTTCCCTATACCTATGGGTATGGGAAAGTAATAACGTAATTCCAAAGATGCAATTTGGATTCAGATCTGGATACTCTACTAACCATCAACTCATAAAATTAACGCAAACTATTGAGAAAGGTTTTGAAGCAAAAAAGCACACAGTAGCTGCATTCCTCGATGTGTCTATGGCATTTGATCTATAAGCTACTGCAATTAAAGACACCGGATTATCTTATAAGAATTATCACATCATTCTTAATTGATCGAACATTCTCAGTGCGTATAAATAATCACCTCTCAGACGTCAAAAGAATAAGAGCAGGAGTACCTCAGGGATCCATATTAGGGCCGATTTTATTCAATATCTTCGTACACGATATCCCAGAACCAGATAACACCGTGGTAGCTATGCACGCAGATGATACGTGCTTATTAACACAACATGATAACATCAATGAATCAGTATCACAATTACAAACCTTAGTCAACACACTGCTGGATTGGTTTAATAAGTGGTGCATCAAAATAAATGAAAGTAAAAGTGAAACCAAAATATTTACCTGACGGCGACTACACATCTTCCCGAAAGTAAAAATCAATAATATTGATGTAGACTGGAATCCGCCAGACAGTGCGATTAAATATCTCCGAGTGTATCTTGATCGCCGATTAACTTACGGTTTTCATATCAATAAAAAAAATAGTGAGAGCTACACCCGATTAGCTATGTTATATCTCATAATAAATCGCAAGTCTCCACTAAAAATATCATGTGCAGTATATAATAACGTACGGGTCTCCAGTATGGGCTGCAGCCGCTAAAACACATCTTAAAAAACTACAGGTGCTACAGAAAAAAATTCTAAGAATCATGGTCAGTGCTCCCTGGTTCGTAAGAAATGACATGATTCATCAAGATCTACGCATACCTACTATAAATGATCACCTCAAAATTATTAATAAAAAGTTCTTCGCTAATATTAACATGTGCGACAGCTCCGAACACTATTCAGTAGGTGAAAAGGACATACATAGTAGATTAAAACGACAACTACCACAAGACCTTAGTGTCAGTGAAAACTTCTAACGCTTACCTAATCATTTAACCTAACTAAATATAATTAATTTATTATATCACTTATATTTTATCCGCTAGTAACTTAGTATGCTCTATGTAAATTAAAATAGTTACAAAGGGGGCTGTTGTGCTGCTCTTATGCTAAATATGTATATCTGCCTTTGTATTTCATTTTTTAACCTGATAACACAATGTTATATAATTTTCTCAGCCCCACTTGAGGTGCCAAAATTGTTATATAACTTTGGTCGCAGTTCCGCTTTGCAAACCAACATTTTTATATAACAAATATTAAATGGATATCTACACTCTTGCTTATTAAGAAGAAGTAGTATCAAGAATATTTTCTCAAACACTAACCTTCCTACTTATTAAATTATTTTCAATTGACATTTCTCACTAATGAAAATATGACATTTGAAATTATGTCATTTGATTCTTATTTAAAATTTACCTCGGCTAGACAGTTATTAAGCAATGAGACTCTCTTTCGTCCTCAGCTGAATGAGTTAATGTTAAACTTATTAATCTTCTTATTGTTGAAGACTGAATTATTATAAATTATTATCAAATTGACTTCTTTGGTCAATTACACTTTCTTGTACATTCAATTGAATTTTCTTATTCAGTTAGTTAGTATTGTAAAGATTGGTCTGACATTACAATAAATCAAAATAAAAATTTGTCAAATTATTTAATCAAATCTTCTAACTTTTTCCAACTTTGATGTTAAAATTAATTAAGATACCCTAAACCAAAATATGTTAATTTCTAATTAAAATTTCCGAAAACGTCGCGTCGAATACCTGAATCAATGTAAATTTAGAAAAATAAATATTCTAAATTACTCTCTAAAAATAAATTACAAATATTTCCACTAATTTTGCCGTACCAAACTTCTTATTGATTTCTTGAAATATAAGAAATACGCACTAACCTTCTGTAAGTATCGCTTGTACCTGAGTGTATTTTCTATCAGCTCCTAACTGAATGACAGCCTGTAAACACCTCCTTTGGGTTGTTCTCGACCAGAATAGCTCGTTGCACCTCTATGACGAATTAAGATCTGGCTATATCGTAGCACAGCATGCCACAAACACAAACACTTACACCTTTTACTGGTTGAAGCAAAAATTGCCACTTAAAATAGGTTCAAACAATCTTGAAGTTCTAATCTGAATAATAGTTCTGACCTTTAGTCAAATTTTATCGTAAAGAAGGTTGTCTTGCTATTACGTATCAAATATACAATTATTACTTTCACAATTAAAGGAAATCTAACCCTTTAACGTGATTATTTTAACGTTATTATTTTCAAGATACTTTTTTACTTCGTGTACACAACTACACTGGTTGCTCATTACTGCTCCCAACAGTTATCTACACAGAACTGTTATCACATAATACCCATTAGATATCTGGATATTATTATTGAATTAATTAAGCATCCACACAGCATGCTGCATTACAACAACCATGTATGCTACCCAGTGTACCGAGCTGGTTATTAATAAAAAATATAAAAAACATTTTTAAAAAACATGGTTCAGTGGAGTGTATCACGGTAAGTATCACAGTTTGCTACTTTCTATGGCAATTAGGTAAATTTATTACGCATTCTTTATTCCCACGAACCCTCTTCGACAAACTGCTATGAGTTAGTTATTGTACACATTAACAAATTACGACGTTAATATTGGGCACTTGCATTTATTGCTACTTTTTTACCCAAAACTATTGCACAATGTGCTTCCAAAATGAAGCACTAAACTTTCTAGACTTGTGCAGAGTCCATAATATAGACATTATATATGTGTTCACAGGCACGGTTCGTGTTTCTCTCTTTTTATTTTTTGATGTACCTTGTGATCTGCTACGAAACTTTTAAGATTTTTAAAGAACGATAACCGTTACTGTATTAATTGCTCAAAAGCTCATTTACTTGCAATACACAAGGCTGGGCACGCGGTTTCATGGACACTTTTGCCCATTGAAGAATTCTGGCCAATTTAGAATCAACAATACTTTATTGTATCTCCTTTGCATTAGAATTTAAATTGTGGGAAGAAAAGAAACAAAATGTAAATGTGTTGGTCGCCCTCTCTCCCATTCGACAAGTATAAAAAATCCCCCTTAATTATAAACCTGAATTTACCGCTGGGCGTCACATCAATGAAGTGCTTGCAATTATGAATGCCAAATCTCATACCAAACGAAAATCTGTAATGCAAGATATAATACTTTTTGTAGCAAAGTTCGACATAGCGATCGATTTCCATTTGTATGTGGTTAAGGGTTCCATTGTTCTTACAGTCGGACGTGCTGATATAAAGGTAGTTAGATTTGCTGATTAGATGCAGCTGTCAAATTCTCGGTAATTGGGCTTTACGACTGCCTATAACCGTTCCAAACTACCCCGTAGTTATTGACGAGATAGCAGCTAGTGGTAACATCCGATTAGAGGAGAGTGACCATTCGCCACGGCGGCTTTCCGATCGTTTTACCATCGCTGCAAACAAACAACGCTTCACTCTGCCATCCATCAGCCGGGATGGAATAATGCTAATTGATGTTTATGTATTCATCAAATTTCTACTAACCACCGAACGGGCCATAACCGCTAATTGGCACCAGAAAACAACAAACGTTGATGAGGCATTGATACGAAGCACTTGCAGATGCAAATTCAAGTGCCGCCATGCAGGGAGGCTCGTAGGTCAAACGCTTTATCTAAAGCTCAGCTCGTTAGCCCTTGATACGGAGCCCGGATAATTAAAACTATTATTCGGATTCCTAATAATCGCAGCGGTGGTCGCTAAACCATAAAATGGTCGGGAGCGCCGCTAACCGGCCACTGTCCACTGCCCGCATTGTTCAAGGATCATTTAGTCCTTTGACAGCAGCGGCCCTGATTTATGCCCACAATTCTGCATTTTTCGCGGAGATATTTGAATAAAGACGACGACTAATGCACGGCGGCCGGAAACGCTGAAATGTGCTCCAGTTCCGGAGCAGGGTATCCATTCGATGCTCGCACCGGATCCGACACATCGCAGGCATCGTGCGTACGCTCGTTAATAGTTTTCTGGTAAATTATAAAACGCGTATGCAATACACGAGGACGATACAATTACGGAATTTAACGTTTCGGCGCTTATAAAGCGTAATTATCGCTGAAACGAGGACGTTATTGAATTAGTGTTCACTCTTGCAGGTTGTGAATTGATCTTGCTATTATAAATTATGAAATAGAGTTAATACATAAATCCGTTTTGATATTTGCTAGCACATAGGAAATTACACTCTTCATCTGCAAAACTAAACTAGTCATTATTTGGTTTACAAAAACCACACTTAGATCAACAGAGTTTTAAATTATTCACAATTTTCTATTTACAACGACATTTCTACAAGTTTTACTCCCACACAAGTTTCTTGTTTTGCAACTAAATGTCTTCTTTCTATATTTGGTAGAATTCTTTGTTGTCAAGGGCGACAGCAGAATTTAATCCAATGGGTTTAAGGGACACAATTGAGGGCTTTAGAATAAAAGGAGTACAAGTGCAATTTTCAACATTCTGAGATATTTGCACTCAAAGTTATACAGGGTTATACAGGGCTCGTCTATTTGGGGATATATTCAGGACGATAAAATAACCCGATAATAAAGAGTGACAAAACTTCAGATTGTCCTTTCTTACAGAGTTATGACTATTAGATGTTCAAATAAGCCACCTTCTACTTCAATGCAAAATGTATGTTTTACTAAATCAAGTGTGCTTTCAAAAAACAACTTCTTGTCTTTTATTTACATTCTAATGATAGTACTTAGTCAGTTTATGTCAGTTTATGACAGTAAAAGTAATAATTGTGAATTTTGTTCGTTTGTCATAATGTATAAAAATGTTTGGTGCTTGCAATGACAACGCTACTGCAGCGGTTGCTGCATACGCGGTAAAGTTTCCATTACGGCGCCATTCCGATGCAAAAGTAATAAGAAGTGTTGAACAACGACTTATTGAAACTGGTGGATTGAATCCAAGAATAAAGCTTTCAGGGCGCCCGGAGAAACGGAGACATGCCGGTTCGACTTAATTTTTGTAGATAGTTGGTAGGTATACAGAATAGATCATGCAAATTTTATCAAAAATTGTCTTTGGAGTGATGAGTCTACGTTTACGCAAGAGGGTATAATAAATTTGCATAATATTCGAAACTGGTGCGATTCTGACGAAAATCCGCATTTAACTCGACCAAGATCCTTTCAAAGACGATGGTTAGTTAATATTTGGGCTGGATTGCTAAGTAACACAGTTATTGGTCCGCACATTTTACCAAATCGTCTAACATTTGAATTATACTATGAATTTTTAGATAAAACCTTATTAGATGACATTCCTATTATTAATAGACAGCGTTGTTGGTATCAACATGATGGTGCTCTAGCACATTATGGTCTACAAGTCAGGAATTGGTTAAATACAAACTTCCCTGGCCGATGGATTGGAAGAGGTGGACCAATAGCTTGGCCAGCCAGATCACTCGACTTTAATCCGTTAGATTTCTTTTTTGGGGGATATCTCAAAGAAAAAGTTTATCTACAACCAGTTGTTGAACAGGCAGCTAAGATTGGCCGCATTCGTGCAGCTATAGCTTTAATAAACGACGAAATGTTAGAGAGAGTAAACCGCGCTAGAAAATGCATTAAAGTGAAAAGTGGCTTATTTGAACATCTAATATAACAGTTAATGTATTTGTTATCAATAAAAGTTGATTTTGTAAAACATACATTTTTAATACTTTGTTGGTCAATAAATCTGTAAGGAAGGACAATCTGAAGTTTTATCACTCTTTATTATCGGATTATTTTATCTTCCTGAATATATCCCCAAGTGGACGGGCGTTACTTTTGTAACACCCTGTATAACTTTTTAAAATTCGTTAGAATAGCTGGGGATTTCTTTCCTTCTTGGTTGTCTATTAAATTTGTTGTTTTGTTTCATATGTTAATTAATTAACTTGAATAAATGATACAAATTTAGGAAATTTAAAAAATAATATTGCACTTGTTTTCAAGTATTTATTTATTCAAGTATTAAAGTGGGAACGTAAACAAAATTTATATAAGCATATTAACATATCATTGTTCATTTTCACAATACAAAATAGAATCAGTATCTTCGTATCTTTCTTCTTCACTTCCACCTATTGGTTGATGTTCTTCTTTTTCCTCATTTTCAGCTATTTTTTTGTTATTAGTCCCTTCCTGTCTACCCTTAGTGGGCATAGATGTCCTGCTTCCTTTTTCTTTCTTTTCGTTTTGAATATTATTGTAAAATGTATGGTATATAGGAGGGATAAACTCTAAAAGCGCCTGTAAATTTTTCCATTTAAGTTCATTGATTTTCAGACTCTGATGGTGCAACTGTGTTAATGTATTCTCAAAATTGGTGCTGGGCCGACCAGTCCCTTTAGCAGGACAAATACACCTACTAAAGGGGAAGTCCACATCTAACGTTGATTTATAATAAAAAGAAAGTGTCGTTGATTTACTGTAGAAAAAATATTGAATGTCTCTCTATTTAATTACATGCGGGTCCGTATCTTTCTTAGAATCGCTGCTGATTTCATTCAACGTAGAGAAACTGTAAAAATCCTTAATGATCATTTCATGGGCGGAAAACTTTTTACAAGATTGACTAATAATATATCTTCAATGTTCAGGTGCAAATACCTGAGGAATTTTTCTTTTTACCTTTTCGATGATTCCGAAAGATTGGTCGCACTCCATATACGTATGTTCCGGTTCTAAAAACTTATGATGAATTTTCTGAATTCTCGTTGCTTTGACCAAGAACATAAATAATTTTGCAATATTTTAATTTTTGGTTCGTCCCCTACACTAGTCGCTATAGGCAGGCAATAATCTTTGTCATATTTTGAGGCAGAACACTGTTAATGAAATAAATCAGGCATGACCCAATTCCTTGAGAGCCTCTGGAGGCAACGGTCTCATTCCTAACATACATGTTTGACTCGCCACTTACGAGATTATAAACGCAAAAGTTATACGTCCATAACTGCCGCAAATAAAAGACTTTTGATATGGTAAGAAGAAAGGTTGGTAAAGCCTGCTGAAGGTCAAAACAAATGACACACGTATCTGAGAAGTCTTTATATTGTTTTACGTCATTTTTCTTAGCGGCTAACGCCTTTTCTGCTTTTCGATGATGCACCAACTGTTTCACTGTAGTCTCTCTAACGTTGTATTCGTGAAATTATCACACTTGATACACGTATCCGAGTTCGGTCTATGAAAGCGTAAATTAAATTCCGTATTAAAAACAAGTCTGTAGTAGGATTCCTTAACAGGAAGAGAAAGGATTCCTTAACAGGAAGAGAAGTTGGATTTTCTAGAGTAGTGACTCCTGCACTTGGGAAACATTTTGATGTGCTCAATAACGAGATTTAGTCATGCCGATTCCATCTTCCTACCATGGCTTTTTCGCAAATACCAACAGAATTAGGTTTTGCGCAAACGGTGGTAAATCTTTTATTGCTGAGATATCACAGGTTTTAAGAAAGAACATTTTACATACCCGTTTATTTAGCAGTGTAATTTCAATGCTAAAATGTTTGCCACTATCACTGTCTTTTTTCTTTCGGACTGGTTTTTTCTTTATGCATGAAGAAAGAAAAAAATTATGCAGATCGTAAGATGCCAAATTATAAAACTTATCAAAAATCATCTGTCTTTCTGCCTAGGATATATTTTTGTTGCAGTTATACCTGCAAGAATGGTCATAAACCTGCAAACTACGGGATAAATGCTCCTTCTTTTTGTGGCCAATGTACGCAGTTTCTTTTTGTTCACTTTCCACTCTTTTTCATTACGCCTTCGTTTTCTGGTTTTCACTGGTTTTTGGGGACGCTCATTTATACTTTCGTCCAATTCCGTATCGATGTCCATGTCAGGGATATAATCGCTTCCTTCGTCAGTATCAAACAGGTCAGGAACATTGGGAGCATCTTAACACATAAATAGAAAATTACCAAACTTTCCATGTTAAACAAAAGCACCCAAAATGTAAGATGTGACACTTAAGCAATAACCGGTTTTAATTAAACTTAAGCAGCTCTAATTATTACTCCCAAACAATTCAAAAATGAAGTTTTTATAATAGCATACGCAGCACGTTCTTGCACTTCACGCAAAATGTTATAATAAATTGGAAGAAAATGGGCACAAGTGACACTTATATTGCAAAAATTCAGCATTTGATTACATAGTATCTTTAGTTGACAATAGATGGCAAGAAATGCTAGAAAATCGCTTATATCTATTTTACATCAAACAGATGCGAACTTAAGGTGTTCAAATCTGTACTTAACTCAAATATGAAAAAACTGCACTTATACCCCTTTTATTCTAAGGCCCTCAATTGTTAAACGAATTTCAAATACCTTCTCATTTTCTAAATAGCTTCTTCTTAAGGTTCCGTCTCCTAACGGAGGTTGGACATCATCATGAAAATTTTTATTTTATCCACTGCCACCATAAACAATTGTTTAGAACTCATATTGAACCATTCTCTTAGATTCCTGCGCCACGATATTCTTCAATCCTATATACCCTTTTCCCTCCATTATTAGTCTAATCAGGGAATATCGGGTTTCTCATGGGCCAGACACTCTAGTTTCTTGAGGGTTATTGTTATTCCTTCCTCTTTGTTCATCCTGCGAAGCACCTTTACGTTTGTGACATGATCCACCCAAGAAATCATAAGCATCCATCGATAGCACCATCTTTCAAATGCCTCTAGTCTTTTAATTTCCCTTTCCTTGATGGTTCAAGCTTGGGCTCCATATAGCAGTGTAGAGAAGACGTAGCAGCGTAAGAATCTAGTTCTTAGTTCTAAATTTATTGTAAAGATTACATATTATTCTGATGTTCGGGGTATCAATGTCCTTTGTTTTTAATATGTAAACTAGTTTTTCGTAACGAACTTTGTCAAATGCCTTTTCAAAGTCAATAAAGCATGTATAAATGCCTAGATTCATATCATTACGTTTAACCCAAATAATGCCTCTCTTGTTCCTGTTCCATTCCTGAATCCTAATTGAGTGGCCCTTATTTATGTATCTAATTTCTTAAATAGTCTCTTGTGTATTATCCCCAGGAAAACCTTCAGGGCATGACTCATTAGTGCAATTGTTCGATGTTCTGAACACTCTGTCGCATTCTTCTTTTTAGGTATTGTAACAAAGTTGGACACCAGCCATTGTTTTGGTATTATACTTGTTCTATAAATATCATTAAACAAGGTGACTAGTATGTAGATGTTTATCTCGTTTATTAGCTTCAACAATTCTACTCTTCTACCTTGTTTTCCCCTGTCGGTCCCGTTTCTTCGTTATCTTCCGCATCCCTCTAGGATTCATGTCTATTGTCATCAAAGAGTTCTGAGATGTATGATAGTCATTTCATTTTAGCGAGAAGTTACAATGTGCTAAAAAAATAATACAGCTGGCTGAAGAAAATTTGCAGCAAGTAGCTTTTTAAAAATCAACCTTATCGCTGATATGCAGATCCTCTTGTGGGTAGTAATTAATTACCTTCTTTATAATACGTCTATGAGTTGGATCAGTATTGCAATCAACATCTAATAGTTTTTCAGTACAGGGTGGGCAAATTTCGATGTTTTCATAGGGAACTATATAGGAAGATATGGAATAATGGATCCCCCATCCTAGATCTCCTTCTACGAGAAAACGTCAAAACCAAAATCGGCTATCGTCTTTTGTTTTCGAGTTATAAAGAAAAGTTTTATTTCTCAACTTTTCGTTTTGTGGCTATATCTAGCTTATTTATGAAAATATAGAAAAGTAATTTCTATATTATTCAAGCACTTTTTATTTGAATGTAGTGGCTTACTCAATTTTTCAAAAACATTTTGAGATTCGAGTTAAATCATAAAGTTGTATATTTTTTTATAGAGAACTCATAGTTGGCTGTGGCATTATGAGAAAGAGGATCTTTTTCCTATTCCAGTAATATGTATCATGTGGGGTCGATTTATTAATTTTTATTAGATAATAGCAAAAACAATTTTTAAAGTAGTTTTTAATATTTCTTCATGTTCTAGTAGTAGCCTTGCGTCATTTAGAACATACCTAATTAAACAAAGTACATGTCATTTCGTTGTTACAATGCTGACCATTTCATTGACAGAATTAATCGCGTTTGATTGTTGCTTATAACTTCTAATATTATACAGTGTTCGTCATAAGCATGAACACATATGGAAAATTGAATTATTATCCATTTATCAAAAAAAGATATTCTTGATAAAACTCGCTGCATATTCTCAAACTAAAAATGCACTTGCCAAAATTTAAATAAGGCCTTTCGTATACTGGGGAGGTTTAAAAATATGAAAATGGCTCAAAATACACAAAAATGTTATTTGAAAATATTTGTTATAACATTTCAATTAACAATTATAATTGCTTTGAATTGTTATTGACATTACAATCGTTTGTTATACATTTTTTAAGATACCTGCTTTATTACTTTGGACACAAAAAATAAATAGCACTAATTTCGGTGAAGGTAATTTTCTGGTTATTAAATGAGCGAAACTCAAGTTAGAGAGTATATCCTTATCGTATCCGATAATAAGTTAACTTTAAAGTATCTCATTTTTCGTAATACACAGGAAAAAAACAGTAAAAAATGTTTTTCGGGATAGGTAGTTGTGACTTCATATTTGACACCTTTCCAAATAACGTTTTTATGTGTTTTTAAAAATAAAACTACTTTATTCTTTAGCCATTTTCGAAACTTTTTTTGAAAAATTGAGTACGCCATTGCATTATTATCATAAAAGTGTCAGAAGAACATAGAAATTACTTTTCTCTATTTTCACAAATAAGCGAGATATAGCTATAAAATGAAAATTCGAAAATTCGAACTTTGGTTTATAACCGAAAAGAAAAAACGCTAGTCAATGTTGGTTCTCCCCATTAAGCTTTTCTTGAAAAGGCGCTCATAAAAATCCAAAATTATCTGATATTATACAGGATGCATAAAAAAATAATGATTCGGCGAAGGAGTAAAGTACTCTTATTCTGAAGATAACAAAAAATGTTACTTAGGAAATTCGTTATAGTTTCTGCAATAAGTAATTTAAGTAATTTTCCAACGACTTGTTGTTTCTCTGAACGAAATTCATGTAAATTGATTCTCTGAATTGAATTTGCGTGACACATTATTTTGAAAAGGAATTAGTTACACGAGGCCGCCTGTTCATAATTACGCATAACCTTTTATTCTAAATAACACTTCTAAGTAACATTTTCTGTTATCTTTAAAAATAAGGGTACTTTACTGTTTAGCCGAATTATTATTTTTTTATCCATTCTGTATATCAGATAATTTTAGAATGTTATGAGCGCATTTGGTTTTTGGGTAATGCAGAACTTTTTACGAAGAATACATCTTTTTAAATGAGTAGATCATTCAAAACGTTTTCCATATGTAGAAAACTTTATGGGACATCCTGTATATAACTCTGAGCTAGTTTTAAATATTTTCCAAAAATTAAACGCAACTAAAGAAGCACTGGCTGCGGTAAAATGTAGAAATACTCTAAATAGTCTAAATTATGGTCGAATGGCGAAATTGCAGGGTTGAGAGAGATTATTTTGAAATAAATAGAAAAAGTAAAACAATCATAGTTGCAGAAAAGAAACGTGTGGAATAAAAAGTGATAAGAAATTGATGAATACCTAGGTGGTCAAAAATCGTATAGCAAATGACAAAGAAGATCAAGAATATTTGGAATATGTAGCCCCTAAATTACGCCAAGAATATAGTATGTAAGTATAAATACACATAAACTAAATACCTACCGATAGGGATATTAGGACGTGTACAGAATACATTTATTTGAGTATGATATTTGACAGTACATGCATAGACACCAGAGAAGTTAGATTTTGAAGTATGATGTTAGGAATGAAAATGAAATTTAACCTCGTCAGTACAGTGATAAAGAACAGCCTACTATGCGGAGCAGAAACATGAAGAACAACAGAAGAACGTAGCAGATCACTAAGAATATCACGTCTCTAGGGAATAATGAATGAAGTAGTATAGGGATAGAAGAAACACTAAATAGAGATATACAGGCAAACAGCTTATATAAGACGGATAGACAATACAAGATTACCAACTAAATTATTAAAACGGGTACTACAATACTGAAGAAAAAGATAAAAGCCTAAAAAATTTGCAAAAAAGTAACCAAAACAAGAAGTTCAAGAGATATCAAAGAAATCTGCTTCTATACGCAATTTTCAGGTGCACCTATGACATGTAGTTAGCCTAATGTGTTGAATTGTAATAATGTCCTTTTTAAAAGGGTTACAACGAGCAAAAATGTATGTATAGTGGTCAGAGAGCGTACGGTGAAACTAATATCAAAGGGTGACGTCCGAACTCACTACCTGTCAATTGTGTAAGCTCAAACGCTTTACCTCTCGGCTAACAGGTCTCAGACGGGTGAAGAAAAAAATAAGTTAAGGTATGATAGCTAAAGCAAAAAATCTTTGTGGCGCCCTTTTTTGTTGGTGCCCACCTTTCCTTACTACCTCAAATTACTGGATGCCGTACGTTCGTATTTATTTGACTTAATTGATATAGGGCTGCTTCTATTTTAAAAACAGGTATCATACTTAGAGGGAGGAAATGTTTTAGATCAGATAAAACCTCGTACTACTAATGTTTCTATTTTAACATAATTTATTGAAAAAAATCAGAAGGTACAACCTCGTGATTGATACGAAGAAACCATGAAAAGTTTTATTTCATTGGATTTTGACCTACTGTCGTACTAAATAAATGCGGTACAATATGTTAGATTGATAAAAAGTCTGAAAACAATATCGCAAATGACATCAATCAGGAAGTCAGGTAGGGATATGCCATAGTATTCGCAAACGCTTTCGAATAAAACATACTCACTAGGATAGAGTAATATTTACATGTGACTATCTAATAATAACTGAGTCTAAAAATAATTAGCAACATCAGCTGGCAGCACGGCTAAACACCATCTTAAAATATAAGCAATAAGAATAAAGGTTTTAGCCTTCTAAGGTCATTACCATTCAAGAATGAAGAAAAGATCGATAGTAACCAGAACCAAATATATTTAAGATAAATAACCAAAATTCGGTGGATTAGGCCAGCCAGCTACCCACGCCGCGGCTTAAGAAAGCTCATAGAACTACACATGGTGTAGTTGGTAACAGGAGGTAACAGGTAAAAGAAGAAGACAAAATCCAAAAATGCCGAACAAACGGGCGAAACATATCTAACTAATATTGAATGACTACCTAAGCAAATATTGCATTATTTAGCAACAGAAAAAAGAAAATTCGGTTGCCCAAGGAAATCATGAAAGGAATAGACCGGTTGAAGGTAAAAAGTCGGAACACTTTAAGAAGAATTCCTGTTAGTAGATGATGGAGATGATTGAAATCTTGATACTATTCGAAAATGTCGTGACCGTTACGAGTTCGAGCTGTCCCTATTTTTTCAAATTTTCCCCGTGGCTCTCCCACATATTCTTCATGGCCCCATAGGAGGGCATATGGTTCCCATTGCGAACCACTAAGATATATCACACATTTATTATGTGACTTGTATATCTGTGTTTGTATTTGTACGCAGTCTTATTACTCTATCTTATTAATCAGTCTTCAAAGGAGAGCAATATTGATTATTGTGTTCTAAGGTGGGATGGTCGCTTGGTTCAGCACTGCTCCAGTGGACTGCGGAAAAGTTCGGACTATCCACAGATTAGAACCGAAGACTCGCTTATAACAAGCCTGATACTTTGACACTTTACCCACTGCACCACCGATGCTCCACCAAACACTTATTTTTATTAGATTGATTTTTAATCTGATCTCCCCATATGCTTCTGTCAATTGCAGCAACCTTACTTTTAATTTTTTGTTATAGTTTTATTTATTTTTTTCTAATTTTAGTCACACTTTCTTGATAATAGTATCTATTTAATATCTTGTCATATTACTTTTATCTACAACTTGTAAAGTAGTTTTATTGCATTGTAATTTTTATATCTACTGGTATTATAGGTTCCTCATTTTTCTTTCTTTTCCTTGATCGGCCATTTGACTTATGGTAAATATATTATTAGTACAAAAACGTTCCATTATCAACCTTCTCTGATTATTTATTTCTTATACAGTTACTGTAACATTACTTTTATGCTCATACCCCTATAGTTTTTGCAACTGATTTCACACCACTTTTGTTGATAGAGCTAATAATAACAATATTTTATTCGTTTGTGATGTTATCGCATTTTTTCAACCCTGATCAAATAAAGCTTTATTGATTATTTGAATAAGTTCCTATATTAAAATGCATAAATAGTCGTTAAAGCCTGGTGATTTATAATTAATATTAGTCTACTTTAAATACTGGTCTATGAGAAAGGGTAATCATACCACACAAATAAACACAAGTATCTCGGAGGTAGCACAAGAGTTCCACCTTGAAGCCTAAGTGCGCATAAACTTTGTTTACTCTCCACCCAAAAATCCACAATGTAACTATACATTATTGCAATTTATTGCAATGATACTCAGCTTCCATATTTTATTGGTTTCTATTTTGTCTATTGTTGCATAATACACCTTATTTATTCATTACATACAGGGAATTGCGTTACTATATTTGACATGTGCATATTAAAACATTAAAATGATTTGCATCAATTCACCTCTCAAATCGGTTCAGAATTAGATTCAATTTGGGTCACTATTGAATCAGTCAAAAAACCGGTAAAAAGAATTTATTTTCTATATGCCACAAACTGAATCGCCCAAACGTAATCGGATGGATAACATTCGGTTAGAGACACTACAAGACCTCATCACGGCTGATGTGTTGAAAACCTAGAAAACTGGGATAAAAAAAAGTTCCACGGCTATAACGTCTCCAGAGAAGGTCGTTTGGTTCATATGATTATGAAACATGTTAGGTGAATTTATTGTACTCATGTAAAATGGCATAAGTTCGAATCATAGCAACAAAAAATGCAGTAAAGACGGCCTGAGACTTCTCTTGGCAAACAATTCGTCAAAAAAATTCGATAGTGTTGCAGTAACAAATTTACTTCCACTATTGCCTTAATATAGCAGGCGACAGGAACTCGGGGCTACTCATTAAGTATTTCGTTTCCCTAAATAATCGAATATCAAATAATGTGATTGCAAACACATTTGAGTTGCATTCTGTTAAATTTGTTATCGCAGGTGTGACTATGTAAGCTTTCGGCGTCGCTAAGACACGAAAAAACTATTCAGAACGACATTTACGTCTCCATAAAACCTAATTAGGGCAACCGGAACGCACGTGTGAAAGCGCTGACTCAACTTACAGGGCCTAGGAACGAAGCGTTGAAAACTTTGCTCAGCTTGCTAAACTCCATATTGTGACCTCACCAATCCATCAGTATATACCAACAAGTTTTTTTAAAAGCACGAATGGTGATTCGATTACCTGATGTCCCCTACTTTGCTTCAGAGTCGAAATCAGACGGAGCGCCAGTCTCCACAGTTAGCTACCAAAGGCTAATATAAACATTTTTTAAGTTCTGAGGCCTTGAACGTAAGATTGCCGCGTTTGGGGCAGCATATAAGTTATGTTGTGTGGTTCGCTTCCGCCTTTTCGGGACAGCATATAAGTTATGTTGTGTAGTTTGCCTCGACCTTTTAGGGGTAGCATGTACTATGGTTTGTGCCGTTCGCTTCGGCTTTTTCTAAGCACAAGTTTTCAATTCAGTTATCAGAAGTACTGTGGACAAAACGAGTAATAGTTTGTCAAGTTGAGTGACGCGTAAATTCCTGTGCGTAGGGGTGGTGACCCTATTCTAAGGGTTAAGTTCTGTACCAAGTGGTCGAGAATTTCTTTGCCGGAAGAAGCTGTCTTCAAATCGCGTAAGCGGATTAACCCGGATGTACCCAAAATTCGAGGAAGTGGGTTTGCCGAAACTCCCGTTATATTGCACACATTCTCGTTTCCTTCTTGAGGATTCGACACCGCTTTCATAATTGGAAATCATCTCCTTGTTCGTTGTAGTCTATCTTTACGTCCGCACCAATTTCTCCCGATTTGACCTGCAGGTTATCAGAGGTTTTTCACCGGCTAACGAGTGTGCAGTGGAACCGGTGGTGCCAGAGCCGCCGCTAGAATCCTGGACAGGTACTGTATTGTTATAATTAGTTACTGATTTCGGTGCTATAGCTTAAGCCCTTAAGGTGTCGCGACCAATTAAATAGACAGTGGCGCTTTTCAAAAACACTTAATAACGCCGTGATTTATTTAGACACTTGAGTTTTTCACATTAGTAAGCAACTATACTTAATATCTATATCCTTTTAGCAATATGTGAACTCCCTATGACGTCATATAGGTGTAGGAACAACCCTTTTGACCATATATTCTATATGTGTTATATATTCAAAGCCTTCTTTGCTTGTGTATAACTGAATTGTAGTGTTCATCTATTGATTAAACTGTGACACAAACCCCGTTGAATCAAAAGTTATTGCCTGTATAACGAGACAGAATTTTGTGCAGTCAACACCCTGAAGCTTAATATCGATTTCACCTGAAACAAATGTGGTGCCGCCAACGCTTGACCTGTTTTTGTGTTCGTTTCACGGAATGAATGCCGATTGTGTCGTAATTACCGTTTTATCTGTAACAAACACTGATGGAACATACCTACATTCGAAACTCGCAATAAATTTTGCAGTCGGTTTAAACCATAAGTTAAATATTCAAATCGGAGCTTGACGTTTGCGCCACAGATTTTTATACCAGAACTAAAGATGTTATAGAGCTATTCAGAATGTATAGATGACCACCAATTTTTGGTAACTAGTACCAAGTAATGTCAATATTGTGACCAATTGCTGAAAGCAGGCAGCAATGAAAGATAGCAAACAATATAAAACAAATAGAACTTTTTGTAAACTGAAATTGGCAACTGAGTTAAATCGCACTTCTCAGTTAGTCAATAGTTCAGTTTCTGTATGTAATACAAGCAAATGTATTTGCACCCAAACATAGGGTAAAATAATAAATCTTTCCAAAAACGCCTGTTGTTACAAGATAATGTCATTCGCATTTTACTTTATTTTGAATGTATTGCATCAAACTGCCTGCCCTTGCATCTTTATACGGTATTATCGTTTTTTGTGATGTTTCAAATAGTTTTTAGTGATTATGCTCCATAAAGATCAAACGTTGTAATATCTGTCTCTAGTTTCATCCAACTTTGTACTGTCATGTAAGTGAATAACTCTTTACAACTCCTTGTATTTTCTATGAACATAATATTCGCAATTTCTTCAATTGACTTTATTCCCTCTAACCCTGAGATAGTTACAAGATGGTAACATGTTCAGAAAAAATGGTATTTCTGCAGAAGTAGCTTTTTAGAACTAAATGTTTTTAAAAACACTTTCCGGCTGCTGCGTTATCAAATGAGAGGTGCTTTTCAATTGTCTTTTCACGTTACTTAATCTGACCAGTTCAGTGTCAGAATTCGAAGTCAAGCAATACATACTTTCGCAGAAATTCGTGTTCTGAGTCAGCATAAAATTAAAAAATCGCAGTATTATTTTCTATATCAGAATTATTACAATCTGCACCGGAGAAATTATACACCATATATAAAAATATAATAAAAATAATAGTTCCCTCTACTAGAGTTGATACACCTGAGGGATTTGGTTGTCTAGATCGCTACTCTAGAGCCCTTTTTCTTTAAGTGAACGTAACGTATTCTTCTGTCATAGAAATGTCATAAAAAAATTAAATGCATATTTTTCGAAGTGATTTTTATTTTGCTAGTAGGTACATTGTAGAACAAACACAACAACATTACCTTGAAATTAGTTAATATCATTGAAAGTTTATTGTATCCATATGACTCTTAAAGGGCTAAGTTGATTTTCTCCTGCACCACAATTATGGCGAGCTTTCCATCTAATCACTTTGAATTTATTTTCGATCAGACTATAATTTGTGTCTTCCATCATAGTTATAGCAAATCACCAATTTGATTATTTGAACACATAGTGTGTGTTAAAGGGTTAAGTTTGTTTTCGATCAAATTAGGGTTTCCTTGTCACACCACACCGCAAACAAAAGTGTGAAAATATTTTCATAACGCTCAGGATTATCCTTCGACATGATCAATTAAGTAGTTTCTCTATAGGTACCTCCATTAAACAGCGCTTTATGGAGTATAAATATTAAGCAAGCAGCCCTTTAGCGAGCAAACGTTTTATAATTCGGCCGGAGAGCCGCAAACGATAACAATTAGGGCCGCAAGGATTAAGTTAGCTTTGTCATCAAGGTAATGGAAGGGACGCATCTTGAGCGATTGTCTCATTAATGTATTCTCAAATCAAAGATGGAATGACTAATGCGTGCGATTGTTCGCGACTCAAGACGGAGTTTCCAGTTAATGCCGAGGGCCTTTGTATACATGATGTCGTTACCAAATTAGTCTGTTTTGTGTGTGGGTGCACGTGGCGGAGATTGACACATCGCCGGTCGGACAGACAAACGTGTCTTCGGAGCCGTTCTGCTCTCTTACCACTTTCGGCTTCATTAAAGCAATTAATTAGACGATATTCGCTTCGATTGCTGAGGGCGGCTTTGTGAGAGTGACGTCTGTTGACGAACTGCGAGACGACTCCGGAGCCTCCGGGCGCATCGGAGCGGAATACTCTACTTGCCCCATATCGCCATCATCTACCGCGTGGCCCGAGACAAAACATAAATCCGTGCTAGTGTCGACACTTCCGCATGTGCTAAATCAAAACAGGCCCCTTCAGATGCGCGACACTTTTCTACTAGACAAACCCATCTTGCACCGCTTCACATCCTGTTGCTAAACTTTACCTAACTTTTTGCTCGACTCCCCATCGCAGTTCCTATCTCTTTCCTATTGTTCGCTTCTACTCTTTGTTTGAATCTCGGTGCTGGTGTTTGTAAGGTATTCGCAATAGCGTGCCGGCGAACCGAAAAATTTCACTTTTTCTAGTACAATTCAGCTTTCATCATCAATGGACATCGCAGTCGTTCTCTATATTAATAAACATTTTTTTCTTCAAACGTCAGTAAAATGTGACATTATGCTGCTTGATTGATGATGCTAAACTGTCATTTCATTGCCATGGCATCTAAAACACTTTATCTGCCGCTCGTCAGCGGCAGATAATATTATCTGCCGCTGACGAGCGGCAGATAAAGTAAAAGAGCTTTCTTTTTACGACGTGGAATAGCACCCCAGTATATATACTGGGATAGCACCGAGCAGTTCCGTGCACTTGAATGTGTTGTTCTTTTTACAGAGGGCGCGAAGCTTTAGTGCTCCAGGAATCTACATTCCCTTCGCCCCTAAGGTAGGTTTGGTAAATGCTAGGTTACATTATCTATGACGTCACCCGACGAAGTTTTGTTAGGTTATAAATAACAAATTGTAACATTAGGTATTGTTCTGTGATTGTGACTATATTATTTTAAATAAGAATCGCACACGTAAGTGAAGACTTGTTATTATTCTTTTTATATACTAATTTAATGTTTTTATTGTTTTATAGAAAGATTAATGCCACTTTCTGAAGAGATATCAATTAGAACAGTATTTGTTTATAATTAATTCAATTCTCCAAATACCTACGTCGCCGCAAACGTTTGATAATAAGCAGAACAATGGAAAGGCAACTACAATGCAGGTGTTACATTTGACGGACCTGAGACGCAACAATTACATACGTTATTATTAAGCCCAGATTGCCGCAAAGCACATGAAGGTAACTAACTGACCGTAGTAAGATAGTAACTGCATTGCTTAATTTTAACTCTTTTTAAGATGCCCAGTTTGCTAGCTCTTTGCTGTTTCATGTCAAATGTACCACAAATAACGTCCACCAAAGTGCCGTAATGACAATAGAAATGGATAATGAAGAAATAACTAAACACGAACAGTTAGAAAATGTGTCTTCACCTGAAATTAGCTAAATCATTTGTAATTCCTAACTCAAATGTTAAAATCATTTATTAAATTAAAACTTATTTAAAGTAAACTACCTAAATCATTTGAAAATCGTAACTTAATTTTTAACAAATCATTTATTAAATTAAACTTATCATGTATTGAATTAAACTTATATCATTTATTAAATTAAACTTATCATTTATTAAATTAAACTTATTTATAAAAATTCAAATTAAATACACAATTCGATGAATTTTGAAAGTTAAATCCGCTCATTGCTTCAGCGACGGCTGAACTTGAACTTGATGCACTTACAGCAGCTTTTGGAAGGGTTGCATTGATCACTTCAGTTACGGCCAGACTTCTTGATGGGCCCGGTGCATTTACCTCAGGAGTCACAACATTGGTATTTGGGCAGAAAATTTTCATAGCCACGTCTTGCTTGTGAGTCAGAGATTCCTCTATATAGCCCTCAGCGACGGTAGAACTTTTCCACCCTCCATGTCTTTTCAAGCTAGTAATATTGGCTCCACCATCAACGAGTAGTGTTGCTGATGTTCGTCTCAAACAGTGGCCTGTATATTCGCTGCAATTTGGTAGTTTTAAAAAGGACGCCACCTCCCTTGGAACACTACCAATTTTATGCAACCCCATCACTGCTCGATGACATTTTCCATTCTGATATTTTAAAAAAAATCGAGATTCTTCCATATTTTCGGGACGCAATGAAGTGTACTTCCGGTAAATATCTATGAATTTGTCTCCGACTATAGTAAATGATCTAGGTTTTCTTGTTTTACTGTCTGGAATTTTTACCAAAATTAAAGATCCCAAGTCTTCAAAGTAATCAGTCCTCATTTTGACCATTTCGTCGCAACGACAAGCTCCTGCTATTCCAATAACCAACACAATCTGAAAAATATAAAATACTAAAATCTGTTTGTATATTACCTATTATTTTACCTTCAATCCCAAGTACTGTTGATCAGAGGCGTCAGACAAAAATTTATCAAATTCCTTTTTCGTGAATACTCGCGATTTCTTTGGGGTGTAACATTCGTTTTGTTTTTTTAGAAACGCACGTAATTTCAAGAAGTTGCCAATGTTTATCCCATGTTTAATATTCATTAGAGATCTAATCATTGAATAATTCGACCATAATGATGAACTCTTCATTTTCAACTCGGTTCTCAAATACAAAAAGTAAGCCAGAAATACATTTTCGGTAAAGGTTTTTGCACTTTTCTTGTCGCACCAACTTATAAAACGGGAATATGCAGCTTCATAAATATTGGCCGATTTTGTAGGCACCAAATCATTTATAGCCGTCTTGGCGGCCTTTGCTATTTCAGGTGGGGTACACTGATCAGTTTCTGACATATTTAAAGCTACAATGTTATTACATTTACTCAATAAACTTGTATATAATTGCAAAATATAGCCACTTACAGATTCTCTCCAAATTGAAGCAGGTTAACTGACAGACGAATTGTTTTCAGATTTTGTTTTGTTTATAGTGTAGTGCTCTCCAAAGCACACTACATTTATCAGTCTACCCAATCTTCTACCTTAAAATAATTCCTGGTTTTTTCACATTTCTTAAATAATTTGTTATAAACGTTTGAAGAAAAAATAGTATATGTTATTCGGAGCAAAAGTATCTTTATGTGGCTCGGCTGTACTTATCTGCCTCGCAAGCTCGGCAGATAAACTGTCCAGCCACGCCACATAAAATATAACTTTTGCTCCTAATAACATAATATACTATAATGTATATCCTCTATTTAGGAGCAATTCCATAAAAAGATTGTAACATTTCTTTTCAAGGTAACGGGCAATTAAAATTATATTTGGACGATAAACGTATCTTCAAAATCGTGGTTAATAAATTTAGTCCAACAGTACTTAGGATTTCAATTTGTCGCGGTTATGGTGATTTCAATAATTCTGTAATTAAGAAACAATTGTTAGTCTCATCTTATTAATATTTCTATATGCCGTTTTTGGACCTTTTCATCTAGGTCTTCTTCTTGCGCTATAATGACCTGGTTATGTGAACAGAGTCGAGTCGTCGTTAGTTGGTGTGCTCATCCTTTTACATTTACTTTTCCATGTCTCAGATACTTTGTCAATGTATATTTTAGATAACATAAGGAAGAGACAATAGCCTTATCGTAGTCCTTTTGTAATTTCGTATTCACTGGTTAATTCTGCTCCCACTTTCATTTTTACTCTTTTATTTGATATAAGTTTTCCACAGCTCTAACCAAAGTTTTATAGATGTCACTTCATTCTAGTACTTCCCATAGCTTTCCTTGATGAACATTATCATAGGCCTTTGCTATGTCGAGAAACATCAAATACAACTCTCGTCCTGTTTCTAGTTTCTTTTGAATTATTAGTAACAAACTGAAGAGATTGCCGATACACGATCACCCCGCTTTAAATTCGCATTGCTCTTCTGCCTGTTGTTCATTATATCGTTCTTTTATTAAGTCTCTTATCCACCTTTCGTATATTTTGTAACGCGACATTTGTTCAGCCCCTTGCGTTACTTTAAATTGTAATTGCCCTTTATTTGCTAGTTAACTCAGTCGCCAATGCATAAGACCCGTTTCTTACCTTAGTGTGACTATGAGCATATCAAAACAGCTTTGCTCTGAGCCTGCTTCGTTTACACTTATAGTCCTGAAAATAAACACTCTAAACGCTCTACAAATAAAAATCGGGCTGTTTACATAAACGATATGTATTCTATATGAAGATATACATACATATATAAAATGAAATGTAAACGAAAATATACAAATGCTATACGCCGTCAATAATAAACGGTAAAGTTTCGTTACTATAATTACATTTTGCAATGTCCGGCCCAGGAAGATTGGGAAAAGCCAAAGCCGTAAAAAGGAATTAACTGCTATTGCAACGCATTGTGCAATAGTTTTAAGGAGCATTACTCGCCCAAAGGCCACGTGCGCGTAATCGCTAAATTAGCACGCTAGAACAAGGCATTATTCCGTGGACACATCGCGTCAGCTGATTTCAAGCTACTGAAGCCAGGGCCTCATTAAGCAAACTTGTGTGCGGAATTTAAACATTATTAACACTGTGGGTTTTTTGACTTGGCGTTGATAAAATTAATAAGTCATACCTACACTTAAGGAATGTATTCAAGCATGTAGATTCAGTGTTAAGCTAGTGGACTGTTTCGTGCTACTACTAATAGCGCATATAACATTTATATACTACTATTGTGTATTCTTTGTATGTATTTCCATGTATTTTCTTTTACAGAGTATATATATTTTTATGTAAACTATTTGGTTTTTATTTCTGGCAGGATTTGCATCTATAATTACAGCATTATAGGTGGCGGCGGGCAGGCAGGAACTATCTATATTGACATTTCTTTTGGTTGCACTGAGGGGGTCTTGTGCTACTACGACTGAGTTAACTAGCAAACAAAGAAATATCTAAACGTATAGTAAAGTAGAATATAGACACAGAAAAAGCTGCATTACAACACCTTTGGTGGTCGTAGCTCCTGTGAAAGGATATTCTTCCTTATATACATTCATATGAAATTAAAGTTTAAACGTTAAATGTTACAAGTTAAACGTAATTCTAATCTTCCGTTCTATTTTTGGGGCTAAAGGATGTAGCAAAACGGTAGAGACTTTGTTTCATGGTCCAAGGGAAACCCCAAGAAAGATAACCGAGGGATACCGTTATTGACGTAACATCTACAATGGTTTCAGGGTAGATTACCAATTTAGATCATCTGGAGTAACTTAATAAATTTCTGCAAACTTTCCTTCGAAATTTGTGGGTACACATTCGTCTACTATATGCTCAATGTTTCCTATATCGCCACAATTATCGCAACGTCCATGTATCGTTCTAAGACGGTCAAGTTAAACCTCTATTATAGTATATTAGCTCCTTGTTAAACATATTGAGATGGTTTTAAGCCTACAACTTGGCTCTGTTTGCAGTGCAAAATATTTAACTAAGTCAATAAAGCACATAGTTAAGATATTTTACGAAACTGCAATTTAAAACAATAATAAAAGTACATTAGTAATGAGATGCGAGAAGTAGTAATTAGTTGGATAAAGGCACGCAAAAGCAAAGCATATTTCAGAGGGTTTGAATTTGACTTTTGAATACAGTAATACAATTAATAATAGGTTTGTGCATATTTAACTCCAGACCAAACAAAATTTTATTGACACAAAAGGTTTGTTATGTGCAGACTAAATGAGCGAAGTTATTAATAAACCCGAAGGTCAGTGAATGGCAAGCAATCTGAAAGGTTAATGAGATCGGAATAAAGGAAAATAGAAAATTGCAAAGAGCAATCCCGACATTAGGAAACCAAAAAGAAGGAAAGCGAGCAACGTGTCGGCAAATTTTACAATTAGTAATTCTTGCTATTGACAACGAGAAGGCACAAATTTCCTAATTAATTAAAATAATTTATTCACAGGATATTTAGGTATTGTAAAACTTATTTGAAACCATTATTTGTGTGGGTAATCTTGTCTGGAAGTACAAGCACTCTGGTTTGAATAACATTAGCAATAAATAAGACAACATGGCAGAACAAACAATAACTAAAGAGCAGTGTGAAAGGTTAAATAAAGGAAATATTGTTACAAATCCGCAATGTTGCCGAAAAGACAGCACAAAAATGAAAAAAGAAGCAGAAGAACGTGATAAAAGATTGCGAGAGTCACTTAATAAAATTTATTAGGAAAGTGTTAAAAGATTGCGAGAATCACTTAATAAAATTACTGAGGAGACGATACGGTCAATGAGGAAAGATAGTGAGGAAAGACGAAAAAGATGGCAGAAGGAGGACAAGGAGAGAGGGGACAGGTTAAAGAAAGATTTATAAGAGTCCAAATTAGAAGTTATATTTAGGAAAAGTACCTTTGAAAATGAATTAAATTCGGAAGAATCAATTAAAGGTGTGAAAGAAGATGGTTCTGCGAAAACCAATGAGGAAGTGAAACAGAAAGACAAAGACAGTGAAAAATAAGTAAATCTAAAACCGGAATATCAAAATTACAGTAAAAGAAAATTGGATAAAACATTTGGAAAAAATTTAGGCGAAATAGAAACAATTTTAATAATAATTATAGGAATTATAACAGACAAAAAGGAATCAAAACAGACCGAATTTTAATAGAGAGGAAAGTCAAAGAAGAAACTGTGACGACCTGATTGATGAAAGGAATAAGAAACAATGCCAGGAGTTGGACACTAACCAACAACCAAGTCGACAATATGTAAAGACCATGTTTGTTGAGCGAGGAGAGGTAGGATCTATCTGTAATTCGAGAGTTGGCGTTCGGAAAGCTATTAAAATACAAAAGTAGACCTTGCTGAAAAGGCCTAGCGCATTTCCAAGGGTCCAAATACTTCGGGAATTTCAAAAATTGAACGGCGTCATCAGTTTTTTCGAAATTGGCAGAATTTCAAGCACCAGAAACAAGTGAACGGTCGGCGTGGGTACTACGTCATCTTAGAACTACGAATTCGAATTTTTGTTGCCAAGCAGAATATTGAATCAATTTACCTGACGCTTCCTCGTGTAATTTCACTTTTATAAACATTAAAAAATCGCTGTTGCACTGGCGACACTTTGTGTCGTTTGACGGATTGTAAAGTTTATCTACCAGAACCGCGTATATGAGCTACTCCAGGACAAATATTCTAAAATAGAGAATATACTCAAATTTGGAACCTAACCTGAGAAAAGAGCTCATGTTTTCTGAGAGCTAGCTTAAATAATATTGCAGTTAAATAAAATATTAGAAAAGGGGCATTCAACCATTTTATTAGTACAATTAATTAATACATTTCATTTTAACTAGCCTTAAATTACTGACAGGCAAAGTAAGCACAACAGTATAAAAATCAACCTGAAAATTGTGTATGTGTATGGTGATTTGCCCTTATTTTAACTTATTAATTTTATAACAAAATAATAAAATAACCAAACAGCCGGGTAGGTCATCCCAATATATGCACTTTGCCATTTCATCTTCCATTTTTCACTTGCCGAAAAAGGCTGACTATCATTTGGCACTTGTCTCATTCTCGCTTAGCAGCATTTGTTATTATCCTAGGCGGAGCTATATCTGCTAGTACCAGTAGCCAAGAAGTTGGAGTGGACTTGTGCAACAGCGTTATTCATCCAGACAATAGTACGGGGGAAAGTCAGTAATTAGGTCACAAACTGATGTGGTATATCTGAATATAACAGTGAACTATTTTCAAATCTGTCATTAGGTGACAGCACAATCGAGCTTAATGGTAGTCAAGTAACAGTTGCCGTGTTCCAATAACATGCGTGCGCAGGCAGTGTTAAAATAGCGACTGTACTGGAAAAGTGTACTCTGAAACAGCAGCGTGCCGTTGTCCGTCTTTTTCTGGGCAAAGGACTTCCTGCAAATGATATCCTAGCCCCCAGTGACTACCATATGTTTGGTCCACTAAAAAACAACGTGGCGGCAAACGTTTCGCAGGTGATAATGATGTCGAACGTGAGGAGCGCATGTGGCTGAGACATCAGCCCAAAGACTTCTATGCAGCAGGTATTGGGGCATTGATAAAATAATGGGATAAGCATATTAATGTAGGTGGAGACTTTGTTAAAAAATAATTGTTTTCGGCTACGTATTTCTCCGAGTATCTTTTTTGCCTTTTGTGACCTAATTACTGACTTTCCCTCATATTTTTCTGAGGAGTACACTAATGCAAGTCTGGTTATACATAGGGTATTAGCATTGGCACCCCAATTCGTTCCCGCTAACTTATTTACAATTTTGTCGCTTGTTTTAATTTTCTACCTTACTTAGTCAGTAGGTTGTTTGTATACTAGTGGACTGTCCAAGATTATTCTAAGGTAGGTTAGACAAAAACGGTGCTTTATCAAGGTTCCATCAAAATAGATTATAAGTGTTGTTCTTCTGATTATTATTTATATGAAAGCAATAAACTTGTTTTTGATGTATTTGGACATAATCTCCAATTGTTGAAATATTCACACATTATATTCTTCTTTAAATCGACCAGTTAGGCTAGTCACCTGCCTGAGCCGCGGCCGAAGATAGCTTATAAAAAAGACACTTTGGTGTAGTTAATAACAGGCTTTATTCCTATATTAAAATGAAGAAGAAGACATAACTTTGCATCAATGTTGTACATATTCTCCTTTTGTTTTTCTTGTTGTTAATATAACTGTTTCAAACAGTAGAATTTAGTTTCACTATTCTTCTCGCTATACTCATTTCTACATATTCTTACCATTCTTTTTGATGTTTGATTGTTGCTCCCAAATATTCACATTCTGCTACATTCTTTACTATTCCCCTGTGCAGCACATAAGAAATCAATTAAAAATATAGTTAATATTACCCATACCACATTGTTACCTTTAAAAACCAATACAAAAAGGTAATCTATACAGTGCATTTCAGCAATCTTTTATTAAAATATAACATTAATGTAAAACTTTGGGACGCCGACAGTTCATGTCTAGCTTAACGTGTTAAGGTATTAATAACTCTTCCACTCAGCTCTATAATGACAATAAAAATAACGAGACTTGAATTTCTAAAGAGAACCTGAAAAGGTAAATAAAATCAATGTATACTGCCGAATTACAGTCCGAGACTCTATACACACAGTAGACATATCCGTAAATTTGATTTTCATAATTAATTTCGTTCTTGAGGCGCCGTTATAGACCACGCACAGAATCACTGTGCGATAGGAGGAAGCTATCGCATCCCTTGTTTCTGGAAGTTGTATTCACTGGGGTATTGGAAACACGTAAAATATGATATATGGACCCACATAATGTTGATTGCGAATAGGTATCACTATCAAAGTATATGTTTGTTTCGTATACGGTCGATATGAAAGACATAAATTCCCATAACTATTTTTGGTCCACAATGCGCTTCTGCTCGATATCGCCGTTTCGAACAAAGTGAAGATATTTATGCCACTAGCAGTATCTGGGGCAGTAAATGGCATTTTACGAGTGCAGTTGACGATGTTGTTGTCTCGGGCTTATTCTGGATTTCATTTTAAAGTTGATACAATAAAGGTGATTTAATATCAGCGAAATGGATCCCATTGGCCCAAAATTAAATAACCGTTCGGGTCGTTAGCCCGGCCGTCACCCCCATTCGTCACACGACCGGGATACACTATACACTTAGCAGAAATAAAAGTCGACGCGTATAGCGAGCTCCATAAATAACACATTTCTCCCGTAGCATTGTCATTTCGGGGAGCAAATGGAATGCGTATGCAGTTTGCACAGAGATGCAAGTCATAAATACATCGAAAACGAATAGCGCTGAGCGGAAGAATGCGGTTATTTTCTTTCGCATATGCACTCCTTCGACGTGCGCGGGGCAACTTTAAAATTATAGAGCGCATAACTCAGGCCAGGATTGCCTACTTCGCGGTTCGTTTCCTCTTCTAGAGTTGTCCTTTGTTATTTTAATTCTCATCGTTTGCACCATCTACTCCACCGCAACCCTCGCCGGCATATTTCTCGAAATACATAAACTTAGGCAGAAATTGAAATATATTTTAATATATTACTTCGGCTGCCTCTGACAGCTACTTTGCGAGAGTGGCTGCTGAAGAACAAGGTTTATTGTACCTTAACAGGCAAATCCGTTTGCACGACACATATTTTGATAGCAAATATTTCACCAAGTAGGTACCTAACACGAAATCGATCTGAATAGCATACATTTCATTTGATGTGCGCAACAATTTCAATATACAAAACGATTCTATATTACACCAACATATTTTAGACTGATTTTAGCTGTTAAAGTAAGGAAAACGTTTGTAAAATACAATACTTCGTTCGTCTTTCAGACGAGGGAGTAACAAAGGCGCGAAATACAACCCCTTGGAATAGATACGAAGAGACGATCTCCATTTATCTATACAAAATGATCCAATTATGACCCGAGTGACGTATTCCTTGATCAATATTACTTAAGGTTGTAGGGTGTAAAAAAATATATGTCACAGCACTAATGATCGATCCTAGCAATGGCGACTGCTCCTTAGAGGAGCGTCTCGCGGCAGAACTGATCTTGGCTGCGAGACAGTAGTGACATCTATATTGCGGTGACCTAGACCGATCTTAGCCGTTGACGTTTAGAAGTGAGGTTAAAGTTTAGAATTTACATTTATTATTTATATTAATTAATTAATCTCAAATCATGGACGAAGATATTATTTGCGAGGACTGTGATACTAAATTTACCCAGAAGAAAAATCTATACGCTCAAATAAGAAGAAAGCACAATACAGGGATACTGTTACACCCAAAGTTGTTGAGGAAATTTGTGATATATGTGGTAAACAGTTTGTCAATAAATCTAATTTGATTCGCCATTGACAACAAGTCCATGGAGATACTGCTGCAAAGGAAGATAATACCCGAAATTTCAGAACTAAATGCCCACTCGGAAATTGTTCTGAAGATTTCAGAAATTATGCTGACCTGCGAAACCATTTGTCAAGTGTACATAAAGTGGAAATTAAGTATAATGAATTAGAGTGTGAATCTTCTTCAGGTACGTCATTAATATCATTTGGTATAATATAGTCATTCATGATACAGGTTTTCCAGCATTTCACCAGTGGAAAGACCAAATTGAAGGACGCACTTTGTCATAGTATGTACTTCACACTTCATCTAAATTGCTGGCTGAAAGCAGTAAGAAACAAAATTAAAACTGTCATCGCTCATATGACTACGTACAGAAAGGAAATGGTTTAAGACATATAAAAAGTATTGGAACAAATAAAATTGGGAAAGCATGTCCTTCAAGGATTGAAGTTTTGATTAAAAGCAGCGGGGAACCGGTTTCGGTAAAGTTTTGGATGACCTATTTAGGTCATTCTCAGGATATTGGTCGTATTTTTTTAAGCAAAGAAATAAGAACTGAAATTGCAGATGTTTTCAGATATTCAGAATTTTCAGAAAATTCAACTTCAAGTAATAAACAGTTTCAAATATCTAGGAGTAGATGTAACCAAGGACGGCGATAAAGATTAAGTTACGGGTTATGTAAACAAACCCAAAATTAATTTTCTAAAACAGTACTGAGAAATAATCTAAAAGAGTTAGAGATAGATAAGTGTCGAGAAAAAAAATATGAACTATGAGAAGGTTGGAAGAAAACGCAGTTGTAAAAATGGCAGAAGAATAAATCCTGGACGGTAGACGAAGTTAGGACGACCATTAAAAATATGGAGTACAATTGCAACAGAATAAAGTTGCTAACAACTGCAGCCAGTAACGGATGACACAGAGGGATAGCAATATGGTAGAATATTAAATAAATTTTGTGAGTGGATATTATAATGCAGAAAAATAATAACATGTTACAACTAGAAAACTTGTTAACGACATAACGATCAGCTCCTCAAGTGTGCAAAACAAAATCATACGCTCGAGAGCCAAATATGTTACCCACAAAACGACTTTACGACATAATCTGGAATTTGGACCGGATACGCAGCCCCAACCCTCGTTACGAGATGTGCTGTAACAAGGTCCTCCAGCTATTAGATGCTCAGTGAAGAAGGCCGTGGTTTTATACTACCTGAAAGTTATGGTTGTGCTTCGGCACAAAGGGTAAATGATGTTAAATAAAGGACGCCACCACATTCAGAATACATCGGGAAAAACAACATCAACATCTTTTACAATAGGTGAGCCTACTCGAATGTGGAACTAGTAGGCCTTTTTACTATTAGCTTGGCTGAGTTTGGTTGGCGAGGCACGTACAGTATCGACTTACCTTACGAAAATAACTCATTGGAGCAGCTGCTAAACTCCTTACAACTGAAAACTACACACCAAATGCAGTAAAATATAAACACAAATGAAAGACATCAGTACTTGACAATGGACTCTATTGAAATAATAAAAATATGTGCAGGTGACAATAAACATGAAATTGACTAGTTAGATTTAACAATAATCAAATAGGTTAGTTAAGTCAGCTTACGCAACACATTGACTTAATTACAAACAGTAAACTTGACTGCAAATACATTAATGTGGCTTAAGAGCGAAACTGCTACAAGTTACGTTAAACAAAGAAATACGGCGGTAATTCAATAAATTTAGCACAGCAAATAACATGGTTAACAACAAAGGCGCTGAATTGTTCAACAATTGATGAAACGTTCACTGTACGTAATGCACCATAAAAACTAATTTTCAATAACTTGTTACCTAAAGAAGCTCAGCTGACTGCATATTTGACATGCGGCACTGTATGTAATACCTCCCAAACACATTGAGTTGAGGTGCCTCAAGAAACGGAACGACAGGAAAAACGCAAAAGGGTTGACGTGATGCTAAACACAGCCTCGAATGTTGGCGGTAATCAGGGTTGGCAAGATGAATTCGAATCCTCCAAAGGGTTTAGACGTACGGGACAACTCGATAAATCCCTCAACGTGCGAGATTCGACAACACAACGTCATACTTAAGTTAGCGATGGTTCTATAAAGAGTTCGTTATAATTCGCACAAGCGATAATTTTGGAGTCCCCCAACCCCACGATAAGAACTCTTGACCCACTCAACAGAGTTACTTCACTTGCACCTCTCAACGGAAAGTTTACATCACAACAAGCTCTAAGGATCTCCAGGTAAACAAAACAGTTTTATTCCTTGAACAGGCACAAACAATTCACGGAACACACATAATTATTGAAAGCCGAAGCGGAACCATAATTTCTTCAACGAGCCCTCCGGTCGCGGAGCGACGCGACCGAACTTGAAGAATCATACACATCTGTTGTAGTTCAGAGCCGAGCGGTGATTAAATTTAGAAGTTCGCGGGCCGTTTGACGATAGCCCCGCGTCGGAAATGCATCTCACTTCTACAACGACAGACTGCATTTTCCGTCGCATGATTGCACCACTAAACGTAACATGACAACGCGCCTGCTTGTTACCGTGAAAACAATAAAGAAACGATAACGGACTACGTCACTGCAACGCTGCAGAAAGAACAACGCATATAGGAAAATTCCAGAATAATCGAAAGCTGATTAAGCAATTCCAAGAAGCTTGATTGTATCGAACAATAAAAATGAATACTAAGAAATCAAGAAGCTAACCTGTATTGTTTGCAGAACGGAACAAAGAAACTGCAATGCGTTAATAGTTAAAAAGTGAGCGGAAGAAAATATCTGATGGACGAAAGTATTGGGTACACCACTGAATTACGAACTTTCCCTCAGGGGCTCACGTCTTGTGAGTACGGGAACTAGCAATCCCGAGGTACCCTAGCTGGGTCTACTCTATTTCTTCAACTTGTTCCGAGAGAGACCCCTTCTCTTTGATTTTTTTTTTTACTATTGGCCTCTCTCGGCCGACTCTTGCTTTCTTTCAATCCCGACGCTATTAGAGCATTCGAGGGCTAGGGATCCATATATCTTCTTTTATACACTTATACCCCTTCTACATATCTAACGGCGCCTCAACACCCTAGGCTTCCGATACCAATTTATGGTGTCTGTACACGGAGAGGATTACTCCGAGAACAGCATCTCTTGGCAGGTGAAGCAGCGCCCGTCAAGTAATTAGCTGCAGGGCAGAGAACTATCCCAACGTCTGAGGTAGGATGGACTGCTCTCCCCGCATCGGCGCGGACCCCGCTGCGGAGTATACTAAGGCCGTTCCTAGGGGAATCCCTAATCGACTAAGAATGACCATAGCAATGAATAAGGATAATGATAATTTCAAGTCTACAGAACAGAGGTTCGGAGTCTCCTCAGTTCCGGTCAGCAATGAGAGTGAGCAAGCGGGCTCCACCCGACCGTCAGCCAGTGACCGCAAGGAAAAATTATAGTACACCCGGTGGGAGACCAGGCTGGGATAGTACTAACAGGTACTGGAGAAAATATAGGGTATCGGGCAATAGATATCTCGGACCCAAACCCCTTCCAAAGAAGGGAATCGGTAGGAAGGTCCCCAGTCAAAACCAACAGCATCCCGACAAGTGAGATGGATTGTTCGGTGATAGATCAGACCAAAACATCTAAAATTAGAAAAGAAGAGGAAATGGCTAGCAATCCTTTTCTAAGTGAAGACGTAATTGAAAGACATGCACTGAGCAGCAGCAGCGCAAGTTTAGCAAGCACCCAGGAAGGTAACGGCGGAGAAGCACAGGAGATGGTATTCGAGGAGGAAACCTCCCCGATGCAGAGAACGAAGAAGCGTAAGAAGGTAGGATGTGTCCAACCAAAGCTATCCTTTAAATCAAGCACAGACCATCAAGATATTGCAAATAAGATCATGGCAAAGATAGGAGCTCTGGCTTCGTTGGTACAAGCAAATATAAACACAAAGCTCGAGATCAAGAGGGCAGTAGATGACCTCAACTATTTAGCTAAAAAATGGAAGATAAATACGAAAGGAGTCGACCAAAGACCAACTAGGAAGCAAGAACACAAGGACACGCAAACAAACGTGCCAGAAAGAAGAGAGATAACCACACAAACAGATACCAGAAAAGAAGAGAATGAAGATGAAATAGCAGAACGAATCAACAGCAAAATATCGAAAGCTCAAAATTACGACGACTTCCAAAGCATAGCTGTAGAGAAATGGCCCAGTAAAGTTTACAAAACGGTAAGGTGGCAAGAAGGTGCCTCCCGACATGAATCACGACTTAGCACACTTTGTCGTGGTAGATCAAAAAATGGATAAAGGTATATCGAAACGCATCAAGGACAAGTACAAAGGTATAGATGATCTTATCGACCAAGATCCTAGAGCAGGAGGCGTTGCATACTTAGTGAACTCAACCAGCATGCCAGACAGACAAGGGGTACTACAACACAAACAAAACTACATCTACTATCTGGTAACGGCGGATACGCAACTGGAAAACATGTATTTTCTCTAGTCTGGAGAAGCTGAGAGAAATCGCAATTAAAGACAAGAGAAGCAAAATTGCAATCATAAAACTTTACCAACTCACCAAAATATGGGAAAACGTAGAAAAAATGCTGCAGTTTGTTTTCAACGATACAGACATTGAAATAGTGATCTTCAGTAAGAAAGGAGATTCTAAAAGAACACAGGTTCAAGATGGAATACCACAAATACTAGTAGATAAATTTAGAGAAAGTAATAAACTGATCCAAGCCAAAACACCAAGAAAGGCTGAAAATACAGAGTCTGTCACCGTTAAGGCAGAAGGGAAAACATATGCGGAACTTCTCCGTGCTGTTAAGACGGAAATCAAACCAGATGCACTTGGAATCCAAGTAAAGAGCGTCAAGAAAACTAGGAATGGTGATCTGATGATCGAGATCGACAGCAAGAAAAGTGCAGGGAGACTGGAAGTACTTAGAGAAGAGATAATCAGTAAAACAGGGGCAGTGGTAAACATGAGGAAAAAGAGGGAAGTAACACTCCATCTAAAGGGAATGGACGGAGTCACAACCCTTGAAGAAATTAAGGCAGCGATAAGTAAATCAATAAGCATGGACAACCAAGGGGATATTAATATTAAGTTAATTAGGCCAGCCTTTGGGGGTTCTCAAAATGCCACAGTGAATCTCCCAGAGGAATGGGCTAGAAAATTGATTGAACTAGGAAGAATAAAGATAGGATGGACAATGTGTAGGATAATAGAGAGAATTTCTCTAAGAGGCTGTATCAAATGCTGGCATTTTGGTCATCTTGCAGCATCTTGTAAAGGCCCAGATAGAACAGACTGTTGTATGAAATGTGGCCAAGCTGGACATAAAGCGTTAACGTGTACCGGTAAACCATATTGCCTTATATGTCAAACAAGCGGACACCAAGTTAACACAATGAAATGTCCTATATATAGAAGGGAGTGGACGGAGGCCACTAAAGAACACAGATATCATAATGATTAAGTACCTCCAAATTAATTTAAACAGATGTCGTGCTGCCCATTACCTCCTATTTGCTACTGCGACTGAGCTCCAGACCGACATATTAATTATGAGCGAAATAAATAAGAACTGTTTAAGCAGTCCGGGATGGGTAACCGACGACAAACCTGACGTTGCCATTAAAGTAAAAAGCGAAATAACGGTACTCGATAAGGGAAAAGGCAATGGATTCGTATGGATCGATCTACCAGACACCCGCATATACAGTTGTTACTTTTCCCCAAACAGTAGCTTAGAGGAGTATGAGAAAATACTCTACGAATTAAGGTTAACTATAGCTAGTTCATCGAAAGAAGCCATTATAGCGGGCGACTTCAATGCGAAAGCCCCAGAGTGGGGAAGAGTTAAAGAGGATGAGCGAGGACTATCACTTAGAGAATGGGTAGCCGAACACGATTTGGTGATCATAAACGAACCGGGAATTGCAACGTTTAAATGAGGAGATTACGGCTCAACACTCGATTTAACGTTGGCAACAAATGGCATAGCAAGAAAGATAGTAGAATGGAAGGTAACAGATGAAGAAACACTAAGTGACCATCAATACATAGTGTTTGATCAACTGGACGGTCTAGGAAAACCCAAGATACCCAGCCCCACAGGCTGGATAGTAAATAAACTAGACCAAGCAAAGTTTGAGTCGACGCTGCAAGAAGAGATCGGCAATAATCCAGAACCAACAGTCCAATCACTAATGACGATTACAATTAAAGCCTGCAACGCCTCTATGCCGAACAGGAGCAAGAACTCTAGGAGACGGCAGTGTTACTGGTGGAATGAGGAAATAGCTAAACTAAGGTGCAACTGTATCAAACAAAGACGTCTATTCCAGAGAAAAAACCGAATAACGCAGATCGAAGAAAGAGAAATTGCCCAGGAAAGATACAGGGAAGCCAAAAAAAGGTTATCAAAGGAGATTAAAACCGCAAAAAAGAATAAATGGATACAACTGTGCAAAGAAATCGATCAAAGCGTATGGGGGGAAGGGTACAGAATTGTGACAAAACGCTTACGAGTAACACCACCAGTCATGGATATGTCTATCGAGAGAGCCTGGGAGATTTCAGAAATTCTCTTCCCCAAACATAATGAATTCGAACGGCAAAGGGTAGCTCCAGAACACTTCGATCTCTTCTCGAACAAGGAACTACAAATCGCGAGCGAGAAATTAAATAGTAGGAAAGCTCCAGGCCCAGACAGAATCCCCCCGGAAATTACAAAAGCAGTGGCAAAATTGCAACCGGAATTGGTACTTCGGGTTATGAATGGAGTTCTTCAATCTGGCAGATACCCTGAAATATGGCGTAAAGCCGAACTGATCCTACTACGGAAAGGAAATAAACCAGTAGAAGAGTGTTACGGTATGAAAAGGACTTTACGACACCCACCCAAGGTGAGCATCGCACCACGGAATCAGTCCTGAAAACATGACACACTTGCCCTGAGATCGGTTCGAAATAGGCTAATAGGCCACGGCTGGAACGCTCAGGGAGTCGGGCGTGAGTCACACGATACGTTCTGGGCAAGCGCGTTGTGGCATAATATATACAGGGTATGTCGAAATTATGAGGGCGCCACCAAGCCTGTCGTAACCCGGCTAACCGGGCCTGGACGGTTAGACGGGAGCGAAGCATGCAAAAATACTCCGCCAATAAGATTATTCAAGAGTTGCAAGGTCAAACAACAACTTCGGGATTGCCTTAAGCAAGGATTGTGATTAGGTGTCCATCCGACCACGACTACGCAGCTGTCCCACTCACCTGCACGCTCACAGCTTCCTCGTTCCGTCGTACAATAATTCGTACAATAAAGGGGCGTCTATCTGTAACAGAACATGCACAAACCGAAACAAACAATAGTTCCCTTAACTAACCAATCATATATTTCACTTCGAGTTACAAATGGGGTAGCAGAATGCGTCGCCCTGTATCTAACCTTACTCTATAATTAAGGGCACCAGCTGGCACGCGCGCTCTAAGCTTAACGACAGATGTTGAACATTAGTGAACAGCAATAATAGGTACAAAGATACACATTGCCTTATGCAAGGGCAGCGACGATTTACATTAGCCGTCACGGCCTGAACTGTGTGCAGTCTGAATGAATGCACTAGCGTAGTAATGAATAGGTACAAAGATACACATTGCCTTATGCAAGGGCAGCGACGATTTACATTAGCCTTCACGGCCTGAACTGTCTGCAGTCTGAATGAATACACTAGCGTAGTAATGAGTAGTAATGAGTAACACTCGCGTTCACAGCGGTAATCAGGTTAAAGGCACATACCTTAATGCGTGGGCGGCGAGGGAGCCTGGTACAGCTGAGTTGCGACGAGCTGCAATCGTAGGTGGTAGGTACCTTCGGTGTTACAACGGCGAAAGGGGGTGAATGCATAACCGCCTCAATGGCGACGGGAGACGCGTCAAGACGCGTACAACGGGACGACGAAAATGATGGGGGCCTCACTCGTTCTGCTGAACCAAATCCTCGTAGGTCGAGATGAAGGGGGCACGACCCCTCACTAATAGTAGCAGGAACTGGGCTCCAAAACACCCACGTTACGCCGAAGATCACTCGACAAATTTCGAATCACCACCACCACACACAAGCGCTCTCTGCCACGGGCTCTGGAAGACTCCCTCTTAAGGCGACACAGTATATCACCTAGTCGCTGAAACAGCACTCGACGGGAAAGGGCTGACGCCCCCGCCAAGGGCGGAAGCGTCGCACGAACTCACATACACTATCCGACCTCTTGTTTTAACGACGGCTCTCGGCTGAATGCCCGAGGGAAGCGTTCGCACAAGGTCACCTTGGCCGCGTCCCCCACGTGACTAAACCACAGCGAATCGCAAGGCGATGAAATGAAACCAACCAATCCGGGCCACGCTGGTATCACGCCGCCACAGCGTGCTAAATGAAACAAACCAATGCGGGCCACGCTGGTATCACGCCGCCACAGCGTGCTATTCAGAATTCAGAAAAACGCCATCAGAGGAGAGCTCCAACCGACGACAAATACTGCTTTTGGGGCTAAATATGTGCGAAATCGTGATTCTGGAATTAGGCGATGGAGCCAAATAAAGAGCTAAAAGGGCTTAGCATACGGGCGCGCTGCTCTAAGCTTAGGCGGCTATTCAAAATACCAAAATGACCTAACTAACGGCGTGAAATGCAATTAAGCATCTGAAATAGCAAAATGACTTAACAAGAGGCTTCGTCGTATAGGCCGATCTGCTTGCTAGACACAATGGGAAAATTGCTGGAACAGTTGATAGCTATCAGGCTGAAGAGTGAGATCGATAAGTGTGGAGGACTGTCAGAAAATCAATATGGATTTAGAGAAGGCCGTTCAACAATCCATGCTTTACAAAAGTGATGGAAATTGCACAGGAAGCAGCACATCGCCCGGGTAAAGTCAAACCAATCTGCGCAGTCATAACGCTAGATATCAAGAATGCGTTTAACTCGGCCTCGTGGAAATATATACTAAGAGCGCTAGAAAAGAAAGGAATAGCAAGATATATAATAGAAATAATTAGTAGCTATCTGGATAACAGAAAAATAATAATAAAGGCAAGGCAACACTAGGGAGAGAGATATTAACAGTGGTGTTCCTCAGGGCTCGGTGATCGGCCCTATTTTGTGGAATGTCCTCTATGATGACATACTCAGGCTTGTGTTACCGGAGGGAGTTATGACAATAGCCTATGCGGATGATCTGGCCATTGTGGTCACGGACAAGGAAGATACAGAGCTAATCTACAAAGCGAACACGACCATAGAAGACGTTCGTGTATGGCTTGAGAGTAAAAAGCTTAAGCTGGCACCTCATAAGACCGAGGCCGTGCTCCTCACTAGACGGCGAAAAGTAGAGAGAATAACATTTCACGTTCAGGGAGCCGAAATCAAACCCAAACCGGCCATAAAGTATTTGGGGGTCTGGCTGGATAGGAGAATGACCTTCGCCACCCACATAGATATCAGCGCCAGAAGAGCGATGGAAACGGTGTCAACATTAGCACGGCTAATGCCAAACATAGACGGCCCTAGATTTAGCAAAAGACTTACACTCTGCTCGGTGGCAAATTCAATAGTATTATACGCAGCACCAATATGGGAAAATGCATTATAGGTTCAAAGAACCAGGGCGAGAATAATACGAGTCCAAAGACAGGCGGCAATAAGGATATCCGCCGCCTATAGAACAATCTCGGCTGACGCGGTGCGGGTTATAGCAGGTACACTACCAATAGAACTCCTGGCTACAGAGAGGAAGGAAATGCACTATGGAGAAAGTAAGCAAATAGCTAGACAACGGCTGAAGATCTGGGATGAATCGCAGAAAGGCCGCTGGACAAAGAGACTGATCCCGTTAATCGAACCTTGGTTACTACGGGAACACGGAGAGGTGGGACATTACATGACCCAAGTTTTGTCGGGCCACGGCTGCTTCGGCAACTACCTACAAGGAATAGGTCGCGCTACAACAGACACTTGTATGTACTGCGACGAGTCAGACAGCGCGGAACACACGGTATTCTACTGTGGGAGATGGACTGAAGATAGAAATAGATGCACTGCTCTACTAGGAGACAACATAAACCCAGATACAATAATAGCTCAAATGCTGGAGTCGGAGGAGAAGTGGAGCATAATCGAAAAATTAATCTCGGTGATCATGAAACGGAAGCTAGAGGACGAGCGAACTAGACAAGAAGAATAGATGTAGATAAAGGCAGAATGAGACAGCACCTCCCCGACGTATGCGTAAGCGGTTCCGGGGAGACTGCGAGGAGAGGAGGAGGGGTTTTAGTCGGTAGAAATCCGGCACTACCAAGAAAGGGTAGTCTTTTGAAGATTTCCCCTCCTCCATTAATAAAAAAAAAAATACGAACTTTTACTACGTGATTCGGGAAAAGTGCTAAAATATGACAAATTGTTCTAACAAACAGTCGTTTGTTGATCGCTTTTTGAGTTGGCGCGAATTAGGTTGAACGTCGGTAATCATCGGTTCACTAGCCACACAAACAGCTGATCTTTGGAGAACTTTATTTGGCGCTTTAAGGTTATAACAAAGTTCAGTCTCTCTTCTGTGTAATTTTATTTACTAAAAATTGCTTTACCAAAAATTTTTCTTTTTAGTTATAAATTTGTTGCTTTCTGCTTGGCCAGTGCACTTTGGAAAATGGTTTTTTTTCTTTAAAATAAATTTATTTTATAATAGAAACTTATTTTCGTAACACAACAAGAGTGAACAGAGTTTGGACCTATTCAGTATAAAACTGCATCAAAGAATTTCATAATGAGTGTGGAGCGAGGTTGCCTGAAAGCGGTAGTGTTGTAACAAACGGTGGTGGACGACCAAAGAGCGTACAGAAAACGCTATTGCAGAAGTGACTGAGATACTGCAAACCGAGCCCCACACTTCTGTTCGACACTTGGTAGCAACAAGTAAATGTCTTTGTAGCCAGACGGGCTAGTTTAATTTAATTTAATTGTTTAATCTGTTTGCTACAATTACCAGATTGATACTGGCTTCCCAGGCAGCTCAGAATGCCAAGATACCATTAATAAACTCAAGCTTAATTGCCAAGGAAAGAAGACAAAATAATTTTTATCAGTGTATAATATGTTTTGCTAAATACATCAAATTAAATTGTATTTGATCAAAAAGTAAAAATGTAACAATGCTTGTATACAAATCGAGTTTCTTCTACCGGTGGGTTTCGTTCGTTTAGATTTGGGGGCCTGGCAGTCACTTTCGGACCAGTCTATACATGGAGTAGCTCCGATGTCCCGTAGGCAGTTCTACGGGTTTGTATACAGAAAATGACAGTGAGTGAAAACCGCTTAATGGCGGTACGTAAACATTAAATTCGGTTTTAAATTGTTGAACGGACGAAAGTGCATGCAATATCAAGTTAAATTACATGCGTACCTGGCACTGCTAGTGTTTATCGGCGGAACTGCATGTGTACTGTGGGCGGACGGCGCGTTTATCTGGTTTTACCTGTGGTAGAAGCTTTGCAAATGCAAGTAAGTAGTAAATTTCGATTGAATAACCGCTGTTTGTTGTTGGCGATGATCTTCTCTGGCTTTCTAGGCTAGGCCTCTTAGTGCGCGTTTTCGGCTTCGATGGTGTCAAGCCGGTCCGGACGCAATTAATGGACTTAATTACGTCAGCTTCGTTGTCCGGGTGCGGGGAAATTAGCTCATGGACGGGACCGTTACCGGTGAGCTCGGTTTAATCCCCCTGGTAACCAGGTACTGGAAATCGTCGTCGGCGAACTCGGTTTAGCTCTCCAATTACTGGATGTTGGGCACCGACGTCATCGGGCTTAGGTGAGCCTTTTGAGTAACTAGGTGCTGGAAAACGTCACCAAAGAGTCTGACGTGACCCTCCTGATAACCAGGTGCTAGAAAACGCCACCGATGAGTCTGGAGAGACCCCCCTAGTGACTAGGTGCTGGAAAACATTACCGAAGAGTCTGACGTGACCCTCCTGGTAACCAAGTGCTGGGATAACTGGTAGCAGTCCCCTCGAAAAGTCCGGAGACCCTCCTGAGTGAGACTAGGCTAGAAGAGAGGATTAGTGAAATTCTAGGAAAATGCTCGAAGAGCTTGGAGGCTCTCCTGAGCGGAATCAGGTCTGGAAGAGGTTCGGAAAAAATTCTCCCTGTAATGGCTTCAGTTTTTCTTTATATAGCCCTGGGCTGGCGTAATCGGCGGCTCAGGCCGGTTCGTGAGAGTAAGGAACTCTTGCTTCGATGCGCGGCGGAATACCTGCGACTCTCCGCGATGATGTTGTTTATCTCTGCCCGCGCGGACTAAAGATGCAGCGCCCCGCTACCTAACGTAAAATACGCCATGGGAGAACGAGCGAATTAATTTATAATTCTCAAAATCGCGTTTGCACTGGGAGAAACGTTACAATGGGGATTTTTTATGCAATTTTACGCAAAAACATCTACGTATACTCCTAACCTTTAAAATCAGTTTATGAACTATTACCACATTATATTCCTACGTTTTTGTCAATAATTTTTACGTATGCCTAACAACAACCAAGATGCACATAGGAACACGTTTTTTACAGACGAAGCTTGGTTTTATAAGCAAGTTTTTGTTAACTCGCAAAATGATCGGACATGGTCCGTTTAGAATTCTCATGAGTTTGCTGAAGCATGCTGAAAAGATTGGTGTCTGGGCAGCTATTAGTGCAATACGTTTAATTGGACCAATTTTTTAATGAGAGCATTAATGCAGAAAGATGTAGAGAGGAAACTATACAACGTTCTTTCAACGAACTCCACGATTACGAATTACGTAAGGGCTATTTCCAACAGGATGGAGCGAAACCACATTGTACAGCTGAAGCTTTCCAGTTGATTAAACAGTTCTTTCATAATAGATTTTTTAGCAAGACCTTGCGACGTGACTCTTGTGTTTCTGTTTATGGCATTTCATCAAAAATTTAATATTTAGAACGCCTATTAATATTTGGAAAAATGAGTTGAAGGTCGACGCTAAAACCGTAAATACGGGAGTGTCACTCAGCGAAGTTAAGATAGTTTTTTAGTGAGCTAAATCGATTAGTACAGTGTTAAAACAGGCCAGTAAAGTGAGAAAATGCGACGGAAAATACGTACGCATAAGTATTTCCAACCGGGAAACAGCGACTAAACTGTAAAATAACATTAAAGTGTGCTAAACATTCCGCGAAGATAACGCACGGACGCGATTTGCGGGCGAAGCGGCAGCGTGCGCGCACAAAACGGGCCCACCTGCGTGGTGCATTCTGAAGTCGTGATCGCAGTGGCGTAGAAGAGAGGTTGTAAAGGGGGCAGGCGTAACGGTTAAAATATTATGTCAGGTAGTAAAGACGATCAAAAAAGAAATCGTAGCGAAAATTCACCAACGGAAAAGGAGATAGTATTTAGGAGGAGTAAATTATTAGCGAAATCACCGCAACGAGAATCAACGCAAAATTTAAAAGAACAGGAAGTTCAAATGGAGGAAGTGAAACAAATGTTGCCGGAAATGAAGCGAGACATCAAAGACGAAATGAGAAAAAATAATGAAGACATGGTAAAAGTATGGAAAATACAATTAACGGAGCAAATGGCAGAAATAAGTAAGGAAATCAAACAGGTATACGATCAAATTAAAACACAGAGAGAAGAATTTGATATAGAAAGGCAAAAATAAGTAAAAGAGAAGAAATTACTACATATACAAAAAATGGATGACAAAATTGAGCGATGGGATAAAGAGAAAAGAAATAACATTGTGGTATCAGGAATAAACGCTGCTCCAACAGACAGTGAAAATATTAAGCAAATAGAAAATTTCATGAAGGAAGAACTGATATTGAACTAAAGATAAAGAACGCTTATAGGATAAAGGAAGACATGTGTGTGGTACAATTGGAAAGCAATGAAAGCAAACAGGAAATATTTAAAAAACAAAGCGAAACTGAAAGGGAAATGAATATTTATAAATGATGACCTTACACTTGAAGAACGCAGAATACAATTTGAAATAAGAAAAATATCGCATGAGAAACGAAAACATGGAAACAGTGAGAATTGGGTTTAGAAAGATGTTTGTGAATGGAGAGGAGCTTGTTTGGAACGATAAGAATAAAGAATTACAAGAAGGGAAGAAGGAAAACCAACCCTCAAAAAAGTAAAAATAATAGGAAGCAGGAAGGTACATAAAACGAACTGGCGAGAAAAAGGACAAGATATAAATAAGGAAGCAGTGGGAAAGCATAAGACAAAGGACTTAAAACTAATATTAGCAACATGGAATGTAAGAGGTACATTTGCGGAGGGCCTCCTGAAACAATTAATCTGTGTGTTAAAAAAGTATGAGGTGGATAGCATTTCAGGAAACAAAACAAAAAGGTATGGAAATACAGGATTTGGAGGGATATACAATCTTCAAGAGTGGGGACAAGGGACAGGAAACTAGGGACGGGTTTTATGGTAAGCTAAAAACTCAGGCCGTTAGTAATGGAATTTATGCCCATTTCAGAGAGAATGTGTAGAATAAGACTAAGAGGAAAATACCAGAAAATAAGCGTAATTAACATCCACACACCATCAGAAGAGCAGGACATAGACACGACAGCAGAATTTTATGAAGCATTAGATAAAGAATATGGAAGAATACCAAAATATGATATTAAAATAATAATTGGGGATTGTAACGCTAAAATAGGACTAGAAAATGCATATAGACCAACTATTGGAAAGAATAGCCTGCATGTGGTAAGCAATGAAAATGGGAGTATGGTAGTACATTTCGCCATGGATAATAATATGAAAGTCAAAAGCACCTGCTATGACCATAAGGACATACATAAAGGAACGTGGATTAGTCCTAGTGGTGAATGTGTGAATCAAATAGATCATGTATTGATTGACAGAAGAAGTGAAAGGTGTATCGAGGATATAAGAAGCCATCGAGGGGCTGCTATAGACTCGGACCATTTTATGGTAAGAATAAAGATGCAGCAATAGGTACCACAAAATGAGCTAAAACCAGGAAAAGGAGAGAGAATATGCAAAGTAATAAAGCTTAGTAACATAGATGAGCAGGAAAAGTACGAGAGAAAACTGACGGAAAAATTGCAAGAGGAAACTGTGTATAAGAATGTTGAGGAAAAATCAAGAGAAAGTGAGGAGGTTATTCAAAGTGTTGTGAACAGTGAGGGGAAGATTAGAAGATCAAAGGGTCACCAGTGGTTTGACGATGATTGCAAAGCCGAAGTTAAAAAGAGAGAAGAAAAAAGGAAGCAGATGTTAACAAGGAATACAGAAGAGTGCAAGAGGCGATACCAAGAGCAAAGAAGAATATGTAAAAGAGTATGCAGAGAAAAAAAGAGAATGTTTGAGCTGCATAGACTGAACGATATAGAAGAGAAATATGTAAATAAAGAAATTAGAAATTTCTACCAAGGGGTTAAAAAATAAAAAGAGGGTACCAAGCAAGAACCATATTTTGTAAAAGCAAGGAAGGGGAACTGATAGGAGATCAAGAAAAGGTAGTAGAAAGATGGGCACAGCACTTCGATGAACTGTTAAATGATGAAACTATGGAGAATACGAGAAGAATAGAAGAACAAATGGAAGAAGGAAGGAACAACAGGGAGCATGACGAAGCACCAGATCTTAAAGAAATCGAGGAAGTAGTCAATTCATTAAAAAACAATAGGTGTGCAGGCCAGGATGGTATACAAGCTCAATTAATTAAGTACGGTAGAAAAGACCTGCAAAAGAAGATACATAAACTGATACAAGAAGTAAGGAGCAAAGAGGAAATGCCAAAGTATTGGAGCGAAGCCCTAATATGTCCGATATATAAAAAAGGAGATAAGAGCATGTGCTAGAATTATAGGGGAATAGCGCTGCTGAATGTAATGTACAAAATTCTATCCACCTGCATTAGAAGAAGACTTGTAAAGTGTACGGAGAATATTGTTGGAGATTATCAATGCGGTTTTCGCAAAACAGATCGGTAGTGGACCATATTTTTACATTAAAAGAGATACAAGCTGCAAGTCATTCATATAAGCTGAGTACACACTTATTGTTCCTAGATTTTAAGCAGGCATATGACCGAATCAGAAGAGAAGAGCTATACGAGGCACTGCAAGAGTTGGGCATACCAGCAACGTTGATAGCACTGGTAAAAATGACGTTGCATAACACAGAAAATAGAGTAAGAATAGATGGAAGAGTATCAACACCATTTCAAGTAAGAAGGGGGCTGAGACAAGGTGACCCGTTATCACCAGTGTTATTCAATTTAATGTTAGAACAAGTATTAAGAAATGCGAAGATCAATAGAAGTGGCATAATATATCAAAATCCCACCAGTGTTTGGCATTTGCAGATGATTTAACAATCAGTGTGTACAAAACGATAGTAAGACCTACAGTGATGTACGCGTGTGAGGTGTGGTCACTACGTAAAGAGGAACAAATGTTGTTAAATACGTGGGAGCGCAAATCTTAAGAAAAATTTACGGAGGACGAAAGGTGGATGGGCAATGGGAAAGGCGTAGCAACCAGGAACTGTATGACCTGTATGAAGAACCAACACTACTGGGAATGATGAAGGCAAAGAGATTAAGATGGTTGGGTCATCTCACTAGGATGGACAATGCCAGAGGTCCAAGAAAAGTATGGAAGGCAGAGGTAGGAGGAAAACGAAGAAAATGGAGGCCCAGGAATAATTGGAAACAGGAGGTAAAAGAGGACCTGGCGACGATGCAAGTCCGTGAATGGGAAGCAAAGGCCTGGAACAGGAAAGAATGGGCACAAATATCTAACCAAGCCATGAGCCTCCTAGGCTTGTAGCGCTTTTATATATATGTTAATATTTGGAAAAATTATGAAGACAAATTATTGAAAACTTTTTTTTTAAATGCAGTGGTGGGGCCGTTTTAATTATCTCTTATAATGAATTGAATTTTAAGTGTAAAATATAAATAAAGCTTTTAATTTATAATCTCAATTTACTCTGCTGTTTCTTTTGTTCACGTGTACGTAATAAGTAAAGACATACAGTGCTTCTTGTGTTCTCAAGCCATAGCCAACTCCAAACGTACTAGTTTTTGACCACTAACAGCTAAACTGTTCATGAACAACAAATATTTAGACTAACGCTAGCATGCGGTCCTGCATTATTCAAGTGTGAATTTGTATATCAATTCCAATGTAAATCATATGATACTTTGAATCTTTGTATGGAAAATAGGTATAACAGTTGTGTAGCCGTTTTTTCGTGTTTTCAGTTCTTAAATTTTAAGGTGACTTGAAAAGCAAGTCTTTTAAACGGAACAAAGAAGCAATCTTCACCTTCAGCAGTTTTAATCAGATTCCGAAGTTCCAGCTGTTAACCGAATTTAATTAATGCGAAGCGATCGGTTTTGAGGAATATTTTTGCATTTCGCATTTCAGGTTTAATCAGAGTGCATCAATTCGTTGTGCTGTAATCACGCGTTAACGCGTCTATAAAGTGGGGGATTAGGGAAAGCCGTTGTCGTCACCGGGTATAAAAACTTAACAGTAACCCATCAATTCAGCCCCTAGCAACAAATCGACGGTTCATTATCTAACGACACCCCCACTTTTATTGGTTAGCACCGGTGTCATTAACAAAGCAATTGGCAGGTTCAGATTGTACTACGTCGCTGCAGCGATGATATGCACCTGGGACAACGGGAAATCACCTCACGCTTGAACAATCCCGAAAACACTATAGGGAGATAATTAAATTAGACAGGTCAGAAAAAATTAAACCTGTAGACACTCCCAGGGAAATTCCTAATAATTTCTCATATATATTTAGATACGAGTATTGCAAGACCAACTTTTTAAAGTGACGTGATGTTCACCTTGTTTTCATTGCTTGCCTGCAATATTTGTATTTGATTTTTAATTTTACAAATCGAAAATCTCTATGCACACTATATTAGAACATTGCCAAATATTTTTATATCTAATTAAGTTGGTGACCAACATAAAAATAACTTCCGATAGTATTGTCTTTTCAATTGGGTAAAAAATCATTCGTATTTAATGTATCAATGACTTCCAGCTAAATTACATTTACAATTTCAACTAAGAAACATTTGAAAAGAATTAATGTAAATAAAAGATTTATTAAACAATGGTTACAAACTGGTACAAAACAAACTTACACTTTTAGGTAGATATAGAAGAAAATTTGATACAAACCAAGATCGGCATGGAGTAGAAGTGATTATTGCTGAAGTATTAGAGTATCATTCAAATGTCCTTCCAATCTGAGAACGAATGCTACCAATACAGATTAATACAAATATAATAAATCTCAACGTCGAACAAGACAGTACACTACGCACTCACTTCATGTAAGAGTGACGAAGAAGTTGAAGAATTCTACTGCGCCTTGGCGAAGGTACTAACACTACACAAAAACGATGTACTCATTGTGGTGAAAAAATTTATAGAATAGGTAAAAGTTGAAAACTCGTTGAATTTAATGACTTGGGGGTGAGAACTTAAAGGAAAGGTTGTTCAAAGAACACATAAACATCAAATGGTTATCCTGAATACGTTCTTTGTAAATCTCATGCACACGAAACTAACAACATGATGTGTAATCAAATATTTAAACTATTTACTGATCAATACGAGTTTCCAGAATAGTTGCTTATATGTGAAGACCTATCCTGTAGCTGATATAGGTTCTAACCACAATCTGCTGGTAGGGAAACCAGACTAAACTAAAAAAATTTGAAAACTTAAAGAAACTAAACTATGAAAGTGAAAGAACATCTGAAAAGGAAGTGTTTAACGGGGCAACGTTCTTAGAAAATAAAAAGTATACGAAACAAAATGCAATACGCAAGAGAAAGCAGTAAATAAGTGAACATATTGTATCGCTAATGCAGACGAAAATATGGGCGAAATAGATTAACATAGCAGAATATAACAAGATTCACATATAAATTAGAAGAGAAATAAAGAGAAATAAAAAATGTGACGAAATAGAGGCAGAAACGCCTCGATTACTTAAACCTGCACAAAAGGGACAGAGAGGCTGCAGGACTCTATAAACATACCACATTCGAACATGGAAAACGATAGAAGAGCTGTTTAGACATGACCGAACAAACATTCTAACACCAGAGAGAGTCCTACTAGCATACATATGCGATAAAATTCGGAAAGCAATATCCTAAGATGTTCAGATACAACAGTATTTAATAACATTTACGACACTAGTCCAATACCTTTTTCTTCTTCTTCTTACTTTAGGACTGAGTCCTGTTTTATACACTGTGTTTCTTTAGGTGCTGGCATTTTCTTAAGATGAGGATGTTCCACTTTTAGACCCTCTCTTCGGTGGACATCTTGGTGGTCTTCTGGATGATGGATTATACCTATGTATTCACTATTCTTACCATTCTGTTCTCGTGCATTCTGTTTATGTCTTTCCATTACCTTTGTCTTTCTTTCACCTATCGTACTATATATTGGATTCCACATGTCTCTCTAATGTTACTACTTCTCACTCTGTCCCTTAGCGTTACTCCAACTATGTGGCATAATGCATTCATTTCCGTGCTTTGTTTTTGAGGTTTCAGCCCGTGTTTCCGTGGCATAGGTCAAAATTGGCCGACACATAATTTAAATATTGGTGTTTTAATATCTTCTTCTTCGTCTTACAGTACCTACCCGTTTTGAATGTTGGGGATTATCATGGCAGTCAGTATTTTGTTTTGCTGTCGGTTGCCATAAATTTGTTCCTCCACAAAATATCCCGTATGCATCCAGGTCCTGACGATGTCTTCGCGGCTTAAGCGCGTACTTTCTGTTGAATATCTGCTGGATAAATGTGTGCCGAGATAGTTGAAATTTATAACCTCCATTCTATATCCGGCATTGACTGGTTTCACACTTTTCACTATTTTGTTCATGATCATGTTAACCAATGTAGGACTGTCTCCTTGTCTTATTCCAGAAAACACTGGTACATCGTCAGTTAATTTACCCCTCTTATTCTGGTAACACAGAATTTAATTCTTTGATAACTTTAATAATTTTTGGGTGGATATGATTTTGTTGCAATATGTTGAGAGGGTCATCGAGCTTCACCCAATCAAACGATTGCGTTAGGTCAATAAAACAAAGGTACACTGGTTGGTCATACTGGATGGATTTTTCTATCCCTGCAGAAATGTAAGCTGAGAAGTCCATATACGTTTCGTAAATTTCCAGAAAGTGTTTGACAAAGTACAATGTCATAAACTTGTCAATATCATGAGATATTTTGAGTTATTCAGTATTTGTACTGGAATCAAACAGCTAATGCAAAATCAACATAGCGTTCGACAGGGCTGCATATTACTCCCATACTTGTCCAAATCTCTTCCAAAGTAATTTTCAGTCGATCATTCCAAAACACGTCAATAGAGATATTTGTCACTGGATAATCAATGAACGTCAGATTCGCTGATGATGCTACAGTATTTACTGGAAACCTAAAAGATCTAGAAAATCTGATTAATTCAGTATGTTAAGTCAACTAGGACTGTGCAATAGACATCAACATCAGGAAAATTAAGGGTCGTCCACCGTTAGATTTACTTATAATGGGACAGAAAACTATTGAGAGGGTCACTACAATCGCTTACCTGAGCAGCACATTAAATGATCGGTGGGATCACTCACTTCAAGTGAGATGCTGTATTGAGGCCATATCAGCTGTCACCAAAATACCGAGATTGTTCAAATGCCGCGACTTGAACAAAAAAACCAAGATATAACAGTATTTTATTTTGCTGTGTTTCTGTACGGCGCGGCGTGAGTCTTGGGCCCTGACTCAATACAAAAGCTAGAGGTTTTCTGGATGTGGCTATACTAACGGATGTTGAGATTCTCTTGGGCGGATCACGTCACCAACAAACGAGTGTTGAAGCAGTTGGAAAAGGAGTTGAAAATTGTAAGCACCTTAAAATTTAGAAAACTTTAATCAGTACCTCGGAAATATTATGAGGAACATAAAACGCTACCAACTATTCCAATGAATGCTTCAAGAATAGATAAAAAGGGAGAGCATAGAAGAAAGAGCATCTTCTAAGTGAATAATCTTAGAACATGGTTCTCGATGACAATTACAGGACTTTTCCCAGCCGCAGTCAAAAAAGATTGCCTGAATGATCATCAACATCCATTAATAAATTGATATACGAAGAAGAATAATTACAAACCTGCCACAACCTGCTCCAAACTAGCTGAGTGGGGACAATGGCAATATCGTTAAAAACCCCCTACTTAGAAACCAGATCAATGGATTTGAAAACGGAAGGGAATACAATTCCAACGGCAAAGGAATATTAAAGGATAGATACGCGCCTTAGCTGTGAAGAGTGAAAGCAACTTATCGCAAGAATACTTCGAAATCAAAACTTCTGGTTCTCTAGGTTGGGACTAAAGCATTGAGCCTGCCCCAAATTACCCGTAAAATGCAGAGTGCTTGCTAGGACTAGTACTACTAGCAGGCAGCTTTGTAGCTTGGGAAACTTGTCCGAGATATCTGCTTGTAAAAAGTATAACCACATACATTGGCATTGGAACTGAGTTAGCCATTATTATTTACGACGAAAATCGAAAATTAAATTTACACACCTTAGCATTAAAGGAAACAAAGATAAAATGATCGTGAATGCAAAAAAATTAAAGATTTTAAGAACTAAGAAAGGATCCTGACTAATAAAAAAACAGATACATTGTTAATATGGAAAGAATTGGTAAATGTACTTGTATAATTAGAGCACGTTTTAACGTCGCAAGAAGAAGGTCAGCCATATTTGGTATGCAGGATTATTTAGTTTCAAGGCACACCATTAGGATTTCAGAAACCGTAGAATAGCATGACCTTTATATTACGCCTAAGTTATATCCAAAAAATGTGTTACCTTCGTTTTTTATGCGTCAATTAATATGTTACTTAAAACAAAATAATTTTGGTGTTTTGACAAAATTAAAGATGAATTCAAATCTGATTTCAGATTTTTATTTGTTTTCATAATTCTGTAAATATTGGTTGTTAGGTCAATTTAAGAATTGATGGAGCCACTGCTTTTTATGCACGCGGGTGTTAGATTCCGACAGCCGATCCGTCGGAGCGGTCCAGATGTCGGCCTAATCGCTGCCCTATAATTTATGTATTTTAGAGTATTAGCCCCATAACGAAGGGCTAATAAAATATATATATACTCAGAACTTCCCTCGTCAACATTGTGACACTAAATAATTTTAAAAATGAAATTAAGTTAGCAGTAAAAATATATTCACGGTTCTAATAAATTAAATAAATTTTCAAATAAAAAATAATTACCGGTGGTCGAATTCGAAGGGCAGCCGGATCACGTATGTAGTCCCAACGTTTTGTGGGATATTGCAACGGAACGGGCTATTTCTACCTGCGTCAGGGAGCACTACCTGACTACGTGCGTCCCGGCTGGCTTAAATAGAACCTCTTTTCGTTGACACCTCTTACGCTGTAAAGCAGAAAGAGTACTTTCGCTGTATCTGTTGAATTCTCGCCAAAAGTATCTTCAAATTGTTACTTTCCTGTATCTCAGTTAAATCAAAAATAAAAATATTACTCGTGATGCGACTCGAATTCGGCACTTGCAAACAAGCCGGCCCATTCGATTTCTTTGTTTGGAGGAAGTTTACGCTATCGCTTCCAGAGCTACCGCGACATTTCAAATTCCCGAGTTCCAGCTATATTTAACGTCCCTCATTAATTCGTTGCTCCTTTCTGTATCGTACAGCATTTATTATAATATAAATCAAAAATAAACAAAATTTTATTTTTTTAAGCTGCTTACCCTGTATACAGGGTGATTTATAACGGGCGGACCAAACTTTAACAGTCTGTTGGAAAGGCCATTTTGAGTAAAAAAGAACATAGTCTGTAGTTTTATCTGTCAAACTATATGGATTTCATGGCAATTTATTGGTAGGAAGGTCATTGATAAAATATTTTAAGAACACCTTGCAATGTATCTCCAAAGAGTTTTTCTCCCAAACGGCTTGTCCAATCTTAGTTTTTTTATGTCAGAATTATTCTTTTTTATAGGTCTGGTGTATGAGATAAAAAATAGAATAAATTTTGACAAATGTAAAAAATAAATATGAAAAAGTTTCCTTTGTACGATTTTTATGAAATTATCTCATTCGCTAGATATTAAGAAGTCTAGGAAATTGGCGTAAACAGAATTTCAAATTTATGTTTCGTTTTTGAAAAACACATTTGACAGATAAAACTACAGGCTATCATACAAAAAAAAGTTTGATATGATTGGCCCACATACGTAGTAGATATAACTCTTGAAACATTGGCTACTTTGAGCGGTATTACCTTTACCCGCCCCTTAATAAAACTTTGATCTCTTGTAGTTAGGTAACTAAATGGAATACGACTTATGTTCATATAACATTTTTTACTCAAAATGACCTCCCCAACAAACTGTTGAAGTTTGGTCCGCCCGTTATAAATCACCCTGTATATTTGTCTGAAATTTTCTCGGTTTCATGCCAGGTAACGTGTATGCAAAATATCGTCCTCCGACAAATAGTTTTTAAGTTATACCGCCAACAGACAGACAGACAGACAAACGGAATTGAGAAAACTTGTTTTTCGTCATCTAGGGACCCTGAAACGCGAAGATCTGAAGAAATCTCGAAAGTTGATTTTATCGTGATTACAATACTTCGTTCGTCTTTCAGACGAGGAAAGTAAAAAATGTACAAGAATATATTCTACTAAATTATCGAGTTTTTGAGGATCATCCACGTAAGCACAATCATGGATACTGCTGTTTTCTTAATTTCCAGAAGCCCTACTTAAGCTCGCCAATACTTATATCTCTGTTAGGCAAAACATCTTTACGCCTATTGATTTTCTCAACTTTGTGTGTATTATATTCCCGCCACGACTAGGTTATGATCTAAGTTAATGAGTTGATAGAGTTCCTGTATCAAGCTATCTAGATGGTAATTGAAAAAAGAGATGTTCTTTTGTCATTTTGTGCGCCCAGTCCACGCTGAACCACTATTCCATCTCCTATGCCCTTAACGACTTTGGCGTTTATACCACCCATTATGATGTTATTGTTCTCGTCTTGGTAAGTTGAATCAGTTGTAAAATTATTCAACTTTTGTGACCATTTGTTGCATAGATTTCACGGTTTTGTTTAACAATGACAAGAAGTTTGCCATAGCCTTTTTAAAACGAAGATTTTAGCTGGACTTGCAGACTCGATAAAACGGAAAGATATCTGTAGTTCAAAACGGTAGACAAAGAATAGAATTTTGTGACTTGCTTGTGATATCCGTTACAAAATTGAAAATAAAGTTTTTCGATACACCAACAGGACGTGAACCAAACTTGAAAGTAATGTTTTTCTGGAAAGCTTACGTAAAATTCTCAAACACATGGCACTCAAACGAAAAGACTGAACTGCACCGTAACTTGACGGTACCAATATTCTTCTGCAACTCGCTAGCGTTGCTTCTCGTAAAGAAGTCAACGCATATACCCGCTGGTATAAAACAAATGGCGGCGGCGATCTTTCAAATCAACGTAACAATATCCAAAAAATAAAGGCGCATATGGAATACTTTATAAAAGCCTTTATTGAACTCAAAACGCTGTTATGTAATCTTCAGCTCAATTTGCAATTGAGGATAGTTAAATTATACTTCTTTTCAGCTTTGCTTCACTGGATAGATAGCTAGATATAGACAAATGAAATGTGTAAAAAAATTAAATCGTTGAAGTTATATTTATATAAAAAAACATTCAAATTGTCGTGGCTAAATAGAGTTTAAAATATAGAAGTTTTATAATGATGTAAAAATTCAAAAATTAAAATAGTTTGGGCATATTAATGAGACATGAAATATAACGTTCTCTACAATTAATAACTAAAGGTAAGATGGAAGGAAAAAGAAAAATGTTCTGACTGAAAAATTTATTATTATTCATTATTTCGATCAACTACATGTAATGTTCAAATAATTAATGGTAGCTGACGTCCAGTATGAAAACCATGTACAGTTTGTCAAGCGAGAAGTGAAAGTGAAAAAGCATTCGGAGTAATAATACACTATTTGTTATTTTTTAAATATCTATCGCTTAGCACCTAACTTAGTTACACATTTTCCTGGTTACAATTATCAATGTGAGTTATTATTTAATTTTATATTATTACAATTCTTAACAATTACATTTTAATTAACTACTTATACACATTCTATTGCAATCCTTTATCTTTTCAAAATGTATGTTATTCCAACCATATTATTTTTTATACTTGTTTTAACTTTATATAGTAAATTTTCTTTTATATACGCTTTTCTAAAAAAACATGTCAACGCATTGTTTTAGTACTAATTATATATTTCTAGAGGCAACCAACATTACCCACCACAAAATAATAGAGATAGTTTATTCCTCGTAGTGATAAGTCATGTTCAAGTACATGTACAGGAAATATCGGAAAGCTCACTAGCTACAGTGGAAACGGCGTGCAGTTCATTTTCTGTAAATAGCAAAGGATATTCGAAAATACCAAGGCACCCCAAAAAGTTTTTTGTATAACCGATAAGTCCATTGGTTTACGAGAAATCTTAAACTCACTAAGTTGCTATGCTTAGCCAATTCGGCATGACCTGAAACAGACTTCAAAGGAATGGATACCTAAACAAGGTTTATATTAATTAACGACAATACATGCAATACAGAAGGTTATGCCAATTTAATGTCAGCACTAGCATAAAACTTACAGCAGCGATCTCATAGTATGGGTCGAAAGTTACAAGCGCGCTGCACACTATTGTGGTCACTGATTACAGGAGTTCTAATTTTAAATATGTTGCAAGCAAGCACAACAACTTAGGCTAATTACAAAGCAAATTATAGTATGCTAATTACAAAATTGCGGTGATGTTGCAGGTTGGCATTGCAGGAGGGCGACAATAATATGGTATGCCATCACGTACGTAAAAATTTAGAATGTTCCATAAATGCCCCACTAATTACTGACAAAATCCGAAGTGATGCAGCACTAGCTGGTGATTCCAATCTTTCGGTGCGGTTGATGTACAGAAAGCAAACAGCAACAACTATCCATCAGTAAAAGTCACCGGAAGCAAGCGGGGACACAAGGGCCGTGACAAACAACTGCAAACCTGCGGAACTTCCATCTAGAAACGCGATTTAGCAATGGTTCTAAAAATTAGGACAAACTAGCTGGTCATACTGCAACGACTGCATAGTCGGCTCTGAAATCCTCAAAACACGAGTGCCTGATTAGTACATCGCGAGGAAGAGAACATACCTTCAGCTTACAGCTCCAAGACTTAAATCGCGACGCCAGAAAAGTCCACAATCAAATGCGATGTGTAATCAAGTCCCAAATATCTTCGATAAATCGACCATATAAATCCGCGGTAGTGCGAGTGAGCTAGGACACTGTTCTTGCCCTCGTAAGTCATTATAAACTAGCACTAAACTAAGGCAAAGGTTAATACGAAGTATACAATTGCAATTAAGTAGAAAACGCTGGCAGTACGAGAAATAAAAACATCGCCACTGTTGTGCGAAAACAATTGAATGATATGTGATCTAGTTACGCATGACAACGGATCGATACGCCATCTCTCGCGATTGAAAGCTGGACAAGACAACCAAAACGCGCAAAAGTATATATAGCAGTTATGTATACAAATTGAAAAATTCCTTTATGTTATTCTGTGTCTGTATATACCTTAATTTCTTTCTAATTCTGCCCATCGTTATAACGATGAATATAAAATAAAGTGACTTATTGTCGTACTGCAATAAAATGTAACTATAATTTTAGTCCCATATTAATTGTGATTTGTACTTTAAAGGTTTTTTTCCATTTAATATTAAGATAGTATTATGTTATTAAGTTTATACGTGTCCTATTATTTAGCTAACCATCTAAGGTTCCATGTAATCCTTATTTAATTATTCGTTCAATGTCTTCTGCTGAAGCACAGAACCATTACAATATTTTTGTGTGTTTTTTTTAGTGGTCCTTCCTCTTTCCATAGTCTTTCATTTCCAGCTATGTATATTTCATGTATGTTTCAAGCAGAAGAGTATATTATATCATTTAACTTTAAGCATAGACTCTATTAGATAATAATTTTGTAGAATTGGCTATTAATCGTTGTAGATTGTAGATTATATATTGGAGTGTTTGATATATAATTATAATGTAAACTGATTTTTCGAGAGAGTACATAATAACCATTACCACTTATTGAAGATTTCTGTCTGAAAATAATATCGTTTATATATATACTACATATTTTCAATTACGGACATTATTCATACCACCTAGCCAAAATATTCATCAATACATGTTTGCATCGGTTGGTTTTTTATATAGTAATCTCCTTCAAACAAAGACAATTGTGAACCAAACCTTATCTTCTAGTAGTTGTAATTTAAGCAATTCCATCGGTAGATAATTCTAAATAGATACCTGACGTCTCTCTTTTAAAGCCTGGAAGAGACAAAGCTGTCTATAAATGAGTTAAGTCGTCGACAATAAAACGGTCAGGCATTTAACATACGTCACGCCCTGTGCGTTTAACGAAATGTTATCCTTGATTGGATGAAACTAGATCGGCGCTTACGCTTGAAGATTTTTACTCTGACGGCGGCAATTTCTTCCTAACGGGGCCCGCGGAGGACGTAAATGTTCCTCAATGATTCTGATCAATTGTTATTGGATTTTTTAAGCGTAATTTGGGGGGCAAATCTAAATACTCGTTCCCTCGAACTTCTCGTACGGCGATCGTGAATTTATATCACCGCGCCGGATTAAAAACATTAACTCTTCCCCTAAACGCGAACTTGCGGGGTCACGTCATCATCAACGAGTGGACATATTAGGAATATTCGTAAATTGCTGCACTAATGATGATTTGATGATTGTCTCGAAATTAAACTTGAAGTCATATCAGCAGCGCACTCGCGTTTTAAATTTCCGTAATAAAGAAGATTTTAGGTGCGTTCCAAATTGCTGGGTGCTTTTTTAGCCCCAGGACACAGGAATTCTACAGCTTTAATAACAATTAAATTTTACATGCTCTGTTTAAATACTGCGAGACTACGACGCTTTGTTTGTATATCAGCCATGCACGAAAGTCGTTTGGAGTTACCGCCAAAATGGAATCACCCCCGGAAATTTTACAAAAAAAAAGTGAATGGCATTCATTTCTTACTGGATTGCATTGACGCTGAGTTTCTTTGTTCAATTTCGTTGGAGAATAAACTACTTGAAATCTTATTTTGTTAATTACCAAATAAAAACTGGTTTTGTTTTTTTTTCAAATAGGAACAGAGCTAACTGTCAACGATTTTTATGTCTTTTTATTAATAACATTACTGTGCAAATACTTTGCAACCGATCTATCACTTACACTTGGAGCAGTGTTAAAATTTCTAAACACAGAAACAAAGAAAGAGAGAAACAAAAAAGAGATAAAGTACAATATCAACGAATTACAAAATGAAATAACTGGAAGTAAAATGCAGATTAGATATTCACGAAATGTAGCTATTATATTACAGGGGAAGTAATTCTGCAAGGAGGTATTGGAAAAAAATTGGTAAAAATGGAAATCAGTGTAGCAACAGCAACAAAAAAAAATGTCAGAAAATGGAAATTACAATAAAGAACAGAATGGTGGCAAATGCTGGACATAAATTGTTACATGGCTGAAAAAGATAGCAAAACCTATCACATTCAAAAGAAGAGAGTGAAACAACTGTGTCGAACAAAGAAAAACCACATATAGAAAACAAATAAACGATATGGAGATAAAATACCAGAACAGGGTGAAAAACACTTCTAAAAGGATATAAAATGCATAAGAAAGGGATCTCGAAATACAGCTACGTTTATCAAAGATAAGCAGGGAACTCTAATAGGGAAAAAGAAAGAGCTACAATTGAGATGGAGACAATATTTTGTGTAACTACTAAATAAAAGAGCTAAGGAATACCAAATAAAAGCCTTAGACAACGAAGAATACGAAATCACAAAACCTACTAGAGAAGAAATATATGACGTCGTAGACACAATAAGAAACAATAAAATATCAGAAAAATAACAGAATAAAAGCAAAAAACTTGAAATATGGAGAAGTTCCGAAAGTGAAGTATGAAGCGAGTAGGTACATCAAATTTGATAAACAGAAACTATGCACAGATCAATTTATTATCTTACTGATACATACTAAAGGAGCCAAAATAGGCTGTAAAAACTACAGCAATCGCTTTACTGGACGTCGACTATAAGATTTTAGCGACCGTAATACAACGAAGGGTAGAAAAAGGTGCAGAAATTCTATTAGGGGAATATCATGGATAATTCAAAAAGAACAGATCGTCAGTCAAAGTTAAAACAGATACCAATCCCCCCAAGAAGGTTAGAGAGTTAAGCTAATAGGGTATCGAATTAGCTTAAAATCCCTCCCCGCCCCCTTCGTCTCAAACTCTCCAGACTAATAAAAAGAATGATACAGAGCACAATCAATGTGATTAAAATGAATAGGAAATTAACCTACTAGTTCGAGGTCATACAAAGAACTAAGGCAAGGAGACCCACTGTCAATGTCTTGCCTACGCTGATGATATGGTTTTGTTGAAAAGAAGCAAACGAAAACTGGAAAGACTTACGAGACACTTAGTGGACGCAGCTAAAAATGAGGGACTACAATTTAACAGGAAAAACTAAATGCGTAGAATTAAAAAACAAACAAAGAAGAGAAAAAGATGAAAAGTTTGAAGTTCAGAGACAAAATGGAAGAACATTGGAAATTGAAAAACTTGAGATTTTTTTAAAACAAAATCAATATCGAGGGAGACAAAGATCAGCAAAAGGAAATTTTTAAGATGGTTTGAAGGAAAGAAAAGAGAGCTAGCTTGGAGAAGAAGAATGAGTTCTTAGCTATATGAGTCATGTAATGAGGCACTAATAATGGATCAATGGATCAAATCGTGAAGATTGCAATGACTAGGACACTTAGAAATAATGGATATCAGTAGAAATGCCAGTAGAAGAAAAAGAAAGCAACCGAAAAAGCGATAAAGAAAAACTACCTATAGCCGATAATTTGGAAGAGAAGTAAATCAAGGACTGATGGAGAAAAATAGCAAAAGACAGAAAAAAGTTAAAGAAGATCCCAGAGCTATCGACCTAAATGATTTGTGTGTGGCTAATATACAGTGTGTCCCCCGATAGGTGAAACGACTCTTGTAAAAAGTAAAAAAATCTCCTTTAAATTTCCATTTTTTTGGAGTTCCGCTCTGCTTGGTTCAAGGCTAATTTCTAACATAATTTCAGTTTTGAAAAATCAAGTATGCCTTGGAAATTTTTAAAAACCCTATTTTTCTGTAGAGTGAAGAGTTTTTTATGTGGCAAATATGACAAAAACTTATTAAGAAAAGTTATTTAGAATCAACATCTAGGCCCCTATACCAACTTTGATCTCTCACATTTTATTTTGTTTATTTCCCAAATCAAATAATTTTATTTTTTATTATGAATAAAAAACCTTTGTTAAAAATATTTGTTTTTCCATGACACTCTGTGTTAAAAGTAAAATTCTTTGATTTGGAACATTAACATAAAGGAAAATGTGAGAGATCAAAGTTGGCCGAGGATTTTGGAATTTGGTATAGGGACCTAAATCTTGACTCTCAACAACTTTTCTTAATAACTTTTTGTCATATTTGCCACATAAAAGACACGTTACTCTACAGAAAAATAGGTTTTTTGAAAATTTCCAAGGTATACTTGATTATTCAAAACGGAAATTATGTTAGAAATTAACCTTTAACCAAGCAGAGCTGGACACACTGTATACTTTTCAATTGTCACATTTATTTAGAAAATTCATTATATGGTTTGAACCCGAAATAACAGTTTAAAAAATTGTAAAACTGTTAACAATATGTATCTCAAAGAGCATTTAGAGATTAAAATACCAGAAATATTTGCACACTGTTTGCAAAAATCAAAAACACTTTTCCAATGTTTGGATGCGTTATGTTGATGACACATTTGTAATTACGCATTTAAAAATAGAGCATGAATTTCACCGTATGAAGGTGTGCACGTGTTATTTACACATTATTTCAATCCAATATTCAAAAATCCTCAAAGATTTTGCAAAATATATTTGCGATTGGATAAACATTTCTTAATATTAAACAACTAGCTTATAACAGAATGCTGGCGAGAGGTCGTGGGCATGAAGAATACATAATAAATTTACCTAATTGTTATAAGTAACACTAATCCAGTAAATAAGAGCGCCAGGTCCAACAACTTACAGTGACACGCTTCATTGAACCAAACGGAGTAGTCGAACTGCAACATAAGACAGGCCACCAGGAGAGAATAAATAACCAAGAAAAACAACGGATGAGATCAAGCATAAACAATATATTTGTACATAATTACGGCCTTAATACACCAAACCGTACCAAGCAGGTCCCTTAAGACGATCCAGATTAATACTAAATCGAAAAGTAAGTAAATTGACGACACTATTTAAGTAATGCGATAATTTCCATGACGATTCTAATCTAATAAATCATGCGTTGTAGATATATCGGAGCAGTAACTCACAATAATAAGTGCATCGAACAGAGAATGAAAGGAGAAGAGGGAAGGACAAGAAACAGAGAGGAAAAAGAAAAAATCTCGAAGATGAATTTTGACTGAGGATTAACCCACGTAAAAATAAAGATAACCAAATCCTAGATCGTAGACGGTCAGCTCCCTCATAAAACGCCACCAAAGGAATACCCCACAGAAATACTTCGTATGGCTTCAAAAGTATAATTCAAGAATCCACAACATTTACAAAAAGTAAATGAGGGTCGGAAAACTATCGCCACTCTGAAAGTGCGCACGGGAAGTTTTCTAAAGAAAGAGACGCCACTTACGAATCCAAATTACTGAAACTATTTAGGCAGTCCGACACGGAAGACGCGCTTGGAGATACTGGACCTACAGCTAACTCGGGCGGAAAATAGAAGCGACGTCTTCGGATCGTAACAATCCTCTTCTAACTAGTGTAGAGTTTTATAACATATTTCCAGAACTTCTACCACGCATTTTTGTCTCTCGTTATTGCTTTGGTGTTTTTCTACAATTATTTCTGTAATACCTTAATTCATTACTTCTTTGGTACTCCCTGTCATATTCTCTCTATATATTTAACTAGTTTTAATGGAGAAGCCATTTCCTGCCTATTTACATGTCAACCCATCTTAACTACGTTTGCCGAACATCATTTCCTTTGACGGTAACCGAGTTTTCAGGCTACTCAGTATCGTTCAGGATTTGCACACATAAGTTAGTGTCTGCACATATACTGTATATGTAGACTACCACCATAACTTCTAAGGACAACTCTTTTCTCATAATGAACCATCTCCAGGTTGTTTTAATTCGTTCATTCACTTCTAGCTGGGTATCTTCGTTTTCTTCCACATTACTGCCCAGGTATATCTTGTGCTTGCTCTATCAATTCACCCTGGATATATAATTCCATATTCCTCCTACTTCTCCTCCGATAATATTAACATACTGAAAGCCTTCGTCTGCGTCCTGATATACAACTGTGTTGTCTGAGAACAAACTCGTAGCAAATATTACTAAATTCAGATTCTAATTTCCAACTGGAAAATATCTTAATTTGTATTTACTTTCCTACCTCGAGTGATAGACAATACCTACCAGAAAACTCAGTGGAATCAGCATACAATATGTTGCCTCTCGCAAGTCTCTCATTAACATTTCTCCCTACAAGCATCCTCCACAGTTTAGGTTGGCTAGATCTATCTCTGGTGCTTTGCTCATTGTTTAATTTTGCCTAATTGACAAGTTCCTTTGTAGTTATACAGGGTGTCCGAAAATGGCGTGTACAACGGAAGACCACAAGTTCCTTGGCCCGAAATATGATGATTTAACTTAACTTACCTATATAGAAAGTTGCTTAATTTAGCCGCTAGAGGGCTTTAAAAATGATTAGCTTTTCTAAATTTTTTCAAATAAGTCGAAAAATCTTTGATAGATTTTATTCATTTTTGACCATGCGTTTGTACCAATAACCTACAGTTTTTTGTGGAATAAACCCTAATTTAGAAAATTACAGGGTGTTTAAAAACTTTGTCAAAATAAATTATCCATCCATATTTTTTCAATCCCCTGTATAATCACTACCAATTTTTTTTCTGGATAGGTATTTTAATTTAGAAGCTATTTCATCTCCGGAAAAATTTTAGTTGGGTAAACGGTTTAGCCACAAAAAATATTTTCTAAATCCCTACAATCCTGAGTCAGTAATTGTAACTTAACACTAGGCTTGTAGGGATTTAGAAAATATTTTTATGGCTAAACCGTTTACCCAACTAAAATTATGTAAGATAGGAAATAGCTTCTAAATTAAAGTAACTATCAAAAAAAATTGGTAGTGATTATACAGGGGGTTAAAAATTTTAAAAAGCTAATTATTTTTAAATCTCTCTAGCGGCTAACCTAGGCAAACTTTGTATATAGGTAAGTTGAGTTAAATCATCATATTTTGGGCCAAGGAAGTTGTGGTCTTTCGTTGTACCCGCCATTTCCGGACACCCTGTATATTCGGCTTCGGCACTTTTCTTGTCGTGCCCTTGTAGGATGCCATCTGCAAAAGATTCAGGCACGAGCTCGTTTCATACACCAGAATTTATTGTCTTACGGCTTTTACCATTTTGAAATGTGTTGATCCATAATTGGCACTGCGGTAACTCGTCGAAATGTTGACAGTTTTTATACTCTCCTCAGTAAGGCTTCCTTGTTATCTTTAGCTTTAAAGCTGTAAGATATGTGGCAACATTGAGCTCTTTAAAAGAATGTGGTTAAACATTCAAAGTTCTACTTTAGAATTGCTTTTAATGTATGTATCTATTATCTGTAACCTCATTTACCTGGCGGTGTAGAGGCTGGTGCTTTATGCGCTGGCATCTGGCGGTACAATGCTCAACTTGCCCTGGATTCGGGATACAAAGTTGGAGCGCGCCTTTGGTGCTTGCGCAGCAACCATTGTGTGGGGTGTGTGTCTTGGTGATGTGTGACCTTGTTACTCTATCATAGGTCTGTGGTTCTGATTGCTCTTAATAATTTCCAAAAATTTAATACAAATAACGTACAAAGCTGATTTAAAAAAATATATGTTAAACTTCATTTGCTAACATCTTGCAATGCTGTAACAGAATATGTTTTTGAAAGGAGTACATACTTAGACTACTTTAACAACTGGCTTTTTGAAGCTGACTATTTAAAACGTGAATGAGAGTAGTTTGAATTTCTGAAACAGGTACATTACAACAATATCAGACACATCTCCCTATTCCTCTAAGACTTGTGCTCGTTAGTAATATAATTAAAATATATCTGCAATTTGTATAAGCATAACCAAAGCAGGTCATGTAAAAGCAATAAAACTAAAAGCTCTTAAATGGGGAAACGCAGAAAACGATTTTAATGGTCCAAAGTAAAGATGTACCAACAGCGATGTTAATGTTTTCAATAGCGAAAGTATAGCACGCTTTATCCGCATCATAAAGACTCACATAACCAGTAATAAAAAATTAAGTAGTAAATAACACATCAGCTTAATCAGTAATGTCCACTCAGCCATCAAACTTAGGTTTATTCCTAGAGTTGCTATATGTAGACTTTGCAATATCGATCTGCACTTGCACCGGACTTGTTCAACTGAAAGGGAGACAAATTATGTGCCCGAAAGAAAATCTATATTATACCGAGTTATATACAGGGAGTTTCAGAATAACTGTTCCTAATTCTCAGAATTGAGCGAGGGTATGTTATTCAACACTTTTTAATAATAAACTAGTGTTCGGAAATACCTCCGTTTCGAGATAATACGACATTAAGGAATTGAGTACTTGAAATAATCTCAATGTGGAAAGTCACGCATCCATGCAAAATAGCTGCAGATAGTAAACCTTATCCATGGCAACATGGCCGGAGTTACTTGAAGATGTGTCACTTAATATTCGTAGAGACTTGGTCTTTCAACATGATGATGCACCAGCGCATTTCTGTTTAAATGTTAGAGATTATTTAAATGCACAATTTCGAAACCGATGGATTGGGAGACAAGGTCCTATTCTTTGGCCTGCACGTTCGCCAGATATGACTCCAATTGATTTTTGTATTTGGGGTCATATTAAATCACTCGTCTATGCGACACCTGTGGACACAGCAGAGGAGTTAGTGGCTCGAATTATTCTTGCTTTTGATGATATTCGTGATCGTCCGCAGATATTTCGAAGAATTAGTCGGTCAATCACACATCGTTATACCTTGTGTGTCGACAATGGCGGCCATAATTTTGAACAATTCTTATAATTTTTGTGTAACACCATTTTTTAAATATTAATAAAAATTGCAACCGCTGGAAGTCAATAAAATCGTTACTTTTCACATTGAGATTATTTCAAGTACTCAATTCGTTAATGTCGTATTATCTCGAAACGGAAGTATTTCCGAACACTAGTTTATCATTAAAAAGTGTTGAATAACATGCCCTCTCTCAATTCCGAGAATTAGGAACAGTTATTCTGAAACACCCCGTATAACCAAAAGGTTATACCAAACCAAATATTTTTATGACTCCAAAAGCACTTTATAAAATATGATCAAAAATTGTTTTCATCTAGTATGGCTATGGAATAGCTCCTAATTAATGAATGCAACTATGTTCATACTATAGTTAAACAAAGCGTGCTTTTCAAATGTCTAATTCTCTGTTTTTGTCTATTTTTATTTTATTCAAATGACTTCATGGTGATCCTCCAATACAAGATGTGTAGGGAAATGGGAAATTGCTGCAACTATGGAGCCCACGTCGCACCATATCCTTCAGGGGTTGATTATTTCAAATGTTTAATATATAGATGTTGAATTCAATCCTATTCCTATCTGTAATAGGAAACAATGTATATTTTTACCACTGAAAACGTAAATTTTAAAGTTTTATTTCCGTGTAGGTGTAGATGCAGAAACGATCTATTGGTTAGTGATCTCGGAAAGAGTAACATCCGCAACATCTCATCATTAAACGGTAGTAATGGACAGAGCGGTAGTTAACTGTGTAATTAAACTTTCGAATTGTTATGCCGGCCAAGATAACGCTCAGCAATCCAATTCGAACATTTCGGTTTATGATCAAATACAATTTATACGAATTGCTTGATCCGTGTTGCATTTAATTGAAAAAATCATAAAATGGGAAGTTGCCAGCGATTCGCGCCACGTTTAACGTTCCTGACCGCGTCAGACTATTCCCTGATTAGGTTTGACAAGAAATGAAAGATTATTTATTTATTCGATTAAAAAGTAACGAGTAATCTGCCCGAGGTGAACAGATTACACCATCAGCTTTTCCATTAAAAAAGGCAATTACTTCCCCAATACGCGATAGCGTGGCGCAGTAATTACGTATACAACTAAAAATTGCTACTTTGTAACTTAAGTGCAGGTATCTTGTGTACATGTAAATAAATTTTTATTGGGGATCTAAAACTTAGATTTCTGCACATCCGGGCGCTGAGTTTACTAAATATTTCACGGAGTATAAACCGTTCGTTTTAGTTCCGAGTTTATGGAACAGAAGCTATCGACTTCGACTTACTTATTTACAAAATCAAAGCATCAAGTCGTTTGAATAAATTTCCATAAAACATCGCAACGCGAATTCAAAGCAATACTGAGTTCTCGTACAGACAATCGTAATTTTAATTAGAATTCTATAAAAATGTAAGAAAAAAACACGAACGCAATCACTATAAGTACATCTAAGCTTTATACAGGATGATGAATCATAAATACGGTCACTACATTTAAGGGTAGTTAGAGGACATTAAGCAGAGCAACTTTGCATAATAATCTATTCGTCAAAAATTAATAATAATGCCACAGAAAATTCAAACTGATTGATGGCCACTGGGATCAAGTTCTATGAACTTAAGTTCGCACATGTGGTTACGATAAGACCGAATTTATATAAAATGCAACGGCAAAAAGTACTTAATTGAGCATTCCAATCACATTTGGTGCCTTACTGATTCAACCAGTGGCTCTCCAAAGTCTCGGCCAGACCCATTGCGTTTTTGCTTTTCAGTAAGCGGTTAATTTTTAGTATAAGCTACATACATCCCTAGATGTTTCAATTTTCTATAGTTTTATTTGTTGCCCTTTTGTCACATACTTGTTTTTCAACTTCTCGTTCTAGCTCATCATTCCACCAAAATTGGTTTCGCATTAGCTCGCCTTTTTAAATCAGCATCTACACTTCCACCACAGTATGCATCCAAATCGACCTCAGCTGTATATGTGTTTACTCTGATGCTCAACCAAATCACAAGTATGAAGCCTGCTACAACCCAGCACCACGAACCTTAACCAGATGCAAGCCACAAGATGTCACTTGACAAGCCCCACACATATGCTCACTCTGCTAATGATGTCGATGTAATCTACTTCCTTTGTAAACCATTCCTTATTATCCAATTCAGTCGATGCAATTTAATTCCCGAATAAACTCAATTCAGCATTCCCTTACTTGTATTTGCCTTTGTAGATTATAACTGTATTAGATTGGTCTTCTCACCACATTCTAACCTTTATCTATCTAGGCTGCTAATTTTCTTCTTTTAACATTTTACTTTTTATTCTTTTTTGCCACGCCAATTTATTTTCAATTTTAACCCTTTTATTTACCAAAATATCTTTTAAAAAACTTTTATAAAGTGGTTTATTTATTAAATTCAAACGCTACAAATTGTATTACATCATTTTTGTTATCAACTTTTTTTATTCTAATCAATAAACTATCTCCTTAGCGATCTAGCTTATTTTTGGGAGTCCAGCACAGTATTGAAGCTTTATTATATGTTTAATACCTACTATGCTAAATAGTATATTTCGAAAAAGTACAATTTCATTTCAGATATTAAATTAAGTTAAAATCCTACTGTTTCTCAATTAGCTTCATTTAATTAAATTATAAATTCTATTTCCTTTCTTTTCTAAATACATCTTAATCATTTTGATATCCATTTCACATCTAAATTCATCTTTGTACTTTTTAATACTGTGTTCTTTTAATCTTATTCATCTAATTTTTAAACCCCTGTACCAATACCATAACAATATATTCTACAATTAAATAAAAATGAAGGCATTTTTACACAAGCACGACTGTTTATTTAAAAGTGGCGGAATTTGTCGATTATTTCAAGAAAGAATGGCACGGTTGTAACCGAAATTGGTTTGAACGTATTTCAAATCTTGTTCTCAGTACCAGCAATGCTTTCGAATCATTTAATCGAGTTATTAAAGATGAAAACACCTTAAGGGAACGATTTCCAGTGGGGCAGTTTTTAACCATGCTAAAGCAACATAGAGAAACTTGGTCGAATAATTATGTAACAAAGGTGAAAACCGTAAATATTAAACCAAATGTGGACCTTGATTTGTAGACCAAAAATCATATCATTGGGCTAAACAAAACAAATCGATTACAACAGAAAAGACTCTAGATTGCAATGTATATGTTAACCCATCAAAAGACACACACCACTTTAGAGAAAATGACATAAAGAGAAATCAGAAAATTGTCTTTGACTCCTTTGATCAATACAGACTAGCGGCTTTTAATATGTGGACTACCATACTTTATCAACAGATAAAGAAAAATGTATCGAAGAAAAGTGTGATTGACCAGTCTATTTTAAAAATTAATTTCTGAACAGATTTTTGAAATAGCCATACGGCTGAAAATTGCCATACTGCTACCGGAAGCCAAACTGCTTCCTCTTAGTGTGAAGAGAAGTAGAGAACGTCCAGCCAAATCCAAAAGAGTAAAGAGCGTTAATAATTCATTAAGTGATAGCTACGGAGGTTTTTATATCTTTTTCAAAAACTCACCGTAACAATTTTTAAGATAGTGTTCTACCAACGCCATCCACCATTCACGGTAATGCAGGGTTCTTCATATTTTTCTATATTTGTAGATACAACTGTACAGAATAACAGTATAATAGATTATGTTGGATTTAATACATGCGTATTTTTTATAATAAATTGTTAAGAATAATGTTTGGTAATTTTCTAATCTATTAATAATCTGAATTGTGCATTTATCTATTGAGCATTTATTATTTTTATCATCTATTCACTTTCTTATTATTGACATTTCTTGCATTTTGTAACCATCTATAATCTTTATCGAGCATCTATTATTTTTATAAAAAGTGTGCTTTTTAATCGTGGACTTATTCTTTTTATCTAGCATTTACTCTCTTTAAGCGAGCGTTGATTGTTTACTCTATTTACTATGAGTTTATAGTTTTTATGGAACGATTATTATTTTTATAAAGCATGGAACGTTTAATTTTTAGCATTTTTTTTTACTTTTTGGCATATGCTACTCGTTTCAGAGAAATATTTTCTACCAAATTATGAACAAAATACTTCTTTAGTGAACAAGCCAATTAAAAATAATGTGAAAAAGCATAACCATAGATACCGATAAGCATATATTTATAGTTGTCCGTTAAAATACACTTTCATCTTAGCCATAGGCCGAGAAGTGATAGGATCTACTATGCACTACATAGAACGATATTGGGAAAAAATAGATAGACCAAAAGGTGAAAGTAATGGTACATCACTTGATAACAATACCGCTAGTGAAAATTTGACGATACAAACTAAACATGAGTGTATAATAACGGCCATAGAAATGAAACACTTGAGAAGGATAGCGGATAAGACAAAGTTTGGTAGAGTACGGAATGAGGAAATAAGAGAAACTTTACAACAGGAACCAATAGTGAAGAAAATTAAAAAGAGATAGTTAACATGCTACGGTCATATACAACGAATGAAACCAGAGAGAATATGCAGAAAAGTGGTCGAAGCAAGAAGTGTGAAGAAAAGAAGAAAGGGAAAACCCAGGAAAAAGTGAATACGTCAAATCATTAATGTGGGAAAGGCAAGAGGAAAGACAGTAAATGAAATGAAAAGATTAGCAAGAGACAGAATGGAAGAATTGGGTTAAGGAAGACTGGGAAGTATTAATCCGACGCTGGAAGGCATAAGGATAAGAGCGAAAAAGAAGAATACGTTCAAATAACTGCACTTTGCAAAAAAAAAAGTTGTAGAAACACTATTTGATATCAAAAGCAACTCGTATCAACTCCAACACCGTCTAAGTGTATAAATATGAATTTTTAGGTATTAGCGAATTAAGCTCTCTTCTATTATTTGAAATTGTCCCGACCGCTTTAGACGTAAAGGCAAGAATATAAGTGAAACACCCGGTAGAGTTGTTAGTTCAGAAAGTGCCTCTTTAATTTCGCAGTTCTGCGCTCGCCGATTATGTTTTCCGATGTCTGTAGTACATGATTTGAATTTTGTGATTATTAAACTGTGATACTAGCATTGTGGTTTTGTTATTGTTACTGTTATCTGTGCTTGTCTTGGGTTTTTCTTCCAGAATATTTATGCTACTGGAGTTTACGAATTAAAAGACTCCAAGGCGCTTATTCTTTTTTTTTTCATTTAACTGTTAATACTTAAAGAACTGCACTCCGTCTCCTTGAGTTAGTCCGGCCGGCATTGTATCCATGTAGTAATTGATTTTAAAATGTTTGCCAATCAATCATTTGAAGCTAACAGAGTGTAGAGAAATGGATTTTATTTTTCTGATAACTTCTTACACGGAATCCTTCTAAAGGATCTCCCTACAACCTGTGAACAGGCTTTCGCACACATTCCTGAGCTCAAAGTAAGACGGTGGAACTCAACTTACCTCTACATCTAAATTCGTAAAGCCATGATTCTGCTTCAAAGATCTTTTTGAAAAATCCATACAGATATCAGTTATTATTTCAGATGATATTGTTTTTTATCGGTGGACTATTAGTGGATGACATGGGTGTCACGACACAGCTGATACAACTCCTTAATGACCAGATATTACCTTCTACTTTTTTCAGAAAAATACAATTATTATTAGTAAAAATTTATTTTATCTTTGTATCTTTGACATCTATTACGATTTAGATAAAAGTAATAAAATCTGAGTGACTACGCCATGCTATTTTGGAAATAGGTGCAATGCATGTATGCTGAGAATTAGATAACGAAACGACAGTTTGATACGAAGTATTATTAGTGACAAGTAGTTACATCAAAGATTGAAAGTAACAATTTCACCACGAATTTGCTGAATACAAATGTTAATACTACGCAAAAATTTGGCCTGTGCTCTCTGTAGTATTTCTGCATTCTTCCTAATTGAGTTTAACAACACCAAGAGAGAACTCTTTGGTCATTTGCTCTGGGATTACAGGACAACTAGATTACAGCTGTTTTCAAAAGATTTTTCTCTGGAATGAAAAGTTACTAGTTTTACTATGTGTCGTGACACTCATGAATCATTCACTAGTAGTATTACACCGATATGAGTAGAATACTCAATACCTATCATCTAAAGCGATCCAAGCATTCTAATGGTATAACCAAAATTAATTGTGTTAAAAATAACTTAATGGCCTAATACTGACATAACGAAGCGTATTTGTACATGTAACCAAAATATTATTAGTCGTAGAAAGAACATTTGTAATACTGACACCGATGCACCAAACTCAAATTCGAGGTCAAAAATTACAGCTTTACGATGTTTCCTACTAAATAATGAATACGAATCGAGCACAATATTTCAGACAAGAGGCAAGAATATGCCCTTTCACCATTACAGCCAGATCAAAACAAGGCAGTTTGTCAGTGGATATACATACAATAACCAAATTATTTGTAGAATGCTTCCTCTTTTTCTCTGTCAAGTAGCCCTATCATATTTACTGCATACGGTTCTGTAATATTCAAAACCAACAGCCTGCATAAATCTCAATTACCGCATTATTTTTAAAGTATCAAAGTAATCTGATCTTTAGAACGGGTCAACTATAATGAAAAGGGGTGAGCTATCAGGCGTCCGTTTGACTGTCCACTGTCAATGGACATAGGGGCCCTTCTTTATTCGCCTGGACACATTTACATGTATTTGCATTGGGTGATCGCAGGCCATTTATTAACGATGTTCGCCCATGCCACTGAAAGATTACCCTGTCACCCAGATGGACCCACATTTCTCATACTATTCTTTTGGTGCAGTAAACACAGCACGCTATGTATTCGGTGGATTAATGCGTTTCGGGGAATAAGCAACGGAAGGGTTCGCAGATTTTATCGTTTAGGCAAAAAATTTCTACTTTCAATTCTTATTTGAAAAGCCCGCTGATTTTCAGTTTTCAATTACGAATCATGTTATAGGGTGCATTTTAAACGTAATTCTATGATTCATATTTTTAGAAAATTAAAGAAACAAGCAAACAGTTGTAAGTGAAAGGCCTATTAGCGTAACTGGTAACAAGTGTATAAAAAAAGCAACTAAATGGTTCAAATATAATATTACTAAAAAGTCTGATCACATGCAGTGACAAAAGGGACAGTGGGTAGAGAAAATTCATGTCAATTTTTAAGAAAAATCTAAACTGTCAATCAATTATCTACATTTATAATTACAGGGCGATTCAAAAATAGCGCATTTCCTCTGGAGGGGTTGCTAGGGAATACTAGCGGAGTACGGAAAAAATCACAGAAGGAATAAATGTCTCTTCTAAGTTCATAGCCCTAAATTCTACAGTTATGCAGATATTCGAATTTGAACTTTAAAACAATTTTAGCCCCTTAACATGTTTTCTTTATAGGAAAAACAGACATCATTAAACTGCTAATTTAAAGTTAGAGTCTATGGAGATAAATAATGTCAAGAAATTTTAAAATATGTGTTGTGTTAATAATGCATGATTTTAATTATTAGAATAATAAAAAATTAATAAGTCGTAACATGTTTAATATTTTAAAAAATTACAAGACGTTTCGCAACTTATGGTTGCTTCATCAGTTGTTAATAAAAATTTAAAATTTGGTTTACATTTCTGAAAGGGAATAAAAACAGATTGGCGAATACATTCACTTCAATTAAAACATGTATACTTACATAAAATTATTATGAAGTTGAAAATTTAGAATTAATTACTAACATTCTAGTTATAAATGATTATCCTATTGATTTTATCAAAAAACACATTAACTACCTAATTAATAAAATTAAAAACCGAAACAAACTTAATCATTCTATAGCTTTACAACCTAACTGCTTTGGCAACGATTTTAATATTTCAAACTCCTCATCACAAAACAAATATGTATCAATTCAATATATTCCTAAACTTGCTGAATAAGTTTAAAATGAACTTAAAAAATATAATATGAAAACTGCTTTTAACAACAATAATACTCTAGGCAATTTGTTTTTTACTAATTTAAAAGATAAAACTGAAACTAATATGGAGTCTAAAGTAGTTTACCAACTTAACTGTAACAATTGTAACTCCACGTATATTGGTCAAACTAAGCAATTATTAAAAAATAGAATTAGACAACATAATTATTCTGTCAAAATTAACAACGCATCACCCTCATCCACTAAAACTGCTTTAACCGATCACGCAACAAAACACCAACATAAATTTAACTTTAATACACCTACTATCTTACATAAAGAGAGCAATTTAAAAACACGCTTTTGCCTGGAAATGATTGAATTACAAAAGAGCCCTACAACTATTAATTATAAGACAGAAATTGACAATCTAAGTTCAATTTACCATAACCTTTTCAAATAAGTGTTTCTTGTAATACATTTCTCAATTTTTTTCACTTTTTAACAACCCATAAAACTTTTTCATAATTTCTGTCATTTAAAACTTTTAAAAGTTATGTTAATGCAACCCTGCGTAAATTAATAGCAAGCTATATATTCTC